>CM028381.1:63105992-63403490 GCA_013146195.2 Codonopsis lanceolata
ATGATGACGCCGTGAGCAAATGAAAAGGAGTGGTACCCAGGAGATTTGACATCTAAACTGGTGGGATGTCTATTTCCGGGTCCAACTCCTTCCGTTGTTACACTTGGATTTTGAGGATTTTACCCCAAAGAATACAATCGTAAATTGTGGTTTTTTACCTCATACGATAGACAAGCAACCATTTCAAGTTTTTTCTGAAATTAATCAAGTTTTTGAAAAGAAAACTTGAAACCCTTGAATGTTTACAAACAGAGAAACATTTAATGTAAGATTTCTAAAGGAATGTTAGGCCGATTTCTAGAAAGAAGAAACAAGAATAATTTGGAAATCATTTGAAAGCGCAGAAAGAATGAGAGAGAGGGCTCAATAGAGGAGAGAAATTATTTTAACAAAGGGTTTTCGCGAAGTTTTGGTGGGCTTGTTCAAGGTCTATTTAAAAGCAGGTAAAGAGAAAATTTAGCGCAAAAGCTGAACTTAAGATATGTTCTAAGTAGAGAGAGATTTTACGCTTGACCCCTTTTTGTTTTAGAAAACCCTTTTAGCTAAAATAGACAAAGTAGAGATACTGACCTTTAAGTCTTCCGCTAGAGGGAAAATGACGTCTTCCGGTAAGTATAAAACTAAGTCTACCGGTATGAAAGAAGAACTATAAGATATTGAGATTTAAGTAGTAGGATCAATCATACCAAGATTTCTCCTTAAATAAGCAAACCTGGTGGCATCTAGTGGCTTTGTGAGTATGTCGCCCAATTGATGTTCGGCTTGGAACATATTCCTGCATCGATGTTACCTTTCTCCACATGATCTTTGAGGAAGTGATAACGAATATCAATGTGCTTTGTCTTGAGTGCATCATCTTTGGATTCTTGAGACCGAAATTGCTGAGGTGTTGTCACACATAATTGGACAATTTGCGATCTTGATGTTGTAGTCCACTAGTTGTTGCTTCATCCATAGTAGCCGAGAGCTAGCACATTAGCTGCTTGCAATGTATTCTCGCCTGTGGTGGAGTTTGCAACCGATCCTTGTTTCTTGCATGACCATGAGACAAGTCTATTTCCAAGAAATTGACAAGTCCCACTGGTGCTTCTTCTGCTCACTTTGTAGGCTGCATAATCTGCATCTGAGTATCCAACTAGATTGAAGTTGTTGCATTTGGAATACCAGATACCTAGATTTGTAGTTGTTGAAACATATCTGATGATACGTTTGGCAGCAAGCAAATGTGATTCCTTTGGATCTGCCTGAAATCTTGCACAAACACAAACAGCAAACATAATGTCAGGTCTACTAGCAGTAAGGTAAAGAAGTGAACGTATGATTCCTCGGTACTTGGTCAAGTTCTCTTGCTTTCCCTTCTCATCTTTATCAAGATGGCAGTCGGTAGACATTGGAGTCTCAAATCCTTTTGCTGAATCAAGACCAAATTTCTTGATGAGTTCCTTTGCATATTTGGTTTGGTGATGAAGATTTCGCTCGGAAGTCCGCATTGAATCTGCGAGCCCTAGAAAGTAGGTAAGTTCTCCCATCATACACATCTCGAACTTCCTTTGCATCGCTTCTCGAATCTCTTGCACAAAGAGGCTTTGGTTAGTTGATCCAAAGATGATGTCGTCCACATAGATTTGTACCTGTAAGAGAATGACCTTTGTGTTTGAGGATGAGCATTTGTGTCTATTCTTCCTCTCACGAATCCTTGTTCTATTAAGAACTTGGATAGAGTTTCATACCAAGCTCTGGGAGCTTGCTTTAGGCCATAGAGTGCTTTCTTGAGTCGGTAGACATGATCCAGTTTGTCTTGAATGACAAAGCCTGGAGGTTGTTCAACATATACCGTTTCTTGAAGATCACCATTCAGAAAGGCACTCTTCACATCCATCTGATAAACTTTGAAGTCCATGAACGAAGCATAGGCTAGAAAGAGTCTGATTGCTTCTAATCTAGCAACAGGAGTAAATGTTTCATCGAAGTCAATTCCTTCTTCCTGTCGGTAGCCTTGAGCAACCAATCTAGCTTTGTTTCTGGTGACGTTCCCATCTTCATCTCTTTTGTTTCTGTAAACCCATTTGGTGTCGATAACTGGATGGTCAGTCGGTCTTTGAACTAAGCTCCACACTTTGCATCTTTCAAACTGGTTCAGCTCTTCTTGTATAGCTTCAATCCAGTTATGATCTACAATAGCTTCATCAATCTTCTTTGGCTAGATTTCGAATACGAATGCAAATGCAAACATAGTCTCATTTCGAACTCTATTCCTCAAATGCGAGTAAGATCACCAATGATTTGAGAAATATGATGATCTCTTGTTTCAATAATGGTTGGAGGAAGATCACTTCTGGTGGGTTCTTCCCTTAAGAATTCTTGGAGTAGGTTGAGAAGGAGATTAACCAAAATTTGGTTCAGAAGAGATAAGATCTTTGAAACCTTCATTTTCTGGTAAATTAGAAGGGTGAGTGATCTGCAAAGGTATGGGGTAAAACAGAAGAGATAGGTTCTGGTTCAATAGAAGAGTTGGTACTGGTACCGGCAGAGTTGAAGTCTACCGGTGAAGGGTTAGCAGAACTGGAAGGGTCTGCAGTTGCAGGATTCTGAAGAGGAGTGGAAGTAGATGTTGTATTTATACCTGTCTCATTATTATCAGAATCATTAGCAACATTCGGAGCCTTTCTAGGCTCTAACAAGTCATACTCATCAAAAGTAACATGCACAGATTCTAAAATTTTCAAATGAGTTTTACTGAAAATGCGAAATGCTTTTGAATGTTTAGAATACGCCAGAAAAATTCCTTCGTCTGATTTTGCATCAAATTTTCCTCTATATTTTTTTCCATTATAAAGAATAAAACATTTACATCCGATGATTTTAAAAAATCCTATGTTTGGGGCTCTTCCTCTCCATATTTCATATGGAGTTTTGTTATGAAACTTGTTTACCAGGGATCTGTTCTGGGTAAAACATGCAGAGTTGACGGCTTCTGCCCAGAAGTACTTTGGAAGTTTTGCTTCTGCCAGCATGGTTCTTGCTGCTTCAATCGTTGTTCTTGAATTCGGTGCCATTGTCTGATCTTATGTCACTAATGTCTTCAAGCTTTTGGGTTTGAAGTCTTCTTAAAAGAGCGGTGACTAGATCATATGTCTCATCTTTTGAAGTCATTGTTTCGATCCAGGTGAACTTAGAGTAGTCGTCAACTACTACAAGTGTGTACTTGTCTCCTGAGATACTGACTGTAGTGATTGGTCCAAAGAGATCCATATGCAGAAGTTGAAGAGGTCTGTTTGTTTTCTTTTGAAGGAAGACTTGGAAAGTTTTCCTAATTGGCAAGTTTTACAACTTCTGTCATGGTCGGCAGACACTGTAGGTAGACCTTTGACAAGCCCATCTTTTGAGAGCTTGGATAGGTGCTTGAAGTTGAGGTGACGGAGACGCTTGTGCCATAGCCAACTGTTGTCACGAACATGGTTAGCAACTAGGCAGAGGCTGGAGAATCTCCCTAGAAGATTTAAGTCCACAACATAGTCGTTTCCTTCTCTATTGTCGGTCAGTATTGGAGAGCAGGATTCACGATCTTTGATGAGGCACTGGTTGGAGTTGAATTGGCAGATTAATCCTTTGTCGCAGAATTGGGATATGCTTTGTAGATTATGCTTTAAGCCGCTCACTAGAGAAACTTTGTTGATGAAGAGACTTCCTCTAGTGATTGAGCCATACCCAATTGTTTTTCCTCTTGCATTGTCTCCGAAAATAACTGTGGGACCTTTGGCTTCAGCTATATCTGAGAGTAGGCTTCTGTTTCCTGTCATGTGTCTTGAGCAGCCACTGTCCAGGTACCAGATGTCCTTATCTGCTGAATCTATAGCCATGAAGCATACCTGGAAAAGATTTAAAGAAACAAGGTCCCTTTATTTTCTTTTGGGTCCTAAGGATTAGCAACCTTTTGGAACCCATACCTACCTAACCATGAGAGAACTAGGTCTCTCAGATTTTGGAGCGAACCTTAGCAGGCATTCTGGGGCAGATGGCCTAGGCAATTGCAAGAATGACATAAATGGAAGTTCCATAGAGAACTGTCAGTGGCCTTAGCTGAAAAGTGATTGTGATTATCCTTTTTCTTAACAACCGTTCTTGGTTCAGCTTGCTTGTTGACGGTAGACTTAATTGGTTTCTTTTGGATCTTCCTAGGTATGTTACCACCAGACTTAGCTTTGGCTGGTCTGTTGATAACCTTTTTAGGAGGATTTGGTAGAATACCTTTAAGTTTACTTTCAACAGGTACATGGGTCTTGCCTGTTTCATAGACAAACTTGATAGTCACCGGTAGAGATTTAGTTGGTCTACCGCCAGCAGACTTTGCCTTGGCAGAGTTGTTGTCGGCAGACTTTAATTTCTCTACCGTTACTTTCTCAGGTTTCTCATTTGAAGCAGTAATCTTGGCTTTCCCTTTCTGAGCCTTTGGGTAAACATAAGGAACACTTGAATAACCAAGACCTTGTTTCCCCTTGTTTCCGAACGTCTGTTTAGAGAAGGAGATATCATTAGCAGTCTCGGAGGATTCACCTTTCTCTGTGACAGATGGGAATGTCATACTGAGCTCATCAGAATATCCTATGCCAGATTTATCTTTACATGATTTTTGGCTTGAAAGGATTTCTTCGAAGGTATCCTTGGAGCTGTTCCAGGAGTCAATTGTCTTTTGCAAGGCAATTTTCTCCAGGTCAAGTCCTTTGATGTGCTCAGTGAGACATTCGATTTTGTCACAAAGGAATTTGTTTTCTCCTTTGAGCTTGATACTTTCTTGTTGACAGCTATTGAGAGTTTGAATCTCATTGCCATCGAGATTTCTCAATAAGTTTCTCACAGTTTTTGGCAAGTTTTACATAGGCTACTCTAAAGGAATTGAACTCTTCAAGCATATCTTGATTATCCTTGAGAAGTTCTTCCTTACTGAAGTTCTCACTGTTGATCTCACTTTTGTCCAAGGGACTAGGTGAGACTTCGACTTCATGTTTAGAGTCATAGGTGGGACGTGAATCATGAGCTATTAAGCATACGTTAGCTTGCTCACAATCGTCCTCTTCCTCGTCTGAATCCGTCTCAAACCATGTAGCAACCTATTTATCTTCTATGTCTTCTGCCAGCATACCCTTTTGCTTTTGAAATTTTTTATAAGTAGGCCTTTTGCTGTTCTAGACCCCCCTTCCTCGGTTGTTAAGCACATTGATAGAATGATGGCTAATTTCTTTTGGGGCTCCATTGATGGTACTTTTAAATCTCATTGGATAGCTTGGGCTACCTGCTGCAGCCAGTTGATGAAGGGGGGATAGGTGTGCGTTCAGTTACCGACATTATTCAAGCTTTCTCCCTGAATCTTTGGTGGCGTTTTCGAACCTCTAACAGTTTATGGGCTCAGTTTATGCGGCATTGATATTGTTCTCAATCTCATCCTTCATGTGCTAGTGCGAAGGGATCTCCTATTTGGCGTCGAATGTGTTCAGTTCGGGTTGAGGCGGAGAAGATTATTAAATGGATTATTGGTAAGGGAGACTGTTCTATATGGCTAGACAACTGGCTTCCTGAGGGTCTTATTCCTCCGCCGGATATGCGCTCCATCTCTTATGTTAGCGAGGTTTTCAATGAGGATAATACTATTTCCTCTTCTGCTAGTGCCGAGCTGGGTACAAATCGAGTTGAGTTGATATCAAGGCTGGGTATTAATATTGTTGACTATCCAGATAAAGCGGTCTGGAGCCTATCTACCAAGGGTAATTTTACCCTTGCCTTAGCCTGGAATTATGTCCGCGTTAAATGGCCGACTTCTGATTCGGCAAAGTTTATTTGGCACTCTAATCTCCCCAAACACATCAGTATTTTCATGTGGCGTCTATGGCGGCAAAGAATTCCTATCGATGAAAGCATTATTTGTAAAGGAATTCAGTTGGCTTCCCGATGCGCTTGTTGTTCCTCGGGTAATATTGAAACGTTCTCTTATGTTTTCTTGTCTAGTCCTATTGCTAATGCTGTTTGGACGGCCTTCAATAATCTCGGCCGAGTGCACTATTCGATCACCTCTATCAATCAGCTTTGCATGGCCTGGTGGTACTCGAAAAATTTCTCCATTCTGCATGCTATTACCCCCTCTATTATATGCAGGGAATTATGGAAATATAGGAACGTGGCTTTGCATGAGGGCATTCGGAGTCCAGCAAATGTTGTTATTGGCAGAATTCTTTCATTAATTCTCTCCATTGTTCAAGCAGCAAATCTTCTTGATCATAATTATTCAGAAGTTCAGAACTTATTTCTTGTTAGCATTGGGCGTTATTCTAGTAAAACTATTCGTGTCGTGCATTGGATAAAGCCTTCTTCTGGTATGGTTAAACTCAATACTAATGGGGCGTGCCGCAGCAATCCAGGTTTGAGCTCAGGTGGGGGTATTATTAGAGATGATAGCGGGAACCTTATAATTGTGTTTGCTGCGTTTTTTGGACATTCTTCGAGTTTTGAGGCTGAATGTCATGCTCTTCTTCGAGGGCTTCAGTGGCTTCGGGAATATGGCTATGTTAAGGCTTTTGTAGAGATTGATTCCAGGTAGTTACTTGATTGTATTGTGCGTGGTTCGACTCCCCCTTAGCAGAGTCATTACGTGCTTCGCAAGATTATTATGCTTTCCAAGTCTTTGGACCTTCATTTCAGTCACATTTTTAGGGAGGCCAATGCTGTTGCTGACGCTTTAGCCAATATAGGTGGAGATCTTGCTTCCGATGTCGTCTATACGTCTGTTAATTCTCTCCCTCCTAGAATAGGTGGTCTCATTCATCTTGATAAAGATGAGACCCGCTATATTTGCATTTCTTAGTTTTATGTTTGTTGTGTTTAGTTTTATCTATTTTGTAAGTTATTTCTATTTCGAGGTCAGGCTCCTCCGTCCTCCCTCTTATAAGGGCAAGGCTGGTTGTCCCCCTCAAGTTTGTAGCTTTTTCTTTAATTAATAAAATCCGCAGGGTGCCGCCCCTGCTTCCGTAAAAAAAAATGCTTCAAATTTTGGCTTTGGACATTTGGAAGCGAAGTGACCAGGTTTTCTACAATTATAACACACAAGCTCTTCTTTTGATGAGCTTTCACCAGTCTTTCTAAAGGACTGTTGGTGTGTGTCCTTCCTTCCATATTTTGCAAATTTTTGAAAACGTTTTACAAACATAGCAAATTGTTCATCTGAAAGAAAATCATTTTCACTAGAGGAGGTGGAAAGTTTGTTTTCAACAGTGATTTCTTCTTGTACCATGGCTGGAAAGGACACAGTTCTGAACTGTTTGTCCTGCTCTAGAGCTTGATTTACTTCGAGCTCATAAACCTTCAAACTTGCGTAAAGACTACGGAGAGTCATTTCGTTTGAGTTTTTGGATTCTTTCATGGCAGTGGTCTTAACATGCCACAAGCTACCTAGAGAGCCTAGAAACCTCTTGTTCATTTCCTTTTTGTCATAGGTTTTACCAAGAGAAAAGCAGCTATTAATTACCTCACTGAAACGATCATATGCTTGTCTCAAGGTTTCCTTTGGATCCTTTTTGAAGGAGTCAAACTTGATGAATGTGTATTTTCTGTTATCTCTTGTGTCTTGGTCTCCTTCCAAGTATTCCACAAGAGCTTCCCACATCTCTTTTGTAGTAGTACATCGGATCACTTGCTGGTACGTGCTTGTGTCTAGAGAGCTAGTAATGATGTTGATTGCTTTGCTATCTAGCTCTACTAGTTTTCTATCTTCCTCTGTCCATTCTGATTCTTCTTTGGGTACTTCGGCAAGGTTCCCAGCGATGGAGGCTAGAAGGTTGGCCTTCATTGGTACATGTTGTCCTGCTATAACTCATTTCCATAACCTATTATCAATGGAGTTCAAAAACGCATTACCTTATCCTTCCAAACATCGAAATGGCCTTCGTCCAATATTGGGATGTGGTTTGCATTTGATGTAGGCAGCATGTAGTGTGTTTGTGCCATTGGATCGATTCTCTCAAGAGTTTAATCTTGGAAAAACTAGTTTTCAAAGAGTTAAGCTCTGATACCAATTGTGAGTCCCAAATGGCACAATAATAAGCTAGAAGGGGGGTTGAATAGCTTATTATACACTTAAAAACTTTTGAAGTAAGTTCTTTGACAAGCACTTACAATCTATTAGGAAGATTGAAGTAGCGGAAGTCTTGCAATGTAAACTGGTTCAAGTCTGCCGATTAAGGACTACCGGTAGACTTGACTGATTACTTAAGTTTGCTGTTAAGGATATAGATGAAGGAAATAATAAACAGTTCAATAAGTAAACAAACAGTAAAGGAAGAATACAAGTATTTTGGGATGGTTCACACTATAAAGAGTGCTAAGTCCACCACCAAGGCAGTCAACCTTGGATTTAACAGTGCACTATGTTTTCCACTAGTTCTATTACAAAGAATATTCCTAATGGATCGTGTACAAAAATATTGACTTGTGTTTGGGGGTTTAGGAATTAAATATCTGTGTAAACAAGATATTTAATTCGTGCAGAAGAATAGCTTTGAATGAAAACAACAAGAAGTTAAATAATAAATGTTGATGCAGATCTTCTTGTTGTTGTCGAGGACTTCTTGATTTGTTTAGGATCTCTTGAATGCACTGAGTATAAAGACTTAGAGTTGTTGTAGATTTTCAGAGCATTTCATCAAGTGTATTTCTTCGGTCTTTAATGGCGGCATTTATAGCTAGAGCATTCTGGAGATCCGTTGGAGAAGACGAAGTGTAACAGCTCTATTAGGTTAAATGCATTAAATGCATGGAGCCGTCTTGAAGATTTCGTCTTCACAGATATCGAGCAGGGAATGGGTGCAGAGATCTTTTCCAGAGACTGGTAGTAGGGCAATCCGGATGTCAGATCTGCAAGAGTTGCTACAGACACTGGGTGACAGTCTGTTCACCTGCTCTTTCACTGTTCAGTCTGCAAAAGTCTTCCTGCTTTTTGGAAAGCTGCTTTCGGCGTGTCTGAGATGTCATGGAATGTCTCAATTTAAATTCAAACTGATAAGGATAAATTTAAATTGATCCACTAATAATTGTTTGACTGGACACGTCATGATTGACCATGTGCAGACAAGGTCTGCTGCTGGTTGTTGTAGTAGGTCTTCCGGTGAAGCACAAATGAGGTCTTCCGTTGAACCTGTGAAGTCCTAAAAACTATACTTGGCAAAGTTCTATACATAGTTGTCACGCTAATTGATACGCATTCCAATTAGCCACTAATGTATAAAACTAATGTAATGTATGAGTAGATATAAATCTAAACAATGAGAATCAACACGTAAGATGTGATAATTTCGGCATAAGTTCTCCGTAGCCTTTCTTTCGAGATCATGGATACCCGAGCGTGTTTATTAGGTTGAAGGATAACAGTCGGAATATATCTACATGAGTGCGTGCGTGTGCGTTATTTAAAAATCAGTGAAGTTTTTTTTTCTTTTTGTAGATATAAAGCAGCAATAAAGCAATAAAATTTGGCCCGTCTTTTTGTTTATTTGTTGATTTCCTCAGCTCATTAGTTTGCACCGGTACCAAAATGAAGCTGCTGCAAGATTTCAAGGTTATACGCACATGTATACACAGATATATAAAAATGTAATATTTAAACTGTTAGATAAATATAACGAGCATATTTAGCAAAAAATCCAAAAAAAATAAACTTTTTATATATACATATAAAAAAACTAAGTCTAGCCCTCCATTTTTATTTTATTAATAAAATAAAAACAACGTCCCCAGCAGAGTCGCCACTGTGAGTGCCCCGTTTGTGACCGGATCCGCGCCATGTGAAAGGCGGGGTGGTTTCAAAATCTTTTAAGCGCGTGGAATACACTCAGCCTCAATTGTGACTCAAAATATAAATAACAAAGTTGTCATCTTTATTGTAAGGATAAACAAAGAAAAACCAAATATACCAGATTTGTAAGGGTTCGGAGGCTATGTTACGAGTCATTATCGAGTCTGAAATCGGGCAGAGCAACTGCTTTCTTTTGCTTGATTTGACGTCTGCATTCAGACAGGGCAACTGCTCTTTTGGGATTTTGGAACTGATGAAAAAGGGCGGAAACCTAGCAGGGTAACTAGGGTTCACTTTGGTCGGAAAGTTTATGTGTTTAGGGGAGATTTTGGCAGCCTAACGGAGCTTCAGGGTTTGATATTAAAACCCACAGCATAACAACTCTTCAGATATTCTCTCTGCAAATTGTTTGTTCTTTGGGCAGCCTCCGTATTTATAGGCTGAGATCGGGGATTCCTTAACAACGAAGGATGAGCAGATATTATCTTCTGTGCTTTGAATGCTTGTACCATGTACCGAAATAATTGTACCAAAAGAAAACTGCAGTAGTGAAATGGAGGAACATGGGCACTGCCTATAGGCATTATGGGCGCCGTCTGTAACTTGACATCCGTTAGTCCTTTTGACAGGTCTTGATATTTTGTGGGATGTTATAAATAGGGGTACGAAATTGGGGTGTCTATGGTTTTATTGATAAAACGACCACAAGTCCTTAAAATGTGCAATGTGAGCATAAAAGCATGTATTGACACATGATAGGCATATTTTAAGGCAAACATAGTCTCTCTAAACATTTAGAATTCCTAAAATTAATCCAAGATATTTAGAAAACACAATTAAGTGTAACCCAAAAATTGATCAAACTCTTGCAACACTTTAGCATCCCATCTCCAGAATCAATCTCATAAATTCACACAAAGATTAGACATCCACGAAATATTTTTCAACATGGAGATATTTGGAAATTGATTTGAACAAATTATTTTAGGACAAAATT
This sequence comes from Codonopsis lanceolata, assembly GCA_013146195.2. Classification (NCBI taxonomy): domain Eukaryota; kingdom Viridiplantae; phylum Streptophyta; class Magnoliopsida; order Asterales; family Campanulaceae; genus Codonopsis; species Codonopsis lanceolata. The sequence goes on from CM028381.1 coordinate 63,116,825, forward strand.
TCACCAAGCTGATATAATCACTAACAATGCATGTCCTAAAATTTTATGCCTAAAAAAACATGATAACGAGAAGCTAGGCAAAAGAATAATGAGTATTCTGTTATCAAAGGATAAAGACTAGATCAAAGGATGTAGTTCCTGATGCAGTTACATTGGAAGGTACATTCAGTAGTAGTTGCATTTGTGCAATTTTGCATCTTTTTTGTTCTCAATGAGTCTTCTCTCCCAAGATCAATTTTTCACAAAAGACAGATTCCTCTAGGTACTTTACTTCCCTAGGAGTATAGCTCTACTTTATTTCAAGCTATACAACCATGCTACTGGGAAGCTTTCACACTATTACCAAGGGTAGCCATTTTGTACAAGATCAACCCATGAAATCCAAAAATTCATAGTTCCAAGAGAGAATGGCATCAAATCTTGTTCATAGGTAGCTCTTTTCCTTTAGGTAGCTTTCACACTCTTCCAAGGGTATTCATTTTTCTCATGATCAATCCATGAGAATCAAAGTTCCATAGTTCCAAGATAAAATGCTACAACCCTTGTACTTTAGGTAGCTCTTACCTTTGTGGACTTCAAACTTGCTCAAGAACTAGGAGAGAGGGAGAGAGAACCATAAACCAATGCCTCAACTAATATAGAATTGCAATTCCCAATCAAACGGCAAGCATGCACAAAACATGTGAATCAATTGATTTAGAGTTCCCCCTAAAGACAAAATGCAAGATGCCTATATTTATTTATTTATTTTTATTTTTAAAAAATATAACTAAGTGTGGGATTTCATGGCACACATACCTAGAGATTTCCTAAGATTGGAGAATCTCTCAAAATCAAGACTCTTAGTAAAGATATCGGCAAATTGATTTTCAGTCCCTACATGTTCAATGCAAATAATCCTTTGTTCTACCAAGTCACTAATAAAATGGTGCCTTATATCAATGTGTTTTGTTCTAGAATGTTGAACTGGATTTTTTGCTATATTGATTGCACTTGTACTGGTGTTATCACAATACATGGTTAACACCTCACTGTGTAAACCATAATCCTTGATCATCTGATTCCTCCATAAAAGCTGTGTGCACCTGCTACCAGCTGCAATGTATTCAGATTCAGCTGTAGATAGGGCAACACAATTATGTTTTTTACTAAACCAAGAAACCAAGTTATTTCCCAAGTAAAAACACCCACCAGATGTACTTCTCATGTCATCTATATTATTAACCTAATCAGCATCACTAAAACCAACCAAATTGGTATTAGTTTGTTTTGTGTACCACAAACCCATATAAGATTGTCTCCAACATACCTAATGATATGTTTGACAGCTTTCAAATGAAAGACCTTTGGGTTTGCTTGATATCTAGCACACAAACACACACTATACATGATATCAGGACGTGTGGCAGTTAAATACAACAAGCTTCCTATCATGCTTCTATACAAAGTATGATCAGCACACTCAGAATCCTCATCTTTGACAGTTTGTTGGATATACCCATAGGGGTTTTCTTTTTCTTTCCATTCTCAAGATTGAATTTCTTCACCAAGTTAATAGCATACTTGGCTTGAGAGATGAACATCCCTTCATGCACTTGTTTCACTTGGATTCCAAGAAAGAAACTCAACTCACCTACCATACTTATTTCAAAAGGTGATTTCATGCAATACATAAAATATTTTTCCAAAGATTTGGAAGTGGACCCAAACACAATGTCATCAACATAGATTTGTTCAATCAAAATGTGTTTGTCTTTTCTTTAAATAAATAGTGTTTTGTCCACTTTTCCCCTTTTAAAGTCCACTCTTTAAAAGATGGTCTGTAAGTCTCCCATACCAAGCTCTAGGGGCTTGTTTAAGACCATACAAGACCTTTTCAATTTGAAAACATGGTTTAGTTGATAGGGATCCTCAAATCCTTTTGGTTGTTCCACAAAAACTTATTCTTCTAAAGTACCATTTAAAATGGCACTATTCACATCCATTTGTTGAAGAGTAATGTCTAGAAAGCATGCAATAGCAAGCAAAAGACGTATGGACTCAATGCGAACCACTGTGAGTGCCCCGGGAAATTCCCCCGGATCGCGCGCTCTATTATTTAGTGGAACACGAGATCCAGGGAAGACATCACTCTTTTCATTCCATCTTCCCTTGTTTAGGGGAAAACGAAATTAAAAATGCAAAAAGAGTGTTGTATAAAGCACGTTGAATATGCCCCAGTCACTGAGTGTGCTTTGGTCCACTATGAGTGCTTTGGATTTTTCATAATCTCATCCTCCCTTGTTTAGGGGAAAACAAGATGCAGAAAATGTAACGCCCTTTTCATTCCATCTTCCCTTGTTTAGGGGAAAACGAAATTAAAAGTGCAAAAATGATGTTGCAAGAGCGCGTGGGAATACGCCCGGCCTCACTGTGGACTCGGGTTCATTTTGGATCACTATGAGTGCTTTGGGTCTTTTTGTATCTCATCCTCCCTTATTTAAGGGAAAACAAAATGCAGAAAATGCAATGCCCTTTTCATTCCATCTTCCCTTGTTTAGGGGAAAACGAAATTAAAAATGCAAAAAGGATGTTGCAAAGAGCGCGTGGGAATACGCCCTACCTCACTGTAGATCCAAAATGTTGTAATAGAGTCGCCATCTTTATTTTAAGGAGAAATAAAGAAAAACAAAAAATAACCAGATTTTGTAAAGGATCCGGAGGCTAAGTTACGGGGTGGGAAAGTGTTAGGCACCCAACTCACCCTTTCGGTCTCAAAATAGTTTTTTGGCTAAAATATGCTTTTATTATATTTATTTAGCAAATGAAATAAAGCATTTAAACAAATACATCTGTATCTATATAATTACAAACTTGCAGCAGCCTCTTTCTAGGAATTACAAATATATTTATAAATATTTGGCCATAATAATGGCTCTTTTTAGTGCTATTTTCTATAGAAATCCGGAAGCATAACTACTTATATTTTTACATTGGGCCAGTTGAAAATAACATTTTTTAATTAAAACTCTTAAAGGCTTACCGTTAAGAGCGTGGGGTGTGCTCGCTCTGTCCTTCAGGGAGAGGGAGTCTTTTGTTGTTGCGGAGATTCGGGCAGAGTAACTGCTTCCGAAATTTGCTTTCTGGTACTGGGAAACGGGCGGAGCAACTGCTTGTTTTTTTTGCTGTTGTTTGCTTGCTGACGGCAGAAATCGGGCAGAGCAATTGCTTGTTTTTTCGGATTTGACGTATGGATTTGGGTAGGGCAACTGCTCTTTTTAGGATTTTGGAACTGGGAAAATAGGGTGGAATCCTAGCGGGGAGGCTAAGGTTCACTTTGACCGGTTGATTTTGTGTTTGGGGGAGATTTGACGGAGCTTTAAGGCTTAAAGGAGGGATCTCACAACATTCTCTCGGGAGAACGATCACTCACTGCGCGGTGTAAAAGTGTGTAAAATTTTTTGTCCTGATTCTTGAAGCCGGGCACCTTTATTTATAGGCTGGAGGAGGGACTCCTTCGTCATTAAGTTTCCTTTTTTGTGCTTCATCGGCTTGTATCGCGCGCTTGAGAGATTGTACAGAGAGCAGAACGCTATAGTGCACAAGGCACTATTGGGCGCCACCCATGGAGGGGGTGGGCGTCGCGCCATGTAGGAGTGTGGGTGGCGCCATGGGGCTTTTCTTTCCTCCTTTTGACACTTTGGCCCCTACATTTCACTGTTTATGCATCCTGCTATTTCTTTTGTATTTTTAACATTTTAAACCCTCTAACTTGACATCTGTTAGTCCTTTTAACAGTTCTTGATATTTTATACCATGTTACATACCAGGGTACGAAATTGGGGTGTCTACAGAGCCCCTCAACGATGGAGTTTACGGGTAACCCGAAGCTTACTGAGTAAACGAACATCGTTGATAAGAATTAGACTCCCAAATTTCGTGCAATTATAATGGGGAGATATGCAAATGCGGCAGTTTATAGATGCAATAGTTTATAATGTAGTAGCTCCAATCTCATATACCCTAGACATATTTAGTCGGTTGTAGCAGGTTATCGTAGTTTTTAAGCAGATATGCAAATTAAATGCTCTGATGGTCGGACCTATCGAAATAGGCTACCTATGTATCCCTTAATAAAAGGAATCAGACCAAACGTAGTTCGACCTCATGCAAACAAGCAACAGTCATACTGGTGGGATGAATGGGGTCTTAATCAATCCACGTCTCGGGGTCTACACCCCTTAAGGAGATGATCCAACTCAAACTTGTGGGATAGATGGTGCGCCATCATCGGTGATATGCCTTCTTTGGCAATATGCTTTATGTGCCCTCGTCGGCGATATGCCATCATCGGCATGCTGCTTTATGCGCCATCATCGGAGATATGCCATCATCGGCATGCTGATTTATACGCCCTCGTCGGCGATATGCCGTCATCGGCATGCTGCTTTATGCGCCATCATCGGCGATGTGCCATCATCGTCGTGCTGCTTTATACGCCATCATCGGCGATATGCCATCATCGGCATGTTGCTTTATGCACCATCATCAGTGGTATGCCATCATTGATATGCTACTTTATACACCATCATCGGCGATATGCCATCGTCGGCATGCTGTTTTATGCGCCATCATCGGCGATATGTCATTGTTGGCATGCTGCTTTATGCACCATCATCGGCGATATGCCATCGTCGGCATGCTGCTTTATGCGCCATCATCGGCGATATGCCATCGTTGGCATACTGCTTTACGCGCCATCATCGGCGATATGCCATCCTCGGCATACTGCTTTATGCGCCATCATCGGCGATATGCCATTGTCGGCTTGTTGCTTTACGCGCCATCATCGGCGATATGCCATCGTCGGCATGCTGCTTTATGTGCCATCATCGGCGATATGCCATCATCGACATGCTGCTTTATGCGCCATCATCGGTGATATGCCATTGTCGGTATGCTGCTTTATGCGCCATCATCGGCGATATGCCATCATCGGCATGTTTCTTTATGCGCCATCGTCGGCGATATGTCATCGTCGGCATGTTGTTTTATGTGCCATCTTCGGCGATATGCCATCATCGGCATGCTGCTTTATGCGCCATCATCGGTGATATGCCATCATCGGCATGCTGCTTTATGCGCCATCATCAGTGATATGCCATCATCAGCATGCTGCTTTATGCACCATCATCGGCGATATGCCATCGTCGGCATGCTACTTTATCCGCCATCATCGGCGATATGCCATCGTCAGCAATATACCATCATCGGCATGCTGCTTTATGCGCCATCATCGGCAATATGCCATCGTCGACATGCTACTTTATGCGCCATCATCGGCGATATGCCATCGTCGGCATGTTGCTTTATGCGCCATCGTCGGCAATATACCATCATCGACATGTTGTTTTATGCGCCATCATCGGCGATATGCCCTCTTCGGCATGCTTGCTTTATGCGCCATCGTCGGCGAGTTTTGATGATGTGCCATCTTCGGCATTCTTTGCTTTATGCGCCATCGTCGACGAGATTGATGATGCGACTGAGGATCTTTGAGAAGTGGTCCTTGGCGAAGATACTGGACGGATGTACCTCCCATGTGGGATGATGAAGTTGCTAGCAGTGTTTCGACTTGCCTTAGGCGAGAACTAGTATGATTGAACTGCAGGGTGCTGGCGATGCTTTTGTTCAACTTCAGCAAGCTTTGACGGAGATTGGTGTCCTTGGAGGGTGCAGGTAGAAGATATGCATTTTGCATGGGGGGATGATGAGGCGAATGTTTGACAAGATAAGATGATGCAATGACAAGATGCAAGCTAAGATAACATGCATATGGAAAAAACTCTTCCTTTTTTTTTCAAAGATTTGAATTAATGACAGAGATGTTCCCATTGTTTTCTTAAACATGCTAAGACAAGACGGGCCAGGGGATGCAGATGTGATAAGAGGGATTAAGATGCGGCTTTTGGCTTTGGAGGGTTATGAGTATAGGAATTGATGGTGATATTTGAGATGGAGGTGGGTGAAGTTTAGGGTTACTTTTAAGTCTTTTGACTAACACATGATTCAAGAAAGGAATTCACACAAGATCAGTAAATCCTACTAATCGATGCCTTGAAAGGACCTCTTTTTTTTCTTTCTTTTTTCTTCCTTTTTTTTTTTTTTTTTGTTGCTCTAACTTTTGCCTAGGCCACCCTTTCGAATTTTCAACCTAGCGAGCCTTTACCTCATAGGGAGCCAGCCTTTCAATGCATGCGAAGATAAACCACTCATTCTTGAGGGATCACACCTTTGTTGCTTCTTCGTCCCTTCAGGCAGAGATAGAAAGGACAGTTGTTTCTGGAGATGATGAGCTTTTATGTATCCAATGAGTTTGGCAGAAGAAGCCCCGGGGGTGACTCGATGAACCAAATTTTGAAAAATGGAACAGGCAAGTTTCTGAAGAGATTAACTAGGGACAGCCCCAGAAAGACTCGATTTGGAGAGACTTTTGAGGGAGACAGAAATGAATATGCTCAAAGAAAAAGGATGACTCTAATGGACAAAAAAAGAATCATGATCCAGAGTTTATCGCCAAGTATCACAAGTTTTACGGACCCTACTTAACATTTATCTTTTGACGATTTTTTGTGTTTTTTTTAGCAAAGAGTTCTATCCTAGACCCAGATCACGTTATACCCGATTGAAACAAAGCTACAGGTGGCGACTAGATTAGGGTATAGTGTTAGTGTCTTTGGGGATGGATTGGCTTTAGGGTTGAGGATTTGATTGCCCACTAATTCAAAGGTATTTTGGGCTGTGTACTTGGTTATTTTCGGAAAGGCGATCAGAAGCGATTGGCTGGCCTTTTAGGTTGTGGGTTTGGATGAGAAGTTGGTTTCTTGACCTGGTTGTGGGTTTGTTTGGGAGATTAGCTTTTGGCTTTGGTTGTGGGTTATAGAGTTGTCCAAGAGTGATTGATATTATTTTGTTGCGAGAGAAAGAAATTTTGAGGAAATTGCTCAAGAGAGACTTCTTTTCTTTTTCTTTTTTTCTTCCTTTTTTCATGCATAGGCCTCCTCTTTTCTTTTTCTTTTTTTGAATTTGACCTTGCTCTTTTATTTTTTCTTTTTTTGCATAGGCCCCCCTTTATTCTTCTGTCCTTTTTTTTTTTGACCTCTTGGAGCAATTCGGGAGATTGCTTGAAGAGATGTCTATCTTCTCTCTCTCTTTGGATAAAAAGGTCGTCACTCTTGGTGGATATATATATAAGGGTGGAGAAGCCCCAGTTTTGGGAAGCTGGATCTTAGAGATAGTTAGGCTTTGGTATATGGTTTATTTGTTTAAATATTTGGAAAGGGTTTTGTGTATGGTCAAGGTTGGAAGCCCCTAGTGTGCCATTTAATAGCTCAGTCGCAATGGGTCGAAGATGACCTTTTACCAAGACAGAAGGTTGCTTTATCGAACTTACATTTTTAATGGTTTGTGGGTCCATATTTCGAAATGACTCGTTATCAACTCGTGTAGTTTTATCATGTTTTTTTAAGTCGATTCGTCTTTTTTTTTTCTAGCAGACACTTCGACGATAGGTGGTGTTCAAAGACTAATAAGAAGACTCGACAAGCTAACTATAGGAGAGGCAAAGATTTACCATATTTGAATATAGATAAATACCTTTTGGAAAGCTCGATTTGATGACTTGGTTAGACTTTCGAAATAACGGAGACCAAATGGATTCGTGAGCATACTCTTGCAAGGATGGACTATAGGCATCAATATATGGGTCAAAGAGACACCCCTGGGGTTTGAAGGCGCCTAGTCCTGAATTATTGTTTATGATCCTTGAGCTTCCTGGCTTATCTGGATTTCCCGACATTCCAGAATTTTCTGCTTTCTTGGCTTTCCCAGCTTTCCTTTCTTCCCTGACTCCATATCGGTCTTTTTTTTATTTCAGTTTTTTTTTCTTTTTTTAATTCTTTTTTTTTTTTTGAAGTGGTAGACCCTGACATCTCGAAGTAGGACTTATTGAATTTTTTTTTTTTGAAATCGAGAGTGAACGATGTAATAATCAAGTAGTGATGCATTTATGAGAGGTTAAGAGGGAAGAGGAATTTGGAGATGGTAATTTAGTATAATGGTGAGGAGATTTCCTGTCTTTGCATGTTTTGGAAAACAAAAAGAAAACACATAGAAAACACATCCTTAATTTTTTGAAGAGTAAATCAAAGCATTGACCGAACCCGAAGGCTACCTACGTTCCTCATTTCGAGGCTCAAGTCATCGTAGTTCAACTCTGACAGAGAAATTTTCATTTTGTTAATCTTTTTTTTTCTTTTTTTTTTTGAATGATTTTTCTTTTGAATTTGAAAGAACAGAGATTTTTTTTTTTTTGAGAAAATGAAATCTTTTTAATTTTTATTTTTTAAAATGATTTTTTTGCGAAAACAAACGATTTTTTTTTAAAGGAAAAGATAATTAAATATTTCACAAGATTTTTTTTTTAGAAAAACCCTCTTCTTCCTTTTTTGCGATCCTTGAATTGGGACGATTACGTACCTTCGGACAATCCTCTCAGGAGAGTAAAAGATAAATAATCATTTTTTTTTATTTTTCAGCCCCTGCAAAATTGTTAGCGGTACAAAAAAAATAACAAAGATCCCGATATGTATAAAAAACAACACTGGATTAATGGAAAGAATTTTTTTTGTTTTTGATTATTTTTTTTTAAAGGTGGAGTAACAGGAAAAATGGGTGCACCAAACGGTAAAAATGGGCGACCCGACGAATAAAATAGACCCAACATCGGACAAAATTGTTCAAAAAGAGGAACGGACTGCGTAGGAAGAGGGTCGGCGCTGCCCAAAGTCAATTTGGGTGCCGCCCCAAGCTAAAATGTGAATGTTCACTTTTTACTTTTGACACTTTAATCTTAACCTTTTCCCCTTTAACACTTAGACCCTCTCTTGTTTCCTTCTTGTCTTTTATCCCCATTTAACCTTTTCAAGCTTTTTTTTTTTTTTAAAAACGAATAATATTTTTTTTTACATTTTTTGTTTTTTACATTTTTTTAAAACGAAATTATTATTATTATATATATTTTTTAATGAAAAACCTTTTTTTTCAAAAACAGATTTTTTTCCTTTTGCTTTGAGAAAATGAGTTTTTTTTTTTTACTTTTTTTTAAAAAAAAAGATGAATTCTTTTTTTTTTTTATTTAGAAAATGAATTTCTCTCTTTTTTTTTAGAATTGAAAATTATATAAACACACAAGAAGCCAAATAAATATAAAAGAGAAAATAAAAAACAAGCATATTGCTATTAAAGGAAAGAAGATTTTTTTATAATAAAAAAATGCAAACATGTATGGATGTGGAAATAATATGACAGAATAAAAGAATATGTACATTTTTTTATGCGACATAAATAAAGCAAACAGATATATAAAGTAAAATAAAGCAATAATAAAATAACGCCCCAGCCCCTTTTTTTTTTTTGTTATCCTGCCCGAATTTCCATTATATTTTTTATATATTCGTGATGGGATCCGAAACGAAACTGCTTCAAGTTTATGGTTATGCACAAATATACATACAAATATATAAAAAACGTGATATTTAAACTGTTGAATAAATATAATAAGCATATTTAGCCAAAAGAAAAACTTGTTTGCTTTTGTTTAAAAAATGAGTCTAGCCCTCAATTTTTATTTTCTTTAAAATAAAAAACGACATCCCCAGCGGAGTCGTCACTATGAGTGCCCCGGGAAATTCCCCCGGATCGCGCGCTCCCTTGTTTAGGGGAACACGAGATTCGGGGAAGACATCACTCTTTTCATTCCATCTTCCCTTGTTTAGGGGAAAACGAAATTAAAAGTGCAAAAAGAGTGTTGTATAGAGCGCGTTGAATACGCCCAAGTCACTGAGTGTGCTTTGGTCCACTATGCGTGCTTTAGATTTTTCAGTATCTCATCCTCCCTTGTTTAGGGGAAAACAAGATGCAGAAAATGCAACGCCCTTTTCATTTCATCTTCCCTTGTTTAGGGGAAAACGAAATTAAAAGTGCAAAAATGATGTTGCAAGGGCGCATGGGAATACGCTTGGCCTCACTGTGGACTCGGGTTCATTTTGGATCACTATGAGTGCTTTGAGTTTTTCTGTATCTCATCCTCCCTTATTTAGGGGAAAACAAGATGCAGAAAATGCAACGCCCTTTTCATTTCATCTTCCCTTGTTTAGGGGAAAACGAAATTAAAAGTGCAAAAAGGATGTTGCAAAGAGCGCGTGGGAATACGCCCTGCCTCACTGTAGATCCAAAATGTTGTAACAGAGTCGTCATCTTTATTTTAAGGAGAAATAAAGAAAAACAAAAAATAACCAAATTTTGTAAAGGGTTCGGAGGCTAAGTTACAAGGTGGGAAGGTGTTAGGCACCCAACTCGCGCTTTCGGTCTCAAAATAGTTTTTGGCTAAAATGTATTTTTATTATATTTATTTAGCAAATGAAATAAAGCATTTAAACATATACATCTGTATCTATATTATTACAAACTTGCAGCAGCCTCCTTCTAGGAATTACAAATATATTTATAAATATTTGGTCATAATAATGACTCTTTTTAGTACTATTTTCTATAGAAATCCGAGAAGCATAACTACTTATATTTTTACATTGGGCCGGCTGAAAATAACACTTATTTAATTAAACCTCTTAAAGGCTTACCTTTAAGAGCGTGGGGTGTGCTCGCTATGTTCTTCAGGGAAAGGAAGTCTTTTGTTGTTGCGGAGATTCGGGCAGAGTAACTGCTTCCGAAAGTTGCTTTCTGGTACTGGGAAACGGAAGAAGCAACTGCTTGCTTTTTTGCTGTTGTTTGCTTGCTGACGGCGGAAATCGGGCAGAACAACTGCTTGTTTTTTGCGGATTTGACGTCTGGATTTGGGTAGTGCAACTGCTCTTTTTAGGATTTTGGAACTGGGGAAACAGGGTGGAATCCTAGCGGGGAGGCTAAGGTTCACTTTGATCGGTTGGTTTTGTGTTTGGGGAGATTTGACAGAGCTTTGAGGCTTAGATGAGGGATCTCACAACGTTCTCTCGGGAGAGCGATCACTCACTGCGCGGTGTAAAAGTATGTAAAAAAATTTGTCCTAATTCCTGAAGCCGGGCACCTTTATTTATAGGCTGGAGGAGGGACTCCTTCATCATTAAGTTTCCTTTCCTGTGCTTCATCGGCTTGTACCGTGCGCTTGAAAAATAGTACCGAAAGTAGAACGCTACAGTGCACAAGGCACTATTGGGTGCCGCGCCATGTGGGAGTGTGTGTGGCGCCAGGGGCTTTTCTTTCCTCTTTTTGACACGTTGGCCCTTGCATTTTACTGTTTATGCATCCTACTTTTTCTTTTGCATTTTTAACATTTTAAACCCTGTAACTTGACATCCGTTAGTCCTTTTAACAGTTCTTGATATTTTATATCATGTTACATACCAGGGGTATGAAATTTGGGTGTCTACAACCACAGGTGCAAAAGTTTCATCAAAATCCACCCCCTCAACCTGTGTGTACCCTTGAGCCACAAGTCTGAAGTCTTGCCTTGCTTATAATTATCTCTCCCACCTCATTTAATTTGTTTTTGAAAACCCATTTTGTTCCAATAACATTCACGGTGGTGGGTCTATGCACAAGAAACCAAACATCATTTTTTTGAAAACTGATCAAACTCTTCTTGAATAGCATTGATCCAACATTCATCTTTCAAAACTTCACTCATATTTTTTGGTTCAATCAGAGTAGCAAGAAACATGAAAATTTTCACATTCTCGAGATGTGAGACAAGCTAATTTTTTATAATCAATCTTTCCTTTCCTCCTTATATACATACCATTATGAACATTACCTATAACTTGTGAGATTGGATGGTCTTTCTATAATCTACTGGGAACATCCTAGGATCTATCAGTCACAGTAGGATCAGCTTCACCAGTAGGTCGGACCAATGCATCTTCTGATGCAGTTGCATCAGAAGCTACATCCAAATTTCCAGAGTTCTCTGAACTTCCAGCTTTTGAATTCTGTTAGTCTGGAACAATGTCTGACTGTCATTCTTCTGCAGGTTCTACAACTTGTGGAGTAGTGTCAAGATCATCAAAATCAAGCAAACCTGAAACATCATCCTCAACACTTTTGTGGCTAAGGTCTGGTTAGATCATCAAACACAACATTCATGGATTCCATGATAGTCTTAATTTTAAGATTAAATACCATGTATGCACGACTAGTTGAGTACCCCACAAATATACACTTGTCACTCCTTGAGTCAAATTTGGACAAATGATCCCTATCATTTACTAAGTAGCACACACACCCAAAGGCATGGAAAAATTTCAAAGTGTGTTTCTTCCCTAACAAAATTTCATAGGGAGTCATTGTCCTACCTGGCCTTAAAACTCTGTTGCCAATGTGGTAAGCTGTATTTAAAGCTTTTGCCCAAAATCTTTTTGACAATTTTTTGAATTTAACATTACCCTTGCCATCTCTTGCAATGTACAATTTTTTCTCTCAGCCACTCCATTTTGTTGTGAAGTTTTTTGAGTAAAAAATGCATGTATTATTCCATTAGTATCACAATAGTTTGAAAAACAGGAATTTTCATATTTCGTGCCATGATCTGATCTAATTCTAATGAACTTTAGACCATACAAGTTTATAATACGGGTAGATCAAGCTTTAAATGCCTCAAAAGTATCTGATTTGTCTCTTAAGGAAACAACCCAAGTGTATCTAGAAAAGTCATCAACACACACAAAAGTATACCTTTTCTTACCAAGACTTTCTACCTCAATAAAACCCATGAGGTTTGTGTGAATCATCTCAAGGCAACGAGATGTGGAGCAATGCTGAATGGAAGGATGGGATGCCTTGGTTTGCTTACCCTTTTGACATGATCCACAAAGCTTTGTAGAATTTCTGTTCAAACTAGGCAGATCCTCACAGTCTCATGTTTCACAAGCTCATGTAGCTTACGATAGCTCATATGCCCCAACTTTTGACACCATAATTCAGTGACATTAATACTTGCATTATGACAAGTTTGCACATTGTTGTACATGTAGCAATTGTCTGAAGATCTTGTACCTATCAATAAGCATTTGTTAGCCTTATCAAAAACTTCACAAGAATTTTTTATAAAAACGTACATGAAGATCACCATCACAAAGCTGATTTATGCTTATGAGATTTGTTTTCAACCTTTCAACATGGTAAGCATTTTTTGAGCTTAGGTAAACCATTCATATTCAAGGTGCATTTTCCAACTATCTTGCCTTTTACACCACCTCCATAAGTCACAAATCCTCCATTGATGTTCACATAATCCTCTAAGTTCTCAATAAAACCAGTCATATGCCGGAACAGCCACTATCAAAGTACCAAGATCCAGCAATGTGATATTTTAAGGAAGTGAAGGTTACATTGCAACATTCTGAATTTGATCAAGGAGCTCCTAGATAGATATCAAAAGGTTCTTGCATAGGAACTCTAACAAGTCTGAAACTTTCTTTAAGAACCCAAGATTTTCTGAACTTCTTTGGCTGTTACAGCTTCTGATGTTGCTGCATTCGGTGCTGCATCTAGTTGCGGTTCAAGTAGGCTTTGTCTAACTTCTTCATTATCCTTTTTTTGATAACAGAAGGACTGAATGTGTCCAAGTCTATGACAGCAGTGACACACAACATTTTTGTTCCTAAGTCTAGGTTTTTCAAAGAAGTTGGTGTTTTAGAAGGTTTGTGAGGGTTGTTTTGGTTCAAAAGAAGATGATAAGGTTCCTTCACCATCCTTGACAAATATTTTTGGTTTAAACCCAAGTCCAATTTTACCATTCTGTCCAACCTTCAACATATCATCAAGGTTGAGTTTACCTGAATTTCACTTAGCCATAGTTTCATTGGCTTTGTCAAGCTCACCTTTCAAGGATTCAAACTCAACATCCTTCTTTGTGAGCAAACACTCTAACCTTGCAATGCACTCCTTTTGATTTTCATTCTCCTTCTTGAGTGCTTCATTTATTCTTACAAGATCCTTGACTTGGGAAGCTCATTTCTCCCAATCATTGTATAGTTCCTTGTAAGCTTCCATTAGTTCAGATTCTTCTTGGCATTTTGATTTTGGAGTAACTGTAGTATCTTCAGTCATGAAGGAATTAAAGCGGAGATAATCATCCCAACTTTCATTTGATGTAGCTTCTGATGTAGTTGCACTACGAGCTTCACCACGTGAAACCTCAGTAGGAACATTATCAACAGGAACCCCTGCTGTACCACCAGTTGGAACACTACCAGCAGGAACTCTTACTGCAGCACAAGCTGAGACACTATTAACAGGAATACCATTTGTAAAACCAGCTGGAACACTTTCAGCAAGAACACATGTTGCAACACTAGCAGAACACTTTCAGCAGGAACACCTGCTGCAACACCAACTACTATCACCAAAACACCTGATGCATCATCAACCGACCCATTATTAGTAGGAACACCAATTGCACCATCAGCTGAACCACTATCAATAAGAACAATCTGAAAAAATGGCACTGCTGTGAAAGTAACATGATTATCTGAATCTTCATCATCACTATCACTCAAGTAGCAGAGAAATTTAAACCCTTTTTATGCAAAGTATGAGCACATTGATTAGCATAATGACCAAACCCTTGACAAGCCCTACAGTTAATAGAATTAATATTTTTACCATTTGATGTAGTCTGTTTAGCAAAAGGATTGGTAAAAGTTTTCAGGGGTTTGAAAAGAATTTTTCTTGGGAGTAAACTTGCTAGGCTCAGTTTTAAAAACAGTTTTGGTGTTAGAAGATGGAGATCAGTTTTGTTCCTTTGCTTTCAAAATATTTTTGAACTTTGATGTTAGAAAGGCCATAGATTCTTCACCAAAGTCAGATTCCTCAATCTCTTTGTGTAACTCAAGTAAATCAGGCGAAACGTCAACAACAGTAGGTAAGGCAATGCTTTTCAAAGGAGGTGTAGAGGATGATGCACCTTTGCCTTTTTGCTTAATTTGCACATTTAGGTTTAACTCAAAATTTTGGAGAATACTGACAAGTTTATCAAAACTCATTTTATCAACTCAATTGAACAAATTTTTGCATTAAATCTTCGAGGTAGAGTGCGCATCATCTTACTAACTAGACGATCATTGGTGATAAGATCACCAAAAGTAAGAGCAGTATTGGATATATCAAGTAATCTACCATAGTAAGACATAATATCTTCATTCTTATTCATTTTAGTGTTCTCAAATTGAGTAGTAAGCATTCTAAGTTTTGAAGTACGAACACTAGCAGGTCTTTCACATAAGGTTTAAAGGGCATCCCAAACATCATTAGCAGTCATAATTTGCAATAACCTTAAAGGTGTTGACATCTAAGGTCTTGTATATAGCTGAAAGAGCCTTAGAATTAAACGATGTTGTAGTTCTATCTTTAGTGGTCCAATTTTCCTCTCTAGTGATTTTAACATCACCATCATCATCAGTGGTCCTAAGTGGAGTCCACCCATTCAACACAATAAGCCACACTCTCTCATAAATTGATTTGATAAAGATACACATCTTAACTTTCCAAGTAGAGTAATTCATATTCATCAAGGTAGGAGGACGAACAACATTCTCATATTTGGAATCCATCATGGCTACAAACAGAATCTTCTCTTAGTGTCGTCAAGAGAATGCTCTATTACCAATTGAAAGTGCACTAGTCGCTAGGATTTCAAGAATAATGTCAATGTAGCTTCAAATGCAGTTGCATTCACAGGTTCATTGACAAGATAACTTATCAAATAAACAGTGGAAGACTTTATTCTACTAAAGTAGTAATAAGACATATAAATATACCAAACAATCTACAAGCAATGCTTGTAGATCTAGCCTTATCACCAAAAAAGATTTCACTAAAAAGATTATGAGTCTTGCAACGAAAATAATGAAAATCACCAAAATATCAAAACCTCTAACAGACTATGAAGTCTGTTGAGGAAACCCACAAAAACACAGTAAAGCAAACGTGAGATTAAAAAATAAGTTTTTTTATCAACTAGGAAAACAAATAGCCAAACAACCGGTGCAGTTTCTGATGTAGCTGCATTCAAAGCTGCAACGAATACTCCAAGTCAGCTCTTAGCTTTCTCTCTCTTTGTAAAATATCTCTTTAAGTCTTTAGAGGTGTGTATCTTCTGCACGAACTGCTCTTGTATATATACTCGAGCTGGGAGTCCTGAAACAATAAAGAAACTAAATTCTCCAAGGAAACACAAGATTAGGAAATAAGAGATTTAGTTTCCAAAATTAGTTTCCTTATTTAAAAGAAATATCTTTACCAAAAATTTAGTCAAACTTAAACAAGGACTCTTGAGAGCTTTTGGAAGTATTTAAATATAGTAACTAGTTACCATTACTTTTGGACCAAGAAAAGACATAACAATTAATAAGCAATTTAATAAAATAAGATGTCCCTATTTCACCCTTACACTCTCTACACCCCAATTTTATTTACACCCCGCCAACTTAATCAATTTTAACACCTTACTCCCCCCCCCCATCCTAACTATCTATTTCACCCTTCTTCCCCTACTTCCGTTCCCTCCCAGGCTAGGTATTTTTTTCTCTCCCCCATTTTATCTCACATGCTTGAAACCATATTGAAACCCAAAACCCTTTTATTCAAAGATGGTATTTTTCTGTTTAAACCATATTGAAACCAATTTACCAAGTCTGGGAGGGAAGAGGTACATATGCCATCAAACCAATTTTTTTCTCTCCCCGTTCCAGATCGTAAAGAGGTACATATCCCCTCCCTTCCATTACCCCCTCTCTCTCCTCCTTTCTCTTTCCCGAAACAAAAAATTGAAATATTATGGGGACATTTCGGCCATGGTTGGCCGCACATGACAATGGATGTGTGGTTGGTGCTTGTCGCACATCCATTGTGCTGTACAACAAGCACCAACTGCACATCCAACGTCATGTGCGGCTAACCATGACCGCACATGATTTTTTTTTCCGGAGAAGAGGGGAGAGGATGATATGTGAGGTAAAGAAGAGAAGAAGGAATGAAATGATGGAGGATTACGAGAAAGGATAAAAGAAGAAGAAGAAACAAAAATGTCGCCAGAAAAAATGGAGGATAAAGTGAAACACAGGACGCAAGGAACAAAATGATGGCATGGAAGGTTTATTGGTAAATTGGTTTGATGACATTTTTGTAATTTTTGTATGTGGGGTGTAGAGATCATTTGTTGGTGTGTGGTTAGTCCACCTCTTAATACTTTTGACTATAAGGATTAATTACCACATCCACAAGAGTGATCATCTTTCTTTCTCTTTTTTTCTCTCCCCGTTACTAAAACTATAACTACTAGAATATAAATTCTTTAATTTCCTAATTAAAATACTTATATCTCTAACATATATTCATCTGATCTCATATTGAAACTATAACTACTATAATATAAATTCTTTAATTTCCTAATTAAAATACTTATATCTCTAACACATATTCATCTGGTCTCATACTAACATCGTACTATAGTTAAAGATCTCGTTCAATAGAGGGTCCAAATTATTCCACAGTTTTTGAATTTAGTTATTTTCTGTTACCTGCCCCCTATAGTGATAGTTACTAAGCAAAAATTTAGATAAGACGGTCTTACGGTCATTTTTTTATAAGACAGATCTTCCTTACCCGATCCACCACATGTAAGTGGGTTGAGCTGTGAGAGGGTGGGACTCCATCTTATGAATTAAGATATGTAAGACCGTCTTACATGAGACTTACTTTAGTTACTGACCCATTAATTTTATATCAGGGGAAAATTCTGGCCATCCCTTTTTTAAAGTTTCTAACCCCAAAAGTCCATCGTTTTTTTTTCAACTGCAAAAGACCACTTTTCGAAATATTGTTCCAAAAATACCATTATCTTTTTCAACAGCTCCGTCAACATACTTTGGATTCGAAAATCACAATTGTTTGCAACGAAACGAGGATCGACCTGCCCGATCAGGTTGCGGGGGTCATGTGGGCAGCGCCCCTTCGTGGAGTTCGGGGGCAACGCCCCCAAAAGGTAAACGAGTTTTTTGATTCATGAAATATGGAATTATATCTGTGCTGGGTTGAAGAATTTTTTCAGTTGGGACGAAGAAGGAAAGAGAGGAGGAAGAAGAATGCACGACAGAGGAGATGGAAAAAGCAGGTGGACGTAGTCTGGTTCTTTATGATTTTATATTGCGGTGCAAAAAATAATGCACTAAAATTGATGAATCACGATTCAAAAATAGACTAGCAATCACACTATTGAACCGTGGTGGAAAAAATAATGCACTAAAATTGATGAATTGCGGTTCAAAAATATACTAGCAATTACACTATTGAACCGCGGTGTAAAAATTAATGCACTAAAATTGATGAATCGCAGTGTAACAAAAGACTAGCAGTTACTGTGGGTTCCAAGGGTCATGCGCCCACGCCCCGCGTGCCCTTGGTTAGGAATGCGCGTACGTGCGGATACGGGACACCACTGCTCTCGTTCCACCCTCCCTTTTCTAGGGGAAGACGAAATAAAAAGTGCGAGAGGAGTGCTGTCTAAATTAGCGCGTTGGAATGCGCCTCGGTTGCCTTTAGTGGATTTTTAATCCAATATGGGAACTTTGGGTTTCCCGCATCAAGTTATCCCTTTTTTAGGGGATACCAGGATATGGTAATGCATCACCCTTTCATTCTCATTTTCCCTTTTTTAGGGGAAAACGGAAAAGTGCAAAAAAGGATGTTGCAACGCCCCCACTATGGATTTTATTAAAAATAGCCTTATGGATCGTTTCGGATCACTATGGGAGCTTTGGGTTTCCCGCATCAAGTTATCCCTTTTTTAGGGGATATCAGGATATGAGAATACACCACCCTTTCATTCTCATTTTCCTTTTTTTAGGGAAAACGGAAAAGTGCAAGAAAGGAGTGCTGCGAAGCCCCACTGGATCCAAAAAGTTTTAGAGTCGCCATCTTTATTTTAAGACAAAAATAAAGCAAAACCAGAAAGAAAAGAAAACCAGAGATAGAAAACGGGTTCGAAGGCTAAGTTACGAGTTGGGAAGGTGCTAGGCACCCAACTCGCCCTTTCGGTCTCAAAATAGTTTTTGGCTAAAGTATGCTTTTTGTTATATTTATTTAGCAAATAAATAAAGTATTAAAAGACAGGAAAATACAACAAATACATCCGTGGCTACATTATTTACGGACTTGCAGCCATTTCCTTACAATAATTACAAATATATTTAAAAATATTTGGCCATTATAACGGCTCTTTTTACATAATATTTTCTTAATCTAATCCGGGCAGCACAACGGCTTATATTGACTACATTGGGCCGGATTTTAAATAATAACTTTTATAAATAAAAAAAAACGAACGCCCTTAAAGGCTATTACCTTTTAGAGCGGTAGTGTGCTCGCTCTGTCCTTCAGGGAGAGGGAGTCTTCTTTGTTGTTGGTGTTGTTGTTGTTGTTGTCGTTGTTGTTGACGTGGTTCGGGTAGAATGACTGCTTTATTTTGGATGACTTTGGCTCGTTCACTCGGGCAGAATGACGGCTTATTTTGGAAGGTTTTGGCCTTTTTGGTTGGGCGGAATAACGGCTTACTTTTTGTGTATTTCAGCTCATTACTCGGGCAGAGTAACGGCTTGCTTTTTGGATTTTGGGTCGGGGAAGTAAGGTGGATACCTAACTAAAAGGCTAGGGATCACTTATAACTGGTGGATTTTAGTTTTGGCGGAGATTGGACGGGGTTTGGAAGCTTTGGTGGGCTACACACACCTATCTCGCACCTCTCACTATTATAGCTTCGAAGGAACGCAGAGAGAATTCTTCCAGCGTTTCTCTACGATGAAATTGTGCACTGAAATGGGGAGCCCAGTGCCTCTATTTATAGTAGGAAAGAGAGATTCATCGGGAATTATAAATTCCCTCAGCCGGCTTCCATAGCTTGTACACCGGCCTTCGCGAGTTGCACAATGCGTTAAGTCTGAGAGCTACAGTAGGGACCTTGGCGCCGACTCCACTACAGCTTGGCGCGGCGCCCAACTTGCTTTATGGCCACGCCATGCTACTATTTAGGTTTCAATTTCAGCACTTTCACCCCTCGCAATTCACTGTTTTGCGCATCCTGCTTTGCCTTTTGCATTTTCAACCCTGTAACTTGACATTTTGTTTGTGGGTCCCAACGGGCACAATAATAAGCTAGAAGGGGGGTTGAATAGCTTATTATACACTTAAAAACTTTTTAGTAAGTTCTTTGAAGGGTACTTGCAATCTATTGAAAAGATTAAAGTAGCGGAAGACCTTCAAGGAATTGTGTCCGCCGATAAGGACTACCTAGAGACCTTTTACAAGTTACTTAAGTTCTGCTGTAAAACGGATAAAGATAGTCAAAGTACTAAACAGTTCAAATAGCAGACAAACAGTAAGGAAAATAACACAAGTATTTTAGGATGGTTCACACTATAAAGAGTGCTACGTCCACCACCAAGGCAGTCAACCTTGGATTTAAATAGTGCATTATGTTTTCCACTAAATTTATTACAAAGAATATTCCTAATGGATCGTGTACAAAATATTGACTTGTGTTTGGGGTCTAAGGAATTAAATATCTGTAAATACAAGATATTTAATTGCGTATATAGTTAATGAATGTAAACAACAAGAAGTTAAAACAATAAGTGTTGATGAACGCCTTCTTGTTGTTGACTAGGACTTCTAGATCTGAGGATCTCTTGAATGCACCGAGTTGTAAGACTTGGAGTTAAGGAGTTTCAGAGCAATCTTTTAAAGTGTTCGATCTATTCTCAGACAGGCGAATGGCGTATTTATTGCATGTGCAGGATCCGTTGGAGAAGACGGTTTCAACTTTTTATGTATGCATTAAATGCATCGAAATTCATCTTCACAGATATCTAGAGCAGGGAATGATTTCTGAGATCTTCGAAAAGTGGGCAATCTAGATGTCAGATCTGAGAGTTGTTTGCAGAAAGTAGGTGACAGTCTACTTTTCATGCTTTCACTATTCAGGGCGAAAAGTCTTCCTGCTTGAAAGTCGCTTTCGGCGGGCTCGATATGTCGTGGAATGTCTCGGTTTAAATTCAAAAGTGATGAGATAAATTTAAACCGATCCATTTAATCATTGAAGGATAGGACACATCATGATAGGCAGTGGACACAAGGTGCCGTTGTAAGTGTTAAGCGTGTCTTCGGTGAAGCGTGAAAAGGTCTTCCGCTGAACCTATAAAGTCCTATAAAAACTATACTTGGCAAAGTTCTATACACAGTTGCCACGCTAATCGATACGCAGCCCGATTAGTCACTGAAGTATAAAACTAATGTAATGTACTGAACAGATATAAATCTAACATAAGAATCAACAATCTCCTCCTATTTATATCTGGTCATCATTACTACAAATGAGAGCTATAACCGACTATGTGATAGATAATAGCATGTCTTTAGAGATTTATATATATAGTAGCGGAAGACATGCCTCTATCAAACAGAAGAGCATCTCAAGTGTAAGGAACTAATCTAAGTGCATAAAAAATAATGAAGATCATAGAATAGTGCACAGATCAGTAGGTAAAAACAGTTCAAATATAAATTTAAACTGAGTGTTTAAATTATGAGCAAATAGAGAAAATAAAGTAACGAGAATTTAAACAAGACAATTTTGAAAAACAGATAATCTTATGTATTATAAACAAGATGTTTACATATTACAGAGTTTTCAAAATGTAAGATAAATACAAAGGTAAAGGGAGGAAAAGATACAAATCTACCAAGGTCTTTTCCCTTTGCCTTTGTCTGCAGCTTCCTTTTCCCTTCGTTCTCTCTCTAGCTCTTCCATTCTGCGTACGTATTCATCATCTGCATCAGTAGGAGGTCTGGTGGAACGAGAGCGGTAGTCGAGTTCTTCACGAAGGCGATTGTTCTCTTCCATTAGTATTCGGTTGATTGATCTCATTTGCTTCTCCTCCGTGATGTCCAGATCACGATCACGATGGGCATTCATAATATTGTGAGCAGAGTCTCGAGCAAGGTTGTTGAGCTCTAGAACAGGAGGGCGACCGCTGCCGAGATGGAGAGTGATGGCATGGAAAAGCTCGTAGAAGAGGGAGGAGCAGATACGTACACATTCGTCTCTTTGAGCTTCAACGTTGATCTTGACGTCTGTGAAGTCGTGTCGTATCTGTCCAAAGCGAGTCCAGACATCCTCTTGAAATTGTCGGAGAAGAGCGGCAGTCCGGTCATTGGCTTTGGAAGCGGCAGTGGCTATTTCGGCGGTAGCGGTAGTGATGCTGGTAAGCTCGCCTAGCCGTTGATAGATGGCATCCAGCCGTGACAAAATTTCATCATTGGCCGGCTAAGTGGGAGTTGATGCATGTCCAATGTGAATAGTGGCTTCCGGAGATACAGGCCGGAAGGGTTGTTGGGGTCGAGGAGGATAGGAGTCGGAAGAGGAAGAGTCGGATAAGGTGTCGGTAGAGGAAGAGATGGTTTGAGGTGGAGGGGGAGGAGGGGTTGGTGGGGAATCAATCTCAATGTCAGTGTCAGAATTGTCACTGACATGGGACGATTCGGGTAAGGGTGAGAGAACCAAAAGAGGCGGGGGTAGAAAAGGGATTTTGGTTTGCGAAGGGTAGGTTGAGGAGGTTGATGGTCGGGGGAGAAGAGCTCTGCCACTGAAGAAAGTTCAAAGAGGAACTTGGCTGCAGCAGAGTCTATGGGTTTGGATGGTTTTGTTGGTGTTGAAGAGGTGGTTTGGGTATGGTGAGGTGAGGTAGGGGTAGATGGGTCAGGTGAGTAGTTGAAGGGTGAAGGAGGAGGAGGAGTTGGTGTTCGGGTTGGCTCCTCCTGAGTATGAGGCTCCTCCTGAGGGATAGGCTCCTCCGGAGGTGGTGAATTCCTCTGAGTAGATGACTCAGGAGGAATGGGTTGTTGGGTAGGTGTGGCATTAGGTGGTTCGGTAACGGTAGAGGGTTGGGCGTCGGTAGTTGGTTGGCTGGAGGTAGTTGGTTGGGTATCGGTAGTTGGTTGGCTGGAGGTAGTTGGCTTGGTACCGGCAGACCTCCTTTTCTTCCTTAGCGGCTGAATAGGAGACTCAGCTGCGTCATCGGTAGGGGCAGGAGTGTCTGCTGGTGGCTGGTCTTCAAAGGTTTTACGAAGTCTCCTTCGTTTTGGTTTAGGAGTGGGTGCAGGAGAGGGTGAGGTTGGTTGACTGGTTTGAGTAGATGGCTGGGAAGAAGAAGTTTGGTGAGTTTGAGAGGATGGCTGGGCTTGTGAAGTTTGGGCTGGGGAAGGTGAAGGAGTTGGTCTGGCTGGAGGCTGGTCCTTTTGGCCTTCCTTCATCTCTTTCCTAATGCATTTGGCCTACTTCTCTTCAGTTGGAGTTACATCTTCCGCCCTTGTCTTCTTGCCTTTGCCTTTCATCTTGGCCCTTAGCAGCTGCTCTACCTCATCAGCCAGGTCTTTTGCCTGTTGATGGATGGTGGAGGCAATTTGTTCATCAAATTTTGATGAAGCCTTATTGAATGTCTTGCTGGCCGCGTCATAGGCTTCCATGTTGAAGCGAGTGACGATGATCGGTAGCGACTTAGCAACCTTATCAAGGGTGACCGGCGGAAGACCCTTCTACAGCCTTCGCTTGTTCTCATACTCAGTGTATTTACTGAAGAACGAGGTTGTTAGTTGTTTCTCTTTTGCCACCACTATTAGCTCATCTTCCTTCAAGGAAGAGTTGATTTCCACGGTGTCTCTGGGCAAGGCATTGATTAGCCTTACGAAGGGGCGTTTGCAAGTGGGGTTGTTCTTCGCTTTCTCTACCTACTGCTTTAATTCGTTGAAAATGATGGCCCCCCAGTTGAGACGGAGCTGAAGGAATACGGCACTGGTCAGGTTGATCTGTTGTGCCGTGAACATGTCATGAGCACCACTCTTGAATAGAAGCCCCTTGTCAATAAGGTGGCTTGTGCAGTAGACGTCCAGAGGGAATAGATTCCTTAGCATCTTCCCTTGAGGTTCTCTGTAGGTATCAACTCCCCTCATTGCTTCCCAGGCATGTACAGCCTCAGCAATGGTTGCCTCAAGTGCTCCACCGAAGTGCACGCCGATGATGGTGGAGATTGTCTTGGCGGTGATGGAAATGGGATGGCCTCTAATCCATCCTCGAAGGGCGTTCTTGTTCATAAGTTCCATCCTTTGATAGAATTCTTCTGCCAGAAAAATGTTGTAATCTTTGTCGTTGAGGTAGAAGAGTGGGAGAATACCAGAGGCGTTCATATCCTCGCATGCCTTGACGCCTGCGGCTATTGTGCAAACTGACTGTAGGTCAATGCACATCCCCAGAATATACAGTTTTGGGTCCAGGGCCACTATGACGTCATGAGAGGTAGGAAAAGTTGGATATCCCGGAAGGTTGACATCCGTACTTGGAGGAATATCGGTTTCTGGGTTCAGTTTCTTCCCGACGTCACGCTTCGATTTAGAAGTTTTTGCCTGAAAGAAATGCAAATAAAAATTAGGGCTTTTCACCTCAAGAACTAAACAAGCAGAAATTTCAAGGTTTTCTGAGATTATTGGAAATATTTGAAACAAACACTTGAAACCCTAGAATGTTTATAGTATCCAAACCAGAGACATATATAACAGAAGTTTTCCAGGAGAATAAACATTGAAAGCATATAAACGACTGTTAGTTTCTAGGTTTTAAGAACAACAATGGCGAATACTGTAGAAACTCGAAAATGACCGTTTGAATTCCAAAACAATTTAGGTTATGAAATGAAATGCAAAACAGTACACTGTAAGTTTCAAGTAGAGAGTAGAGAAGAACAGACCATTGATGTTTGATGAGAAGAAGAAACAAGAAGATTTGGGAATAATGAAAGCAGTTGCACAGAGAGTATGAATAGAGAGAGAAATATTTTGTCAAAGGGGTTCCGTAAAGTTCTGCAAAAGGCGGTTCAAGGTCTATTTAAAGGTGAGAAAATTTTAGCGCAAAAGCGGGAACTTAAGATATTTTCCAAGTACCCAATTTTATCCTTGACCCCCTTTATTGCTTTAGAAACCTCTTTAGCAAAAAAAAAATAGACTAAGTAAGAATACTGACCTTTAAGTCTTCCGGTAAAATGAAACTTACGTCTTCCGATCAGTCTAAAACTAAGTCTACCGGTATGAAAGAAACATTAATTTAAATTTGAAATTAAGCAATAGGATCAATCATACCAAGATTTCTCCTTAAATAAGCAAACCAGGTGGCATCCAGTGGTTTTGTGAGAATGTCAGCCAATTGATACTCAGTTGGAACATATTCCAAACTGATGTTACCTTTCTCCACATGATCTTTGAGGAAGTGATAACGGATATCAATGTGCTTTGTCTTTGAGTGCATCACTGGATTTTTGGAGACTGAAATTGCTGATGTGTTGTCACACATGATTGGACAATTTGCAGTCTTGATGTTATAGTCCACTAGTTGTTGCTTCATCCATAGAAGTTGAGAGCAACAGCTGCTTGCAGCGATGTATTCAGCTTCTGTGGTTGAGTTTGCAACTGATCCTTGTTTCTTGCAAGACCATGAGACAAGTCTATTTCCAAGGAATTGACAAGTCCCACTGGTACTTCTTCTACTCACTTTGCAGGCTGCATAATCTGCATCTGAGTATCCAACTAGATTGAAATTGTTGTTTTTGGAATACCAGATGCCTAGATTTGTTGTTCTAGAAACATATCTGATGATACGTTTGGCAGCAAGCAAATGTGATTCCTTTGGATCTGCCTGAAATCTTGCACAAACACAAACAGCAAACATAATGTCAGGTCTACTAGTAGTAAGGTAAAGAAGTGAACCTATGATTCCTCGGTACTTGGTCATGTTATCTTGCTTTCCCTTCTCATCTTTTTCAAGATGGCAGTCGGTAGACATTGGAGTCTCGAATCCTTTAGCTGAATCCAGATAGAGCTGTCAAAATGGGTTGGCGGGGCGAGCCAGCCCAAAACCCGCTTCAACCCGCCATTTGGCGGGGCGGGTCGGGTCAGCCCAAAAAGGTGGCGGGCCTAAAAACTATCAACCCAACCCAACCCACCATGGGTTGTGGGTTCGGCGGGTCAACCCACCAAATTTTTACAAACTTTATAAAAAACAATTAATACAAAATTCTCACAAGGTTTTTCACCATTCAATATTCATCAAAAACAAATACAAAATATTTCAATAATCTAAAAAACAAACACAAACATTCAAATAACATAGTTTTCCACCATTCATCAAAAACAAATACCAAGTCTTTCAATAATCTCAAAAACAAACACAATCATTCATTCTTTTATATCAACTTCTTCATCGTCAATAATCTCGAAAGCGCTTGCCCTTCCCTTCATCCGGTAGAGCTGCTCTATCTTGTGTACCATCTTCACTATCTATATCTGCATAGAAAGACAAACAAATAAATAAAATGATATGTCAACAATCCAATCTAAAAGTAGAACAAAATATAAAACAATTCATAAACAAAATTACCATCAACATAACCATGCAACCAGTTACGAGTGCAAATAAGAGTTTGCACTTTTTCGGGAAGGATAGAACTTCTATATTTGGTGAGCACACGAGCACCAATAGAAAAAGATGATTCTGACGCAACAGTAGTTATTGGAATAGCCAAAACATCACATGCCATCAAGGCAAGGGTTGGGTATCGATGCTTATGATTTTTCCAATACTCCAAGACATCCAAATCTTCATAATGTGCAAATTCAAGCTTTGGCTCCTCCAAATAAGAGTCTAATTGTGATTTTCCAGCACTTGTAACCGTTTGGCTTTCATATTCCATAATTTCCTGCATTAAAGAAAATATATTAGTGCAATATATTTATGTATATACATAATTAAGTGAATACAAGAAAACCAAGAGAGAAAGTGCTATTACATCGAAAATCTTTTTCCCGTTGCCTTTCATTCCTTCACTTTGAGTACGTGTATATCCGATAGAAGACGATTGTGATTGTGAATAACTTGAAGTATCCGTATTTTGCTCATAAAGTTTGTACAGCTTGTACAACTTTCCTTTCACAAGTGACATCTTCTCTTTACATTTAGCAAAATCAGGCTCCACCTTTGAATAAAAGAACTCTAACAATGAAAACTTTACCCGTGGGTCAAGAATAGCCCCAAATGCAAGCACCTTACTGTATTGAGTCCAATATTTATCAAACTTCTCCTTCATTTGTCTACACATATCACCTATTACCACATCTTCATTGAATAAATTCTTATATAACAAACTCTCTATCTTCCAAACTTGAAAAAAGTATAGGTTTGATGTAGGATAAGAAGAACATGATATCAAGTTGGTGGTATCATAAAAAGACTCAAGAAATTCAGCTATCTTCTCTCCTCTTTTCCACTCTTCAGTTGAAGGACAATACTTATAATTTTTATCATTCAATTGAAGAGCAGAAAAAGCCTTCTTATACTTGATGGCACTCTCCAACATCAAATATGTAGAATTCCAACGGGTGGACACATCTAGTCGTAAGCCTATACGAGTGTCAATGTTACCAACTCCTCTCACACATTCTTCAAATTTTTTCTTTCTACTTTCTGAACCTTTCACATACTTGACAGAATCTCTAATTTTATTTAAAGCTCCAACAACAATTTTCAAACCTTCTTGGACAATAAGATTTAGTATATGAGCACAACAACGAACATGAAAGAATTCCCCATCACACAACAAGCTATCATGCAAAGATAACTGATCTTTCAAAATATCTTGCATGCTGTCATTACTGGATGCATTATCTAATGTCAAAGAAAAGATTTTTTCTCTATCCCCCATTCCTTCAAAAACTCAAACAATTTTGCAGCTAATTCAACCCCATAATGTGGAGGAGGCATATGAGCAAAGTTAAGAATCTTGTTGTTCAGTTTCCAATTATCATCAACAAAGTGGGCAGTCAAACAAATGTAACCCTCACTAGTGCATGCAGTCCATAAATCTGAAGTGAGACAAATTCTATTATTAATTTTTGCCAAAACTTGTTTAAGTTTCTCTTTCTCCCCCAAATATGTTTTTTCAATGTCTGAAACAAGAGTGTTTCTGGAAATGCATTGAACAGCAGGATTTAAATACTTCATCCAAGCTCTAATACCATCATAGTCAACAAATGAAAATGGCAAATCATGTTTAATAACTGCAGATGTTACTAACCCTCGTGAAATCTTTTGGTTTATTTTTCTAGACTTCATCTTGCCACCATGATCAAGAATCATTTGTCCAACATTATGAAACCGTGACAGTTTGCACCTTTCCAAGTGACGCTTAAGTGTAGAAGTCCCATACCTTTTCCCTCCACTTTTATACTCCTTCTTGCATGCTTTACATTCAACACGTTGTATGCCATCTTCACCAATATAAGTCTTTTTTAAAAATCCCCAAACATCAGAAAATTCTTTAGGTCTTTTATTTTGAGCTAGCTCTGAATTTTCCACTTTGTTACTCTCATCCAAATTTAAATTTTGATTTAAGCAAGCAGAATCCATGACTGTATTCTGTATATTCCTGAGATGCAAAAATATAAGAAAAACATTAATTAAACAATCAAAAGCTCTTTATTTAAATGAAACGTAGTTTCAAAGTCCATCAATGCTTAATTTTCATTAGATAATTAATCAATTGGTAAAATTGTGCAAAATAAATTGGTCTAAGACCTTCTCGCTAAACTAAATCCTACTAAAAATTCAGATTGCGTTTCACGGGAAAGTTTTTACCTAATTTTCTCAATGCAACCAAACAGTAACACATATTGGACACTAAAAATAAGTACAAAAATGATATAAAATACAATAACAAAATAACAATCTACAAACTACAAACTGAACGAGCCACTGAACTGATTGAGAGTGTTCTGAAACCACCTTGGTTTCCCCACTAATAATGCTACTGGTGCTTACTTACCCAACTATAAATACACAAATTTAACAACTCACTCATTCTATGATTCTAACGCCATATAAACCACTGATGAAAAGGATAAGGCACCTACTAAACTTAGGTGGAATTGATTAATAAAGTAAAATGGTAATCCTATTTTCAAAATTTCTTTCCAGGGCATGGAGAAGGATAAACTCCGGAGGTTGCCAGAAAATAGAAAAGAATTTACTCTGCAGATTGGCTAAAAAAATGATATAAAATACAATAACAAAATAACAATCTCACTAAAACTCATTATTATAACAATCTCACTTGAAGTAAACACATCCAGGGAAAGCTCTGCCACAAACATGCACAAGGAACAGAATTACGGAAGCACTATTTCTAGCTCAATCAAGCACCAATTGTATATTTGTAACATTGTATGTACTTACCGCTGTCCGCTGAAGAAGTGAAGATGAGAGAGCAACTGAGTTACTGAGCAAGTATGCAAGAGCCGGCCAATGAGGTAGACTGGTAACTGGAAACTGGTTGAGGCCTGAGGGAGGGCGGGGGTTCGGTGGATCGATAGATAAAGACTGGTGGTGGTGGTGGTCTGGTGGACCGGCAGGTCCGGCACTGGTGGTGTCGTGAATCACTGAAACGGGTGATTGGGGGTGGCCGGGTGGGTGATTGCCGATTAGGGGTGGGTGATCAATGGTCCGTTTGCCGTCTAGACTGTCTAGTGCCATATATATCGACTAGACTGATACTCATATCGATTCGTGAGAGACAAAGAGAGGGAGAGATCGAACTCGAAAGTCTAAGAGACGCCTTGGAGATTGGAGAACGGAGATTCAAGGGTTTTTTTTTTAGATCTAGGAGACTAGGAACTAGGAAGGACCGAAGCCGCTGTGACTGTGACTCGCTGTCCTCTGAAAATCTGAATGGCGATTGGCTGAGTGCGGCGTGCCCTAGCCGCCCCTAGGTTTCTGGTCACTACTTACTATTAAGGTAAGATTGTAACTCTGTAAGTAAGAGACGTAAATCACGTAATGCATAAATTAGTAAATAGTAATCAATGTTAAGTTATTAACTGTTAAGGAAATTAAGGAATTAAAAATTAATAATTTTTCAATTTGGCAAATTGGCGGGTCAACCCGCGCCCAACCCGCCTTGCCCCGCCTCAACCCAAAACCCGTGTGGGTTCGACCCATTTGACCCGCCTTTTTTGGGTTCATAATTTCCCAACCCAACCCACCTTTTTAAGTGGCGGGGTGGGCTAACCCAACGGGCCCAACCCATTTTGACGGCTCTAAATCCAGACCAAATTTCTTGATTAGTTCCTTTGCATATTTGGTTTGGCTGATGAAGATTTCGTCGGAAGTCTGTTGAATCTGCAATCCTAGAAAGTAGGTAAGTTCACCCATCATGCTCATCTCGAACTTGCTTTGCATCAGCTTCTCGAATCTTTTACACAGGCTTTGGTTAGTTGATCGAAAGATAATGTCGTCCACATAGAGTTGTACCAGAAGAGAATGGCCTTTGTGCTTGAGGATGAATAAAGTAGTGTCTATCCTTCCTCTCACGAATCCTTGTTCTATTAAGAACTTGGATAGAGTTTCATACCAAGCTCTAGGAGCTTGCTTCAGGCCGTAGAGAACTTTCTTGAGTCGGTAGGCGTGATCCGGTTGTATGAAATGACAAATCACGGAGGTGTTCAACATATACCATTTTTTGAAGATCACCATTCAGAAAGGCACTCTTTACATCCATCGATACACTTTGAAGTCCATGAGCGAGGCATAAGCTAGAAAGAGTCGATTGCCTCTAATCTAGCAACGAGGAGCAAATGTTTCATCGAAGTCAATTCCTTCTTCTGTCGGTAGCCTTGAGCAACAGTCTAGCTTTATTTCTAGGTGACATTTCCATCTTCATCTCTTTTGTTTCGAAAACCCATTTGGTGCCGATAAGCTGGATGATCAGTCGGCCTTTGAACTAAGCTCCACACCTTGCATCTTTCAAACTGGTTCAGCTCTTCTTGCATAGCTTCAATCCAGTTATGATCTTCGATAGCTTCATCAATCTTCTTTGGTTCGAGTTCAGATACGAATGCATATGCAAACATAGTCTCTTCTCGAACTTTATTTCTTGTACGAACTCCTGTGTTGAGATCACCAATGATTTGAGAAATAGGATGATCTCTTGTTTCAATAATGGTTGGAGGAAGATCACTTACGGTGGTTTCTTCCCTTAAGAATTCGAGTAAGTTGAGAAGGAGATTCACCAAAATCAGTTCGAGAAGAGATAGGATCTTCAAAACCTTCATTTTACGGTGAACAAGAAGGATGAGTGATCTGAGAGGTGCTTGGGGTAAAAAAGAGATGGGTTACGGGTCAAGAAGAGTTGGGCAACCGGTACCGGCGAGTTTATGTCTAGGTGGAGGGTTAGCGATGCTTGGAGGGTCTGCGGTTGTCGTTTTCGATGAGGAGTGGAAGTAGATGTTGTATTTGTACTGTCTCATCATTATCGAGAATCATTAGCAACGTTCGAGCCTTTCTAGGCTCTAACAAGTCATATTCATCAAAAGAAACATGCCTGATTCTAAAATTTTTAAATGAGTTTTCTTGAAAATGCGAAATGCTTTTGAATGTTTGGAATACCCAGAAAAATTCCTTCGTCGATTTTGCATCAAATTTTCCTCTATATTATTTTCCATTATGAAGAATAAAACATTCTGTAGAAGATTTTAAGAAATCCTATGTTGGGGGATCTTCCTCTCCATATTTCATATGGAGTTTTGTTATGAAACTTGTTTACCGAGGGATGCATTTTGAGTAAAACATGCGAGTTGACGGCTTACGCCAGTACTTTGGAAGTTTAGCTTACGCCAACATTGTTCTTCTTTGCTTCAATAAGTGTTATGTTCTTAGTTCGAGATACACCATTTTGTTGAGAATGCAAACGAGAAGTTGTGGCCGATCCAGTGGTCATCGCGATACTTTTCTACACCATTGTTCTTGAATTCGATGCCATTGTCGATCTTATGTCACTAATGTCTTCAAGCTTTTGAGTTTGAAGTCTTACGAAAAAAAGCATTGACTAGATCATACGTTTCATCTTTAGATGTCATTGTTTCAATCCAAGTGAACCTAGAGTAGTCGTCAACTACCACAAATGTATACTTGTTTCGAAATCTTGTGTTGTGATTGGTCCAAAGAGATCCATATGCGAGAAGTTGAAGAGGTCGTTTGTTGACAAGGCAGGACTTTCTTTTGAAGGAAGACTTGGAATGTTTTCCTAATTGGCAAGCTTTGCAACTTCGTCATGGTCGGCGGACACCGTAGGTAGACCTTTGACAAGCCCGTTTTGGAGAGCTTGGAGAGGTGCTTGAAGTTGAGGTGGCTGAGGCAGCTTGTGCCATAGCCAAGCTGTTGTCACGACGTTGTTAGCTACTA
The DNA here is from genome assembly GCA_013146195.2 of Codonopsis lanceolata. Lineage (NCBI taxonomy): Eukaryota > Viridiplantae > Streptophyta > Magnoliopsida > Asterales > Campanulaceae > Codonopsis > Codonopsis lanceolata. The sequence goes on from CM028381.1 coordinate 63,149,244, forward strand.
GGCAAAGGCTTGAGAATCTCCCTAGAAGATTTAAGTCCACGACATAAACGTTTCCTTGTCTATTGCCGGTCAGTATTTTAGAGCAGGATTCACTGTCTTTGATGAGGCACTGGTTGGAGTTGAATTGGCATAGTAATCCTTTGTCACAGAATTGAGATATGCTCAGAAGATTGTGTTTTAAGCCACTCACTAGAGAAACTTTGTTGATAGAGAGACTTCCTCTAGTGATTGAGCCATATCCAATTGTTTTTCCCTTTGCATTGTCACCGAAAATAAAAGTGGGTCCTTTGGCTTGACTATATACGTAAGAAGACTTGTTCATGTGTCTTGGCGACCTTGTCAGTACGGATGTCTTTGTTTTCTAATTCTATAGCCATGAAGCATTCCTGAAAAAGAATTAAAGCAACAAGGTCCCCTTTATTTTCTTTTGGGTCCTAAGGATTAGCAACCTTTTGGAACCCATACCTGCTTGACCTTGAGAGAACTAGGTCTCTCAGATCTTGGAGTGAACCTTAGCAGGCATTCTGGGGCCAGATGGCCTAGGCAATTGCAAGAATGACATAAGTGGAAATTCCATATAGAACTGTTAGTGACTTTAACTGAGGAGTGATTATGATCATTCTTTTTCTTGACATCCATTCTTGGTTCAACTTGCTTGTTGACGGTAGACTTAATTGGTTTCTTTTGAATCTTCCTAGGTAGATTACCACTAGACTTAGCTTTAGCTTGTCTGTTGATTACCCTTTTTGGAGGATTCGGTAGAATACCTTTAAGTTTACTTTCAACAGGTAAAGGAGCCTTATATGTTTCATAGACAAACTTGATAGTTACCGGTAGAGGTTTAGTAGGTCTACCGCCAGCAGACTTTGCCTTAGCAGAGTTGTTGCCGGCAAACTTCACTTTCTCTACCGTTACCTTTTCAAGTTTCTCATTTGAGTCAGTCATCTTGGCTTTTCCTTTCTAAACTTTTGGGTAAGCATAGGGAACACTTGAATAGCCAAGGCCTTGTTTCCCTATATTTCCGAATGTCTGTTTAGAGAAAGATATATCATTAGCATTCTCAGAGGATTCTCCTTTCTCTATGACTGAAGAAAATGTCGTAAGAGGCACATTTGAATATCCTATGCCAGTTTTATCATTACTAGATTTTTGGCTTGAAAGGATTTCTTCGAAGGCATCCTTGGAGCTGTTCCAGGAGTCAATTGTCTTTTGCAAGGCAATTTTCTCTAGGTCAAGTGCTTTGATGTGCTCAGATAGACAATCAATTTTGTCACAAAGGAATTTGTTTTCTTCCTTCGGTTTGATACTTTCTTGTTGACAGCTATTGAGAGTTTGAATCTCAGCTGCCATCATAGATTTCTCATCAGTAAGTTTCTCACAGTTCTTAGCAAGTTTAACATAGGCTACTCTAAAGGAATTAAATTCTTCAAGCATATCTTGATTATCCTTGAGAAGTTCTTCCTTACTGAAGCTATCACTGTTGATTTCACTTTTATCCAAGGGACTAGGTGAAACTTCGACTTCATTTTCAGAGTCATAGGTAGGACCTGAATCATGAGCTATTAAGCATATGTTAGCTTGCTCACAATCATCTTCCTCCTCTTCTGAATCAGTCTCAAACCATGTAACAACCTATTTTGTAACGACCCGACCTGGATTCCAACACGAAATCCCAAGGTCGTGCCGCTGGAACTAACTTAATAAGAGGACAAGCACTTGATAAACAGTAGTGCTAGTCAAACAGTCGAGCAAACTAGCTCTAAACATGAACATAACACCGCACTAAAATACGGTATTTCAAAAAAATCGAATCAGCGGAAGCAATATAAGAAAGAAGTCCCAAGCTATGAAGCTTGAAACCAACGACAATGAAACCAAGAGAGACATTATCTCTCAAAGGAGGAAAAACAAAACTCGCGTGCCGCAACATTGCGAGCGCTAATCAAACCATCGGCACTCGGTAGGCATTTCAACAAAGAACCAACGATATAACAATTACCCAACGGCTAAAGCATAGGGGTCAACCAACAACTATAAAAACTAGAATAAGGAAATTCCCTAAAGCTATTGCGTGCAGGAGACAATGAAATAAATACTAAAACCACAAACAAGGCACGACATAACACGTCGGCCCAAGAAATAACCAATACAAATACCCAAGTATTCTACCCGACTGTAAAGTCTAAATAACTTTACAAAATGTCGATCTCACAAGAATAGCAAAGTACATGAAATCAATGACAATGCTAGAAAGGAACAAGACTCCACAAGCTGCTACTCGGGAAAGTCGGCTGCTACAAACACGAACCACACGATCTAACCTCGATCTATCGACCAGTGCGCCACCTACTGATCACGATCTACTCGACCTTAGTGCGGCTATCGATTCTGCAACTAAAAACAAGTGCGAGATGAGTCATAATGACCCGATGCGCTACCACAATATATATGCAACATATAATTATGTAACATAAACATAACCATGGTGTCATTTATAAATGACGAAAAAACCCGTGAAGAGCGTCGTATCGTTTCGATACTCCACAAGATATCCACTCCTTTCTTACTTACTAAACCGTCCAAATGAACGAGGGTGTAATTCCTGTTCACACACAAATCAAATGAATTAGAAGGTAGTTCCCACAAAACATCATATGCAAGTATACATATCATTATATATACGAATCAAGCTATTCACACTGTTACCACGTGTAAGGGTGCATGTTTATATATATACACCTATATCAGTATGTATATCTCTAAATATACATGTCAAATCTCCCATAAAATCATCATGCATAAGTGTGCATATCTATATATATACACATCAAGTCTTTCATATATATCTCATATACAAGTATGCATATATCTATATATACATATCAAATCTCTCATTTATCATCAGCCAATACAAACATGGTCAATAAGATCTCATGTTCAACTAACATTTTGTTATCACATAAGTGCCCATAGTAAGCCACATAAAGGATAGAGAAGATACCAAATCACTTTCGTCGTCTTGCTCACTGCAATCACTTAATCATATCGTGCCGGTGATACGTGTTCGGTATCAAAGTACCGAGCTCTCTTCTCGGGTCTGAGTTCTCTACTCAGGAAAATAACACTAGCCAATGTGCTCAATTGGTTACGACAAAGGGGGCTACTTCCCCACTGTAGCTAGCAGTGGAGGTGTGTGTGAAACCCGAATCCGGTACGTCGATACATTACAATCACGAATCCCATAATTCGTGAAGACAATGCATCGTCCCACCATCATCATGAAAACTCAAGTAATGCCAGCTGGACTTATATGCAATGCATAAGTAGATGTTTACTTGCTAATTCTCAAGTAGATATAATGACCTACTAAACTCATACGATTATGCACATTGTTACATAAATCACAAAACCACAATAGGAACTCATTTAAGTCTCTAAATCATAAGTGCCAAGTTTGTTCACTCTATTCAATTCAAGTCCCAAAAGCTAGTAATCTAGTCAACTGGAACATAATTGTCATAGGATCTCACCACGATCCTCGTAAGGTTCAATTGTTCCTTAACTCGACTCAGTTGAGTCTTTACTACAATTCAACCAAATAGAGTTTGAACACTATATGTGTTCCAAGACTCTTTTCTATGTTCTCGTTTGAGGCATAGCAAGGTTCTCATTCCATTTAGGAATCTTAGTTCAAGTCCCAAGTCAATTATATAAGGGAAGCCCAAGTTGATTACTGTGAAATCAAGCTTAGTTCAATTTTGATTCATAATTCCACTTAATAGTAGAATCCAAGTTCACCACAATTCATTAACTGTAGAACAGATCAGACACGAAGGCAAATACATTCAATATGCTCATAAGTCATATCATAGAAACACATAGAAGAATCAATTCTTGACAAGGTAGGAAATCATGCATTTAGTCATAATATAAAATATACACAGTATTCCATATTCACCTATGAAATTCAACAGTCACAACTTAACCATCAGTCCATTAAGTACTATCCAAGACTACTCAGTTAGTCTCGGATCATGAAGCCATTTACTAAACTCTTCCTAGAGTAGTAACTCATTCAATAACACAAAAGTCGATGGTAGTCAAAGACTTAAGCAACACTAGAGCGGTAATAACCCGTAAGGTCAAACCATAACGGTGAGTCTTAGATAACAACATGGCCATCCTAGCGACTTATACAAGTAGACTCCATGTATAGAGTACTAAGAAAGCCCCAATCCAAATCTTCTCATAGAATAGTCCTCAAATTCATTATTCAACAAGTAGGTGTTTTTACTCATTAAAGAATCAAGTAGGAATTCGACAAGAGCGAATTCAACCTGTCAAGTAGATACATCATTCTACAACATGCTCTCAATTGTGCATTTGCTTCACACAATCACATAAACCACATAAGAACTCGATTGAGTCTTATAATCACTCATATCAAACATGCCCTTCAATCCATCCCAAAGTCACGTAAGCTAATATATTAGTCTAACGCACTACAAACGTCGTAGGGATTGAATGTGGAGTCGGTATTGTTCAATAACTCCCTAATCTCAACTCCGGTGAGTTTTACTAAAATTCAACCAAATAGAGCATTGATACTATATGCATCACATTGCCCTTTCCTAAGTTCTCCTTTCATTTAGAACTCGATAACTAGGTCGTTCATGATCTTAAACTAGCCTTAAACACAATCCCGAGTTTCAAACCCTAGAATCAGAGATTTTGTTAAACCTTGAATTGAAACATAATATTTCACAAAAGTTGTTCATAAGCTCATTATAAACAACATTCATGCTTTGCATAAAGTCAAAATCACAACTTCAATAAGAATTCATAAAATCCTACACATATATCAAAGGTTGAATTGGAGGATTTCTCTTCACAAAAAGTGTTCACAATCATTAATAGAACAACTATAATGAAGGGGTCATGTTATTTTATTGAACATGAAAATCTCAGGGATTTCTCAACGTACCTTAGTCCTAAGATTAATGGAGGAAAGGATGATCAAAGCAAGGATTGTTGTAGAGAAGATCAAGGGTTTCGATTTGGCGGTCTCGGATCGCCGATCGGACCACCGGAACTCCGGGAAATGGCCTCTCAAGCTAGGGTTTCCTCCATGGACGAAAATGGAGCTTGGAGCTCTGAATCTCTGGTTGTTGTTGATCAACAATGGCTGAATTTGGCTGAAAATGGTTGATCCAAGGGCTTAGAAGGGTTTGACTAAAGTAAAAAATGGTGTTCTAGGCTGAAATGGTCGGACTTTGGACAAGGGGCAAGGGGCAAGGGGGTCTTCAACCAGAACAAGTCAAAAACCCAAAATCTGGAAAACAGACAGTCAGTCTTGTAAAATCTACCATAAATATCTCACACCTCCAAATAAGTTTATTATTGATTTTTATGAAACTAGACTCTTTAAACTATAGTTTAGAATTTTAAATTACTCAATTTGGACTTATATTCATCAAAATATGGCTACTAAAACTTCAAGTACAGAAGCTGATTTCCTGAAAACATAATTCTGGCACAGCCGTAAGTCAAGACCTAAATGAGGTACTTATACACCTTGGAAAAATACCATATTTTACAAGGAGTATCCTAACATATGTAGGTAAAACATACTAAATTTTTAGAAAATTCTCTTTAGTAGATTGGTACCAGAATTTTCCCAAAGTTCGCCCAAAAACAGGACTGAATCTGTGAAGTGATATGTTGGTCATCTTATTTCCAAATTCAACAAATCTATGAACATTGATTGTGCAAGCATGAGAAATACTAGTACACTTGGTCTAGAACTTAAATGAACTTCTCACAAGTTGAAAGCACAAACAATACAAGCAACGAAGGCAAACACGAGAAACCCTAAGACTCAAACGAAGCAACAAAGCTTCTAAACTTTCAACCAAGCATACTATGATCAAGATGAACATTATAAGTCATATATGAAAGGTACTAAGACTCCAATGAGACCCAGTTAAGTGCTAACATGCTAAGACGAACACTCAACGCATTAACAACAAAGCATGCAACACGAGAAAGTCAAATACACGAAGGTTTGGGGTCTTACATATTTGTCTTCTATGTCTTCAGCCAACATACCCTTTTGTTTTTGAAATTTTCTATAAGTAGGTTTTCGGTATGCTTCAAATTTTGGCTTTGGACATTTGGAGGCAAAATGACCAGGTTTTCTACAATTGTAACACACAAGCTCTTCCTTAGATGAGCTTTCACCATTTTTCTTGAAAGGTTGTTGGTGTGTGTTCTTCCTTCCATATTTTGCAAATTTTTGAAATCGTTTTACAAACATAGCAAATTGTTCATCAGATAAAAAATCATTTTCACAGGAGGAAGTGGAAGGTTTGTTTTCAACAGTGATTTCTTCTTGGACCATGGCTGGCAAGGACACAGTTCTGACTGTTTGTCTTGCTCTAGAGCTTGATTTACTTCAAGCTCATAAACCTTCAAACTTGTGTAGAGACTACGGAGAATCATCTCGTTTAAGTTTTTGGATTCTTTCATAGTCGTGGTCTTAACATGCCATAAGCTACCTAGAGAGCCTAAAAACCTCATGTTCATTTCCTTTTTGTCATAAGTTTTACCAAGAGAGAAGCATCTATTTATTACCTCATTGAAGTGATCGTATGCATGTCTCAAGGTTTCCTTAGGATCCTTTTTGAAGGAATCAAACTGCTGGATGTATGTGTACTTTCTGTTATCCCTTGTGTCTTGGTCTCCTTCCAAGTATTCCACAAGAGCTTCCCACATCTCTTTTGCAGTTGTACATCGAATCACTTGCTGGTATGTGCTTGTATCTAGAGAGCTGGTGATTATATTGATTGCTTTGCTGTCAAGCTTTACCAGTTTTCTATCATCCTCTGTCCATTCAAATTCTTCTTTAGGTACTTCTGCAGGATTCCCAGCGATGGAGGCTAGAAGATTGGGCTTCATTGGTACATATTGACCTGCAGTAACGCACTTCCATAATCTGTTGTCAATAGAGTTCATAAATCACATTACTTTATCCTTCCATACATCAAAATGACCTTCGTCCAATATTGGGATGTGGTTAGCATTAGATGTAGGCAGCATATAGTGTGTTTGTGCCATTTGATCGTATCTCTCAAGAGTTTAATCTTCGAAAAACTTGTTTTCAAAGAGTAAGGCTCTGATACCAATTGTGGGTCCCAACGGGCACAATAATAAGCTAGAAGGGGGGGGGTTGAATAGCTTATTATACACTTAAAAACTTTTTAGTAAGTTCTTTGAAGGGTACTTGCAATCTATTGAAAAGATTGAAGTAGCGGAAGACCTTCAAGGAATCTGCTACAGGTCTGCCGATAAGGACTACCGGTAGACCTTTTACAAGTTACTTAAGTTCTGCTGTAAAATGGATAAAGATAGTCAAAGTACTAAACAGTTCAAATAGCAGACAAACAGTAAGGAAAATAACACAAGTATTTTGGGATGGTTCACACTATAAAGAGTGCTACGTCCACCACCAAGGCAGTCAACCTTGGATTTAAATAGTACACTATGTTTTCCACTAGATTTATTACAAAGAATATTCCTAATGGACCGTGTACAAAATATTGACTTGTGTTTGGGGTCTAAGGAATTAAATATCTGTAAATACAAGATATTTAATTCGTGCAGAAGTATAGTTAATGAATGTAAACAACAAGAAGTTAAAACAATAAGTGTTGATGAACAACTTCTTGTTGTTGACTAGGACTTCTAGATCTGTTGAGGATCTTTTGAATGCACTGAGTTGTAAGACTTGGAGTTAAGGAGTTTCAGAGCAATCTTTTAAAGTGTTCGATCTATTCTGTACAGTGCGTCTTCTCCTTCAGTCTTCAATGACAGTATTTATAGCAGGTGCAGTCAAAAGGATCCGTTGGAGAAGACAAATGTTTCAACAGCTCTTTTATATATGCATTAAATGCATGGGACTGTCAGTCAAGAAATTCGTCTTCACAAATATCTAGAGCAGGGAATGATTTCTGAGATCTTCGAAAAGTGGGCAATCTAGATGTCAGATCTGAGAGTTGTTTGCAGAAAGTAGGTGACAGTCTACTTTTCATGCTTTCACTGTTCAAGGCGAAAGTCTTCTTGCTTTTCGGAAAGCTGCTTTCGGCGAGCCTGATATGTCAGGGAATGTCTCAGTTTAAATTCAAAACAGTGATGAGATAAATTTAAACTGATCCATTTAATCATTGAAGGATAGGACACATCATGATAGGCCAGGTGGACACAAGGTCTGCCGTTGTAGTGTTGAGCGAGTCTTCGGTGAAGCTGTGAAGAGGTCTTCCGTGAACTTTGTAAAGTCCTATAAAAACTATACTTGGCAAAGTTCTATACACGATTGCCACCCTAATCGATCGCTACCGATTAGCCAGCAAGTATAAAACTAATGTAATGTACTGAACATATATAAATCTAACATAAGAATCAACAGTTAAGTTTAAACAGTTCTTGATATCATATGCCAGAGTTACATATCAGGGGTACAAAATTGGGGTGTCTACAGAGCCCCTCAACGGTGGAGTCTACGGGTAACCCAAGGCTTACTGAGTAGACGAACATCGTTGATAAACAATAGACTCTCCAATTTCGTTCAATTAAAAAAACGGGGAAGAGATGCAACAGGTAGTAGTTATAATGCAATAGTTTATAATGCAAACCAAACCTCACATATCCTAGACATATTTAGTCGATTATAGCAAGTTATCGTAGTTTTTAAGCAGATATGGAAATTAAATGCTCTAATGGTCGGACCTACTAATGTAGGCTGCCTACGTATCCCTTAATAAAGGAAATCAGACCAAACGTAGTTCAGGCCAAAACCTAAACTATCATTCGTGCAATGGTCGTGCCTACCAAAATAGGCTGCCTACGTATCCTTATACAAGGAATCAGACCGAAACGTAGTTCACTCAGCCGGGGACCAAATGTTGCGGTGCAAGTGCGACAATGCTAAATGAGCAAGTGTGGCAAAGCCTTATCAAATGAGTGCTGCAAGGGTAAATATAACATGTTGTGATGGTCGCGTCTATCGAGATAGACTGCCTACGTATCCTTAGCCAAGGAATCAGACCACTCGTAGTTCCCCTGCGGCTGTGCGGCATGAATTGTCTCCTCAGGAACTCAGCCTTCGTCGGAGGACAAGACCTTTCCCTCTGAATCCGGGGTTGCGTGCCCATTAAAGGAGAGTTTCCAACACAGCTAAAAATGCATGGAATGCATTGCCTCCTCAGGAACGCAGCCTTCGTCGGAGAACAAGACCTTTCCCTCTGAATCCGGGGTTGCGTGCCCCTTAAAGGAATGTTTTCCAAACATCATACAAATGCACTGCAAAAAAAGGAAAATACCTTCCTTTTCTTACCCTTGTCGAGCCCATGCGGCAAGTTGCTTCGTTGCTTTCTTTGTTTTTCTTGCTTTACGCTGTTCTTTGCTGCACTTTGCTGGGGATTTTTCTTTTGTCACCGTTCCAGCCTTCGCTGGAAAATCTTTTCCCCTGTTCCGCTATATTTTCGGCTTTAGCTGGAAAATATTTCTTGATGCTGCTGCATTTTTTTCCTTTACTGCTCTTTCTAACCTCGGTTAGAAATATCCTTTCCTTGCTGCCGCATCTTTTGGTTTCAGCTGAAATCCTTTCTTTGCTGCTGTTTTCTTTTCGCTCCATTTTCTAACTTCAGCCGAAAATTTCTTCTTCCGCCGCCGCATTTCCTTTTGTTGCATGCACTTATAAACTTTCATTTTCTTTTCTTGTACATGCATTTTCCCCTCTCCCGATTTTTTTTGTTTTTTTCTTGTTTTTTGTTTTTATTTCTTTTCTCTCTCTTTTTTTATTCTGCATGCTCGCCATTTTTCTTTATTTGTATGCTTATTATCTGTTTTTTTCTCTCTCTTTCTTTTTTTGTTTTTTCATATTCCTCTTTTTTTTTCTTGTTTTTCAATATTCTTCTTTTTTTTCTTGTTTTTCGATATTCCTCTTTTTTTTCTTGTTTTTTTTTTTCTGCCTAGATATACTTCAGATCTGCTAGATTTTGGCACTGTTTGACACTTTTGAAACATTCCTGACTTTATTAATAATGCTTATGCATGTCCTATCTATGCCTAAATGATGCAATTAGGCAATGATACATGAAATTTGTGTAATTTATTCTTGCGATGCATGATTGAACTAGTGGTCACTATTTGACCCTACTATGCATGATTTATACTACAAATGCAATTGGAGCTATATGATGCATGTTCTAGGCTAAAATATATTTTTGCATGCTATGCGTTCACGAAACAGACTTTTTGGAATACAATTCAATTTTTTCTGAACACATTTTCGAGCATATTTTTCGGATGAATATGAGACAAAACAGGTATATTTTATACCCTAAGATTTATTTTTCATGCATGCTTATGCTGCAGGGATATAGTAAATGCCATAAAAACATTTATTTTTAGGATTGGTGGCATTTTTTTTCTTTTTAGCGTACCCTTATGGCAGCTTATTGGATAATAAATGCAAATTATGGATGCATGTATCACTTTATTTGATGCAAATGTGATGCCTAAAAATTACAGGATGCTTATTAACATGATGCATGAACATTCTTTCTTCTATCATGCATACAATAATGCAAAATGTAGTACATATCTTTAAAATACAAAACACACTTTTATGATGCCTAGAATGCAAAAACGTTTATTTAGATGCAAAACAATACATAATTTTTTTTGTTTTTTTGTTTTTTGTTTTTTTTTGAAAACCTGTACAAACATTTACAATGCAATATAATTTTATATGATGCAAAATAAATAAAAAACATACAGACTCAAGACGCACGCATAAAGCAAAGCTATACCGATATCTAATAGGTAATGGCACGCTGTATCTCCAAAACGGATTTTAAAGGAATATACCTTCGAGCTCGAACGGGCTTCCCTTTTTTTATATGATAATATGCGGGGAGAGGAAAAGGCAGTCACCTCCTCCTGTTCTCGGCCATATAATTGTTGCAGGGCTACACTTGGCATAAGGTTATTCTCATAGCCCCTGCATTTTTCTTCGCAATCAGACAAGACATTAGTGAATGGTCAGAGCCCAAGTCGTCTGGCTGTTTCAGGACAACGGCAGTGCGGATAATGAATAGGACAAGGACACTTCTGGTGCTTCTCATTCTGATAAGACTGAGCCTTTTCTGTGCCTTGCAGAAGAAGTATATGGGCAGGGCGGCCGCAGACATTGATGGACCACCTTGGGGCTTAGGCTACAAAAGAGGGGATAGTTTCTGGGAAAACAAAGGGGGATATAGGCAATAGATAGATATGTACATGCAATCAATGTATAATTTAAATTTCTTTAGTAATTATTCCTAAGTTGCACCTTATGACCTGAAAATTTTATATTTTAGTGCTTTAATGTGAGCCTCTGTCGTGGTTTTTCTTCTTTTTCTTTTGTTAGTCAAGCCCCTTGCATGCCGAAGACTGGAGGTAGGATGCCGAGATTTCAAAGAATGTTTTCCCTCCCCTTTTTCTCCTGATATATATTTTTTATTTGGCTCTAACTTTTGCCTAGGCTGCCCTTTCGGGTTTTCAACCTAGCGAGCCCTTATTTCTCCTTTTTATTATATATATATATATATATATATATATATATATATATATATATATTGCTCTAATTTTTGTCTAAGCCGCCCTTTCGGGTTTTCAGCCTAGCGAGCCCTTATTTCTCCTTTTTTTTATATTTCATTTTTTTTATTTGCTCTAATTTTTGCCTAGGCCGCCCTTTCGGGTTTTCAGCCTAGCAAGCTGGAGAGGGAAGCACTTGCCAGATAGGGTGGCTCAAACATAATACCTTTTAAGCTCGTTGAGATTGGAAGGCTGAACAATGTCTTCTTTTTCCCTGGTTTGTGAGGAGTATGGCACTTCCTGACCGGATCTCTTTGACAATATACGGCACATCGTGGAAGAGAGTGGTGGCAGCCTTTTGATAAATAGCCCCAGTATTTTTTAGCCCAGACGACATGACATGATAGCAGTAGGTCCCCCAATGGGTGGTGAATGAGGTCTTTTCTTGGTCCCCTGCTACCATTTTGATTTGACTATAGCCCAGCATGCCGTCGACGAAGGATATGATTTCATGAGCAGCAACGGCGTCTACCACAATATTGATATTGGGTAGAGAGAAGTCATCTTTGGGCGACGCCTTGTTGAGGTCGCGAAAGTCTACGCAGATCCAGACCTTCCTGTTGGGCTTGGGAACGGTCACTACATTGGACAGCCAGATCGGGTCATGATTTCTTTTTTAACTTGTAGTGACCATTCTGACTTAATCCAGCGGAGCTTTTGCTTGATTGGCCGAGCATCCGAATATAAGGGGATCCGATGTTCGACTATGGCTGGATCTAGCCTCGACATATCTTCATAGGACCAGGCGAGTATGTCCACGAATTTTTGAGGAGATCAGTGGGTGCTATTCTTTTAGAGCCTTGCAGGTAGTTGCCGATTTTGATTCCTTTGATTTCATTGTCCAGCCCCAGATTGATAATGGACAAGTCTTCAGTTGCTATTGATGAATGATGTTGTTCCTGGTGCTCTACTGACTTTACAAGCTCAAGCAAATAACTTTTATCTTTTGGGTCCTTTTCATTAAACGACTCATTATTATAATTATTATTTAATGCATCTTTTAATGTAGGTGCAACTAAGGAATAAGTAAAGACATTTAGATTATTATTAAAAGCAAACTGTACACGTTTATTACATTATTGAGGACCTGGGGTTTGAGATCCTCAACTTTAGGAAGCGGATCGGTAGATGACCAATCCGTAAAGCTAGGGAAAGGAATAGAGATAATATATCTGAAGCGATCCACCAGATCTGCGGGCGTCAAAAGCAGGTCGGTCGTAATATACTAGTTCTGCAGAGGCTTATTAGAAATAGACTTAAACTCAGCAGGGAGCTTCTCATAATCAGTGCCTCTGCCAATCATACCCAGGAAGCTGTCGCTTGGTCTTTGTTAGAGTGATCACCTCTTTTCATGTTTGGTTGGTAGGCTCGGCCAAATCGGGTAAGGTGGCTAATATCTCCATCGACCCAAGTGGCTTTTTCAATATTACAAGTACTTTGGCTACCCATGATAGTGTCCCAAGAGAGCATATTGCAGCTAGGCTCTTTTATGGATGGGGATGGAAAGAAAGGAACAAGGATATATGGTAATGGGTGTTTATTTGTTTCGAACTCGGGCACACAAAATTTTAATCAACCTCAATCATGTTGATTTGAGGTAGAGGGTTATTGACTATATTTGGTCTGGGTGGAGGCTTTTCAATAACCTTTTCATCTATAAGATCCTGGATAACATCTCTAAGCATATAACATTTATCGGTGAGGTGACCACTGCAGCGATGATATTCACAGTACTGGGCATGATTCCAAGTCCTGGGCAGGGGGTTTGGTGGCTTATAATTTTCCATAGGCTTTAACACTCCTTATGCCATTAGCCCCTACAGGATCACAGACTGGGAGGCTTGTAGTTCATCATAATGCCGGTTCTGATTTCTGAAATTTATGTTCAGGCCATTATTCCCTCCGACTGTGTTGACAGACCTGTCCGCTCCATAGAACCATGAAACAGTGCCATAACTTTGGGTAGGAAAAGTGGCTGATGCATTTCCTACCATATTGACGACTGGTGCTGGTGTGGCTGCGGCTGTCTTTCCTTTAGAGTAACGGAAAGAGCTAGGAGGCGTATTGACTTGTAATTGCCCCGTCCGTATATCTTCATCAATACGGGCTCCTATCTCCACTATTTCTTTAAAATTGGTGTATGGGAGATACCGCATGTGTTTCAGGTAAATGGGCTGGAGGTTTTTGATGAACATTCTACATGACTCGGCTGGATCAAATCTGTCAAAGGTCTGAGCCAACTTTTTTTTCCACCTGACTGCGAACTCAACACATGTTTCTTTCTCCCGTTGGGTGCACGACTCAAGGTCCCTTCTATTTTCAGGGGCGGTGTTGTCTTTATACATTTCAAGGAACCCTTCAGCTATCTGGTCCCAAGTATTCATGGTGCCACTATCAGACAACATTAGCCATTGCTTGGCAACCCCTATTAAGGTGATGTGAAAATTGGCTGCCATAGCCTCAAAGCTAGCTCCCCTTGACTGCATGCCAGTGGAATACGATCTTAAGTGGGATATAGGGCATCCAGTCCCATCAAAATTTTCTATGTCGGGCATTTTGAATTTTAAAGGCAATACTGCCGCAGGTTGTAATGCCAGTGCCCGCGTAGAAAATTCCCCTTTGTTGAGAAGTTTGAGCACCATGGCCTTCATATTTTCCATGTCGGCCTCCATTTTGGTGGCTGGGGGAGTTGGCTTTCAGTATATACTAGCTGGATTAGGGAAGGCTGGGTTAATTTCTGGCTGCGGTATCTGGTAAGGATTTTGGGCTGGTGGATTATGGGCTGGTGGAACTTGGGTAGGATAGGGATTTTGGACTGGTGGAATTTGGGTAGGATAAGAATTTTGGGCTGGTGGATTTTGGGTTGGTGGGTTCTAGATGGTTTCGGCTGGGCGGCCATGATCATTATAAGGTAAATAAGTGGTAACTTGGCCTGACGGGTTATAACTTTGTGGGTCCATATGTGGGTTGTTTTGGAGTGGGTTGGTTATGGGAAAAAGGAGGTCATTTGGGCTTTGAGGAATTTTGGTGCTTGGGGAAAGATATGAGGGATAGGACGAGTAAGGGTCTGATATTTGGGTAGTAGGGACTTGGTGGAGGATTGGGATTCGGGGTATCGACAGTATTCGGTGGGTTAGTGTTTGGCTGGGGGTTTAGGTTTGGAGGCACATGAGATGTTGATGCTTCCTGGGGGACTGCAGGGGAAGAGTTCACCTCACCACTGGATTTCAAACTTTGCACCAGGCTAGCTATTTGGCTCATCGCTGCGCCTAACTTTTGGTCTAACCATTCATGCATTGTTGGAGTCGAGGCGTATCCTGGAGCCCCTGAATCTATACCTATAGCAGACTGCTCACTTTTTGTTGCCATACTGCTCGGATCTGTATTTTCTATATTGATTCTGTCCTTGTCTGATATGATACCCTCTATTCTGATTTCTGCACTTATTTCCTGTATCAACCGGCCAGTACTATCTCTGCCTTTCCAAGTTCGGGCCAGGTTTCTGAGGAAAATGGGTTATGGAGGTATCAGAAGGCTGGCTGAAGGCTTTCTGAGTTTGGAATACAGCGTGCCTTTATTAGTATATTTTAGTATTATTTATTTATATTCCCTACAATTGACCGGATAAGCACCTACTTTATTTTGACAGTCTCAGGAATTTTCCTGGAATAGTGGATTATTTCTTCAGAGTATAGGACCAACGTATTCCACCTGCCTTTCGACTCCCCAAGATCGGACTGATCCCAGGCGAATGACCTATACTCTTTCCGGGATCCACCATTCGAAATGGTCTAGGTTGAGCATCAGAGAATAATAAATCAGCCCCAGTTTATTATATTTATTTTTTTTGTTGTGCGCACTTTATTTTTTCTTTCTTTTCTAAACTTGCGCATTATATATATATATATATATATATATATATATATATATATATATATATATATATATATATATATATATTTTTGACAGGGGCTGACTCACAATTCAAATATGCAAAAACCGGTCGGTTTATGAAGTGTCATGAGAATCTATATGCATTCTAGCGTTGGCTTATGCAGAGGGTAGGCTGGCCATGATGTAGGGTAACAGTTCGGAATATTCCTATATGCGTGCATGTGTGTGCGGTATCTAGAAAGCAGTAAAGTCTTTATTTATTTACCGATATATAAACATAAAATAAAACAGATATGGCTTGTCTTGCTGTTACATATGGATTTTCTCGGCTTTTTAGTTTGAGCGCAAGCAAGCAAGCATACCATATTAAGAAATAAAAAGAAAAGTGGAGAAACTATCTGTCCCTATTAATTACAAATTGGTCATATATCCCCAAAATAAAATGACAGAATGAATGCAAATATGTACAAATGTACAGAATAATAAAAAAGAGAAAATGAACAGAAAGAAATAATAATGCGGAGCCGAAAATAAAGCAATATTTAAAATAAAGCCCCGGCCCTTTTATTGTGCTGCCCGGAATTTTTATTGTTAACATATATATATATAATATATATTTTTTGTTTTTTTCAATTTTTTTTTTGCTTTTCTTTTAAAAAAAAAAGTATTTTTAAGTATATCTGTAACAGTTATCGGAACGAAACTGCTGCAAGATGGATGATCATATCCACAAATATAGGCACGGATGTATAAGAATGCAATATTCAAATGAATACATTAATATAACAAGCATACTTTAGCCAGAAACAAAGAAAAACAAAAAAAAGTTTTTGTTTTATGAGTCTAGCCCTCCATTTTATTTAAAATAAAACAACTCCCCAGTAGAGTCGCCACTGTGGGTTCTCGGGGTTGTGCGCCCGCGCCTTGCGCGCCCTTGGTTAGGGGTGCGCGTATGTGCGGATACGGGACACCACTACTCTCGTTCCATCCTCTTTTTTATAGGGGAAGACGAAATCAAAAGTGCGAGAGGAGTGCTGTCTAAATTAGTGCGTTGGAATGCGCCTCGGTTGCCTTTAGTGGATTTTTAATCCAATATGGGAACTTTGGGTTTCCCGCATCAAGTTATCTCTTTTTTAGGGGATACCAGGATATGAGAATGCATCACCATTTCATTCTCATTTTCCATTTTCTAGGGGAAAACAGAAAAGTGCAAAAAATGATGTTGCAACGCCCCCATTATGGATTTTATTAAAAATAGCCTTATGCCCCGTTTCGGATCACTATGGGAGGTTTGAGTTTCCCGCATCAAGTTATCCATTTTTTAGGGGATATCAGGATATGAGAATACACCACCATTTCATTCTCATTTTCCCTTTTTTAGGGGAAAACGAAAAAGTGCAAGAAAGGAGTGCTGCGAGGCCCCACTGGATCCAAAAAGTTTTAGAGTCGCCATCTTTATTTTAAGACAAAAATAAAGCAAAACTAGAAAGAAAAGAAAACCAGAGATAGAAAACGGGTTCGGAGGCTAAGTTACGAGTTGGGAAGGTGCTAGGCACCCAACTCGCCCTTTCGGTCTCAAAATAGTTTTTGGCTAAAGTATGTTTTTTGTTATATGTATTTAGCAAATAAATAAAGTATTAAAAGATAGGAAAATAAAACAAATACATCCCTGGCTACATTATTTACGGACTTGCAGCAATTTCCTTACAATAATTACAAATATATTTAAAAATATTTGGTCATTATAACGGCTCTTTTTACATAATATTTTCTTAATCTAATCCGGGCAGCACAACAGCTTATATTGACTACATTGGGCCGGATTTTAAATAATAACTTTTATAAATAAAAAAAAAACGAACGCCCTTAAAGGCTATTACCTTTAGAGCGGTAGTGTGCTCGCTCTGTCCTTCAGGGAGAGTGAGTCTTTTTTTTTTTTTTTGTTGTTGTTGATGTGGTTCGGGTAGAATGACTGCTTTATTTTGGATGACTTTGGCTCGTTCACTCGGGCAGAATAATGACTTATTTTGGAAGGTTTTGGCCTTTTTGATTGGGCGGAATAACGGCTTATTTTTTGTGTATTTCAGCTCATTAATCGAGCAGAGTAACGACTTACTTTTTGGATTTTGGGCCGGGGAAGTAAGGTGGATACCTAACTAAAAGGCTAGAGATCACTTATAACTGGTGGATTTGAGTTTTGGCGGAGATTGGAAGCTTTGGTGGGCTACACACACCTATCTCGCACCTCTCACTATTATAACTTCGAAGGAACGCAGAGAGAATTCTTCCAGCGTTTCTCTACGATGAAATTGTGCACTGAAATGAGGAGCCCAGTGCCTCTATTTATAGCAGGAAGGAGAGATTCATCGGGAATTATAAATTCCCTCAGCCGGCTTCCACAGCTTGTATACCGGCCTTCGCGAGTTGTACAATGTGTTAAGTCTGAGAGCTACAATAGGGACTTTGGCGCCGACTCCACTATAGCTTGGCGCAGCGCCCATCTTGCTTTATGGTCGCGCTATGCTACTATTTAGGTTTCAATTTTAGCACTTTTATTCCTCGCAATTCACTGTTTTGCGCATCCTGTTTTACCTTTCGCATTTTCAATCCTGTAACTTGACATTTTGCTAAGTTTAAACAACTCTTGATATCACATGCCGGAGTTACATATCAGAGGTACGAAATTGAGGTGTCTACAGTTACACTATTGAATCGTGGTGCAAAATTAATTCAATAAAATTGATGAACCGTTGTTCAAAAATAGACTAGTAGTTATACTATTGAACCGCGATGTAAAAATAATACGATAAAATTGATGAATCACTGTGCAAAAATAATGACCTCCGTAATGCGCCTAGGGTTCATTAAGGGTATCGTAGTCATTTTGTCATCAAAAGTGACTTTTTCAGATTGAAAATAAAAAAAATATGTACTTTAATGATTAAAAATTTTAAAATGTGGAGCGGACCGCAATTTTTTCTTTATATTATGTTCGGGTATCACGATTTGGTTCGAAATTACCCGTATTGGATACAAGTGTTCGACCCGATTTGTAACCCAAACCCGACTATTAGTTTGGGTTTTCCGCTGATTTCAGGATTCATATACAGCCTAAACAAAGACTCCTCTTAAGAGAGAGAGAGAGAGTGAAAGCAAGAACCTTGCTTGGAGGAAACGAAAGATTTTTGCTCTTCTTCCTTTCAGCTTAGATTCCTGTTTCGCAAATTCAAAACGCATACTTAACAAACCCCACCCCTTTGATTTTCCAGCCACCATCGTCAACTCCATTCTAGGGTTTTGGCCGTAACTCAGCTCTAATCAGCAAAATGGCGCCGGCAAAGGATACTAACGCTGCCAGCGGCAGCGGCACACCACGAGAAGAAGCTCAAGGTAAAGTTCCGTCGAAGGATACCAAGAAGAAGGATGATAAGAAGGACGAAGATCTCGTAAGTTATTGGATTAGTGTTGATTTTTGAATTCTTGGATTAATTTTCTGTGTTGTTATGATATTGATTGGGGGTTTTGTTGTAATTGTGTTTAGTCGGAGGAGGATGTGGAATTGAAGAAGAATTTGGAGTTGTATGTTGAGAGAGTTCAGGATTCCGATCCAGGGTTACAAAAGAATGCTCTCGAGGGCATGAGGTACTGTCTGCTGCATTTTTTTGTAAAACTTTCTAGTGTCAATAATGTTTTTTTTTTTTTGTTGTTGATAAAATAGAATTTCAAAGTCCTATTTTTATAAATACATTCAATTGTATGTGCAAATAAAAGTGAAGAAAAAAATGTATCTTGACAGTGCTGGTATTGTTTGGGTTTCTCTTGGTTATAAATATAATGAAGTGGTCAAAGGGGTATGCCAAACAAAAGTGAAGAAAAAATGTTGAGAGCATAAGGAACTTGTGATTGTATGTTTATCGAGTGAGCCTAATGCTCCACTCTGGCCCTGCTAAGTTTTGAGCAATATGACTTTCTAATTTGGCAATAACAATTTTGAGTTGCTCATGCACCATGTTTAAGTTAGTGGGATTGCTCTTGGGACGTTATAGGACATCATTGAAGAGCTATTTATGGTGAAATTTCCTTGGAGGTCGAAGAAGTTGATTGTTGCCTGGTGAAGAGTGGGATTTTCGGAAGTAGAAATTTGAATTTGGAACTAGGTTTTGGCGTCTCTTGACGAAGAGTACCACTTCTGTTGATGAATTTGTGTTCTGAACAGACTGAACATCGTGTCTACTTATGAAAATAGTCTCCTTCATGTGATACAAATTGATATAAGATGTGTGATAATTAGGCTCGAGATACAGCAAGTGTAAAAATGACTTGTTTTTGCTCTTGTTTTGCATGATTTGGTCTGTTGCACATGCCAATTTGAACACCCTTTCTTTCCTCTCTCACACACATATAGATGGACACTATGCTTCTATATTCCCTGTAGTGCACAGCCACTGCCATGTACAGACACCACCATCATTTCACAACAGACTGAACAGCATGTCTACTTATGGAAATAGTCTCCTTCATGTGATACAAATTGATATAAGACGTGTGATAATCAGGCTCGGGATACAGCAAGTGTAAAAATGACATTTTTGCCCTTATTATGCATGATTTGGGCTGTTGCACATGGCTATTTTGAACACCCCCCTCTCGCACATATCGATAGACGCTATGCCTCCATATTCCCTGTAGAGCACAGCCGCCACCATCGTTTCATAACTTATGACCACAAAAATATAGAACGAGAATCTCTATGTCTGTCCATAATTCTCTGCATAACACTATGACGTTCGACTTGACCTTCATTTTACCTACTACTCCACTTGAGTGCTACTTGCTTGGTCTTGCACCCAAGTTGCACCGCAGGGTCTAGGTGATTATTTCATCTTATCCCTTGAATTCCTACGTGATAGGCTGTTTTCACTTATTATTGTAAACCCCATCAGGTCAGTACCTTCTCATTATCGAAGGTTAAAGAATGCAGGAATTGGCTACATCAAGGTTTATCTTTTGTCAGACTTTCTAAGGAAATCTGTGTGAACCTTGTTTTAGCTATTGATGGTGGAACCATGAATCTTGGTCTAAGCCAGATTATGAGTGCTAAAGCTGCAGAAGCAGCCTATTTTAGTGGCAGGTCTGTATGTGTGTGTGGGCTGTTTTGAGGTAGGAGTTTGGGAATTGAAACTTGTAATCTGTAATGGATGGAGAGATGTAGAAGTGGGAGTAAATAGAGGGTAAAGAAGAGAAAATTTGAGGTTAGGTAGGATGTTGAACATGAGGGAAGTTTGGTAAACAATGATTCCTTATACAATTCTTCAGTAAGAAAACGTGTCATGGATCAATTTAATGAGATTGAGTCAACTCAGGATTTGTTCCCATCAGATTTCTGATTGAAACTTAGGAATTGAAACTTGTAATCTGTAATGGATGGAGAGATGTAGAAGTGGGAGTAAATAGAGGGTAAAGAAGAGAAAATTTGAGGTTAGGTAAGATGTTGAACATGAGGGGAGTTTGGTAAACAATGATTCCTTATACAATTCTTCAGTAAGAAAACGTGTCATGGATCAATTGAATGAGATTGAGTCAACTCATGATTTGTTCCCATCAGATTCTGATTCCCACGAACAAATAGTAGAGAGTAGGATGTTATGTCCATAAAAGGTGCACTTCTGTATGTACGTGCAGTGGGGGTTGTAACTATCATTTCCTCTGCTTTTAAGCTTTTAAAGTTGCTGGGTGGACCGTAGCTGCACATCTGTAATTAGCTGCACGGACATGAGTGCCAAATGCCAACACGGAGATGTGCTGATGAACATCTTGCAGAATACTAGGCGCCTGGATACTATCATATATTGTTTGTTTATCAATATACAAAATAAAACTGGGTATAGAAAATAAAACTACTAAGTTTTTATAGTCTTTTTAATACTCTCTTGATTTGATAGAAGAAAACATAGAATTTTGGTAAATACACTGCTCTTACGGTCAGTGTGATCTTACTGGCACATTCGGAACCCTAATTTTGACTGTCTACTTATCAATTTTTTTTTGACTGTCTACATGAGTTGACATGCGTGCCCATGTCAAGAAATGCTGTGGATTCCATGTAACATGAGGGCCTATCGACATGGAGATGTGCTGATGGAGATCCTTCAGAATCCGAGACACCTGGATATGACGATATATATCGTGTCTATAATGTTATACAAGAAATAAAAATGTGTAGAATCTAAATACTCTCTCCGTTCCTAAATAATTGTCGTGTTTGACTTGACTAGACACATGCAAATTGATTAAGAAAAACTAATTGACTCTATTATAAATATTGGTGTGATATGTGGTTTCCTTTAAAACCCTTGTACACGTGGCCAAAATTAAAGTAGGAAGAAAAAGTAAGGGTAAAGTGGTAAAAGTATTTTCCTAAAGAGGAAAGTTTGGAAACGGGACAATTATTTTGGAAGGGACATAAAAGGTAAGCTGGACAATTAAAGAAAAAAGGTAAGCTGGACAATTACTTAGAAACGGAGGGAGTATAAGTTTTTTGTAGTCTCTTAAAACTCTCTTGATTATATATCAAAAACTGAGTAAATTATGTTGAATACACTGGCCTGCCATGAAGTGCAATCTTACAGGCTCATTGGGTTCTGTAGCTTTGAGAATCTGGTCATCTACATGAGTTGACGTGCGTGCCATGCCATGTCAAGACATCCTGATACGGATGTTCTCTGTGGTCTTGCTGTGTTCCCCATATCATAGCAAATAATTGAAAACTAGTTTGGCACTGCTAATGTATCCAATAAAACTGATTCATCTTGTAGCTAATTTTTCTTCAATGACCTTCATTTATCATTTTGTTCGGGATTGGATGTTAAAGCTTACATAATCACATTCTTCTCTTTCAACCTCTTAATTTGTAAACTTCTTTACATGTACAACTATTCGATGCCTCGATGGATATTTTCTCTTGGTAGTCGTGTCTTCTGAGAGGCATTTACCATTCAGCTCCTACCAATGTGTCTTGGCTACTCTAATGTTGGCAATTAATTCATTTCCTTTGTTTGCTCACTTCCAGATGATTTTTGTGTTACTAAATTAACTTAGTGGCCTGATCTGCATTTATATTCTCATGCTAGCTCTTCGACCATATAATAACTTCTTCAACTCCTGCCAGTGAGCTGTTATCTTACTAGATGCTCTTCTAGAGAGCTATGTACTTCTGTTCGTCTTTGCTGATTAATTGCAACAAGACAATGCTTGTATGGCTTTGACTTGTGGAACTTACTTCACCAGCTTTTGCTTGTAGGCTGGAAATTCGGACGTCGACTAGCTCTATGACTTCTGTTCCAAAGCCATTGAAGTTTTTGCGTCCTCATTATGGAACCCTAAAGGCATTTTATGAGACGATGACAGATTCTGATTTAAAGGTGCTGATTGTTGGTTTAGGTTGATATAATTTGTTTCCTTTATTAGTCTTGACCATCATGATTGACTTTATCTTTTTTATGCAGAAATTACTGTCAGATATACTTTCAGTTTTGGCTTTGACCATGTCTGCAGAAGGTGAACGGGTATGCCAATTCATCTGCTTATCTTATATTAAATTGTATAAGTACATTTTTTTTGTTTAAATTTTTCATTTCAGTGATTAGCGTACTTCTAATGCATGAATCATTTTCTCCATGGATTTTTGTGATGGTCCCATGATGTGGTTGTCAATATATGTTCTTATGGATGGCATGTTTGCACAGCCATGTGCTTGCTTTTAAAAGGATATCTATTTTAAGAGTATTAAGTATTTTCCCTTGCAGTGGTTAGAATGTTTCTTGTTTCTAGAATGCTTCTACTCTCTATATATTAAGTGTTTGCAATTGATATCTTCCACACATTAACTCTTTCAGGAGAGCTTAAAGTACCGATTGTTGGGTTCTGAAGGTGATATTGGTTCATGGGGTCATGAGTATGTGAGGTGAGCATTGTCTTCCTTATCTTGTGCCAAGTAATTCGATCTCGTAATTTCTCTTGAATTCTTGTGTTTACTTGAAAAGTACGGAGTATGATTATAGCTGAAATTTGTGACACAACTTTAAAGCTAATTGGATTTCTATTTACTATATGGGGAGCTCCAGAAAACAAATTATGTAGTTTTAAAGTTCCATTAATGGTCAATGTGGTTTTATGTATACAAAAAGTTATTATCGCTTGACAAGCTCTCTTCAAATTTTCTCTTTCTTTAGTTTCTTTTTTCTTATTGAAGGGAAAATTGTGGCTTTCTTCTATTTGCTAAGTCTTCCATTTTTTAATCTTCGATCTTCTACTGTCTTGGAATTTGCACTTTTAAAAATTGTGATTCTTGACACTTATGCTCACAAATGTTCTGATGCTGCTAGACTTATAAAAAAAAGTTCTGATGCTGCTAGACTGTTAACCAGTTTGACAGAGCCACCGGCTTGGTTGTGTAAGGTTTTGCATCTGTGGTTGAAAGCTTAGAATTAGTAATAATAGAAGTAAAAAGAGAATGTCGATCCTAAGTGGTTTAAAATACACACTTGTGTCTCGTGCACATATACAGACATATGACCAATATGTTTGTCAATTATCATTTTAGCATCCATCTGATTGCATCTAATTGATGATCATTTTGCCTGTGATAGGAACTTGGCTGGGGAAATTGCCCAAGAATATGCTAAACGCGTGGTAAGGGTTTCGACCTTTTTTAATTTGTTATTTTAAGTCGTTTGATTACGAATCTAGACATATGTTTGTGCAAACAACACTTGGATCGTATGGCTCAATCTGCAGAAAGAAATCTCAGTGCGTCTGTGCGTGTAAGCATGTGGGGTCGGTATATGTGTGTTTGTTTGGAGGTTGTTAACTTATCCGAATGTTCTGGGCGAAAAATTCCATACCTCTACCACGAGGACACTTTCTCTCACTAGCACCATCTTGTCTATTCACCATCATCTGATCATCATCATCATCACAACTGGGCTTTGACTAACAGTAACTAAAAGATGATGGTCGAAAGCACCTCACCTTTTGTTTTTCAACGTACAAAGTAAGTCATTAAGGCCATAAATCACCACACCGAAGGGGATAGATTATAACAAATCTGGATTTGGTTTTTCTTTGGATGTGAAAAGAAGTTACTGTTTAGAGATTCTCCTCCATTCACCATCATCTCTGGGATTTGACTAACAATACCAAGGGATGATGAAAACAACCACTTCTGCTTCCCTACCTACATTTGCAAACCACCACGTCGAAGTGAAGATATAATAACAAGATCTGGATTTGGTTTTCCTTGGATGTGAGAGGAGGTTATTGTTTAGAAATAAAAATTTATTCACCATCTATATGACACCTATACATGGCAAAAACCACATAAAAATGGGAGCAAATTTGCATTAACTTTTCCAGTGAATAGATTTTTTTTTTATGTACCATCCAAGTTGATATATGGCACCTATACATGGTAAAAACCGCATAAAATTAAGAGATATCTGTATTTTAGTTTGTGGTTTGAAGTGTTATGGTGGTGTGATTAGTGATTACTCTGCTGACTCGCTAATGGGGATATGTGTTAAAGGCTGTGTATTCATTGGGAGATGTAGACTTAATGATTATGAGAATTCTCCTCATTCCTGTTTGGTCCCACTTTTGCTTACTTGTAGTGTGAGATTTATGTTTCAGAATATTGTTTATTCACACCATCTATTGTATAACTATATTCACAGTGATGTTATGTAGACCTGATAGGAGGACTAATATTGAAGGACCTTTTCTTTCTTGTTCATGTAGTCTGTAGTGATGAAGAAGTTGCAATCAAGAAAAATCAAATAGCATGTGTTTATTTTCTTTGCTAAGATTCTCTGTAACTGTATTCACTTTTGATTTTTGTGTCATTTCAGAGTGAAGATGCACCAATAGAAGATCTAATTGAGCTTGTAAAACAGATTGTTCAGTTTCACATGCAGGTATGGTTCACCTGATAGCTTATTTTGTGTTATTATAAATATTCACTGCAAGAGTAAAGGTTTTTCCACTGTGACGTGAGCTAGAAGTATGGAGATAGTCTCTTTGCTATGTGTGTGTTAGACCCGTCCAACTGTGCAGCACATGAACCTTGTGTTTTGTTTAGCTAGTGTGTGATGAGGTGCTCAATGGAATTTAGATTACGGTCTTAGTAATGGCCAAATATTCGTAGTATTATGATAACAAACATACTCTTGGCTCTTTGTTCCTAATACTTTCTTTTTTGTATTGCAGCACAATGCTGAACCTGAGGCTGTAGACCTTTTGATGGAGGTATTTAATGTCTGCCATTTTGTTGTACATACTTGCTTAGCTGCCGTTTGAGATTGATTTGGAACTTACCTCAGTATAATTTCAGGTTGAATACCTTGATATGATAAACATGTACATCGAGAAACAAAATTATAAAAGAACGATCCTGTATCTCACAAGTTCAGCCAGGTATGTGGGGTCCTTCAGTTTTTAAGAAATCCAAGTCTATGGTCTGTCTGAATACTTATATTTGTCTCTCTGTACATCGTTCTCTTTCGGGTGCCTAAATTTTCTGGGGGTCGATTGGAAGGAACTTATGCCACATGTTTTTTTTTTTTAATTAGGACATTAAATTAGATCAAACCAGCAATGGATACATGAAGACGGGCTAGAGGTCCATCAAACCAGAAAAATTCAAAAGCCAGAAGCTAAAACAAAAGAAACCTTGGAAATCAAAGCAGTCCATTCCTGGTGGATCTCTGTGATGGGCACTCCTTGAAAGGCTCTAGTCAAAGCCCAAAGAGATGCCATAGAAACAACTCTATCCGAGGGAAGGGAAGAGGCCACGATAACGACCGATTCCCGAAAATTATTAAATTCGTGAAAATTCTAAATTTTCTGTCCAAACAGTCCATAAGGACCACAAACACCCTACATTGCCAAAGCAAACTAGCATTTCTACACCTGCCGAAATCTCTAGAATGCAACAGGGCTTGCCAAAAATAAATGCAGAATTAGAATCTTCTCTGAACTCCACAAACATGTTCCAAAGGAACAGGGCATCCCCCAATGGAGAAACAAAAGATCATGAGTTCCTGAGGAACACTTGCACATCTCTATGCAATGCTTGCAGGGGACCTTGTTTATCCGTGAAAGTTTGTTTGAAATAAACATGCTGATGACTTAAATAACTTGCTTCTTTTTGGTTCACCTAATTCTTCAAATCCTTCAGCAAGCCCTCTCTCCTTTCTGCAGGCTGCTTTCGTGTGTGTTTCTTTTCCGTGATTTCCACACATGCTGAGAACCAAGTACCTGGAATGAGTGGACCTCAGTAAGGGCAACACTTGCAAGATGTTTTAGTTATGGTGTATGCGTAAAAACTCAAGCTGCAAGGATAAAGAAGAGATTAGAGGAGAAAGTTATTTGAATGCAAAGTTCTTAATGATAACTTGTTTGAAAAACAGGGGCTTGCCTGATTAGATGTGTGGAGGGCACATCTGAAACACTTGAGTCTAGCTAAGGAGGATCAGTTGTTGTCAGTGCCACACTGGAACACAGAAAACTTAGATTTATGTTAGTGTTCAAGCAAAACCAGCTAACAATTTCTAACATATGCATACCAGATGCCTTCAAATAAATCCAGTTCTTCAGATGCGTTTTCCCTATGCTTTCTGCTTGTTTGTTTTTGCATTTCGGAAGCTCTTGATCTTGGCTATATCTCTCCATTTTATCGCCAGGCTGGTGTTATTCTTATTATGTTTTTCACTGAAACATGCTGCAGATACCTCCCCGGACCAGATGATATATCAGTTTTGGAGATTGGATTTGCACTGTGTATGAGATTTGAAGAATACCCAAGGGCTCTTCAGATTGCAATATACATTGACAAAATGCCGGTATGTATTTTGTAATTACTTTGGAGAATAATAATCTTGGTTTAGTGAGCAAGAATTTGGCTCAATTTGTATCAAATACACACGATGAATGTCATAACCAATCAGGAGTAATGATTCTGAAAGCACCAAGAAATTGGCACAAATCATAAATGAACATAATGGAGCTTAATTTGATTTTCTTCTCGTTTTATTTTATTTTTATTTTTTATGATTTGGGTCTAATACCCGATGGTTTCCTTGGCAGTTTGTGAAGCAGGTTTTTACAGCTGTTGATGATCTTCAGCTGAAAAAGCAATTTTGTTACATTGTTGCACGACATGTAAGTCTGTGGCTGTTATACATATTTTTTGTTTATGCTTTGCTATTGAGTTGTTATGTTCTTTTTTCCTAAGATTCTGTTTTTCTGATAAATTATGTTGGTTTTTCTATCTCTATAGATGATGTAGTGGTCTGGATTTGGACGTGGCTTTATGAACTTGTCCTCATCTTTAAAAAAATGGCATCTTGTTTGCTACCATTTTTTTCTTCGAAATATGTGATTTGGCCCTAAAAATGGGGTTATGTGATACCATGAATTATTTCCTGGAGGATCTCAGTCAATTTGCCCATCACTTTGGTTTATGAGTAGGTTGTTATTTTGCTCATCATTCAGGCTGAAGGATGGGATTCTGCAACTAATTGGTCATTTTTCTCATCTCGCTGGTTATGAATGAAGTGTTATTCTAGAAACACAACTTCAAAAAGACAATCCATATATTATTGAGGGGCGACATATAGCTAACTAGTGGAGTAAACTGAAACATTCCTTTGCTGTGATTGAATTTGTTTACTACGCAATTTTCTATTATGCAGGGCATGAGTCTTGAGCTTGATCGAGATATGTGTAGAGATGATGACGACAGGGAGACATTGCAAGAAATCATCAACAATACTAAATTAAGTGAAGGCTATCTTACCCTTGCTCGTGATATAGAGGTTATGGAGCCCAAATCTCCCGAGGACATTTATAAGGTGTGGATCATATTTGTTTCTTGTGAACTAAAACGCTCTTGTGACAAAACTTAAATGTGTTATTCTACTCCCTCCGTTCCAGACAAAGAGTCCATCATACTATTTTGTGATGTTTCACATAAAGAGTCTATTTTCAAAAATTATGTTTGCAATTTTCATAACCTTTCATCTTTACCCATCCACTTGTGTTCTAACCATATTGATTGGGCTCAAGTATTTAACTCTAATGACATTAATATACGCCATAATTATTAGACTTTTCAAACAAGGATTCTTTGGGCGGAACGGAGGGATTATATAATAATTATGGGGTTTCTGTTGGATATATTGTATTTAATGCGTGAGGTGGGTTGTATGCTGCCATGCTGGGACCGAAACTGGGGCATTGCTGGCATTCTCATTACAGTTTTGCTTTCTTTCCATACCAACCCTGCCAGTGTTTTCTTTCTTATTGGATGTTCCAGTTTTGTACATTGGCTGGCACATGCTCATTTCAGTTCTGCATCCAACAGTTTTGCATTCTTTCCATACCAGCCCCACCAGCACTTCTTTCTTATTATCATAGATTCTGATTTTTAAAAAAATTTACAAGTGTTCTTGCTGGTTGTACAGTACCAATGTACTCCCCCCTTGGTGCTCCGTAGCCTAGCCTTGACTACTGTAGTAGGTCTTGTAGATTGGTAGCCAAGCTACGGCTCATATGAATTGAGGATTCTTGACGATTATGAGATTTCAGATTTTTTATTTATCTTCACTAAGTTGACATTACATATATATGTTTGTCTTGTGGGTAAAACTTCGCTTGTGTTTTGTCACCAATTTTCTGAAAATACCTGGTTGTCTATTTCTTAGGCACATTTGCTTGATGGACGCGCAAGTGCTGGTGCCAGTGTTGATTCAGCCAGGCAGAACTTGGCAGCGACATTTGTCAATGCATTTGTAAATGCGGGCTTTGGGCAGGTAATGGCATAGTTTATGTGCATCTATAATCGTCTAGAGCTGTATTTGTTTATTAATTTTCTTACTTATTTCAGGACAAACTAATGACTGTCCCGTCAGAGGCATCAAGTGGGAGTTCTTCAGGCAATTGGTTATTTAAGAACAAAGAACATGGGAAGGCCAGTGCAGCAGCAAGTCTGGTATGTTGGATCTATGTCAGTCTCTTGATTTCATCATTAATTTTGTTGCTGGACTATATTTACTTGTTTTTTTCCGTTGGTAGGGTATGATCTTGCTTTGGGATGTTGATTCGGGCCTTGCCCAAATTGACAAGTATTTCCACAGCAATGACAACCATGTCATAGCAGGCGCATTGCTAGGAGTGGGGATTGTGAACTGTGGTATCAAGAATGATTGTGATCCTGTGAGTTTAACCAAATCTATTGTGAATGTAATGCATATTTGAGTGCTATTCCTTGATTCTCACAAATTTTGTTCTTTCAGGCCTTGGCACTTCTTGCTGAATACTTGGATAAAGAAGATTCTTCTATTAGAATCGGTGCTATAATGGGCCTGGGTCTTGCATATGCAGGCACTCAAAATGAGCAGGTCTGCTTCTTTCTTTGTTTTTGGCTGATTGGTGGTCTTTTGTATTTACACTGTGGACATGCACTATGTTTTCCCTGTCTTTTGGATTAAGAGGCATTTCAGTCAATCATCCTGCTTAATCATTCATCATTCATTGTTCTACATGGAAACATATCGTGTTCTTAATTCGTAAATGGAGTATACATTCAAGAAGATTTTTCAGTTCGAAAGTAAGGGTATGAATGCCTCTTTTTGTTCTTCTGTTCATTTTACTGAACTCATCTTTTCCAGATCCGAAGTAAGTTGACTCCTATTCTTGGAGATACGAAAGCACCGCTTGATGTGATTGCATTCACGGCCATCTCTCTGGGTTTGGTGTATGTTGGTTCCTGCAATGAGGAGGTTGCGCAGGCTATAATATTTGCATTAATGGATAGAAGTGAGTCTGAATTGGGGGAGCCCCTCACCAGACTTCTGCCTCTTGGGCTAGGTCTTCTTTACCTAGGGAAGCAGGTATATAGAATCGCTAGCTGTTTTATTCTTTGCTATCAGGAGATCATATCCTGTTTCATAATTTCTGGAATTCATTTGTTTCATCATTTGAATCATGCTTGTTATTCATTTTTGGTGCTTAACAGGATAGTGTGGAGGCGACAGCTGAGGTTTCAAAGACATTCAATGAGAAGATCAGAAAATATTGTGATATGACACTGCAATCTTGTGCCTATGCGGGGACTGGCAACGTACTGAAGGTCTGTAATCATATCTTGTTACTGGCATTAGTGTGAATCATTCCCTTTGCCAAAAATGTAGATTGCTAACTGTCCTTGTGTTTCTCCATAGGTTCAAGACTTCCTCGGTCAGTGCGCTCAACATCTTGACAAGGGTGAAACGTATCAGGGACCGGCTGTACTGGGAATAGCCATGGTGGCCATGGCTGAAGAATTGGGTCTTGAGATGGCAATTCGTTCGTTGGAACATCTCCTACAGTATGGCGAGCAGAATATTAGAAGGGCAGTGCCTTTAGCTCTTGGTCTTCTCTGCATATCAAACCCCAAGGTAGGGAATATGTCAAGCATCACCAGGCTTGGCATGACTGTAGCTTCTGGGAATTTAACATTCCGTCGCTAGTTTCAGTGGGCTTTACATTTATGTTCGTTCTTAATTTTTTTTTCAATAATTTTTACAGGTCAATGTGATGGACACATTAAGTAGACTTAGTCATGATGCAGATACCGAAGTAGCAATGGTATGATGTTACGGCAGTTAATCCAGTATTTGCTGTCATTGTGTATCACTTAATTATGCTCGAAGTCGTGAAATGGTTGATGCCTTTTGTTACAGGCAGCTGTCATCTCCTTGGGATTGATAGGTGCAGGAACCAACAATGCTAGAATTGCCGGCATGCTTCGGAATCTTTCGAGTTATTACTACAAAGAAGCTAGCCTTCTCTTCTGTGTAAAGCTCTCTATTCTTGACAGACTCACACACTTGGACTTCTCTCTCACTTAATTACTGTGTTTCCTGGAAGCCACTCCTTGTTTGGATTATAAGAACCAAAATATTTTGCCAATTGTGCAGGTGCGGATTGCTCAAGGTCTTGTCCATATGGGGAAGGGCTTGTTGACTCTTTCCCCTTACCATTCTGAACGATTCTTGCTATCCCCGTAAGTCTGTTTTTCCAGTAAAACCTAGACCCAAGAATTGTATCTGTACTTGAAATAGTGGGTCATAAGTGCATGCAGTTCATGCAGTTCCTGTAGAATTTTCAGGGAGAATACTGAGCACTATTGACACACATTTAGTCATATCAAATTATGAGCTCATCAATAGTGAGTCGTGCATGCAGTTCCTGTATAATTGTTCAGGGAGGATACTGAGGACTGCAACGCATTTGGTCATTTAAACATATGCTCATAAATAGATGGAACATAATTTGTGTGATAGTCGATTGAAGATGTGCTTAGTGAACATATTTTTTTTGACACACATTTAGTCATTTCAAATTATGTGCTCATCAATAGTGAGTCGTGCATGCAGTTCCTGTATAATTGTTCAGGGAGGATACTGAGCACTGCAACGCATTTGGTCATTTAAACATATACTCATAAATAGATGGAACATAATTTGTGTGATAGTCGATTGGAGAAGTGCTTAGCGAACATATTTTTTGGTATTTTTGCATTGAGTTTATAAGGGATTGAATCTTTTGTTAATCTTCTTGGGAACTGTGTTTTCATTGAGGTGAAACTTGAAACTCAGTTATGGCAAGATAAATAAATTTAAGAGCCAATGATTCCCAGCTTTGATGTCATATGCTTATGCTCCCTCTGTCCCAATAAGAGTTGCATTCCATAGGTCATTTTTTGAAGGCAGATTTTTGTTTCTATATAAAGAAAGAAAAAATTGTAAAATATTAAGATTTGTAGCTTAAATTTTAGAAATGTGGCTCTCTTCTGGGACTACAAAGACGCAAAGCACGACTCATTTTTTGGGATGGAGGGAGTGATGGTAGTGTAAGTTCCACAAGGGGTGGAGATTAGTAACAAGTTATACTAATTAGAATTTTTTTTTTCTCAAAAAACAAATATATACATTTACTTTGTTGAGGAAAATAAATGGAGTTCAAGCGTGTTTATATTATTTCTTATTTCAAGGATAAAGTAGTCTTGTCTGTTTGAACTAATCCTTTTCTCGTTTCTAAACAGGACGGCACTGGCTGGACTGGTTACTCTGCTCCACGCATGTCTTGATATGAAAGCCATTATCTTGGGCAAATATCATTATGTTTTGTACTTTTTAGTTTTAGCAATGCAGGTTTGTCTTTTGGATTTTCATAAACAGCTTCTCATTAGTAGTCTTCTAATCCTTTTTTGATGGCGTCTTTTCTCCAATTTTACAGCCTAGAATGCTGTTGACAGTCGATGAAGATCTGAAACCTTTGTCAGTTCCAGTGAGGGTAGGGCAAGCTGTTGATGTTGTTGGTCAGGCCGGCCGGCCTAAGACCATCACCGGTTTCCAGACCCATTCTACCCCAGTTCTTTTGGCTGCCGGTGATAGGGCTGAACTTGCAACCGAGAAGTACTACACACGCTTTGCCTGTAGAAAGTTAATCAAAAATTTATGTTCACTATTATTGCAAACGTGCTTACTAATATTGGTCTTCATCATGCAGGTATATTCCACTCTCCCCTATTCTCGAAGGCTTTGTTATCTTGAAAGAGAATCCCGACTACAGAGAAGAAGAGTAGTTTTTTATGTTCAGCGCTTGTGCGAAGGTGCTTCCTTCTTGATTCTAATCTTTACAGGGGGTCCTGCGATGACGGACAGCAGATCAAAATTCCAAAAGTATTCACACTCTAGCTTGGGCTTTCCCTGCAATTTGTATCCTTCCTTTTTCATCCTATGTAGCGTCCTCATAGCTTGTAGAATTTTGCTGCACTTTCTCTTGTTTATCAGCATTATATTTATCTCTGTTAATTCATGGAATTTTTTCATGTTTTGCTGGGAGGAAGAATGTAACGCTAATATTTGTGACCGGTGCTCTGAGATTATCCCTGATTGATGGTCAAGGTCAAAATTTTCATTTCCCATGAACTCTCCCTCCCATGTGCACACACACACACGCCCGCGTTCACATATACTCACAGAAATGGGTAATGTCCAAGCAAGGATCAGCCGCCTTCATAACTAGTTTACGAAGAAAACCAGTACCCTCTAGTGCAACCATGACCCATGTGGTCAATAGGGATTAACTCGTATTGGATAGTCAGGGAGCACCGTGTATCTTGATTCCTGTTTTGCGCCCATTTTGGTAAGTTCGTTGGCTCATTAGCTTGATTCTGGGAGAACATGGCAGATGTAGTGTTCCCCTTCATTCATCTTTCTGCAGTCTGTAGCTATAGCGTGGCTAGCTTGTCGACAGTTTCAGTGGCCTTGAATGAATTGGTTTCAATATGAGCTCCCATTCTCCAAGCATATTAATGTATTCAAGTTTGGTTACAAGCAGGCCTAATAATTGGATAATGAAGTGTAGTTTAGTGATAGGATGCATAATCTATACCTAAAAGGTCGTGATTCGAGTTACCA
Organism: Codonopsis lanceolata; assembly: GCA_013146195.2. Lineage (NCBI taxonomy): Eukaryota > Viridiplantae > Streptophyta > Magnoliopsida > Asterales > Campanulaceae > Codonopsis > Codonopsis lanceolata. Next base: position 63,183,359 of record CM028381.1, read on the forward strand.
ATGAGATAAGTTGGAAACCATTACTAATCATCTTAAGAGTAAGTCTTTTGTAAGATCGTTTTACGGATTACAAGATTTTAATTCGTAAGATCGAATTTCATCATCTCACATCTCAATCCACTAATATATAATGGGTTGGGTAAAGATGATTTGTTTTATAAAAAATATTCGTAAGACCGTCTTATCCAAGCTTTTGTCTCATCTTAAAGTTTAAAAAAAAAAGAACCTTTTTTTTTCCAGATAATTTCAAGGAGCTCTGTTTTAAGCTGCTGTATAACATCAAACTTTGATTTTTTCACCCGAACTAGTCAAATGCACGTGCGTTCACGTTTATGTGTTGTTAATGATTTTTTTTAATAATCTATTATTGTAGCAGGAGGAAAAAAAGAAGTAAAGCTTTCAAGATCAAACAATTAATTCCATTATGTATTTCTTTTTCATACATACATAAAACAAAATTAAAATCTTATTTTCAAACTAAGTGACCTTAGTCTGAAAAATGTAAATATTAATAGTATGGTTAATTTGAAGATAATATATTAATAGTACATTATTTATTTATTTTTAAAAGTTTATATGTTCATATTACGAAATAAAAAAAGAGAGACATTATACTTACTTTAACGTTAATATGTAACATACGAGTTTCTATACATTTCGAACCTAAAAGGGACTATTGAAACTTTTTAGTAGCGAAAGGATAGTGAAAATCGTAAGCAAATTTATTTAGTTAATTGATTAGGGGTTTGATATATCCAATATATTCGTCTTGGTACTTGTAGTATTCAAAAAATTCAATGGAGTAAACAGTAATTTTTAGGTTTCTTCCTCAACAAAATACACATATTTATAATATGTGTTACGTGGCACCGGGGGGTTAACAACAGACAGGACTGTCTACAAGTTTCCTAGCATCGGAAGAACCATCTAGTCGCCGTAGGAGAAACACTTGATCATTTTAGATTTAAATGTGTAATTGAATTTGTTGGACAAGTTTAATGTGTAACTTAAGGTTCAATTTATATTTTAATGTGTACTTGAATTTGTTGGACAAATTTGATACTAATTGAAATTACCGGTATCTTTCGCCTAATTGTTGATGAACCAACCTCGTACGTCACTTGTTGTTGCGGCAAGCAACTATCTTGTATCGACTCGACATACTCAAACCTACTCGGATCACGTTTCGTTAATTTGTCATGTTTAGCCTTTTTTTTGGCCGACCACGAATAACTTGCAAAACATGTGGCTCAATCAGTGATGCAGTTGATGACTTCATAAACTCTATAGCTCTCTTCAACAGTGCCAACCTATGTGAGTCAGTTGAGATAATGTTGTATATCGAATGAATTTTTTTAAACAAATATTTCCATGCACTATCCATTTCAACCTGAATCTCATTACATTCGCCCTTAATCGATAACATATCCAACTTTCTCCAAAAACGTCAACTTGATCCAGGGCAATTGGCTTCCCCAATTTAACAATCTCAATCATCTCATTCGCACAAGGCAAACCACAACTCTTTCTTGGTACACAACCACACAACAAAGAGTCTACAACAGAATCTTTGCTAACCACATTCTACTTCATAAATCTTATTCAACGCTTGTATGGATACCATGCCTTGCAGCTCCATATATATAACTGATTTGAATTTGTGTATGACTACGTTTCTACTCTTCTCAAATGAGTGCTTGATTGCGTTATGAGAAGTCTCAATGAGAGTGTGGATTTGTTGCCAACAAGTCTCAAAATTACCTTGGTTCGATCTAAGTTGCCTTTTCAATGTTGCGTGTTGACTCTCCGCCCTGAACGTATATACAATCATTACCCAGTAATTTGAAGTACGTATGTAATGCAAAAAAGAAAACAATTAATATCTGATTGTTGTGGTATTGTCATAATGCATGACAACATTTGTCCAACATGACACAAATCTTTCTTTGTGGGGCTCAATCTATTGCTCCAAGACATATTTGATGACACTTGGAAATTCTTTGAAATTAGACTTGAGACTTTTCAGAGATTCATTATACTCCAACTCATAATTAGAGATCACAAACAAATTCTAAAACATAATAAACGAATGTCACTTTTCCTTTGTCGTTAAGATTTTCCTACAGTTTGTCAAAACGTTCTTATTGATATGCCATCGATAAAGGAAATGTCTCGAGCTAGGAAACGTTCTCTCAATTTCATTCATTAAAGCAATTTCTCAATCAGTAACAATCACATTAGGCATGCACTATTGCTCCATCAATGATTTCAAACATGTGCACGCCCACGTATAGCTGTTTGTTTTCTCATTCTCTAAATAAGTAGCTGCAATTAAAAATGTCATATTTGTAGACGTCACACCAACAATCTCCAACATTGGTAACTTGTACCAATTTGTCTTGTATGTGCAATCCATTAATATGACTTTCGAAAAGGCACACAATAAATCAACACTTCCCGGGTGAGCGAAGAATAAATCCTTCACAATGTTGGTCTTCTCGCTCTGCCGATGATGATGGACATATCCACGCTTCTCCAACATAAACATAAGTTGTTGCATTTGTGCTCGACATTCACGATCAACAACTCTATTCTTCAAGCGTGCATTGTAGATAGTTTTCACTGTTGATCTATTATCTTTAAATTTCTCTTGCAACCGCGCCAAAATGTCATTCAGTTTACTATTGGCGTGTGTCATATCAACCACATATTCCCTTAATAATCGACCGATATATGAATGTCCTTCTTTGTACGGTCCAAGTTGATGATTGTGGATACCACACTTCACAACCAATGACCATTCTCCTACTGATACTTCTCTACCCCTCAAACTAAATGAACAACCAAGATTCTTAGATCCGGTTTCTTTCATGTTTGGTTTTGTTACATCGTCATCTTTCTTCCCAATTTCATCATCAACATTTTCTTGTGATGATGTCTCATGTTTCTTGCGTCCATTGTATTCCCCACACGTTCACAAGTCAATTTTTTCTTACTTGCACCACTGTTTGACCTCATAACTATTAGGACAATGTGATGCTCATTCCCCCTAGCACACACCCAATCAATTAACATTTGGCGAGATGAAAAGATTTCATCGGTCACAAAGACATGTGTGTAATCCTTTGCCACAAACGGAACTATTTTATTATGTTCAACAATCGCATCATTATGAATAGGATATATCTCATTATCGACTGGATCAACAACACTAGGATTTGTAGACAACGTGTTTGAATCCTATTAACAAAAACAATAACATAAAAAAACACAAATATCAAGCAAAAAATTGGACTTGTTCGGACAATAGAGGCCGAAATTCATCTTGCTGTTCGACCCCAACCAATCGAAAATACTAATTTTTAGGCTGATTTTTCAGCTACCTAGGTCCGAAAAATTCACGACAAGGACCTATTTTTTCAAGAAAAAAAAACACTTTCTAAAACAATATTTTAAAAAAAAGATTTTAAAACTTACCACTTGTGTGACATTGACGTTTTTTTTTTTGCTCCATGCTTGATTTCTTCAAACCTAATGTTGAGAAGGAGAACAAGATATCTTGGTATAAGAGGGTCTATTTATTGAAGGAAGAAGAAGATGTTCAACAATGGAGAAGATGAAGAGATGTAAAAGAAGGTAGTTGATAAGAAAGAGAGTTTGTTTGTTGGAAATAAGAGTTGGGAAGAAGGGGGTATATTTGTTTGAGGTGAGGGTATAGTTATAGGTTTTTAGGTTTAGGAAAAGAGGAAGGGGGTGTGAGTGCCTCGTTTTTCGACCATTCCCCCGCTACCGAGAAACGGATGGTTTTTAGAAAAAACCTTTTAAGCGCGTGGGAATACGCCCGGCCTCATTTTGTAGACTCAAAATGTATACAATAGAGTCGTCATCTTTATTTTGAGGAAAACAAAGAAAACCAATAATAACCAAATTTATAAGAAGGGTTCGGAGGCTAAGTTACGAGGTGGGAAGGGGTTAGGCACCCAACTTGCCCTTTCGGTCGATTTCAAAATAAGTTTTTGGGCTAAATAAGTTCTTTTATATTTATTTAATAGTTGAAATAAAATATTTTAAATATATATATGTATATATATAAGGAAATAAATACAAACTTACAACAATCTCAATTCTAGAGTTGCAAATACAATTATAAAGATTTTACCATAATAATGGCTCTTTTAAGTGCTATTTGCTATAGAATTTTCGGACAACACAACTATTTATTTCGTTACATAGGACTATTTTAAATATCACTTTTATACATAAAAAGTAAATAAAACTTCAATGGACCTATCTCTTGAAGCGTGGGGGTTTTATCCCGTACCAAGCTCCTTTCTGGTAGGCCCTAGGGAGTGCTCGCTCTGTCCTTCAGGGAGAAGGAGTCTTTTTTCTTTTAATTGATTTCAGGCATCGTGACTGCTCCATTTAGTTACTTTTCGCCTCTTTATCTGGGCAGCACAACTTCTTGCTTTGGCTGGATTTGCTGGCTTGCTTGTGTCTGAAATCGGACAGAACAACTGCTTGCTTCGACTGGATTTTGACATCTGGAATCGGGCAGGGCAACTGTTCTTTTTTGGTTATTTTGAACCGGTGAAATTGGGCGGAATCCTAGCAGGGCAACTAGGGTTCACTTTAGGGCGGAGAGTTTTAGTGTTTAGGGGAGATTTGGCAGAGCTTCGGGGCAAGAGAGGGAATAACCTCGGCGTTCTCTCGGGAGAGCGCTCACAAACTGCGCGGTGAAACTTTTCTCATTGCGTGAACTCTATGTGAACTCTGAGTGCCGATGCCTCTATTTATAGGCTGAAATCCTGGCTTTCTTCGTGATTAAGCATCATCCACTGAGCTTTAACGACATGTATTGGGCGCTGAGAGAGTTGCACCAAAGGCCAACTGCACCAGTAACCTTGAGACTGTGGGCGTTGCCCATAGCACTTGTGGACGCGGGGCCCAAAAGGGGTGTGGGATGTGCCCACAACTTTTTCCTTTTATGTTATGGCACTTTGGCCCCCTGCAGTTCACTGTTTATGCATCCTGCTTTTTCTTTCGCATTTTCAACCCTATAATTTGACATTTGTTAGTCATTTTAACATGTCTTGATATTTTATGTCATGTCATATACCAAGGGTACGGAATTGTGGTGTCTACAGGGGGTATACTTATCGGGTAAAATGATATAAGTCTTTATAACTGAAAGCATTTTTGTCATTAAGGGAAAAATGGAAATAGGGGGTCAACTTATAGAAAAGGGGGAGCCCGACTCTTTATTTTTTAAATAATAATTTGTTATATTTTATATTTTGCCTCTACTTGAGTTAAATTTGTTCAATTTACCTCCACCTGAATAAATATATGCGTCCGCCCACCACTGATTACGACAGAAGCTTCAAATCCAATGACAAATGACTTAACTTATTGAGGGTTATGTTACCTAGATTCAACAATGAGGATCCGATACGGGTGTGGACCCGAGGGCCGGATCCACCAAAATTTCACAATTTGCACTAAATCTACCACACACATGCCTAATGCGCTTTTAGTTTACGAGGGCATGCATTAATTCTTCCCGCCTAGTAATAGACGTCTATGTAGTTGATGTTAGATTTCAGATGGCCATGGCATGTTGAGCTACAGATCACTGATTCTTCAATTTGAACATGTTTGAGAATTAAATTATTCCTCGTTGCTGTGACCGAAAGCCAGAGGTAGACTGAACCCTAGTAATGGTCCCTTAAAATTTCTACTAGGTTTGATTTTGGAACCCCTCTCCCAATTTCAAATAAGATTGTTTCGGTTTAATTCACTTGTGGACCCGTGTAATCGGGGAAGAGTGCATTTGAGTCTTTTTTCAAACCCTAGGGACTTGATTGAAAATTGTTACATAAGTGAGGTTTGGAAAAAAAATCATTTTAGCCCTTACTTAACCCACATGCGTGACACATGGTAACTTAACGATAATTTTTTAACGGCATTCATCAAAAGTACTGTAGTTGTAAAAATTTAATGCTTGTAGGACCCAAATTTGACAAAATATTGTTAAGGGACTATTATTGTGACCGGCCTAAAGTCGAGAGACCAATGTTGCGATTTGCCCTAAATTTATTTAGAAAGATAAGAACAAAAAAAAATTTAAAAAGTTGCAAGGAAAGCATTTGGAGGGCGCGTCTGTCATGATAATAATTGATATACCATTAATTGTAAATAAATGTAGTACATAAAAAAAACCAATGTTAGCAAAAACTTAGGAAAGATAATGATACAAGTATTTTACGTAAGACGGTTTCTCTTGATCCGACTCATCGAATGTTTAAAGGATTAAGTTATGAAAGAGTGAGACTCCGACTTAACATATTAATATTCGTTAAACTGTCTCACATTAGACCTACTCGACTATATTTAACGATGAAAATAGACTCTCCCAAAGTTTAATGAAACAATAAAATTTTGATATGAAAGATATGGATAATAAAAAGTGCCCACGGCCGAAAACTTTGTTGTTCATACCGGAAAGACCCTACTTCTATAACACATTAACACGTGATGAATTTGAGAGTACAAAATTGATAGGTCATTTATTCCAAAAACTAGTAGGAAAGATGAAAATAAAGAGAGGTTTCCACTTTTAGCTATTAAGAAAATAAGTTTTAATCTTTCAATAAATATTTAAAAATCATGGAATTTAAATAAAGTAGAATTTGCTTTCAAAATTATAGTAATTACATGGTTTGGATAATTTATGGAATTCAACTGTAATTCTAAATTGTAATTAAAATTATTTTAATAGTATGTCAAATATCTATACTAGCTTAGTGGTAGTGGTGGTTAGTGATTTCAAATGATAAATTTGAACTTTGCTAACAACAATTTTTTAAAGATTTTATATATTTAAAAATAAATACTCTCTTAGTTTTAAAATTATTATCCCCTTTGACCCGATACATTGTTTAAGAAAAAGTAATTGACTGTAGGATGATAATTTGAAAACGAAGGGAGTAGCATATAGTGGTGGTGATTAACAGCGGCGGTGGATGCCAGGATTGGCGATAAAAGGGTGGCGGCCAGCGGTGGTGGTAGGTATTGGCGGCTAACACTGGTAGTTGGAAGTTGTGGTGGTGGTGGTGAAAGAAGGGTGAGTTGTTAGATGATAGAGAGAAAAATATTTTGAATTTATATTCTTAGGTTTTAGTACTATACTACTATGTAATTAGTTTATGGAATTGAGGCATTCAAAATTACAATTCAAATTTAAATTTAAAATTTTAATTGTGCTCCCAAACGATAAAACTGGTTTTGGAGGCCTTCAATTTCAATTTAAAGCCATGAAATTAGGGTATCCAAACATACCTTAATGGACTTAGAAGAATACTGTTGAGATATATAACAATGACAACAACAAAGACAAGTAAAGACAAGACTTCAGGTGGTCTAAGAGCAATTAAATAGTTCTCAGTTAAATAGGAAGGTAGCGAGTGTAATTATTGGATTCCTTTTTCTTTATGGAGACAGTTTAGTTAGCTAATAACAACGATGCCTCTAAAGAGGCTTGAACACCCGACCTCTCTACTGAGAGTTGTAAAGTCCAGGGTGTCTCTAGTGAGACTCGAACACCCAACCTCTCCGTTAGGAGAAGTGAGCAGTACCAGTTGAGCTAGAGCTCGTTGGTTCCTTCTTTGTAATCAAGACAGACAAAGAAGTAATAATTCTTCTTCAAGATCTTCATTCATATCATAGAAATTATACTTCATTAAATATGGAGGATTTCTCCAGATTATTTCTTCTTCTCCTTTGGATTTGAACATGGTATCAGAGCTAGCAATTCTACTTCTCAAATATCTCTTCCGCATTACTAAAGGTATAACCTTCTTCTGATCTTGGGATTTCATTCATATTCTTGATTTGTTCCTTCTTCCTATATCTTCTTTCTTATCATGACTGATTCCACATCAGATTTGAAGAATGAGAAAAACAAAAATACCAATATCATAGTAGATGACTATGATCTACCAGAACCCTCTCTTCAACTTAATTCTGGACACCCTCTCTATCTACACCCCAATGACCACCCTGCATGAACCTTGTCTCAGAACCTCTCACAGATTCCAACTTCAATCAATGGAAGATCTCTGTCACTACTGCTCTCTCTGCCAAAAATAAATTAGGCATGATCAATGGGACCAACAAGAAACCTATTCCTCCATCTAAATATGTAAGTGCCTAGGAAAGGTGCAATAGCATGACTGTTTCATGGCTTCTTAATGTTGTGAGTACAAAATACGTCAAAGTATTGTCTATCTTCCTACTGCCAACAAAACTTGGGATGACATTACCACCAGATTCTCTCAGGGTGATGCTCCCAAGATCTTTCAAATTCAAAAAAACATCATGCTTTGCACTTAAGGAGATCTTAACATAAATGGCTATTTCACCAAGTTCAGAGGGATATGGGATGAGTTAATCAATCTACTTCAAATATCCAAAAGTGTCTACAAGTGCACTTGTGGCTCTAAGTCTGCTCAAGAAGAATTTGAACATATCACCAAACTGACTCAATTCCTAATGGGCCTTTCTGAAAAATATATTGATGTAAGAGGCCAAATACCCAGGATTCATCCACTTCCTTATGTGACAAAAGCTGTCTCCATGCTGGTTCAAGAAGAAGGGCAAAGGCAGCAATCCAACACCAACTTTGAGGATGCTCCTTCAGCTTTCATGGGCAAAATCAATACCAATTCTGGAAACAAATTTGCCAAAGGAAAAGCTGCAGGAAACTATCAATCCACATCCACTAAAGGTAAATTTTTCTATGATCATTGTCATGATGACTCACATACCAAAGACAAGTGTTTCTTCATCCTTGGCTTTCAGAATGGCACCCTCTATTTGGGACCAAACCTGATCCTGCCTAAAATGCCAAGAAATAAAGGAAAAACCATAATCAACACTACTACAAACAATGATACTATCCAAACTTCCACCAAGGATACTAAAGGAAAAGATGTATGCACTTCTGACAACTCCAATCTTTTTACTTCAGAGCAATACCAACAACTGATGTCTCTTCTAAAAAATGTGAAGATTGTGTCTTCTGCCACTATTTTGGTTGGCAATCCTGAAGACCATCTATAAGGTAATACTCACTCATCACCTGTGTGCTTTAACATTAAAAAATCTATGTGTCTTGATTGGATCATAGATACTGGAACTAGTGATCATATCACTAATTCCTTTGATCATCTCATTGAACATACTCCAATCAACACTGTTATACATCTATCTAATGGGAAGGCCTCTATCATTACACACAAAGGGAATATGATTCTGTCTAAAGACATTACCCTCAAGAATGTCTATTATGCTCCTGACTTTCACATTAACCTTATATCTGGCAGTAAGCTCACTCATGACAGCAATATGTACCTAACTTTCTCTGACACATCTTGCTATCTTTAGGACCAAACTCACCAGAAATTGAAGATTGGTAGATATGATGGTGGCCTCTACAAGCTAATTCTTTCTAAAGGCAGCAAGCTTCAAGCCACTACTTCTGATTGTAATAATGCTGTCAAACATAATCTTTCCAAATGTAGTAATTCTTTCTCTACCAAACCCCTAAATAAAGTGTATTTGTGGCACAATAGACTTGGGCATGTCCATATCCAATCTATGAAGCATATTAAAGCTCTTGAGTTACAATTCAATTCAAACCTTCATGTTCATTGTGATATCTGCCATCTATCAAGACAAACAAGACAACCCTTCCCTTTAAGTAACTCTCACAGTCCAAATATTTTTGACCTCATTCATTGTGATGTTTGGGGCCCCTATAGACAATGTACCTATGATGGATGTATCCCTCTTTCTTACTATTGTTGATGACTACTCAAGAGCCACATGGACTTTCTTACTAAAATTCAAAACCCAAGTCTGCCAAACTCTTACTTACTTCTTCAATATGGTGAAAAATCAGTTCCAAACTTCTGTAAAGCATCTAAGAACTGATAATGGTACATAATTTCTGAATGATGGAATTGGCAGTCTTCTAGCATCCCAAGGCCTCCTACATCAATGCACTTGTGTTGACACACCCCAACAAAATGGTAGGGCTGAGAAAAACATAGACATCTTCTTGAGCTTGCTAGAGCCTTAAGGTTTCAAGCCAATCTTCACAAGAAATTTTGGGGTGATTGTCTGTTAACAGTCACATATATAATAAAAAGACTTCTTAGTTCTGTTCTCAAGTTTAAAACACCTTTTGAAGCCCTTTTTGGTGTATCTCCTAAATATATGCATCTCAGAACTCTTGGATGTCTTTGTTATGCTTCCACATCTTCCCACAACAGAGACAAATTCTCACCTAGATCTCAAAGGTGTGTATTCATTGGCTATCCTAGTAACAAGAAGGCTTACAAACTCTTCAATCTTGAGACAGATCAAGTTATATACAGCAGAAAGGTTATATTCCATGAATCCATTTTCCCTTTTAAATCAACCATGACCTCATCTATCAATACATATGAAGACAATGTCTTTCCAGTTAACTCTGCTGAATTCACATGTTAAGAAAACACAAGTGCTAATCAAGATGATTCCAGTGCATAAGTGTAGCCTGATAATCCAACCATTGCAGTAGATGTTACCCCCTTGTCACTGAAAAACTTACCATATCAAACGGGCCTCAGAGAGATAAATCTATCCCTACGTTAAATTCAAAGACTACACTGGTTTACCAGCTAATTTAGTGCAACCATCAGCCAACCACACATCTCCTTACCCTATGAGTAAATATTGCAACTACACCAATGTATCTTCCTCCTAAAAAGATTTCTCTTGCAATATCTCTGCTCTTAGTGAGCCAAAAACATATAATTAAGTCACTCAAGACCCCTTATGGTGTATTGCCATGGCTGAAGAACTACAAGCCCTGGAAGCCAATGGTACATGGACTCTATAATATCTTCCAGCTAACAAGAAAACAGTAGGCTGCAAATGGAATTTCAAAACTAAGCATAATGCAGATGGTAGTATTTACAAGTACAAGACCAGGCTTGTGGCAAAAAGATTCACACAGATAGAAGGCAATGATTATTTTGAAACCTTCTCACCTGTGGCTAAAATGACAACTGTAAGAGTTTTTCTTGCTATAGCAGCTGCCAAGCATTGGCGTATATGTCAACTTGATGTCTCCAATGCCTTTCTGCATGAAGATCTTCATGAAGAAGTCTTCATGGATCTTCCTCTAGGTTACTCTCACAACTTCCCTCAAGGTCCCTCTCCTACTGTTTGTAAGCTTGCTAAGTCCCTCTATGGTCTAAAACAAGCACCTAGGCAATGGTTTGAGAAATTCTCTACTACTCTCCTTCAGTTTGGATTTAATCAATCCCCTAATGATCATACCCTATTTACCTATAAAACTGGAACTGAGTTTGTTACTATCCTTGTGTATGTGGATGATCTTCTCATCACAGGAATCAACAGAGATTTGATTGAAACAATTAAGTCCTATCTTAAATCCAAATTCCTTATTAAAGACCTTGGTTCTTTGAAATACTTTCTGGGACTGGAAGCTGCAAGAAACAAATCTGGAATCTGTATTCACCAAAGAATGTATGCTTTGGACATCATAAGTGATACCAAACTTACCAATGTCAAGCCTACTCCAACACCTACAGAGAAAAATCACAAACTGGCCAGTACCATCAGTTCCCCTTTACTCAATCATGTAACTTACAGAAGGCTCATTGGCAGGCTGCTATATCTATCAATCACAAGACCTGATATTTCATATAGTGTCCAGGAGGTACTAAGTTAGTTTATGGCTAAACCCCTGGAGCATCAGTGGCAGGCTGCCTTAAGACTAGTCAAGTATATCAAAGGTAGCCCTGGTCAAGGATTATTCTTCTCCAGCTCACTTAAGATATCTCTCAGTACCTACTGTGATTCTGATTGGGCTGCTTGTCCTATTACAAGAAGATCACTCTCAGGTTTCTGTGTGTTCCTAGGCAACTCTCTCATCTCTTGGAAATGCAAGAAACAGTTTACATTTAGCAGGTCCTCTACAGAAGCTGAGTATAGAAGCATGGACAATACTTGCTGTGAAATAAAATGGTTAATATCCCTCCTTAAAGACTTCCAAATTGAGCTTGGTCTACCCGTCCCTCTTTATTGTGATAACCAATCTACTATTCACATAGCTGCTAATCATGTCTTCCATGAGAAGACCAAACACATTGACATAAACTATAATCTTGTAAGATAGATGCTGCACAAAGATCTCATATCTACACACTACATTCCCTCTCCTAACCAGCCTGCTGATATCTTTACTAAAGCTTTGTCCAATACCCATTTCTTTCATCTTCTATCCAAGTTGCATGTGCAAAACCTGTTTTCCACTCTCAACTTGAGGGGGGATGTTGAGATATATAACAATGACAACAATGACAACAACAAAGACAAGTAAAGACAAGTGAAGACTTCAGGGGGTCTAAGAGAAATAAATAGTTCTCAGTCAAATAGGAAGGTAGAGAGTGCAATTATTGGATTCCTTTTTCTTTATGGAGACAGTTTAGTTAGTTAGTATATATATATATATATTCCCTCTTCTTCTTCTTTTGTAATCAAGGCATACAAAGAAGTAATAATTCTTCCTCAAGATATTCATTCATATTATACAAATTATATTTCATTAAATCTAGAGGATTTCTCCAGATTATTTCTTCTTCTCCTTTGGATTTGAACAAATACTTTGAGATTTCCAACTCGATTCTCTCGGGGAAAGTCCATGAGAAATTTATTCTCCAGAAATATGAAAATGTGGATTAGTCGAGATGCACACAAATTGGTCGGAACTTAGAGCACAAACTTACAGCTAAGTCGAAAAATAGAAAATGACGTAATGTGAATGGTATGGCCCCCTGCCCTCGTTTTTCTTGCCTTCCAAATTCCCTTTAATACCTTGCAAGTTGTGGATGAAGGGATTTCTATCTTTAGAAAAAGAAAAGTTTGTTTTTGTGCTTTTGTTTGGTTGAACATAAGAAAATTTAATAACATTTCATTTTTCATTTTTTTTGTCACCCTTGATATTTATCATACCACATATTTGTAGTTGGGCCAAGGAAATATATAAGGGTGATAATCGGGCCGGTCCCCTGTGGAGAAATATAACCGCAAAAGTTCACTATATTTGTTTTAAACCGTTAAAGTACACTTTTTGAGGAAAAATGACAAAGATACCCTTAATGAAGGAAAGGCATGCAGACAAAGTCACAGCCCAATTTTGGGCTTCGCAATAAAAAACATTGGACATTACTCAAAATTTTGGGCATCGTTCAAAAATTTAAGCGTCGAAATGCAAAAGCCACTGCCCAAATTTGGGTTTCGCTCAAAAATTGGGCGTTGTTCATTTTGAGCAAATTATCTGGGTTTATTAAGATTAGAATTATTTGGTATATATCATGAAATTCGATTCTATAGCGATAATTCATATTTGATCGACTTTGGGAGTCCTACGTGTACTGTGATTGCTAAATTCTTACAATTTTAATTCATATTATCACATTTTATGCTTATCTTTCAAACCATAATAGAAAAATCGAAGCCAACGATGCAACAATCGAAGCCAATGACGCAAAAATTTCACACACATACACACAATTTCATACAACCTGATCTTGATATCGATCTCAATCCCGCCCCCTTTGTCTCATACAATTTCACACACTTACACACACATCGAACGACAATAAGTGTGTTTTTTTTGTGGGGGCTATAAAGCATTCCATCTCAAAAGCAATTTTTAGATGTTCACATTTGTTTCTATAATAAAGAAACAAAGAAAACAAAAATAAATGTTTCGATAGCTAGAAGCATTCTTGTGGTACCCCGATCCTTGGTTAGCTTGAATTGCGTGCCATGCTCGCATTTCTTCCTTTTACGTTATATGATTAGTTTGTGAGAGAGTTTAGAGGTGTGGGAGTGACCACATTGAGATCAAATCCTTGTTGAGACATGTCCCATATTGTTGACTTGCTAAAGTCACAAGTCGTAACTCGACGTTAGTCGGAATGCAACTCGGTTGAGAGTTTGCTTGCGTTGTTTGCATTCGTGATCTTGGTTAGGTCCTAGGTTTATATGATTGTTTTGGACTTGTTTAGATGTGTTAGACTTCAAGTTGGAGGTGTTCCTTAAGTCTATTGATGGTTTAGAAGCTTTGGAGATAGCGTTCGTCTTCATCAAGTAGTTCGAGATTGAGTTATGTGATCGTCTCGTCTTTCGGAGTTGTTATTCTCCTAATTGTTCTTCAACTTCTTAGAAGTATTCAAACCTATCATTTTATCTCTTGACTTGCTCTTAGTCTCATACTATTGCTCGTTTGATCGCTAGTTCATTCGTTGTTTCGTTTGCAAGTTGTTATGACTTGTTTCTGATTCGTTCTGGGTTGTTTCATGTGTTGTTCGGACTTGTTTCGAACTTGTTTCGGACATGTTTTGGAGGTGGTTTCACCCTAGGAATGACTGTGATTGAGTTGGGGGTCAAATGGACTTCATTTCAAGCCTATTTCTCAATTTTGGACTGAGCACTCGCTCAGTAGAGGGATTGAGCGACTGCACATTTTCCAGTAGATTGGCTTGGCTGAAAAGGGGACTGAGCGCTCGCTCAAGGAAGGGACCAAGCGATCACTTGGCCCCGACCCTGTTTCGGACAACTTTGATTTTTTGGATGTTTTGCTAATCTACCCTTACTAAACCCACTCTAAACCTTCCCTAATCTACCCTACTTAGTCCTAATTGAGTCCTAACATATTGGGTTAACTCTATTGATCATCATTAGCCTAAAATAAGTTGTAATTAACCCTAATCTATCACTAAGTGTACCATGTATTGTTTATCCTACCCTCCTTCTTTGTGGGTGTTATAACCACAAACCCTCAACCATTTGCAGCCATTCTTCCCCTCATTTCTTCCTCTTCAACCGTGTTCTAGAGAGAGAGAGAGAAGCCATGGGAGACTTTGAGCCCTAGCTCTTCTTCCTTCGATCCATGAAGATCCAACCGTCGGATTACCTTGTAACTTCGGATTCTTGAAGCCCTCGACGAGTAGAACAACTTCACCGATCCGATTTTCGTTTCTTTTAGTTTTTATAATAATGTGTTAATAAACTTGGGTTGAAATCCTACGATGTTTGGGTTTCGTTTGATTATGTTTGTGAGGACCCGAGTACCTCAATTTGTGTCTCATTGTGATATTGATGTGTTCGACCTTGATGGTGATCATTAGGTGATGCTTTACTAAATTAGAAAGTTGTGTTAAAGAGCTACTAGAAGTTTGAGATTTGTATAGTCGGGTGCAACTCTTGGGAATTAATTTAGAGCGTGTTCGCTAGAGCACGGAGCATTAGAGACCAACCTATAGAAATTATAATTGAATAATTCTCTTTTAGGGAATTTGGCCGCATGCACATGAAAGCACTAGCGAGGTTGTGACTACGGGGTAGTCTTGTTATTCATGAGAGTGGTATTGAGGATGACGAATATATACGACGATTAGGACTATGGTTGTGTTCGGTGTGCTTTTAAGTAAAGACTAAATATTAAGCCATGGTTTGTGGTCGTTCTTAGAGTAACATAGTAGTCTTTGGTTTGATCTTGAGTAGAGGACCATTATAGACCTCATAGTATGATTTTTGGTGAGTTTATACGCTATTCTTGATTTAGTTGGTGACTTGAGATCATTTATGATTATTTGGCTGTGAGCAATTGTTGATTCTTATGTTAGATTTATATCTGTTCAGTACATTACATTAGTTTTATACTTCAGTGGCTAATCGGGCTGCGTATCGATTAGCATGGCAACTGTGTATAGAACTTTGCCAAGTATAGTTTTTATAGGACTTTACAGGTTCAGCGGAAGACCTCTTCACAGCTTCACCGGAAGACCTGCTCAACACTTACAACGGTAGACCTTGTGTCCACCTGGCCTATCATGATGTGTCCTATCCTTCAATGATTAAATGGATCAGTTTAAATTTATCTCATCACTGTTTTGAATTTAAACTGAGACATTCCCTGACATATCAGGCCCGCCGAAAGTAGCTTTCCGAAAAGCAGGAAGACTTTTCGCCCTGAACAGTGAAAGCAGGAAAAGCAGACTGTCACCTACTTTCTGCAAACAACTCTCAGATCTGACATCTAGATTGCCCACTTTTCGAAGATCTCAGAAATCATTCCCTGCTCTAGATATCTGTGAAGACGAATTTCTTGACTGACAGCCACATGCATTTAATGCATACATAAAAGAGCTGTTGAAACCTTCGTCTTCTCCAACGGATCCTTTTGATTGCACCTGCTATAAATACTGCCATTGAAGACTGAAGGAGAAGACGCACTGTACAGAATAGATCGAACACTTTAAAAGATTGCTCTGAAACTCCTTAACTCCAAGTCTTACAACTCAGTGCATTCAAGAGATCCTCAACAGATCTAGAAGTCCTAGTCAACAACAAGAAGCTGTTCATCAACACTTATTGTTTTATCTTCTTGTTGTTTACATTCATTAACTATACTTCTGCACGAATTAAATATCTTGTATTTACAGATATTTAATTCCTTAGACCTCAAACACAAGTCAATATTTTGTACACGATCCATTAGGAATATTCTTTGTAATAAATCTAGTGGAAAACATAGTGCACTATTTAAATCCAAGGTTGACTGCCTTGGTGGTGGACGTAACACTTTTTATAGTGTGAACCATCCTAAAATACTTGTGTTATTTTCCTTACTGTTTGTCTGCTATTTGAACTATTTAGTACTTTGACTATCTTTATCCGTTTTACAGCAGAACTTAAGTAACTTGTAAAAGGTCTACCGGTAGTCCTTATCGGCAGACCTATAGCAGATTCCTTGAAGGTCTTCCGTTACTTCAATCTTTTCAATAGATTGCAAGTACCCTTCAAAGAACTTACTAAAAAGTTTTTAAGTGTATAATAAGCTATTCAACCCCCCCCCCCTTCTAGCTTATTATTGTGCCCGTTGGGACCCACGGCAATATATTTGCCTTGACTTGATTTATGGTAGATAATGATAACCTACTTGGTCGAGCGAGTTCGCTCTTGTCGAATTCATTCCTTATTTGTTTATGTTGAGTAAATACCTACTTGACCATTTGGTCGGACAAGTTCGCTCTTGTCGAATTCGTTTCTTATTTGTTTATGTTGAGTAAATACCTACTTGAGCATTTCGTCGGACGAGTTCGCTCTTGTCAAATTCGATCCTTATTTGGTCTTGACGAGTAAACATCTACTTGTGTATTGAATATAAGTCCAGTTGGCATTATTTGGTCTGATTTTTTATGTCAGGGTAGGACGATGCATCGCCTTCACGAATCGTTAGATTTGTGCTCGCTATGGATCCCCGTACCTGGGACCTCACACACCTCTCCATTGTGGGCCGCAGTGGGGAAGTAGCCCCTTTGCTGTATCAATACGTGCGTCACAAGTTGCTATTAGCCGGCGGAGTTCGGTATATCGATGCGAACACACGAGCATCGTAGTCACGATATTGGGTTAATAGTGTTTTTGTTGCAAGAGCTACGTAGCGGCTGGGTCCATAAAATATCCTATTGTATGGTTTATTACTCGCACTTATGTGAACAACGTGCTAAGTACAAATTTATGATCCTTGAGGGTTGGACCCATGTTGTGATCATTTGAAGGTTGAACCCATAGTTTAATTATTTAGGGCTGGGCCCGTATTCTGGTTGTACATGTTTATTGATGATATATTAATATGATACCATGATTTTATATATGCTTGTGCAGTATGCTATGCCATGTCATGCTATGCCATACAGTTGCATTTAGTAGCTTACTGGGTCATTATGACTCATTCCGTGTGTTTGTTTTCCTTAGTTGTGCAGTGAGCTCGTTAGTACGTGTGACGGCTGCGGGTTCGTGTTCGATAGCAGGTGGTCTTCCGCGTAATAGCTTGGAGTTATTATTGTTGTATTAATTATCTTGTGAGACACGGATGTAAAGTTATGTAAACTTTACTTGGGTAGATTGTATTAGTATTTTATTGTTGTACTATTTTGGGAGCCAATTTATATGGTCGAGCTGTTGTATTTATTTAGTAGTTAGTTCAATTGTCTTCCAAAGTAAGGTTTTAACTCGCATATTCTAGTACAGTTGTTGTTATCTCTGACAACTTTAGTCGTGTGATTTTGGTATAATTGTTTAGCTTTTGAACTCTTATTCTTATAGTTGAATTGTCCGTCCGACACGTTATAGCCGTTGAGTTGTTGATCATCAGGTTGGGATCTTGTTGTTTCGTCGGCCTTAGGTTTGCCGATGGTTGTTTCCCGTGTGCAGTGTTGTGTCACGTGAGCCGTAAAATTGTCGAGAGGTAGTTGTCTCTCAGCCTTGCGTTCCACGATTTGGAATTGAAGGCTTGGGTTCCACTTATGATTTGCTTCCGCATGTTTTAGTTTTTTTTTTTGTTATTCTGTATTGTCGTTATGGCTTTACATTCCTGTTTAGAGCTTGTTGGCTCAACTGTTGACTCGCACCATTATGCTTAGCAGGTGCTTGTCCGTCTTCTAGCTTGTCTTGACGGAACGACCTTGGGATTTTGCATAGAGATTCAGGTCGGGTCGCCACAATACTTGCTAGAGGAAGTTTGAAGAAGAAAAATTAAGGTTGGAGACTCGTCAGCAAATAAATTTGCCATGGAAGAGATTAAGATCTCCATCTCTTTTCCTTATCTCTGTAGCTCAAATCTTATTTATTGGTCTTCCCTTTCTTGAACCCAGAATGGGCTCGTTTCCAGCAGAGAAAGAAAGTATGATCTTTCGGGAAAAGCAGGTAGCTCAAACGGAGAAAGGAATGAAGGAGGAAGGAAGAAACTGGATTGCTCTACCGCTTCTTATCTCATTGAAGACAACGATAGGTATTTTAGGAACAATTTTATCAATGTGGACTTTAGCGATTGAATAAACAAATAGGGAAGTGAAGCGGTTATAATTTCACAAAAGGGGACCGGCTCGCAATTATTCCAATATATAATTGAAGAAATTACGGGTCAGTCCACTTTCTGAAGTTTCTAATCGCTAAAGTACCTTTTTTTTAAACCGGAAAAAGTCACTATAGACACCTCAAATTAGTACCCCTAATTTATATATGTACTAAAAAATATATATTATTAAATGGACTAACAAATGTTGAGTTTCTATTAAGTTTTCGTTAACTTTCAGGGGTTCAAAGTGTCAAATGACGGAAGAAACAACAATAGATAAATAGCAGGGGGGAAGTGTTAAAAATGAGATGAAAAACAAAATGGGACAAACCTACAACAATAATGGGTGCTACTCCCATTTATGTTGTAGGGTGCGCCCAATTTGTTAAAGTGCACTGTTACAATTGGTCTTTGGTACAAATCCTTAAGCACAAGGTACAACATTTAAAAGCACGAAGATAAATATCTCGTTTCCTTCGCTGTCAAGGCATGTCTTCATCCGCCTATAAATAGCAGCCTCGGCCAGTGCAAAACAAACGGATTCGCAACAAAGAAATTGTGAGAACAGAAAGGCTGAGAGAAATTTACAGTTGCGCTGTGATTTTTCCAATCAAACCCCAAAGCTCCGTTAAGCTGCCGAAACCGCCCCTAAACACTTATACTCTCCGGACTCCGGCCAAAGTGAAACCTAGTTACCCAATTAGGTTTCTGTCCTATTTCATCGATTCCAAAAACTCAAAATAAGCAGTTGCTCAGCCCGATTCTAGACACAATATCAAACAAAAACAGGTAGTTGCTTTGCCCGATTCCAGACTTGACATCAGCATAAAACAAGAAAAAACAAGTAGTTGTGCCACCCGAATCCCGAGGCAAAAAGCAACTAAAAGAAGCAGTCACGCTGCCCAAATTCCAACAACAAAAAGCAACAACAACAACAACAACAACAACAAAAAAGACTCCCTCTTCCAGAAGGACAGGGGAAGCACATGTAGACCGTCTAGTGAGCTTAAGCTCATGCATACCGGATTCAGACACTCACATTCCAAGAGATAAGTTTTGTCCCCATAATTAATTAGTATAATCTTTAACTTAAATATAGATATTTAAGTAAGTTTCATTTCTGTTTTTACTTTAATATGGAAGTAGTTATATTTTCTTATTCATAAATTAATTTATTTTATTTCTTTACTTTAATATAGAAATAGATATATTTTCTTACAGTTTAATTAGTTTACTTTCCTGTTTTTACTTTAATGTAATAATATTTACATTTTTTTATTTTTAGATCAGCTTCGTTTCTGTTCTTACTTTAAATGTAATGATAGTTATATTTCATTTCTGTTTAATTAGTTTCTTTTTCTGTTCTTATTTTAAATGTAATAATAATTATATTTCCTTTCTGTTTAATTAGTTTATTTTCTATTGTTTCTTTAAATGTAATAATAGTTATATTTTTCTTTTATTTTAATTAGTTTATTTTATATCTTTACTTTAATGTAAAGTAGTTATAATCTGTTGCAGTTTAATTAGTTTCTTTTCTACACATACTTTAAATATATAAATAATTATGTTTCTTATAATTTAATAAGTTTCTTTCCTGCATATGCATATAAATATACATAAAGTTTGTACTAACATAACTATTTTATTCCTAAAATAGCTTATGAAAATGTTGTAATTATTCTCTAAGTTTTATTTTTTCAGTTATAATTTTGTTTTATTTTCTTTAATAAATTTAAAGTAATTTCTCTTTATTTATTTATTTATGTCATATATAAATTTATTTTTATGAACTAAAGTGTATAAAATAAAACAAGTATATTGATAAATCTATTTTGAGACTGAAATGGCTAGTTGGGTGCCGAACCCCTTCCTAACTCGTAACTTAGCTTTCGAATCTA
Organism: Codonopsis lanceolata; assembly: GCA_013146195.2. Lineage (NCBI taxonomy): Eukaryota > Viridiplantae > Streptophyta > Magnoliopsida > Asterales > Campanulaceae > Codonopsis > Codonopsis lanceolata. The sequence goes on from CM028381.1 coordinate 63,204,263, forward strand.
TATATTATGGTAATTTCGGTTTTTCTCTGTTTAATCATAAAATAGAGATGACGACTTTGTTTAAGTATTTTGAGTTCACAAATGAGGCCAGACGTATTCCAGGCGCTTTAAGTTTTGAAACCACCCGCCTTTCTGTGGCCCGGAACCAGTGCGAAATGTGGCACTCACAGTCACTTTTGGTGGCAAAATGACTACGATAACCTTAATGAACTGTAGGCGTGCTACGGAGGTAATTATTTTTGCATTACAATTCATCAATTTTGTTGTATTAATTTTTACTCCGCGGTTCAATAGTTTAATTGCCTAGTTTAATTGTACCGTTATTTATCAATTTTATTACATTAATTTTATACCACGCTTCAATAGTTTAATTGTCTAATCTAATTGCACCGTGATTTATCAATTTTATTGCATTAATTTTTGCACCGCGGTTTAATAGTTTAACTGCCTAATCTATTTGTATCGTGGTTCATCAATTTTATTGCATTAATTTTGTATCGTGGTTCAATAGTTTAACTGTCTAGTCTAATTGCACTACGGTTCATCAATTTTATTGCATTAATTTTTGAACAGCGGTTCAATAGTTTAACTGTCTAGTCTAATTATACTGTGGTTCATCAATTTTATTGCATTAATTTTTGTGTCACGGTTCAATAGTTTAACTGTTTAGCCTAATTGCACCGCAGCTCATCAATTTTATTGCATTAATTTTGCACCGCGATTCAATAGTTTAACTGTCTAGTCTAATTGCACCACGATTCAAAATCGTTATGAAACATACCACGTCATCAGTCTTCTTCTCACTTCTCTTCCGTCGTAAGTCTTCTTATTGCTCCTCTTTCATCTTCGTCTCTACTGTGAAATCTTCCAACCCAACACATTTTCATTAAAGTTTCGTAGTTAATGATTCAAAAAACTCGTTTAACTTTCGGGGGCGTTGCCCCCGAACCCCAACGAAAGGGCTCGACCCCCGCGACTTAACTGAGCAAGTCAATCCCTGTTTCGTTGCTCAACAATGATGATTTTCAAATACAAAGTGTGTTGTCTGAACTGTTGAATGAGACAATGATATTTTTGGAACAATATTTCAAAAAGTTGTCTTTTCTGATTGAAAAAAAAAAAAAATCTAGATTGAAGAGGTTAGAAATTTTTAAAAGTGGACGGGCCAAATTTCACCCTATATAATTCATAAGCCGAGCCCTTATTGAATAGTTGATTTTTTATTTTTTTATTTTTTTGAAGATCTTTTGGACAAGTATGGGATTTAACCATTTAGGTCCAAAAACTTTGACAAAATGGGACATAAAGCCTCGGCTTTTCTACTTGAAAACTGGGATGACATAGCTCGGTTGTGTAATGCTCAAGCTTTGTATTGTCATATCAAAATTACAATACTTTTCTACTTTATTTTTAAAAAAATCGAAAAACTCCCTTTTGTAACTAAAAAACTACAAAATCCTTAATGAACCGTAGGCGTATTACGTATCACTTTCTCATTTCATCTCGTTATCCAAGGCCGGCCCTGTCATAAGGAAAGTGAGGCCATGGCCTTGCGCCCCCTAAAAATACCTAATTTTTTGGGTCCTCAAATCTCACAAAAACCCTACACATTATTAAAAAAATTAAAATAAATACCCTATTCTAATTTCTAAAAAAGACTTAGGTTTCGTTTGTTTCACGAAAAATGACTTTTGAAAAACGTTTTTCTCATTTTCCAGTATTTGGTAACCAGAGGAAAAATATAGTCAACATAAAAGTTTTTCCAAGTCAACGGAAAATGAAGACTTCTTTTTAGGAAAATGACTTAGGGATTCATTTTCTAAATGTTCGAGCACCCCTTCGTCCTCTTCCACAATTACACATATTTACAAACACACAATATTTTACTCAACAAATACATTGTTTAGAAATCTAATTAGAGTTTGTGCACATTATTTATAAATTATAATTTAAATAAATATTCATTACGTCATAAAATTAGTGTCCACTATATTATTTAGAGACATCCCAAATATTATCAATTCTCTTTTTTTTAAACTTTTTTTTTTCATTATTACCAATTTTTTTCTTTGTATTTGTGACATTGAAAAAAAAAATGGACTTTATTGATTTGACACTATTAATGATAAATTAAGGATTACTAAAGGAAAATTACTTAAAATTAAACATTATTTTATGTTCAATATGGATATTAATATTAGATTTTTTTTTGTATTTATTCGTATATTGTTTTTCGTGTGTTTACCAAACACCAAAAAATATTTTTCGGCATATTTTCAAAAGATTTATCAATAGAAAAAAATGACATACGTAACATTTGTTTCTTTAATTTTTCAAAAATTGGAAAAAAAAATATGCTACAAAGGAAGGACCCCATTCGACGTAATTGACCTAGTGCCCCCGATTTTATTGGGCCGACCCTGTCGTTATCCATTAACTTTTGCATTGCGATGTACAAAAATTCATTTGCGATGTATGATTTTGACGAATGCTTATATGAATCACAATACACGGATCATGAATTGCGATGCACACAATCATGCATCAATATCTCTCATTTCGATTAATCATGATACAGATTGGTTTCGACGGCATCTTTTCCGCCATCTTTTTCCTCCTCCATCAAAAGTCTTCACCTTCCTCATCCATCTTCGTCCTTTCTGAAAAATCCTTTAACCTAAGTCAGATCCATTCAATTCTAGTATCATACTTTATCGATCCCCGTTTTATTGGCACAACAATTGTGACTTTAAAACAATTAGAAAAAAAAAAGTTAACCGGAGCTATAAAAGATAACGATCTGGGCATTATAAAAACAGGGACCGGTCTACAATTTCTCCTAAGTCTTTTTTTAACAAATCTAAAATGATTATCTTGCTTACATAAGCTTTGAGTTGAACATGAGCAAACCACTTACGTGAAAATTAAATAGTTTAAGAGTTAAGGACGATTATATAAATATTATTAATGTTGCTCATAAATAAATAAAATGTTTGAACATGTTCGAGATGATTAACGCACGTGGATGGTAAATTTAGAGTTTATTGAGAAGGTGAATTTAAATTTAAAAAATTGACTAAAATAGAATATTAAAAAAAATGGATTCGGAGTTGTGATCGGTGAGGGATTAAAATATACTCCATGTTATTTAAGTTTGATAACAAAACACTTGACTTTTATTCGGGCCTAACAAAAGATAGTTTTTTTAATACCCCCTCCGTCTCAAAATTATCGTTTTGATTGACTTGGCGTACGGGTTAAGAAAAAAATATTTATTGAATTATTAATATTAATTTGATGTATAGTTTATTTTCAAGTCCAAATGTACGTGACTCATAATTAAAATAGAATGAAAAAAGTAAAGGTAAAGTGGTAATATTGTTATCTTAAAAAGAAAAGTTTCAAACAAAACAATTTTTTGGGAACAAACAAAAAAGAAAAGCTGGATAATAATTTTGGGACGGAGAATATAAAATATGCAGACTTTCAATTTCAACATTCCAGTTTATTTTTTATTTTTTATTTTTTAAATGGGTCAGAATTAGATACCATGTTCCCATGTCACTACTACCTCAAAGTATGCCGCCACCTCGCACATCTCTATTTATTAATTTTTTAAGTTTCTAATAATAACATTTTTATCTTTCTATGTTGGATGGAATTAACAGCATCTCCAACAACAAAATTCTTATATGATGCGAACTACGAATCACGACAATAGGAAAATATTGAGTGTAACGGTGATAAAAATAGCGTGATATCATAACTTTTTTTAAAAAGATTGATGGGGGCATAGAGCTTATCCAACCCTTAACATTAGAGCTGAGTTAACATTAGATCTAAAAAAAATTATTAATAAATCATCGTTTACAACTGAATATAAAAAAATCATATCAAAATCTTATTTGTATAAATTTAAGATACAAATCTAAACCAAATCAAAAATCAGTCGAAGGAACCAACACCCCCAAAACGGCTATATTTCTGCCTTTGCTAAACTAAAACGACGTCGTTTTGGAGGGTGTTTGCCAAAAAAATAAAAATAAAAATTGGTGGCCGACAACAGGGGCTGACGTATCTTACCCCCACCCTTTCCATTTGTCCTTATCTTACTGGATAGCATTTTATTTACCCATTTGTTTTTCTTAACCAATTTTGAACCAAAAAAATATTTTATTTTATTTTTTTACTCAATTAAAGTACATATTTTTACTTATAAATAGAGACTTTATTTGTTTTATTTGGATATCATAATTTTTTTTAATGATTTTTTCATGTTATTAGCCATTTTTTGATTTTTTTTTAAAAAATTAATGGAGATAAATATGATGAGGTATGTAAAAGTATTGGATTCTGTGTCATTGTTGGAAGAGTTCTTTTGATTTTGAATCAAATGAGTATTAAATGAATTGGTTTCCAAATACATGTCGACAACTATTAATGTTTGCACTGGTATTTGTTTCCAAATGCATGTCCGGCTGACAACTATTAATGTTTGATAAATACATGTTTCTATTTTTAGTAAGATGATTTTCACGGGATATATATATATATATATATATATATATAGTTATTGAGCTAGAACAATGATGTCTCTGATTAGGTTTGAGCAAAATACAGTACATTTTAATTGATTTGTAATACTAATGGTAACGACCCGAGCCCAAAAGGCCGGTCTGTTATTTGTAACCCACACAATGGCTCACTTAGCCTTAAAGTCCGATCCGTTACTCCCACGCACTGCCCACTGAGGACGCAGCACATTGGGTCATTAGACCCACCACAAGTCGACTCAAAAGTTCATGGAGGATCTTGGAGCTAAGTAGTAGTGTGTAACCACCTTATAAATCACATACAATTCCCACACCAACCTGATGTGGATGGGGATATTATACTCGCTCCGTTTTCAAATTATCATCCTCCATTCATTTTCTGTTCATTCTAAAATAATTGTTTTCTTTCAAAACTTCATCTTTTAGGAAAACACTTTTACCACTTTACCCCTACTTTATCTAACTATTTTAATTATGACCACACTTTTATCATCAATGTTTATAATACAATCAATTATTTTTTAAAGCAGTGTATTGAATTAAAGACGACAATATTTTAAAGAAAAAATTACAAGCCAATACATCTTTTAAAACATGTTTTTAAATGAATCAAGCTATTTTTTGGACATATCTTTTAGGTACAATTTTAGGGCGAAAGTACGTCACTACCCTTAATGAAAACAAATGCTGGAGAACCTGATTAGCCGAAATCAAAATCAAAAAAAAAAATCAAAAATGCTGATGTTAAGGCTTGGTATCAGGATTGTTTCACAGTTTATTTCAAGTCCAAAAAAATCAAAAAATGTTGATGACAAGGCTTGGTATCAGGAAGACCAATCCAGGCATCAGGTTGACAAATCCAGGTATCGGGTTGACAATCCAGCCATCAGGTTGACAAACCAGACATCAGGTTGATGCCAAGGCTTGGCATCAGGTTGACAATCCAGGCATCAGGTTGACAAACCAGGCATCAGGTTGCCAAGCCGCCGTTTTTTCTTCTCTAAATGCTCAGTCCAATGACTTCACTTCCCTGTCACCAACCCCGCCATCTCCATCGCCCACTGCCTTTGACCAACCATAATCTTCAACCATCAAAGCCACCATGGTCGCCATCCATCTTTCCCTCCCTCATCTTCTCCGGCCAAATCCAGGCATCAGGTTGACAATCTAGGCATTAGGTTGACAAACCATGCATCAGGTTGCCAAGCCGCCTTCTTTTCTTCTCCAAATGTTCAGTCCAGTGACCTCCCTTACCTGTCACCAACCCCGCCATCTCCATCCCACGCTGCCTTTGACCAACCACGATCTTCAACCATCAAAGCCGTCATCCTTCTTTCCTTCCCTCATCTTCTCCGGCCAATCCAGCTAGTCTCCGACCCCCCACGTGCTTGTTGCTTCCGTCTCGAAGCAGAGTGTCATCGCCGCCCCTGCGCTAGCTCCGCCTCCGTCTTCTTTGCCTCTTGCCGGCTTCAGAACAGCCCACAAATCCGGCCTTCATCCTCAATCCTGTCACTCCACCTCCGGCCAAAAGCTCCAGCAAAGCTGCCAAGGCAAAAAAATATCTTCATCTTCGTGCTCCCGCTAAACCCCAGTTCCAGCTGTCTTCATCGAAGCCCCAGCACCATCTTCATCTTCCTCGTTCAAATCGTCGGATCTACATGGAGAATCGGAGAAAAGACAGTGGATATGGCAAATGAGATGGCAGGTGCCTGCTGGATGCAAGAAAGGAGAGAAGAGATAGATGGAGTCGGGTTTGGGGAAAAGAGGCAGCAATGGTGGGACAAACTGGTAGGGGGGCCGGAGTTTGTGACAGAAGGCGGAGGTGGAGTTTGTTTGCTTGGGGTCGGAAATTGAATCAGGAGGAGACGAAGGCCTGAGTTTGGCATCATCAACCTGATACCTGAATTTGGCAGCAACCTGATGTCTGGGTTTGGCATCAGTAACCTGATGTCTGGTTTTGATGCCTGACCTTGACATCAGCATTATTGTATTTTTTTGTCTTGAAAAAAATGTGTTAACTGATGTCTAGCATTGACATCAGCATTATCTGATTTTTTTGGTCTTCATTAATGACATTTTTGTCATTCGACAACCAATTTATAGTTATATGAAATGTCAAAAAAAATTGATGAACCTAGATAAAAATATGTTTTTAAAATTGTACAAACTTGAAATTTGTCATATTTTAAAATGAGTACAACACCAACTACGCATACTTAATTTGTTGACCTTTTCTCTTTCTTTTTCTCTCGTACGTAGAAGGGTATGTGTATAAGCTTAAAAAGAAGAGGCAACAACATATTTTGAAAGAAAAAGTTTAGTGACATACTGACATAGTTGTGAAATGAAGTACAACAACACAAGAAATAAGGCTAAAATCATTCTAGTCCCATACCCTGCACAAGGGCATGTCACACCCATGCTCAAATTAGCTGCAACTTTAAGCACCCATGGTTTTGCTCCCGTGGTCATCACACCGGAATTCATTCACCACCGTATTGCACCCGATATCGACCACGGCACCGCCACCGCCACTGGCGTCTCTTTCATCTCCATACCTGACGGTTTAGAAGAAACGACTCCGCGCGATTTCTTTTCCATCGAGATGGCCATGGAAAATAACATGCCCGTTTATTTAAAACGCATTGTTGAAAAGCTCGAGGATTGCGGCGGCGTTGAATGCATGATCGTTGATTTATTAGCGTCGTGGGCAATTAACGTGGCCGATCAATGCGGGATGAAGGTCGCCGGATTCTGGCCGGCCATGCTTGCTACATACCGGTTGATTGCTGCAATTCCGGAGATGGTATCTCTTGGAATCATTTCTGAAACGGGTAAAGATTACACTTTCTTATATTAAGTCTTGGTTAAGCATCATTTCTCAAGAAAATAATCATATATATAGTCATCGGAAAGTTTCGTTTCATGTTATCTCCATTGCTATACATGATCATGATGAGAGAATGTTATCGAATGGGGTCCATTGATTATAATTTTTGAATTAATTTGGGTAACATGTGTTATAAGGGCACAATTTAATGATCAAGACACAAGAGTATATTTCTTGCGAGATAATTTTACAGACCTTAATTCGTAAAACGAAGTCTCATTTTCTCACATCTAATCTCACTTATACACAACGAGTTAGGTTATGGAGATTCGTCTAACGAAAAATACTCATTTAACGATATTTCATAAGTTTTTGTCAAGGCACAATATATAGCAATGTTAGATTTTGCAACTAGTTTTACAATTATAGCTATAACTAAGACTGAGTAAAGATAAAATTATTTTTCACCAAAATACATCTGACCTTCATCAAATTTTACCTGTAGAAATAGTTGTCGGAGTAAATATAAACATAGCATTGTGCACAATATATTATAGGTACTTCACATATGTCATTAAAACACATGTTCCATTAGTTCCTAAATAATTACCGTGTTTTGACTTTCTAAAAGTCAAATAAATAATTTTTCAAATATAAATTTGATGATTTTTTTTATTTTTTATTTTGACAAATATATATTGATTCCAGGCTTAATGAAAAACATGATAGTATTTATCTGCCCTAAAGGGGTGGCCCAGTGGTAGACATGAGGCTTCACAAAGTGTGAGATCTCAGGTTCGATCCCTTCCCATACCCCCTTAGGAGGAAAAAAAAAGATATTAAAAAAAAGAAAAAAAAGATTGTATTCATCTAACTATTCACCATGGATGTGTTTATTGGTTAAATAAAAGTAATTAATTTATTCTTTGATATTTAAAAACTGATAAAATAGAATAAAATACTGTACTTTTTATTGGAGTACATTAAATAGAAAAAAGGGTACATCATTTTGGGATCTGTAGCTCGCAACAAATGGTTTTATAGTGAAAAACATAAACAAAAAACTTCCCTCCCCCCTCCCTTTCTTATTATTGTTTTATTTTGATGACTGTTTTACCATAATACAAATTAATAAAAAAATTTGGCATGATTATTAATAATAGTATAATATTTAGTTTTTTTAAAACTAATGTGAATATGACACTATTATTATAAGAGTAGGTTTTCTATGAGACTGTCTAATGGATCTTAATTTGTAAGATAAAACATCACTTTCTTACAATTCAACCCATTAATATACAATGAATCAGGTCAAGAGGATACATTTTACATAAATTATCCATAAAACCTTCTTTTTAAGTTTTTACCTTATGAAAATAGTAAGAATAATAAAATGATAAAAGTGTTACCTCAAAAAGAAAAAAAAAAGTTTACAAACAAGATAATTTTTAGGGGATGGAGAAAATAATATATTACTCCCTCTGTTCCAGGTAAAGAGCTCATCATACTATTTGAAAATGTTGTACTTGAAAAGTCCACTTTCAAAAAGTTATGTTTATCATTTCCTAATATTTCGATTTTATCATTTACAGTTGATATCAACATATGGATTATGTTCAAATTTTTTTATAATTATGGCAAACTTTGTGTTGAATTTGGACATAAATGATTATGAAATTGAGAGAAAATCTCATTCCATTATTTCTGTATATCTCCTTGTTTTGTTGCAGAAGAAAGGATCTGTATTTTATATTTACACAAAGAATGAGGAAACTAATATGTAGCAAACCCAACTGCTTAGCTATTACATATTGATACTCGACACCCTTATAGTCAAGACCTACAACTATAAGAATATTACACACGACACCCTCATACTCCAACACTTTGATACTAGTTATATATCAATGAATAATTATACTTTTTTAAACACGGAATAAGAAAAAAACAATTGACTTGATTATTAATATTAGTTTGATATATATATTTTTTAAAACTCATACGTATGTGACCAATAATTGAAGTATGATAAAAAAAATAAAGATAAAATGGTAAAAATATTGTTCTAAAAAAAAATTTCAAACAAAATAATTATTTTGAAACTAACGAAAAAAGAAAACAGAACAATAATTTTGGGACTGAAGGAATATAATTTAGTCAACTTTGTGAAATAGTCTTTGGGGAACTGGAGCTTGCAGCACATGGTTTTATAGATAAAATATAAAAAAAGGAAAAGAAAAAAGGAAACTGATTTTTTAGTCAACTTTGTACATTAGTCTAAAAGGAAACTGATTTTTAATCAACTATGTATATTAATCTAAAAGAGGAAAGCAAGGATGCTAGACTTTAGGTAATAGGTAACTATCAATCACGATGTCGCATTCCCTCCGTCTCTTCTAAATTTTATTTTGGGGAAAATTCGGCCAGTCCCTTTAGTTTGATTTTTCAACCACTTTAATACCTTATAATATTACTAACTTTGTTTTCAAAATATTGACAGGGTTGATACGGCATATCATTTTTTAAAAAAATTAGGTGTATTATAAATATTAATAAAATATTTAGTTTCCTTTAATGTCTTTAAGTGTGTGGTCATAGAGGTGTGCATGGGCTCTAAACACACGAGCTTTGGCATAGCCCAGTATGCGCCCATCTAGCCATGGGCTTCAGTTTTCAATACCCAATATGGTAGGCTTCATGCGGACATAAAATTGATGGGCTTTGACGGGCATTACATGGGCACGGGCTTTGAAGGGTTTATAGATTGAATTATATGTTTTGAAGAACAAAAGGAAAGAACTAAGGAATTGATGAACCCGCTTGGAGTCCTCTTGCATGCGCCCATCTTCCCTTGGAGATTTGGAGAAGAGGAAAGAACTAAAGAATTGATGAACAATGAAGTGAATGAATAGACGAAGTGATTATTGATTACTTTAGTGAACTAGTGAATGATGTCATTTTGTCTACTATATATATATATATATATATATATATATAATTAAAGTAGTAGCCTAGTATGGTTTTTAACTTTTTAACTAATGAAGTAATGAACTAAAGAAATACCGGGAAGTGAACTAACATTTTTTACTTTTTATTTCTTTAAGTAAATAGTTAAGTTAGGTAAAGTAGACACAAGTAGTAGTATTATATTTATATATTATTTATAATTATTAAAAATATAAATATTGTAAATAGATGGGTCGGGTCGGGCACAATGGACATTAAAAAAATAAGAGCTCAATCTTGCCCGAGCCCATGACCATCCCTCACTTTAAAGCTCAGAACTGATGGACACTTTACAGGCATGGGCAGTGTGGGCCTTATGGGCGTGTTTGCTCACCCCTAGTCATAATTAAAGTATGTAGAAAAAGTAAAAGTAAAATGGAAAGTGTTTTTCTAAAAGAGAACATTTTGAAAGAGAACAATTATTTAAAAACTGACGAAAAAAGAAAATAGATAATAATTTGAAAATGGAGGGAGTATTAAATAGGGTAGAGCACTTTATAGGGATATAATGCAATTTTAAATCGATATATCACGATAACAAAAGTGTGCCTCGTCTGAATGTAACTATCATGCTTTGCTTTTTCGCCAGTTTCAAAATAATTGTCTTGTTTGAAATTTTTCTTGTAAAAATAATATTTTTACCATTTTATACTTACTTTTTCATCCTATTTTAAGTCACATACGCATGTGTTTTAAAGTATACTACATATCAAACTAATATTAATAATTTAATCAAATGTTTTTTTTTTCTTAAATCGTGAGTTAAGTCCATCAAATCGATAATTTAGGAACGAGGGAAGTATTATTTAATGTCTTTTAAAAAAATCATAGTCAATTATAGATTTAAAAACTGGTCAAATTAATTTAATCTAAATGTAAGTATTCATTTCGGTTGGTGGGAAGAAATTATGGGATATTGTATTCCTTTCAATTTAATTATACTAAAAGTACCGACGGAAATATATCTTTGTTTAACTGATTAAGCTTCTTAACACATGTATACTTGTGGATAACACATGGTGATGTTTTATATTCTCAGAAGTACAGTTTTACTTCAATATTAGTTATTTAGCTCGTGCTTTGTACATCTATAAAATAAGATATATATTTTTTTATAATAATAATATAACTTTTGGACATTATAATTAGATTATTAATCTCTTCCCTGATTTTTTTTCTTCTATTGTTACTAATATTATACGATTTTTTTTTTTACCTAAATCCTTTTAAAACTAACATAAATTTCTAACTAACGTAAGATACATATTTTATATTAGTAATAATCGTAAAAATCTTTGATTTAAAGATTTTTAAAATTAATATCTATCTTGATAATAATATTAGAAATCTTTTTGTTAAAAACTTTTAAAATCATAATTATTTTTTAAACAATGTGGGATACTTATTTTCTATTTTTATTGGTAATAAAAGTTTAAATATTTTATTTAAAAACTTTTAAAACCAACACCATATTTTAACCATGTGATATACATATTTTCTATTAGTAATAATAGTAGTAGATAAAAGAATTTTTAACCAACATTTATTTCTAAACAATGTAGATACATATTTTCTATTGGAAATAACATAAAAATATCGTTATCTAATGATTTTTATAATCAATACTCATTTTGTAAATAATGTAAGATACATTTCTTTATAACCAATGTGAGATATATCATCTAAAAACTTTTTAAATCAATATCATTTTTCTAACCAATGTGAAATAATTCTTTTCTATTGTTAATAATTGTAGACTTTTAAAATCAGCATCACTCTCTAACAAATGTAGAATACATATTCTCATTTAGTAATAATAGTAGAAGTCTTTTATCTTAAAATTTTTATAACTAACATCTTTTCCTAAATAATGTGAGATACATCTCTTCTATTATATTGATTATAAAAGTAAAAGTCTTTTATTTAAAAACTTTTAAAACCAATATCATTTTTTAACCAAAGTACATAGGATATCTTTTCTATTATTAATAATAGTAAAAGTCTTTTATCTAAAATTATAATCAACATCATTTTCTAACTAATGTGAGATATACACACCTTCTATAGGTAATAATGGTAGAAGTCTTATATATAAAGATTTTAAAAACCAACATTACCCTCTACCAAATGTATAATACATATATTCTATTGGTAATAATAGTATTTTTAAAACAACATTAAATGATAATCAATGTGTAATACATCTCTTCTATTGATAATAATAGTAGAATACGGTGTAACTAATGTGAGATACATGCATCATTTCTATTTGTAATAATTAATATAAAAAAATTTTAAACCAACATTTATTTGTAAGTAATGTGAGATACATATCTTTTATTGGTAATAAGAGTAAATGTTTTGAATAAAAGACTTTTGAATCTATCTTTTTCTAAATAATGTAAGATACATCTATTCTATGGTGCTAAAAGTGGAAATCTTTTATTTAAATACTTTCAAAACTAACATCAATTTATAATCAATGTAAAATACATTTTTTCTATTGATAATATTAGTAGAGATGTGTTTCATATTTGTTATAAATTGATTTTTGTTTTAAAAGTAATTAGATTAAAAATCTAAACATTTTATTACTAATAGAAGAGTTGTATCTCACATTGGTTTGAAAATAATGTTGGTTATAAATTTATATATATATATAAGACTTTTACTATTAATAATAAAAGAGATTAATAGTATAGATTAATATCTCATTATTGTATTAACTATTAATACCTATTATTAATAGGTAATAGTTGAAAAACAATGAGTCACACATAAATACTTGAGAATAATAATAGTATTATTGTTATAAAAAAATAATAGCAATAGTAATAGTAATAATAAAAATAAAAATAATATTGTACAATTCTTATCATCATTGTTATAAAAGAAAAGAAAAATAAATTTTCATCCAAATGAAAGTTTTTTTAACATATCTGCATTAGTACACACCTTAAATTTTTGGACTTTATGGTATTAAAATATTTATTTTGAGACTTTTAAAATCATTATTCATATTTTAACAATGTGGGATACTTCTTTTCTATTTCTATTGGTAATAAAAGTTTAAGACTTTTATCTAAAGATTTAAAACAAATATTTCTTTCTAACCATGTGGTATACATCTTTTCTATTGGTAATAATATATAGTATTTTTAAAATCAACACTAATTTTTAACAAATGTGAGATACATTCTTCTATAGTAATAATAATAGTCTTTTATATAATAACTTTTGAAATCAACATCTGTTTCTATATAATGTGGGATACATCTCTTCTAATGGTTATAATATAAAATTAATAATAGTAGTAGTATTTTATCTAAAGAGTTTTGAAACCAACATCTTTTTGTAAATAATGTGTGATACATCTCTTGTATTGATAATAACATAAAAATTCTTTTATCTATGAATTTTATAACCAATATATGTTTCTAAATATTGTGGATCTCTTTGTAACCAATGTGAGATACATTATCTAAAAACATTTTAAACCAATCACTTTCCTAACCAATGTGAAATACATATTTTTTCTAGGGCGAAATGCACCATTGGTCCCTGTACTTTGGTTTTGTCCTTGTCCACTAGTCCACGAACTCGAACTCAAAACGCGTCACCACCATTGACCAAAGTTTGCAAAGTTTGTCCACCGTTTGTCCACCGTTGGTCCCTTGCTCAAAAGCTGCACCGATTTTCAGCCGGACATGTGCGATAAGCGTGAGCAAAAGTAAGGACCAAACCGTCAATCTTCCAGCCGGTCTTTCTTCCTTATTCACTGTGATTATGTATACCCAAAAATGGAAATGTGAGTTTTACCCAATTGTAAATTTGCATAAGCCTGACTTTTTCTTTTTGCTGGAAAGCAAGGTGGCTTTCATGACTACTATTAATCGAACCAATTCCTCATATCGCCCTATACGATCTCATCCATGGGGATCAATCGAAGTCGGAGGAATTTCTTGCCGCTAGAGAAGCATCGATCCACAATTGTGGAGCTTAAACGGAAAAGAAAATTGACTCTAAGATGACAAAGTTGAATCCCAGCGCAGCTCCATCTCTCTTTTAAACCCTCTTCTGTTCGTCCACCAGTAACCCCATCTCCAATGCCCAACGCCACACCACCTCCGGCAAACCCCCATGTCTTCTCCGGGTGGCTCTCCCCCAAATCTCCAATTTCGATCGTCCCCTCCTAGACCCCCGAGAGTACCACATAATGCTTTCTCTTCAAGTTCCAAAGACCTTCAATTCAATTCTCCACCTAGTCAAAGACGAGCTCCAGCCCACACCAACAAGCAATGGTCATCAGCTCCAATCACACTCTTCAAGTCTCACCCGTCACGCAGCCATGTGCAAATGATCTTTAAAACAAATCCCAACCCTAGATCCACGAAAACCCCAAATCTCTAGCCTTCTGCATATCCAGGAAATCTCAAGTCTGACCATCTCAAGAATTTCGTGTCTATCTACTTCTAGTTTCAATTGTCACCATAACCTCCGGCAAGGGCATTGATTTGGTCTCTATTCTCGCATATTCATTGCCAATCCGAGGCCAAGGGTTTGAGAAAAATGAAGGAAAAATAAAGAGAAAAATGAGGAGGAGATTGAGAAAAGACGGTTTGGTCCTTGCTTTTGCTCACGCTTATCGCACATGTCCAGTTAACGGTGAAACAGTTCACGTCATTTGAGTAAGGGACCAACGGTGGACAAAAAACGCAAACTTTGGTCAATGGTGAGACGTTTTGAAGTTCAGGGACTAACGGTGGACAAAACTAAAGTACAGGGACCAATGGTGCATTTCGCCCTTTTTTCTATTGGTCTTAAGTCTTTTATAAAAATAATTTTAATACCTAAACCACTATCTAACCAATGTGGAATACAACTCATCATTTGTTAATGGTTTTTTATTTTAAAAAAATCTTAAACCAACATCTTTATCTATATAATGAGATACATCTCTTCTCTTCTCTTTTATTGATGTTAAAAATAGAAATCTTTTTATTTAAATACTTTTAAAATCAACATCACTTTTTAACCAATGTAAGATTTATCTCTTTTATTGGTAATAATAGTAATTTAAAATCAACATCAATTTATAACAAATGTGTGATATATATCTTCTATTGTTAATAATAGTAAAAGTCTTTTATATAATCTAATAAAAAATAATTAAAAATCAACATCATTTTTTTAACTAATGTGAGATATACATTTTCTATTGGTAATAATGGTAGACGTCTTTTATCAAAAGATTTTGAAAACCAACATCACTTTCTAACCAATGTATGATACATATCTTCAATTGGTAATTAATAATAGTATTTTTTTAAAGAAATATCGATTTCTAACCAATATAAGATACATCTTTTCTATTGATAATGATAGTAGAATATTTTGTAACCAATGTGAGATACATCTCTTGTAAAAGTGAAAGTCTTTAATTAGTTTAAAAACTTTAAAATCTAACATTTTCTTTTTAAATAATGTGTTATACATATCTTTTATTGGTAATAATATAAAATAATTTAAAATCAACATCATTTTCTAACCAATGTGAGATATACATATTCTATTGGTAATAATAGTATAAGTTTTTTTATCAAATGACTTTAAAAAACAACATCACTTTCCAACCAATGTATGATTCATCTTTTCTATTGGTACTTAATAATAGTATTTTTAAAACTAACATCAATTTCTAAACAATGAGGTATACATCTCTTCTATTGTTGAAAAATGAGTGTTTTTAGTTAAAGAAATTATGCAACTTGAGGCACGAATTTCTTTACGTGTCATTTGTTTGTTGACGAATGTAATTGCGCAAATGTGTCCTATTCGGTGAGAGTATCGAAATGATATATTTATTTGTCCAAATCGAGTTTTGGATGAATATGATATCAAGATTTAAAGTATAATACTTGTTAAAATATTAGTGTTTTTAGTGAAAAAAATTGTGCAACTTGAGGTATGAATTTTTTAACTTGTCATTTGTTTGTTGGAAAAAATAATTGTGCAAATGTGTTTTACTCGGTAAGAGCATCGAAATGATATATTTATTTGTCAAAATTAAGTTTTGCATAAATAAGATATGAAGGCTTAAAATATGGTGTTAGAAGTGAGTCATTAGAAGTAATGTCCCACCTTGAAAAGTTTTATCTCACATTGATTAAAAGTAATGTTAGTTGTAAAAGTTTTTAAATATAAGCCTTCTGCTATTGACAATAGAAGAGATTATACTCTCTCCTTCCTTAAATTATCGTCTTTGTGGACTTGGCGTATGATTTAAGAAAACATATTTAACAGGATTATTTATATTAGTTTAATGTGTAGTTTACTTTAAAACTCATGTGTATGTGGCACATAATTAAAGTAGGATGAAAAAGTAAGGATAAAGTGGTAAAAGTGTTGTCCTAAAAAGGAAAGCTTCAAACAAGACAATTAATTTTGGGCGGACAAAAAAAGAAAGCATGACAATAATTTGGGGACGGGGGGAGAATATACTAATACTAATACCCCTTATCATATTGATTATTATTATGTATTATTATTAGTTAATGACTGGAAACTCAAAAGTTTTTAAAGCCTCCACATAGATCATTTACAATGAAAATTTATCAAAAAGTGATGAGGTGACACAATAATAATGCTCCTCACCAACTTTATATATATCATAAAGTTATAAAAATAAATAAATAGTAGACTTCTTATATTTGAAAGTTAACACAAAATACTATTAAATCAATATTTAATGTAACTAAAGTTTTAATCATAAAAAACATACAAGTACTCGTTTGTCGTGGCTTGTTTAGAGTTCGTCTCATAATTATTGTCATATTTGACCCAGTATAAGGATTAATAAAAAATAATTGACTCGATTATTAATATTTGAATAGTGTGTGGTTTCCTTTAAAATCGATTAATATATGACCCAAAATTAAAGTAAGAAGAAAAAGTAAGAGTAAAGTGGTAAAATTGATATTCTAAAAAAGAAATTTTCAAACAAGACAATTATTTTCAGACGGACGAAAAAGGAAAAAAAAATTGGAACGGAGGGAGTATTTATTTATAATGTTTGTTTCAGGTTAATGGGCCGCAGATAATAATTAGTGTACAATATATATATATATATATATATATATATATATATATATATATATATATATATATATTAACTTCTTAAAAACACGCTAAACGTTATAGGTTATTAGTATTTTTTTTTTCAATTCTCAAACTACCCTTCAATAATCTGGTGTATAAACTTCATTCCCATTGGAGATTAGTCTTTGAGTTTTCGGTTCAAGGGATACCTTAGGAAACCTAAAAATTATTTTTTATATATAAGTACATGTTACGTTAACATACTTTGAAAGCAACTTATATATTAGAAGTATTTTCGTTATTTTAATTAATATCAAATACTTTTACTTTTTTAATTAATAAACAATCACATGAATTTTTTTTTGTTAAAATTATTAAAATTATTCAAGAATACATATGTGTGTGTGTATTGTGGAATAAAAGGAGTGTTAAGAAGTGGTAACATGACTGCCATCATATTTACCCAATAATAATAGACAAATCATTTATAGGCACAAGCAACATGGTGGTGGTTTGTAGTTTAATTAAATTTAGAAAAATAAAATTATGTTGCATGTGACAAAAATTAATCAAGTTGACAAAAGAAATAATATAATGAAGGTTGACTTCCCATGTCCTCTTTGATTGTTTAAATTAAAAAATAAAAAATTCACATGACATAAGAAATAGAAGTACATAATAAGTGCTAAGAAATAAAAAAATAATTTAATTTTTCAATATTATATATATATATATATATATATATATATATATATATATATATATATATATTCATATTGAAAAATTAAAGCAATTTTTTGAGAAAACTATTCATAAAAAATTCAACACGAGTGAAACAAAAGCTTAGAGTATACTTAGTGCTCGTTTGTTGCAGCTTATTTGGAGTGACTTTTGATTTTTGGCTTTTGAAAAGTCATATTTAAAGTGTTTGTTTCAGTTTATAAGTCAAAAGCCAATAAGTAAGGTACAACAACCTTTATGCATTGAAAAGCCAAAAGCCAAAAAGCCAAAAATTTAAGCTTTTTTGGTTTTTTTTTTTAACATGAAGACAACTATTCATTAATAAATATTTGATTGTCTTCATTTCATCCTAAAAAAATAGTTTTGTTTGACTTCTGTTGGCCAACTTGATTAAACTTTGACTAAAGATTTATAAGATTTTACTTATCCTTGCGAAATTTTAAAAACTGTTATTAATGGTTTATGTTAAATAATGATTAAATTGAAATTAAATTGCATGAATTAGAAATTGCATATTTTGTATCATGAAGATAATGGGTAATAAATTTCGGCAGGTATTCCACTACATCAAGGTCCTATATACTTGGGATTGAATCAACCTATCCTAAGCACCGAAGATCTTCCATGGCTAATTGGAAGTTCAGCTTCAAGAATCTCGAGATTCAAATTTTGGAAAAAAACCATGGATAGAACAAGAATGCTTCCATGGTTGCTCGTAAATACCTTTCCCGACGAATTTGGCCTCAATAATAAGTCGCAAAAAGATTATCCGCGTATTTTTCCGGTTGGACCATTGGGTAAACATACAAGAACTAAGAGCCCTAGCTTATGGAAAGAAGATGTGAGTTGCTTAGATTGGCTAGATGAGCAAAGTGATGGCTCCGTTATCTACATCTCGTTTGGAAGTTGGGTAAGTCCGATAGGAGAAGGGAAAGTGAGAAGTTTAGCTATGTCGCTAGAGGCGTTAGGGCGACCATTTATTTGGGTGCTAGGGCCAAAATGGCGTGAAGGTCTACCGGTTGGGTATTTGGAGAGAGTGGGGAAGCTGCAAGGGAAAGTGGTTTCTTGGGCACCTCAATTGGAAGTGCTACAACATAAGGCCGTGGGGTGTTACCTAACACATTGTGGATGGAATTCGACGTTGGAGGCAATACAATTCAAGAAGCCGCTATTGTGTTATCCAATCGCCGGTGATCAATTTGTAAATTGTGCTTACATTGCTAAGGTTTGGCGAATCGGGACTAAAATTGAAGGGTTTGGGAAAAATGATGTGGGGAATGGTTTAAACAGGGTTATGGAGGACGATGATATGATTCGGCAACTAAATCAATTAAATGAGAGAGTAATTGGAACCGAGGATAACTTGGTTGTGATCGATAATTTACGAGCCTTTCTTGACGATCTCAAAGGACTCACGATTGAGTCGAGTCTCGATTAAGTTGTAAAACGAAGGGGAAAGAGATATTTTCGTACTCCCTCTGTCTCAAAATAAATATATATTTTTATTCGTGATCTAAAGTGGAGTTATGGATTGCAATGAATGATGCATTTTATAAGTAAATCTCTTCTTAAATCTGGAGATCTATATCAAACTTGTGCTTTGTAATCTGTAATTAATGGAGTTCTCTGTCTGTTGTTTGGTTGAAGAGTCACTACTGATTGCAGAAATGGTAGGCAACTACCTAAGCAGAGTTATGGTTTTGTATTTTAGTTATTATTATTATTATTATTGTGAGTGTTGTGTTTTGGTTCAAATAAAAGTTTTGTGTTTTGGTTTAAATACTACAAAAAATTAATTCAATTATTTTTATTTTTATTGTAAGTTATTAGTTATATATAATACTAAAATTATTTATAATAAAGTTTATAAATATTAGACATTAATAAAAACGAAAATTAAATTACATTAAAATAAACGCACACATCATACATTTTAATAATCTTAATACTAATACAAATTATGCAATAACTACCAATCTTATTAATAATTCGATAGATCAGAGTTCTGAATGGTCCAATATTTTGGAAGTACTGTCAAAAAGCCAGATTGGGTTGCATGAGTTATTGTTCAACCTTTTTTTCATAAACATTGCCCTTTCACTTTGAATATGTGCTTGTGTATACGGATCATTAACACAGTTCATATATGTCATCATTATTTTAAACTCATGTCGTTGTTCTTGTAAATCATTTTATTTTGCTACACATCATTTTTTTTGTAGTGCTTCCACAAATTTGTTTGTTGTTTGTTGCACGCCTTCCACAACGACTATGTTGTTGTCATCTTGTTTTCTCTTCAGATTTACTTTTTTTATTATCCCAATTGGTTTTTGAGACGAAGTATCACCAACACTGTCATCCCTTACGTTTATATCAAAAGATGACAGTCCGGAGACGAACCTACGGGTATCTCTGGTAGTAGTGGGTCTGGGTTTGATGATTTGTCACATTAGTTGGTGCAAATTTTTCGATATCTTTCATAGGAGACCATACATGATCAAACTTGAACCCTTTAAATTATTCATCTTGCAATAATAGGATCTTCGCTTGAACTAGACCTGTTAATGGATCGGATATAGGTAAATCCGAATCCGATCTGAAACCCTATATCTCCAATTCGATCCGATCTGATAATCCGACGGTTCAAGTGTATGTCAATCAATATCCGAATCCGTTACCAGTTAACATATCTGATTAAATATCCGATCCAATCCGAAATATAAATATATTAATTAATAAAATACAATTAGAATATGAAAGGGAAGAAGATCAAAAGACAACATACATATATAATTGTGATTATTATGTATATGTATAATAAGAAATATGTTATTTTCAGATCGGATCGGATCCTTAACGGATCAGATATAGCTAAATCAATATCCGATCTGTTAATAAATAAATTATCAGATTCAGAATCGGATTCGGGTTATTTGGACCATTATACAAATCCATATCTGAAATTTCAGATCAGATTCGGACCAATATCCGATCCATTGACAGACCTAGCTTAAACATACTGCACCAATTAAAAATAATATGAAACATTAAAAAAAATAACGTAAATACAGTTAGATCAAATATAAATGGCTACTCACGATATCTTTTTCTGAAGCTCCACTTGATTCATATTTTCAATTTGTCGGATGGAACCCCTTAATTTGTCAATTTGCTTTGAGGATAACAGACATATGACATTGCAATGATCTTAGGTTCTGTGATTGTATCACGTAGGACACCGATTTTGATGAATTGTAATCTTTTGACTGGTTGATACTGATGATTAGGTTTTAAGAAATATCAATGTAGACACGTGTATGTTTTCTTCACAATTGTAAGAGGTACTCATATTTTTTGTAGCCATAATGATGAAACTACTCGATATCAAATGAAGAAGGATGAGAAAAATAATTAGTGTAAGTTTTAAGTCATATGGAAGATGATATTTATATATAAAAAAAAATTGAGAGTGAAAGTATGATATCTAGATAAATATCAAACTCGTTTCCGGTAAGTCTGAAAGTAATGACGTGACACTCCTTGTTGCTTACTCTTTGGATGAGTTGGCCAGAAGTCCCAACCTCCCAGGGCTACGATAATGTGTAATCTAACCGGCAGTCAAGGTAAGATTTTTATCATCCTATCTCATCTATCATATTTATTAATGTAAGAAATCAAACAGATGGATACAATGATGTGTAATCTAACCGACGGCCAAGATAAGATTATTATCATCCTCTCTCTTCTATCTAGATTTTTGTTACCTTATAAATAAATTAAACTAGTTTAACATTTAACATCCACCAAAATACACATCCAATTTTTTCATTCTAAGTCAAAATGAATTTCAATGTCGGTAGTCCCTCAAATGTTAGATCATCTATCTCATCTTCTACCTCTAGTGATTCTAATGACGATGAAGTAATTTTGCAGCAAATCACATTTAGCTCAATTACTTTCCAACCATCATTCTCCAACTATTTGCAGGGGCTCAATTCCTGGTCATGCAGTCATTGAACGCGATCAGGAAATCGGTGATCGTCGTTTATTCAATGACTACTTTGCTGAAAATCAAATATTCGGCGAAGCGACGTTTCGGCGTCGATTTCGAATGTCTCGAAGCTTGTTCCTACGTATTGTTGATGCTATAAAAAATCATGACAATTAATTTCTTTCTTCAAAGAAGAGATTGTACATGAAGAGCCAGACTATCTACTTTCCAGAAAAAACAACATACAATGTACCTACACATGCTAGTGATGAGTATATTAGAATAGGAGAGTCTGTTGGGTTCGCTAGATTGTGGGTCTAATCACAGCGGAAATTTTAAAATTTTAAAAAACATGTATACAATATACAAAAGATAGCCCCGGATACCATGTAACGATTTAACGATTGCGCATATTATGCAAGTATAAAAATGGAGGTTTTGGGTATTACCGAAAAACACTTCCAAAAACTTCTGGTTGATGAAGATGTAGAGGCAATCAATTGTCGTCTCGTACACCAATTTACTCGTAGAGGTCCATACGTCCCTCCTCCAAAGTTAGTCCACACGAACGAACAGAATCACCGAGTTAAAGTTTCGCTAGCAACTTTAACTAGTTTTTGTTCAACTAATTATCTTGAAGAACTAATTCTTCACGAGTGATAAGCCATGTCGCTC
This sequence comes from Codonopsis lanceolata, assembly GCA_013146195.2. Taxonomy (NCBI): domain Eukaryota; kingdom Viridiplantae; phylum Streptophyta; class Magnoliopsida; order Asterales; family Campanulaceae; genus Codonopsis; species Codonopsis lanceolata. The sequence goes on from CM028381.1 coordinate 63,227,157, forward strand.
GACCAAAGAAATAGACTTAATGGTTAAAAGGAACTAGTTTTACACCCGTGCGTTAAACGCACGTGCATATATCTATTTTAATTAAATTATACTCAAATAAAATAAAGATTGTAAACAAAATTTAAAAATAAAGAAAAAACATGATGAAAGAAACAAATTATATCGGTATAATTAGGTCTGATAATTAAAACATAAAACCCGTTAACCCACCCAGCTCGGTTTGAAAATTGCTTGGCTTAACCCGACCCTTTTTTTTTCTGTCGAAACAGGTTATCCATTTCAACCCAAAAAAATAGCGGGCCGAGCCTGTTACCCATATTTTACTGTGTAAGTGTAGGTTTCTTGACGGAAAATATGGTTTAAAACTGCTCGACCCGTTACTCATTCTGACCCGTTTTATTTTGGATTATAATGGGACACGATCCGTTTCGACCCAACCCACCCAATCGTCAGCGTATAATTGATATCATTTAATTCATTATTTTTATAATTGTTTAAGTTATTTTCTCGTTTATAATTTTCTAGAGTTTAATAATTGATATTTTTTGTTATTAAAATTTAGGATCTTAAGTAGTATAAATAGTAATTCAGATGTATACTATTCTCTATATAACATATAGATTTATTAAATATTTATAACTTGTGGTTGTTATCTACCACTATGATTTAATCATATACATTCAAATGGTTTATCGATAAGTTATAATTAATTGTGGTTATTTGCAAAAATAAATTTTGTTTTAATATTATAATTTAGGATACGTTCAGAGAAACGAAAAAGTTTCAAATACAAACAAGTCATATATGAAGATTTACATAGCAAACTTTTTTTATAATTAATTGTAGTTATATTTTATTTTGTAATCACATGTATTCAATGAACATAATTTTTATAGCACATTTGTTCTTATTACAATATTATTTGTTCATTTTAATTAATCAGTAAATTAAGTATGCATCAAAAGAAATTTGTATTTATAGATTTTTAATGTGTGACTACTCCTATTAAATACTACTACATAGAAACTTGATATTTTCTACCACATGTAGATATTTACACATTTTCAATACATCTTGAGAGTTGTGTAATTAATTAATCAGATTTTTGTTCTCAATGCATGCTAACTACTATATAATAATACTCGAAGATGACTTTTTCATTTTTAGCAAGTGCATTTTGGCGGGATCTTACCTCTTTTAGACTACCTAGCTTTTATATATATATAGATTCAAAACTCACGTTTTTTTAGAAGGAGATCAATAGGCATCTCCACATTGAAGAACTCAATCAATTGAGTTTAATGAGAGAGGCGGCCATTATGCCTATTTGTATTTTTCCACAAGGGAAAATAAAATGGAGAGACTATTTTCACCACAATTTTTTCTTATCCACTACAGCCTCAATTATTCCATTAAATAATTACATATTTAGACAAAACTACCCCTTAAATACTTACCCATTTTAAGTTGACTAATCAAGTTAATTACTTTCCTATTACCTAATAATTTTTTTGTTGAAATATCAATAAACGACATAATTATTCTTTTTTTTTTTACATTTTAATTCTCAACAAATAAGGTACTTATTCCATTTTTTCGTAATAAATAAGTTTAATCAATTCTTCTAATCACTCATATCTCATATTCCATTATCATAAAAATAATACAATCAATGCATTTTCTACCAAAATTTTAGAAAAAATTGACTATTTTATTATCAAACTAAAATAATTTAATTCATTTTAAAAAATATTATTTCAAAATATCAATTCAATAATAATAATATGATAGGTATTAACCTGAATATTTGTTTCAATCAACTCAAAAATTAAAATTTTGAATCTATTTTAAAGGTAGGTGTAGACATTCCAATTTCGTACCCCTGGCATGTAACATGACATGAGATATCAAGACCTATTAAAAAGCTAACAAATGTCAAGTTACATGATTAAAAATGTAAAAGAAAAAGCGAGGACAAATGCTTGTGAAATGCTTTAAATGAAAAGGACACCGGACAAAGGACCGACCGAAAAGGACAGTGCCCATGGCCCATCTTGGCCCATGCCGCTTCCTCTACATGGGTGAAAAATAGGCGTCCCAACGTGCTCTATGCACTATAGCAATTTGTCTTTGGTGCAATTCTCCAAGCGCGCAGTACAAGCCGATGAAGCACAAAAGGAGAAAACTTAATAACGAAGGAATCCTCTCTCCAGCCTATAAATAGAAGGCTCCAGCTTCAGGAATTCATATAATTATTGCACACAGTTAACACACACCGCACGCAATTAAAAAAGCCTCCACAGTGAGTTCTCCGAGAGCGTTGTGAGAGAAATTTCATCCTCTAGCCCCGAAGCTTCGCCAAATCTCCTCCAAACACAAAACCAACCAGTCAAAGTGAAACCTAGCTGCCATGCTAGGATTCTACCCTATTCCTCCGGTCCAAAAATCTCAAAGCAAGCAGTTGCTCCGCCCGAATTCAGACGCCAAAATAGCAAAAAACAAGCAGTTGTTCTGCCTAATTTTCGCCAACAGCAAGCAAAAAACATGCAGTTGCTCCGCCCGATTCCCGAGGCCTAAAATCAACTTTTGGAAGCAGTTACTCTACCCAAATCTCCGCAACAAAACAACAAAAACAGCAAAAAAAAGACTCTCTCTCCCTGATGAACAGAGCGAGCACACCCTCACGCTTCAAGAGGTAGGCCCTTTAAAAAGTTTTATTATATAAAAACGTGCCATTTAGAGTAGCAAAATGTAAGCAATATAAGCAGTTGTGTTGCCCGAATTTCTATAAGAAAATAGCACTAAAAAGAGTCATTATTATGGCCAAATATTTTTAAATATATTAGTGATGCACCTGTGTGTTGCACGGATTGTACATGTGTATAAAATTATATACTAAATTAAAGTTGAATAATATGTAATTAATTTTTTAATATTAACAAAATAAACAATAAAATTAAATATATAAAATCCTACAAATTTGAAAAAAAAATAATATAAATTTTGGAATAGTTTTTAGGATAAAATAATTTTTTGGTCCCTAAACTATACCAAAACTATGCGTTTGGTCCCTCAATTTTTTTTGTATGCGTTTGGTCCCTTAATTCGATTTTTTTGGTCATTTCCCCCTTCGTACCGTTACCGTTACTAAAAAATTAACATTGGCTAACTTTTCATAATGTCCAAACCATATGGTGTTAATGTGTAATTTGAAAAATTAACCAATCAATTAAAGTAACTTATTTTTGGTCAATTCCCTTTTTCTCTCTTCCTCAAATCAAAATCAAAGAGGAAATCAAAATCAAAGGCTCACGTCGACGACCCAGGGCTCTGTCGCCGACCTCTCCCCCGCGAAAACCTCTTTCGACCTCCCAGGGACTGCGGGCCTCCTCCCGGACCGGCCTCCTCCTCCACGTCGGCCTTTCATTCCAGAGTCTTTGCCACAAGTCACTCGACATCGATTAGCGGCGTCGAGGGCTCCACCTGCGATCTCGACGATTCCAACCTCGAGGCGCCGCCATCCTCGATCTCGCTCTTCGATCCTCCACGTCTTGTTCGTTGCCTCATCCCTCGTGGTCACTTGCGCCGCCGTTTCTAAGTTCGTTGGCAACACACACCGAAGGGAAGTTTGGTTCTTCACGAGGCCTTGCCACCGTCGCCTCCTCCTCTGCGCCCCGATTCGATTCGCGCACCGGATGAAGTCTATCACCCAAGACACCGGACAATTCCGGGCCATCAACTCATCGACTCTTTCAGAAACTCCTCCGGCTGGGGTCAAGTCGTTCCTAGCCGTCGTGCCTCCTCCCACGAGATCTTTCGGTCACGGCTCGATCAGTCGAAATCAAGCCCGGATCGAGGAATCCAAAAATTGACGAGCTTGAGAGAAATGGTGGAAGAGAGACTTTGAGGTTGACCGATCGAGAATTTGGTTTGTTGAATAAGAGAAATGATCCGGGTTTTAGTGAATTTGGTGTGAAGAGAAAATGATCAGGTTCAATTTGACATGCCATCCTTGTTTAATTTTTTCAATTGACACGTTAACCCACGTAGTTTGGATATTTTGAAAAGTTAGTCAATGTTAAGTTTTTAGTAACGGTAACGGTAGGAAGGGGGAATTGGCCAAAAAAATCGAATTGAGGGACCAAACACATTTCAAAAAAAGTACATTGACCAAATGCATAGTATTGAGATAGTTTAGGGACCAAAAAATTATATTATTCTAGTTTTTATATATACTCCCTCCGTCCCTAAATTATTGTCCTGGTTGACCCGACGCACAGATTAAGAAAAAACAATTGACTTGATTATTTATATTGGTTTAATGTGTAGTTTCCTTTAAAGCACATGTGTATGTGACTCATAATTAAAGTAAGGTGAAAAAGTAAGGGTAAAGTGGTAAAAATGATGTTCTAAAAAGGTAAGTTTCAAAGTGGACAATTATTTTGAGACGGACGAAAAAGGAAAGGAGGACGATAATTTAGGGACGGAGGGAGTAATAATTTTCGTTCAACATGTACGAATATTGCAACTATAAATATCACATAGTAACTCTAGATAAAGTTGCATACAACCTATGATAAGCAAAAACATGTTTTCAAATGGAGTCTTATATTAGACAATGATTTAAAAATAATATCATTAGTCTTTAGGTTTAAAAATGTTTTACCTTTGGAGAAAAAAAATCAATTTATAGAATAAAAATATTAAGAATATCATTTCAATTCAAATTCTAATATTTTTTCTGGATATAAACAATAAAATTTACATTGAAGCCCACAATTCCAATTCTAAACAATGGAATTTCAATTTACATTGAAGCCCACAATAAATTCACTTATGTATTTTCCGTATTAAAAAATGATATTAAAATATATACAAATAAATACATATAAATAAAAGTTACAATAATGTTTTTAAAAAATTGATAGTGCATATAATATCAGACAAATGGCAAATTGTTTGTGATATACTAACATGTTTTGTCATAAAACCTTAAAACTACACTTTTCAAAATTGGTAATTTTTACAAAATAATTCAAGTATTATGGTTCAATTTAAAAATCAGACATAAAGAAAAAAATTAAAATAGTATATAACCAATGAAAATAAAATGTAGGAGATGGGTCAAGGAAAATGAACAAAAAATTCAAATGATCGATGGATATACATAGGAAAATCTGGTTTAAACCGTTCTATGGATAACTTTTGGACCGCGACTCAGTAAACACTCATAAAACCACGTTGCTTTAGTTTATGTATATAAACGAAAAGAAAACACTTTTACCCTAGTTTCACCACACATTGCAAAAAAAATTATGCATTTTTTGCAGTGATGACGAACCTCAAGGTTACCACCTAAACAAAGTGCGGCAACGCAATCTATGACCACCGACTTACCGGAAACTTGTTGGTATGTTCATATTTCCAAAAATATTTCAAAAACTCTGTTTAACTTTAAAACTCGTTTATTAATTTTAATTCGTGATTTTGTTCAACAAACAAATAAATTTGATCTAAATGTTGATTAATTTCATCATAAGCACTTTTTTTATATTTGAATTTTAAATATGTATAAGTAACTAAAAAATCAGAAATTATCGGGTTTTCATTTCTTTTACATGTAGCTAGCTGTCTCAAAAAATTGATACTATCTCGATTTATAGATTTTTTTTACAATAATAACTTTGGTTATGATGAAATAGAGAAAAAATTGTCAGATCTTGGTATTATTATTAATTAATTATATGTGAATTAGTTTTACTTCAAAGTGTGTGTATATGATTTAGTTTCAAAATCGTTGTTGTATTCCATATTTATTTTTCCTAGCATGGATATTGATGCAAAGAAATTGACAAAAAAAAACTTGGTTTTGTTATCTCTCATGTTTCTATAATGCATATTTTTCTTAATATACTAAATAAGAATGTGAATAAGTTTTGGAATCATTTATCTAATCAACCATAATAATATATGATATTTTATATTTTCAATTTTCAATGTAAAAAGGGGTTTATATATAAATCAGAAGTGTTTCTAAATTTGGAAAGTCACTTTTGACGGGAACTTTCCAAATCTTACTCCCCTCCTTTTATATTTGTATAGATTTGTAACTCCCGAAAGGAGACTGTGACAAGTGTTGTAATAATATATGTACAAATATATTTTATTTAAATGCTTTATTTCATCTGTTAAATAAATAAAATAAAAGCATACTTCAGCCAAAAAACAGTTTTGAAACCGAAAGGGCGAGTTGGGTGCCTAACACCTTCCCATCTCGTAACTTAGCCTCCGAACTCTTTACAAATCTGGTTACATTTTGGTTTTTTTTTTATTTCTTCTTAAAAAAAAGATGACGACTTTGTTTTATCCTTTTGAGTCCACAATAAGGCCAGACGTATTCTACGCACTTAAATGGTTTATTTTAAAACCATCTGCTTTCATCAGCAGGAGGGAGATTAAAAAAATCTGGGACACTCATAGTAGGCAAAAGATTTAAAATTTTACGATACTATATTATACTATGATTTTACTATTTGATCAAATTTTTATAATTACATCCTTTAAATTTCACTTTTAGCAGTTTTTCCATAACCAAAGAACACATATTTATATAAAGTTTGGTAGACGAAAAAGGTATGTATGATATTTTTTATTGTACGATATAACTTTAGTTATAAGATTAATTAATAAAATCATTAAAAAAAGTAAAAAAAAAAACCATGTTTTTCTTTGATGTTTGATTAAAAAAATAATGTTAAAATGCAATTAGAAAAGTAAATTGATTAGTCAATTTAAAATAGACAAATACTTAAGGGGTAGTTTTGTCCTAACATATATTTATTTAATAAAATAGCTAAGAATGTAGTGAATAAATAAAAATTATAGTGGAAATAGCATCTAAATGGATGATAATGTTATAATCGTTATCACTTATATCTCCTACTAAAAGATGAAACCCTATTGTGCTATGCATCTAATGTGTACACAATATTATCTAGGTTCATCGGTAGGAATATATGGTAATATAATTATTACAGAATATTGTCTTATTAAAGTAACATTTATCTAATATTAGCAATATTACCCCTCATTTTCCACTTCTTCCACATTAACCAAACGGGCTCTACTAATGAGCCTAATTAAATATTGGGTTGGACTTTGAAATAAAATCTCATCAATTAATTAACCGAGCCCAAATTTAATTAAATTGATCAAATTAATTTCATTCATCTATTAATCTCTACTAATCATCTACGTCCAACAATTTGGACCAATCTTTTATTGAACAAATGAATCCTTCAATTCTTAGTGTGCGACTCTTTAGGTTCACAACTAATGCTAGTTGTAGGCTTACAATAATTTTGTAACTTACGAATAACAATTTATTCTATTAAATTATCTGATTAGTTAATATACTTGAAATTAACCCATTAATTTTAAGAACCTACAAATCGTGGGAACACCTAGCAAGTAGCACAAATACCTAGCAATAGGTGAAATAGCGAGTAAGCCTATTTCAATTATGAATGCATACATGTACAGTCCTTTCGACATCTAATTTCCTGATTAAATCTAGGATATAGATTATAAGTCAAAATCCAATTGATTTAATAACTGTGATACAATTTCAAGTACCAATGATTGCTTTGTGAATCAAATTCATCTTGCCTTGCCCAAGGTCTTTGAATCATGAACTATGAAAAACACAGGAAATTCTTTTATCATCTGACAAGTGTCGAATTCTATGCTAGCCACTGATTAACCTTCATGCACACCAGTGCAACACCAAAAATACCCATTTTGGATTGTCAAGCAATCAGAAAGTAAATCAAAGTGTTACGTGATGTACACAAGCTTATTATCGTGCCTCAAGTTCAAGGACTAATCATGTATTATCACAACGTAAAAAATTCTTAATTTGACAATTAAAAATTCCATTTAAGAATTCTAAACGGGTCATGTTCAGTGAACTTGTTCTCTAACAAGCATCTGCAATATATGAACTTTCGTCACAACGCTGATGCTAATGAAATGCAACATCCTCGTCATACAGGCATACATCATACGCATAAGTTTTGCAAGGCTATTCAATGTCCTTATGTTGAAAAGCCAACCGACTTGGAACAAATTTAAGACCAAAACCCTAGAAGCATATTTTATGATTACCATCAAATGCGTAACCATGCTCCATAGTTAAAATTGGTCTAATGACTTTATCGTATATTTATAAACTATTAATAATATAAATATAAGATAAATAAATGCCTTCATTTAAATATAAATTCCAATAATATTGTTTTACAAGTAGAATAAAAATCCAATCTAATTGGACGCCAAGCTTTCTACTCTAATAGAGTCTACTTCAATAAAGTGTGTGAAGCGATTTTGTCATGATATTGTTGAGGTATTTGGAGAGAAGTATCTAAAATCACCTAGCTATGTTACTGCGCATTGGTAAGCAACGTGGCTTTCTAGGACTGTTGGGCAGTTTAGATTGTATCCATTGATGTTGGAAAAATTGTCCGACCACATGGGCAGGCCAATAGGCCGGAAGAAGTGGAAAGTCAACTATCATTCTTAAAGCCGTGGCTGATGATCTTTGGATTTGACATGCATATTTCAGTATATACCCCAAATTGGAAACTCTTGTGCAAACTATTCACGATCCACGTGGTCCTAAAAAGATATATTTTGCTATGAAACAAGAATCATGTAGAAAAGACTAAGAAAATGCATTTCGAGCTCTACAGTCACAATTTGCAATTGTGGCTGCACCGGATCACTTTTGGAACAAAAGTAACTTACATGATATAATGCATGCATGTATAAAAATGCACAACATGAGAGTTGAAGACGAGCGTGATATGGATGCTTCATTTCAAGATGAAATAGAAGCGTCTGCCCTAAATATAGAAATGGTGGATGAAACAACTTGATTTAATCGATTCTCGAGCGACATAAAAAATCAAGGATAAAGGCGCTCATATTGCACTTCGAGATGCGTTAATTGATCATTTGTGGGATGAATTTATGAATTCAAAAGATTAAAATTTTGTATTTTAGTTGTATTTTCATTTGTCTATTTAGTTGTTTATTTCAATTATTTTAATATTTGTATTTTAGTCTCTATTAATGTCTTGCATTTAATTATTAATTTTAATGCATAGTATTTGATTTAATATAATATTAATTCAATAAATAATATATTTGTTTTTCTAAAATACATTAATACAAATTAAATGAAATAAAGTATATATTTTAAATAGAATAATAAAGAATATACTTGAAATATTTCATTTAGAGTAATTTTGAAGTAGAACTGTTGGAGATGGTTGAAGAAATTTGGTGCAGAAATTGCACCAGTTTAAAGATTTTGTGCAATTTTTGCACCAAACAGTTGGAGATGATCTTAGTCAATTAATAATATTATATGTTCAAACATTCCCAACAAAAAAGTTGTAAAAATATTTATATATTTAAAAATAAATATATATAGCATAGGTGATGGTGGTCAACAACAGTGGCGACTGACAACAAAGGTGGTTAAAGGTGGCGGCGGTGGTGGCAAAAGTTGTTCTCAACGCTAGTGGTGGTGTATTGTAGCTGAGAAAAAAAGTTGATACTCGAATCTAAAATTTCGAATTTAAATTCTTAGTTTCCAGTATAGAATTGGTTTTGTGAAATTGAAGTATGTAAAATTGTAATTCAATTGTAATTCAATTTTTAATTGGTTCCCGATGAAATCGAACCTACTACTAGCAGGTGTACTAGTCTCACGTAACATAATAAGATATCGAACCCACTTGACTTCAACAATTGTCAAAATTAACTACTCTTCACTTTAATCTAGAGAATGGATATTTTGAGCTGTGATTTTAACTAAACAATTAAACTAATGAAAACATTTTATTTTTTTTTCTAAACAAGGACGACACCCTGCATGATTTTATAAATAGGGAAGAATAAAATAAAATTGAAGGGGACAATCAGCCTTGCCCTTAAAAGAGGGAGGACAGAGGCTCCTAACCTCGAAAAGAAAATGTAAAGCAACATAAATAAATATACAAAGAAATCCTAATGTAAGGGGTTCCGCACTTATAAAGATTGAGCAAGCCACGTAGGGAGAGCAATGGAAACCACAAATTCATTATCACATCACTGGTCACAAGCCAAATTTGTAAGAGCATCCACCACCAAGTTTGTTGCACGAAAGCAATGAGAGAAAGAAAGATGTATGGAAGCACGAAGAGTGGCAATAGTATAAATCATATACGCACAGTTCCAAGGTGGTCTAGCAGAACCCGAGAGGCCATCATAAAGAATCTTGGAATCAACTTCAACTATAACATTCTAGAGACCCTAAGAGTGTAACTATTTAATACCAAAAAATGAGCCCTGCATTTGGTAATAAAACTGGTAGAAGGACCATAAAACGAGGAGAAAGCATAAGTCATATTGCATGACGCATCACAGACAATACCCCCACCAGCGCTAACACCTAGCTTACCACGTGAAGCACCATCGGTATTTAACTTGACAGAACCGTGCATCAGTTTTATCCACTGAACAATTACCCTAATAGTTTTAGTTGAGACACGGCCAAGGCGAGTAGGAAAGGACCAACTCCCAGTCGGATGGATGGAAATTCCAGCCGTAGTCAAGGTACTAAAAGCCTCCTACTTGATATGTACAATAAGAACCCACGCAGGGCTGCAAACCCCATCGAAAAAAGTCGTGTAACGATGTTTCCTAAGCTCCTACAAAATAAGAGATTATAATGAAAGCAATTAAATAAAAGTTATATGATATCAATGAGAGAGAAACGCTAGGGCTAAGTTTGATGAGCCCAAGATTTTAATGAATTTTTCCTCAAATTTCCTTTTATTTTGTGCTATTTTGAGTTAATTATAAGTATTATTATTTGTGTATTTGTACAAATTTTGATCATCCGTCATTTGTAATGTGGCTTATAAGATTGCCTCCGAAGGCACAATAATTTTTTTTTACAGGCCAATGGTTAGATTCATCCCATGCTATCTACTTATTGATTTGTACTTAAAAAGATCAAATTTTAAAACAATCTTTCTATTCAATATTTGAAAGGATTAATATATATTTTGGTCCCTCAATTTTTTTGAAAATATTACTTTGATCCTCGGGTTTTAAAACCTATTCATTTGGTCCCTTCATTCGATTTTTTTTGTCAGATTCCCCCTCCCACCGTTACCGTTACATTTTCCATCCAATATTATTTCAAATGCCAAAAATACCCTTACCAAAAAGTTTAATGTGGGCTGACTTTTCAAAATGTTCAAAATATAGGAGGTTAATGTGCCAATTCAAAAATCAGTTTTTTCAGATCTCGGTTTCTCTCTATCTAGTTTTGCATTTTCTACGATGTCAAATTTGTGGGTTTCGAAATACTTCACACAAACCCCACCTCTCCATCCCCAATATCTTCCCCACTTCCCCTACTGCCATAACTGCCTTTCTCGAATAATTCTTTGCCCCCCCTTCTCTCTCATGACACTTTCGTAACTTGCCAAAACCTTGAGAGAGAGAGAGAGAGAGAGAGAGAGAGAGAGAGAGAGAGAGAGAGAGAGAGAACTCTACACAACACAAAAATGGGACAAGCTGATCGATGGGGTTTGGCGCCAACTGAAGCACCATTGTACATTCAAAGAGACGGTCACTGGAGACTCGAGAAATCTTATTACTCCCTTCGTCCCTAAATTATCGTCCTCCTTTCCTTTTTCGTCCGTCCCAAAATAATTGTCCAGTTTGAAACTTACCTTTTTAGAACATCACTTTTACCACTTTACCCTTACATTTTCACCCTACTTTAATTATGGGCCACATACACACACGGGCTTTAAAGGAAACTACACATTAAACCAATATAAATAATCAAGTCAATTGTTTTTTCTTAAACTGTGCGTCGAGTCAACTAGGACGATTATTTAGGGACGGAGGGAGTATTAGTTATCGATTCCGCAGAACTGATTCCATTTTTGTGTACCAATCGAGGTCTTAGAGTCATGCTATGTATAGTTATAGAGTACCAAACTTTTTAAACCAAATGAGGTTGAAGGAGCTCGGCATGAGCCTGTCTAGGTAGAGACACTTTGGGACCCACCAGAAGTGAGCTGGCTTAAGGAAGACCCAGTAGGTCGAGGGGAATATACCTCGGCCTGTTTGAAGCTAAGTTAAAGTCAGCTCGTCACATCTAGCTGCTCTTTCCCCATTTGAACCAAAGGCTATAGTTCGATCTCGACGAATAACCATGTTAGCTCGGTCTAAAGCCGAACGTATCACGAGGGGACCATAGCACTATATCTCTATCAAAAACATGATCATACGACAGAGGTACTGTCACACACAACCAACAACCTCCCTGACAGACATGCAATTTTCTCATACCACTCACCTGACACAGCATCAAAACAATGATGAGAGGCCGCCCTGCTCTAGCAATAAAAAACCGCCACCTCACATCATCTTTAGGTATAAATAAGAGACATGCCTAACATTTATTTCTCAAGCCAAAAACAGATATCCAAACCGCATAGACAACATTAATTCCTGTTAAAAGTCTATTAGAGTGTTATTTACATACATCATTTATTGACTTATACCACACCGGAAATCTCATTCTCACGCCGGAGGGTTTGAGTCGGGCCAACCCCGACTCCTTAACGACATTGCTTACTTGTGTAAGATAGAGTACTCATTATCCATGTCACCACCCAGCTCACCAGTTGTTTGGCCTATGTGGACATAAGACAGGGTTACCACACTTTTGGCGTGATCAGTTTGGTTCCGTTGCCGGGAAACGTTTAGTTTTCTTGGTTATACTTTGTCCTTGGCAACTAAAGATGGTGAAATACAAAAGACAAACCTCTAGGAATATCACTCCAGCTGCGTCGGCCATACAAGAAAACGAGCCTTTCAAACATAACTGGGGAAAAGGTGACTCAGGGCCTGTCTCTCCAGAGTTGTGCTGGCCGAATGGCTGTCCAAAGGCAAGAGCAAACTACCCAAGCGACATAACCTGGATGATGGTCATTTCACTGACATTGACTCGTCAGAAGTCGATAAGGGAGAAAAAACTCAAAGAGAATTCAAAGGAAGAAAAGAGGAAGAGAAAATGCATCTGCTAAAACGCGGTAGGGAGGAAATAAACAACGAAACACACCGAAGACACTCGCCAGAGATTACCTGAGAAAAGAGAAGAAAAGAACAATAGAGGGGTAAAAGTGAAAAGGAAAATATGAAAAAAACTATATATTCAGAGTCAGAACAACGCCGTATTCAAACCGGGGTCGCCTGCTTCCAACGGGTAACTCGCGTGTTTTTCCCGACACCAGGACAAGTTGCGCCATTTCATTTCCCGCCCATTTTTTCATTTTCCAAATGGGCGGCATTGTAGTAGATTTGAAATTTGAAAAGACAGCCAACATTTAATGCTTTGACGGGGCAAAAAAGGAGGCCATTACGACCACACAATTCCCAATAGCCATGTCGCTGCATCATTTCACGCCTAAACTGAAGAGAGATACATAACTCGATTTCAACTCGCCTTCTAAAAAATCCCCCATTTATGCCGAGGAAAGAAGTCGAAAAGGCGAATGCCAGCGCCTGTTCGGTTTACTTCTCGGTCTCCGAATGGCCACTACGTCCGAGAAGTAGGGGGCTACTGAAGGAGCGCAGCATGAGCCTGCCTAGGTAGAGACACTTTGGGACCCACCACTAGTGAGTTGGCTTGAGGAAGACCCAGTAGGCCGAGAGGAATGTACCTCGGCATATATGAAGCTAAGTTAAAGTCAGCTCGTCACAGCTAGCTGCTCTTTCCCTATTCGAACCAAAGGCTATAGTTCGATCTCGGCGAACAACCATGTTAGCTCGGCCTAAAGTCGAGGGTATCACGAGGGAACCATAACACTGTAGCTTTGTCAAAAACTTGATCATACGACAGAGGTACTGTCACACACAACTAACAACCTCCTTGGCAGACATACAGTCTTCTCATACCACTCACCTGACACATCATTAGAACAATGATGAGCCACTCTGCTTTATCAATAGAAAACCACCACCTCACATCATCTTCAGGTATAAATAAAAGACATGCCTTACATTTATTTCTCAAGCCAAAAACAAATATCCAAACCGCATAGACAACATTAATTCCTGTCAAAAGTCTATTAGAATGTTCTTTACATACAACATTTATTGACTTATACCTCACAAGAAATCTCATTCTCACGCCGAAGGACTTGGGTTGGGCTAACCCCGACTCCTTAACGGCGTTGCTTACTTGTACAGGACAAAGTACTCATTATCCACGTCACCACCCAGCTCACCAGTAGTTTGGTCTATGTGGACATAAGACAGGGTCACCACACTTTTGACGTGATCAGAGGTGTTACATAATGTGACAGCTTATGTAATGTATTAATTTTAATTTTTTATTTTACTAAAACTTAATTGGATAAATTTGAGCATGCATGTTTGGGTCGTTCCCCTCCGGGCCCATCCCCAGGCCCCAACCCCTAACCCCGGGACTTGTTAACTACATCCAATATCATCTCAGTCAAACTCATGCATTGCATTAAGATATTGTACCCTGCAGTACATGATGGTCTAGAGAGAGGATACTGAAGAGTTGTCATCGATTCTTCCCCAAACCCCTGACGGTTTTAGCCTTCTTTGGCTCCCGACTCTCTCCGGCGGACGTCACCCTAATCCAAACTACATTGCTGTTTCTAATAAACCCTTCAAAACTACAGAACAGAAAAATATTTCTTCTGGGCATTAAAAATGGCCTCCACGGCTGCCAGATCCATTTTCCGATCATCCGCCGTCCGTAATGTGGCTTCCAAGATTGCCTCCGAAGCCAAAGCCGCTCGCTCTCCCTTCCGATGTGCCACCAAGAAGCCCCTCTCTCATCGCATCTTCAGGTAGTACTAAACACACACACACACACACACACCAATTTGTGCATTTATATACGAGAAATGTAACGGAGGTGTTTGTGTGTTTGAAAGCTGTCCAGCTGAGATGAGTGCTTGTCTAGAATCGATGCAACCGTTTCACACCGCGACTGCTTCGGCGTTGATGACTTCCATGCTCGTTCTCTCTCGCCGTGGTTACGGTTGGCTTCCCGAAGGTAAATTCATTATCTGATATTTATTTCAGTGTCTTTGGTGAAATTTGGGTGGGGATAAATACACCCCAAAATCCACTCTCTACTCACATTTTCTGCAGGTACAGTACCTCAACGCAGGAAATGGGGCGTAGAAAGTGGGTTTTGGGATGTGGTTATCCTAAGCCGTGAATTTTTTGTGAAACTTGAATCTCATAATACTATGCTGGAATGATGAATCATGTCAGGATTGTTGTTTGTATGATATATGCTTCTGAACTGAATTAGAGTTGTGCGATTTTATATTTTACTATATTTTATTTTTGTTTCTGGGTGTCCTTGTGAAGGTGATTTGCGAGCATTGAATTTGTAAATTGGCACTGAACCACAGAGATTGATTAAAATTACAATGGAGCTAAATGGTGGGGAGGGTAAAAAACTAAGAATTCACCATCTGGAATGATCATCAATTGTTATCGGAATACACCTGAAATACTGCTATAGCCTATAGCTATATTACAAACCACTGTGCCCTGTACAAATGTTTATTTCTTTCGGCTAGACTGCACAGAATGCATGGAAGAGGAATCATGGGTTGGTACAAAATATCTGAGTTACGATAGGGATTCCAAATAAAATGTCTTTACTTTGAACCTAAATTAATTTGTAAGAAGTGGTGAGCCAGTAATCAACCCACTTACTGGTAGACTAATTAAATACATGTTGGCTCATAAGCTGGGAGTCAAAGATGGGATATTGCTTTGTGATTCTTGACATTTTCCAACTTGTCAAGGAGGACAATGATAATTTAGCTTGATTATGCTGATGTTCTATTGCCCTTTGGTTCAACTTTGCGATATATTTTTTTTCATAAGTAATAAATAAATTAAAAAAAACAAAGCGCCAAATTATCCAGTGTTCGTTCAACATTGTCGAATGCTCTACTGTTTCTCTCTCCCCAAATTATCCACCAGATTGCTAGAGGAACTGCCCCCCAAAAAGATTTCCACCAGATTGCAAGTTGTAACAGGCCAACACAATAGGAACTCCTTCATTGATCTAGGCATTACCCATTGGATTCTGAATAAACTTAGCACCATATTCCACAAATCCGAAACAGCTTGACAGTGGAGCAAGAGGTGATTCGTGCTTTCGCTGCACTTCCTACACATGTAACACCAATTAACATAGATCTTACCTCTCTGCCTAAGATTATCCCCGGTTAGGATGGCCTCACAACAAGCCTCCCAAGCAAAAAACATCACTCGGGCAGGGGCAATAGACTTCCAGATACGCTTCCAAGGGAAAAGAGTGACCCTATTTCCTGTTATTTGTGCATACATCGACTTAACAGAAAACTCTTTATTTTTCGAGATTCAACTTTGCGATATTTATTTGGATATCGTGATTGTAGTAGGGATTATGCCACGTCACTTTAGGTGATTGCCACGTAATTACCTAGTTTCCCCGAGCTAAGACCTATCGTACGATAACGTATTAGGCTCCAGGAAATAGCCTAAAGGGGGGCCGGGGTTGAGTGCTTTTAGCCCAAAGGGTAATGATGCCCAGACCTCTACGGCCGCACCCCGGCTTTATTAATGGTCTCCACGAGCAACCGGCCGTCAAGGTCACGCTCCTTCGAGGATGACATCTTGCTCGACCAGTATGAGAATCGAGTTGGCCCTAGAGCCCCGATCTCGAATATTAGGGTTCCAAGGAACTAACTCTACGCCTAAGGTAAGGGCAACAACATACCGCTAGCACTTACATCCGTCAAGGATGACCAGGGCACTACCGGTGATTTACTCTAAGTGCACCGGCGGTCTAGGGTCCATGAGCCCTTAAAAGACCGAGCCGATTTTTGGGAACTTCTGGTTATTGGTTTGGTGGCTGAAGTCAAGAGAAAGTCTCACCCGTTGTGCGTGCGATACCGCACGCACGTGTGACCTGATCACTAAAAGAGAAAGAGCTGATTGTGGTCCCCACTTATGGGACACTTGTCTTATGATCATTGCATGATCAATAGGACGATGACACCTAGCTAGGAATATTCCTTGTGTCATCCAGCATTCACTATAAATAGAGGTAAAAACCTCATTTTCAAGGATCGATAATTTTTTGATAGAATTCACTTGATTGAGAACCTAGTGAGTACTAGAGAGAGGCATCAGCCTTTGCCCTCTTTCTTTTGTTTGATCGGTCTTGGCCACCCCGATCCTACACTCTTTGAGGTTCTTTGATAGCAACGTGACTCTTTGCTATCAAAGAGTCACGTTGCTATCAAAGAACCTCAAAGTGTAGGATCGGGGTGGAAGCCAAGACCGATCAAACAAAGAGAAAGAGGGCAAAGGCCGATGCCGAGAGTTCAAAGAGTCACGTTGCTATCAAAGAACCTCAAAGAGTGTAGGATCGGGGTGGAAGCCAAGACCGATCAAACAAAGAGAAAGAGGGCAAAGGCTGATGCCAGAGAGTTCTCTCTCTAGTACTCACTAGGTTCTCAATCAAGTGAATTCTATCAAAAAATAATCGATCCTTGAAAATGAGGTTTTTACCTCTATTTATAGTGAATGCTGGATGACACAAGGAATATTCCTAGCTAGGTGTCATCGTCCTATTGATCATGCAATGATCATAAGACAAGTGTCCCATAAGGACCACAATCGCTCTTTCTCTTTAGTGATCGTCACACGCTGCCGCACGGCGTGGTATCGCACTGCGTGAGACTCTCTTGACTTCACCACCAAACCAATAACCTGTTCCCAAAATCGCTGGGTCTTAAGGGCTCATGGACTCTGGGACTTAAGTAAATCACCCGATAGTGCCCTAAGCCGGGTCATCCTTGGACGGATGTAAGTGCTAGCCCCCTTTAGGCGTAGAGTTAGTTCCTTGGAACCCTAATATTCAGAGATCGGGGCTCTAGGGCCAACTCGATTCTCATACTGCGCAAGATTCATCCCTGAGCTTTTGACCTTCGGCCAGTTTGCTCGTGGAGACCATTAATAAAGCCGGGGTGCGGCCGTAGAGGTCTGGGCATCATTACCCTTTGGGCTAAAAGCACTCAACCCCGGCCCCCCTTTAGGCTATTTCCTGGAGCCTAATACGTTATCGTACGATAGGTCTTAGCTCGGGGAAACTAGGTAATTACGTGGCAATCACCTAAAGTGACGTGGCATAATCCCTACTACAGTGATAATTATGGAAAATTTTGTGATTCCTCCGCGCCGGTCAAGATTCCCTTATAGTGTCACATGCTCCGCGAGCTGCTCTTGATTTATGCATATTTACACTGTCATTCTTGATATTTTCTTCTTAAATAACCTTACCTCTTCTAGTTGAAATACTTTATTTGAAATTCGCAATCCTGGAATCAGTTGAAAATGTTTTCCTTGCTCATATTTTAGGAATGTATAATAGTATTGTTAGGATGGATCCGTTTTTGACTTATGATAACTTGGTACCTGGTGAGGTATTGCTTAGGGTTGACATAGTCTCATGTTCTTGCTTATTGCAATCATCTCTCTCCTCTGTAAATCCTGTTTCTGATTGCTGTTTTAAAAAAATTCTGTGTGAACCTGGATCAATTTGGTTGGAGAGTACCTAAGAGATAGATCCTATTAATTGTGAACATCAGAGGATACAGAACAACATTTTTGTTTCTTATCTTTCCCCGCAAACTGCAATGGGTTTTGGATAACTATTTCAGTGCACTAGTAAAATTTCCTTGAATTCACCACACTTGTTTTGGTGGATTGGTTTCCTAATCACTGGGTGTTTTTTTCTTGATTTAGGTATCTAGCGAACCGTCATAGGACTTCCTTGATGTCATTTTCCTCCATTTTTTCTGGTAAGTTACTAAGTTAGTATTTGTTCGTGGACGTCCTAAATTTCAGAAGATGTGTGAAGCAACTACCTTAATGCTTGAGAACCCCCAGTTCGTTCGAAACCGTAGATTTTAGGTTCCAGTAAAGGTTGATACCTTATGAGATTTCTCTTTCCCAATTTCCTTTTCCTCCTTATGATATTGGGTCCATAAATAATCTCAGACGAACCCTACTTTTCTGTATTTTCCCTTATTTTCCATCTTTGAATTAAGTTAACTTGAACAACTTTGGCCTACTGTCAACTTTGATAAAAGTAGTGCATGCTTTATTTTCTCCTGTTGTAGGTGTTGGCAAGACTAGATGAAGATCGAGAAGCCAAAATGGAATGACTTGGATTTGGTTATGTTTTGATGCTTTGAAATTTACAGGGACCCAATGATTCCATATGTTTAGACCCATGAGCTTATCTCTAGGTCAATAATGAATTTATGGAATGTAAAGTGACAGCTTTTAGTATTGAGTTTTAAGGATCTATTTATCTATATCAGGGACATGAAGTGTTTGGGTGTGCATGTGTCTATTGTAAGCAAGGAGTGCCCTCTCTCTCCCTTCTGTGTCACTTTGTGTCTGTTTTTTTTACTTAATTGTTTCTTTGTACTCCCAATCTACCATATTCGTCTACCATATTCCTGTAGTCCTCCATATCATTTGTGTATGAAAGGGTTTTTTTTATCATCTATCATCTTCTTCTCAATGATATGGTGGTCTAGGTTTTGAAATTGATGGTTTGTCCTGTATGGTTTAATGGTCTAGTTTGTGGTTTCGGACTTTCTCTCTCTTTGGTTCCACCAGCCCTTTCTCTATCACCCTCTTACTTTTTCTTCATAAAAAAATACCCCTGAAAACCAAGCCACTAAATTGGGTGACCAAATGCAATACCTTCTTTGAGATGAACTCACCATTGGTTGTACAAACTTATTAATTTTATCTCTACTTACTCAGCTTGCTATGATGCTGTGTTATGATTATTCGGAAGATTCAAGCAAAAATTTATGTAGAAATTTCTACATTAGATCATTTCGTGAGTTGCCGAAGCCAGAAGGACCAAGCGACATCTGAACTTGAACTTCCCAACTCATATCAACCTATGTTAATCTACTTTATTTTTTTTCTCTGTGGTGTAGATCTGTATGTAAGTAGGGGATGTGGTGCATCATGTACTTTTGACTTATTGGGTTTATTGATAGGCTTAAATTGCAATTTGGTCACCCTACTTTTAGAGTTTTTCATTAAGCTAACTCTACTTTTTTTCTCACTTTAATCACTTTAGGCAAGGTCACACAAGTCATTCCCAGTCCTTTATACATAAATTTTTAAAAAGACCAAAATGCCCTTATTAATGTTGTATTTACTTTCAAATCTTAATAAATGAGAGGTCAAACTAAAAACCTTGTACCAAAGTGCGCTTAATAATTGATTAAGGGTTTTTACTTTCGAATGTTAATAGTTGAGGGTTAAGTGTGTGGAAAGGTATTAGAAAAGGTTGGAACGCTTTTGGTAGAAACATTTCTTTTGAGGTCGGGTCAGGGTTGACGGTGAAATTTTGGAAAGCCAAATAATGTGGAGGTGAGGAGTTGCTCAGAGCCTTTCCCGAGCTATCTCAATGGCTAGGGAGAAGGATAGTTTGTTTAGCTCGGTGTTATCTTTGGAGAATGGGCATGGAATCCGTTGTCCAAGAGGAATTTCCAAGATTGGGAGATGGCATCGGTGTCAAGATTGTTTGTGCTCCTTTACAACCAAAAAGTGGGTTGTGAGCATGACAGGGCGATTTGGGAGGGGTCTAAGGACCTCAAGATTTTGGTCAAAGGTTATTATTCCAAGCTGTCAAATAGAGAGGGATTTTTGTTCCCTTGGAAATTTGGAAGACGGTAGCTCCAAGCTGAGTGGCCTTTTTTGCATGGGAAGTGGCGAATGAGGCTATCCTGACCGTTGATAATCTGGGGAAAAGGGGAATGATATATGTTAACAGATGATATATGTGCAAAGAGAGAGAGGAAAGTGTTAATCATTTGGTTATGCATTGTCCGGTGGCTGGGGAGTTGTGGAATTTCATTTTTGGGTTGTTCAAGGTGGCGTGGGTGATTCCGGAGACCTCCAAAGATTTGTTATAGAGTTGGAAATATTTTTGGCGAAGGAAGAATAGAAATACTACTTGGGATGTTGTTCCATTCGGGTGTGGTGGACGATTTGGAAGGAAAGCAACAGTAGGGCTTTTGATAATGAGGAGGGGTCCATTGCAGAATTGAAGAGTTCTCTGCTCCCCTTCCTGTTCGAATGGGGTGCAAGGCAGAACATCCTCAGAATCCAGCGTTAGCCTCTTTTGTAGATTTTGTGAATAACATCTCTATATATTAGCTAGTGTTATGGTAGAGCATACTCCTTGTGTATAAAGGACGCGTCACCTTTTTTGGCGCTTTGTTATATATACATTTACCTTAATCAAAAATAAATAAAAATAGTTGAGGGTTAAACAAAAAAATGTTTTGAGTTCTCAAGGTTCAAAAAAGTAAAAAAAGAAAAAAAATAGTTATAATATTTTTCTCTAAAAGTTATAAAAATTAAACTATAAAATTATCAAACTATAAAAAACAAATTACTAAGTCTGCACATTTGTAAAATAAATATAAGTTATTAATAAAGTTAATTTTTTTAAAAATATTTTTTTAATTCATTTCAATTACTTATTTGACTTGTTATAAGTTTTCTTTATTTTCCAAAATATATAAAAAATAAAGAAATGGTCAAAAAAATTATTAATAAAATGAAGGCAAATAAGAAAATACAAACAATGGAATACAAAATTTCTTAAAAAATATTAAATATGGATAAATAACTATCAATTGGGTAAATGAATTACCTATGTTAACATAGATATAGAATGAAAAGAAAGAGAGAAAAATAGAGAAAAAATACTCGATAGGATAACTTGCTCTAGTCTCCCTCCTCTTCCCTCCCATCCCCCCCAAAAAAAAAAAACCACCACACCGCCAATCTCTCTCTCCAAATAGCACTACATCTAATTTCTCTTCCTCAATTCTCAAATCAACGTCCTCAAGTTGAAGTCTAGGGTTCCGATGCCTAGTTCTACTTGAAATCAATTCTTTGGAGGCTCATGAAACGGAGTAACAAAATCAACTCTAAACATTCACCAAAGAATCAGTCTTCTTGGACCCCTTGACCCCAAGGGGTGAGAGATATCGCAAGGGCACTTGAGGTCCTTGGTTCCAATCCCTATATCAACAAGGGATCACCTATAAAAAAAAAGAAGGTTTCACTGCAGCTCGTCCCCCCGATACCACAACCTCTCTTGAAACTGAAGAAGGTTCTCAGTTAAATCCTTTCATTTTTCTCTGTTTTTTGTACTATTTATTCATCTTTTTATTATTTGGATTTGGCGAGTAATATTCACCTTCATTGTAATTGCTATTGAATATAATGTACATCTCACATTTTAATATAAACTAAATCCTGTCCTACACACACTCTCTCTCTCACTCTCCTCGATCATAGTCCAACAACATTTTTTCTACTGTAAAGGTTTGATTTTGAGATTACCCCCACCCTATTCACCCCACCCCCATTCTAGTGGAAGTGGGTTGGCAATGGCTAGTTGAAATTGAGGAGGATAGAAGAGCAGTAGTAGGAGAGAGAGATAGTGGAGACAGGGGAGGGAGGGGAATGATAATTTTGTGAGAAATTAGGTGGTGGTGGCGAGAAAGCGCTGGAGGAAGTGATGTTCAATGGTGGTGGGAGGGGAATGATAATTTTGTGAGAAATTAGGTGGTGGTGGCGAGAAAGCGCTGGAGGAAGTGATGTTCAATGGTGGTGGGTGGAGGAGCATATTCCAAGGTTGAAGATGACGTAGGGGTATTTTCGGGTTTCTAAAAAGGTATAGCTTTCCATCCAAAAAGCTGGATGGAGTGACGAACGTTCTACATGCCAAGTATAGTGATTAAAGTAAAGGTAGCTTAACGAAAAACTCATTAAAGTAGTTAAAGTAGTGTGATCAAATTGCAATTTAAGCCTTATAGATACTATGTTCGAATATTCAATTTCTTTTTGGTAATAAGATGATATAACTAACATCTTGTATATTAATCAGCCTGCAATGATGATGCGTGACGAATGTCGAAGGGAGTTGCGCGAGGTTTTTTGTTCAAAGAATTTGTGGCTTTTAGATGGATGTAAAGTCAGAAGTATCAGTTGCAAATTAGGATAATTTTTCACATGACTATTGTTATTCCTACATGGCTACATGGACATAGATAATATAATTTGAGCTTCATATCCGAAGCCATGAGGAAAGAGATGTCCTTTCGCAAACTTTTCATTACTTGATCTGCATTGTACTGTCAAAAAGTTATGAATCAGCCTGCTCTGTTAATCTTTTCTTTGTTCCTGTCTAAAAGTTATGAATCAGCCTACTGTAATGCTGTTGTATCACTTTCTTCTTTGTATTATATTCATGAGGTGTTTTGCAGGGTCCTGATTCATTCGTCGACGTGGCTTGGTGAAGATTGAAGTCATGATCCATCTTAAAGAACTTACATTATCACATTCTTTTGCAAAACACTGTTCAAGGAGCTGTACGACTTAGTTTGACCTACTTTCAGACAATAGGTGTGATTTGTATTGTCAAAACTAGCTGAATTTTTTTTCTACCTCCCCATTCCAGAAACCTTGTCGAAGTTAATGGCTTAACAAGTTTGTTGCAGGTGAATAAGAAGAAAGAGCTTATGCCAGGTTTGCTGCATCGTAGATCTTACACTGTTTCTGCATCAAAGAGAACACAACTTTTGTGAACGAAAACCTGCTGCATTTTGAGAATGAAAACTTTGCCGATGAAAAAACGTGTGGACTTGTGGTTTCCTTTATACTCCTACTACACCGGTTAATGAAACCTAATGATGCATAGTGGTTTTGCGCATCCATTAGGCTTTTCTAACGATTTAATGATGTGAAGTATAAAAGAGAAGGATACTTCCACAATTCAATACTATGCTTTTTCATCCGCCAAAGTTTTTCATTCTCCACAAAGTGCAGTAGGTTTTCATATGCAAAAGTTTTATTCTCGTCAAGGTAGAAACCAGCCGAGATCGAGGAAATAGGGTCTAAGCTCTTCTTGTAATTCACCTGCAACGAGAAATCTGATGATCTATATCTCCATTTTCCTCCAAACCCCTGGATTTGGGCACTACTCAGTAGAAGAATAGTTATTAGCAGAAGGAATGTTCCCCCATTGAAGAGCTTGGGCATCTTTCAATGAGTTGGTCAGGAAAGAAATTAATGGCTTGTAAAGTATCCTTTACTACTTATAATTATAACAGGCTTGTTGAAGAATTCTGCTCCTTCATTCATCTATTTTCCTCTTGACATATTGAGAAGTATCTATCTATGTTTTGAATTGTCCAAATAATAAACGTATTGTTCATCAGTCACCTTCTGATGGTTCTTCTCCTATTGTACTACATATCTAAAAAATTGTGATGTTCGATTAATCACACGTATTAAGAAAAAGTAATTGACTCTATTTTAAAATTGGTATATTTATGTATGAATAGGTCGCCTATGAGATTGTTTAACGGATTGTAATTCGTAAGATTGAGTTTTAGTCTCTCACAGCTCAGTCTATTAACACACGATTGATCGAAAAAATTTATCTTATAAAAAATACACGTAAGACGGTGTTTTTTTTTTTTTTTTTTTAACTTTTTGACTTTATGTATTTGCTTTTGAAGCCCACTCATTATTAAATATTAATTACTAAGGAAAACAACGGTAAAAATGTAAAAGTAATTTCTTAATAAGGCAAAAGTAGAAAGTGAATATTATTACTTAGGTCAGTCAATGAATTAGATATGTATCAGATATAGGTGTATCTGAATCCGATCTAAAATCTTATATTGTCAATTCGATTCGATCCATTATTCGACGGATCAAATGTATGTCAATCCATATCCGAATCCGTTACTAGTTGATAATCTGACTAAATATCTGATCTGATCCGAAATTCTCTTTAATGAAATTTTATGAATAAAAAAAATATTATACAACTGCCAACATATTTGGCTCAAACTAAGTTGTTACACAAGGTATTTTTTTTCCCACCAAACATACTAAATTAAATAACATAATGAAACCTAAAATGCATTAGAAAACTAGAAAGCAACAAAAAGTTATCAAAGATAAATAACACTCTAAAGTATCCATCAAATCTCATAGTGCATTCTAACCTAAATTTTTTTTTTCCAAAATGTCATCTAATGTTAGCTTATATCCCACTTTGCCCCTTGGCTATTAGCATCGTCAAAAAGATAACAGAATTGGTCATGTGTAAATCATGTGGAAGGTTGATTTTATAATTTGAAGGGCATTGAGTAAATGAAGGGGATTGAATTGTAACATTTCCTATTAATTATCCATAAGGGTATTTACGTCATTTTATGATTTAAATAGTGTTGCGTTTAATGATTTAGGTGTTGTGTTTAGAGTCACTCTTCAATCAAATTCATTGAAAGGGTGATTTTATAATTTAAATTATTTTTAAAAACCTTATTCTTAATTTGTCTTTCTCCCTCCCGCTCCCAACACATTAACAACGTCCACTAGGGGTGTACGTGGTTCGGTTTGGGTTAGTTTAGGTCAATGTCACGAATCAAACCACCCACTGGTTCCAAACATTTCAAACCGAACTGAACCAAATAAGGTTTGGAACCGAACCGAACCACTTGGTTTGGTTTGGTTGTTTATATAAATTATTTTTAATTAACTTAACTAACATTAAGTATAACAATAAAAATAAGATTTTAGTTTGGAATTAACATCAAAATTAGAAAATAACCTACTAAAAATAAAATATCATAAAGAAAACAATACATTCTAAAATAAACACAAACAATAGATGAAATAATAGTTCTCCAACAATCAAGATTGTTTGGTTTAGTGTGTATGTGTGTGTATATATATATATATATACACACACACACACTAGATTTCATGTTCGTGCCTATGACACGGTGTCAGAAGATGATCATTGTATAAAATGAGTATAATGCGAATAAATTAATATATGCTTGAGAGTTTGTTGGGGTCGGATCAATGTACACTGCACAAAGCAAGGACGACATCCCAAAAACTAAAGAAAAAACATATTTTATTGGCTGTAAAATTTGGCAGCTCATCCAAAAAGAGTATAATTAAACATACAAAAGCGTTCTCTTTCAAACACACACCGACTCAACACATGTTAATTAAAATAAACTTGAAAATGAAAATCTCAGACAAAAACCATAAAATAAATTGAATGAGGCTGAGTGAACTAACAAAATACTATTCAAAATCGAAATCACAAATATTTCAGACAGATAAGGGAAAGTTAGCACAAATTTTTTAAAAAGAAAGAAATTTAAAATACAAAAATTTAAAATTACAAAAATTAACTACAAAACTAACAAACAATTTTTTTTTTAAAAAAACAACTAAATCCAGGCCGAACAAAAATCAAATTGAGATTTAAGTTGATTACGATAGCAATCAATTAAGAAACTACAAACTAAATATTTGTAAAACATTAAATCAATGTTGCACACAAATAAAAAAAAATAGAGATAATCATGAAAAAGAAACTGGATAATTAAGGCGACAAGATCTCACTAAAATAATAAATGTTTAGTAAAACCGTAAAATAGTAAATCTTAGTTAGCGCACATGCTTTAATTATAGCCGTAAAATCTCAATAAAAAAAATAACGGTCATTGGATAATTACGGTTGTAAAATCTCAGTAATTAACTATTGCTAGAATTAATACATATATGGCTAAATCAAAAGACTAGATTATGCATATAAGATTCAAAATAGTTAACAGTTAATATATATATATATATATATATATATATATATATATATATATATATATATAATATGATAAATAAATAAAAATAGATAGGTTGGTTTGATTCGGTTTGGTTTGGTTTGCTTCGATACCAAAAATCGTGTACCGAACCAAACCAAGCGGTTTTCTATGTTTTTGAAACCAGAACTAAACCGTCTTCGACTAAAAGATTTGGTTTGGTTCAGTTTGGTTCCATGGTTCAACGGTTCTGATGTACACCCCTAGCGTCTACCCACCCTCCTCCCAACGACTAAGAAACTCCCTAATCTCTCATTCTCTCCCTCGTTTTGACCTCCATCTCCCTATCCACCACGACAAGTACTTATGAGTGCCCCGAGAAATTTCCCCGGATCGCGCGCTCCATTTTTTAGGGGAACACGCGGCTCGGGGAAGACATCACTCTTTTCATTCCACATTCCCTTGTTTAGGGGAAAACGAAATTAAAAATACAAAAAGAGTATTGTCAAAAGCGCGTTGAATACGCCTCGGTCACTGAGTGTGCTTTAGTCCACTATGAGTGCTTTGGATTTTTCTATATCGCATCCTCCCTTGTTTAGGAGAAAACAAGATGCAGAAAATGCAATGCCCTTTTCATTCCATTTTCCATTGTTTAGGGGAAAGCGAAATTAAAAGTACAAAAAAGATGTTCCAAGAGCGCGTGGGAATACGCCCAGCCTTACTGTGGACTTGAGTTCATTTTGGATCACTATGAGTGCTTTGGATTTATCCGTATCTCATCCTCCCTTATTTAGGGGAAAACAAGATACATAAAATACATCACCCTTTTCATTACATTTTCCCTTATTTAGGGGAAAACGAAATTAAAAGTGCAAAAAAGATGTTGTGAAGGCGCGTGGGAATACGCCCTGCCTCACTGTGTTCCAAAATGTTGTAACAGAGTCGCCATCTTTATTTTAAGGAGAAATAAAGAAAAACAAAAAATAACCATATTTTGTAGAGGGTTCGGAGGCTAAGTTACGAGGTGGGAAGGTGTTAGGCACCTAACTCGCCCTTTTGGTCTCAAAATAGTTTTTGGCTAAAATATGTTTTTATTATATTTATTTAGTAAATGAAATAAAGCATTTAAACATATATATATCTGTATCTACATTATTACAAACTTGCAGCCGCTTCCTTCCAGAAATTACAAATATATTTATAAATATTTGACCATAATAATTGCTCTTTTTAGTGCTATTTTCTATAGAAATCCAGGCAGCACAACTGCTTATATTTTTACATTGGGCCGGCTGAAAATATCACTTTTTTTATTTATAAAACTTCTTAAAGGCTTACCTTTAAGAGCGTGGGGTGTGCTCGCTCTGTCCTTCAGAGAGAGAGAGTCTTTTGCTGTTGCGGAGATTCGGGCAGAGTAACTACTTCCGAAAGTTGCTTTTAGGCTTCGGGAAACAGGCGAAGCAACTGCTTGCTTTTTGCTGTCGTTTGCTTGCTGTTGGCAGAAATCGAGCAGAACAACTACTTGCTTCTAGCGGATTTGGCCTCTGCATTCGGGCAGAGCAACTGCTCTTTTTTGGAATTTTGGACCAGGAAAATAGGGTGGTAACCTAGCGGGGAGGCTAAGGTTCACTTTGACCGGTTGAATTTGAGTTTGGAGGAGATTTGATAGAGCTTCGAGGCTTTAGAGGAGGGGAACTCTCTTAGGATGATCGCTCTCACAACTCACTGCGCATTTCTTCAGCGGTGTTTTATCTACGTGCGGAGAGTGTATGAACTGTGTGCGGAATCTTTTTGGTTTGTATTCACTGAAGCCGGGGCCTTCTATTTATAGGCCGAGATGGGGACTCCTTCGTCATTAAGTTTTCTTTTCTGTGTTTCACCGGCTTGTACCGTGCGATGAGAGAGTTGCACATTAAGCAGAAAACTACAGTGCACAAGGCACTATTGGGCACCACCCATAGAGGGGGTGGGCGCTGCGCCAGCTATGGCTGTGGGTGGCGCCTGGCTCCTTTTTGGGGTGCTTTTTGACACTTTGGCCCCTTGCATTTCACTGTTTACGCATCCTATTTTTCCTTCTGCATTTTTAAACCTTGTAATTTGACATTTGTTAAGTTTTAACAGGTCTTGATATTTCATGTCATGTTACAACAATGTCTTGAGAGTTTGGATGCTGCACTTTGAACTTTGGAAGGGGGAAAATGAAACTTTCCACCCCTTTTAGTCTTCACTTACGGGAAAGGAAGGAAAGCAGTAGCAGCAGCCATTTCTTTCTTCTTTCTTCGTCATTTTCTTCTTCTGCCATTGTTGTCGGTAAGATTTCTTCCTCGTTTCTTCTCCTTTTCTCGATTTTCTTTCGCCAAATTGATTGTTTTGCTTGATAGATGGCTTCTTCCTCAAGATCTCGGAAGGGAAAGGCGCCGATGTACCCAGATTTAGGGGAGGAGAGGCGAGAACTTCCTCCTTTGACCCGAAATCATGTCAAATATCTCTTTTCGAAGGATGATTGGGGCAATATCATTCGTAATCGGCATATGCATGTATCTAATCTTCCGATTCCCGCTGTAAGTTTCTTTTTCACAAACCCATTTGGTCGATTTTTCAGATCTGCTGGATTTCTTTGCTGTTTTGGACTTCTTGGGTATACCTGTTCTTGATTTTGATGTTTATGCATGCAATTTATATGTTAAAATGATGTAATTTGGCAATTATTCATAGCAAAAATATGAAATTCGTGCTATTTTATTTTGCGATGCACACTTGAACAATTGACACCATTTGATTATGTGATGCATATTTCATGTGACTGATATATTTTGACTATATGATGCATGCTTGAGCTTCAAAATATTTTTTATGGTGCGTGTTTTATGCAATAGACTTTTCGGATACATGGTGCATTTTTTTCGGATACATTATTTTTATGCAATCAAAAAATACTGCAGAGATATATATTGTATGCAAAATGCAACAGATTATATATATATATATATATATATATATATATTATACTTGCAACATTTTTATTCGAACAAATGCAATATGCAATTATTTGGAGAATACTGCATATAATAGATTGCTAATGCATGAATGTACCATTTCATATTTCATCAGTCTTATGCATGGAAATGCAGACGCACCATAGGGATATTTAGATGTTTGCTAAAATGCCACATGGATATTTTGTCTTAATGTGTGTAAAAATGCAATATGTATTCTCTTTTGAATGCAAAAATGCAACACATTTTTTTTGAACGCAAGAGTGCAATATATATATATATATATATATATATATATATATATATATTATGACATGTCATAATTTAATGGCATGCATAAGGGCTTTATAAAGGATAAGAGTTTACCTCCCTTTCTTTTTTCCTGATTCTGAGATGCTGTTGTTTTTTTTTCTTCCCTCCCTTTTTTTTCAGGTGCGCAAAGTTTTGAACTGGGTGCGAGCCAGTTGTGATAAGGTTGCCACCATTTATAACTTGATGCCTTTGCAGTCACAGCTCCTTGTGGAGTCCTCCGGCTTCAGTGTGTTTTTGCGGGCTTTCCGTTTCTTCCGCAGCTATATGCCCATTTTTGAGGTTTTGCGGGATTATTGATGGGACACCACCCATACTTTCCATTTTAGCTGGGGGGGAGGCTACTTTGACCCCGTGTGATTTTGTTACGATCACGTGTATTTCCACCAGCATTGGCCGGGCTTTGGAGCCAGACTACACCTTCCGATATCATCATGATGCGGCAGAGGATCTTTTGGGCTTTGAACCCGAGTATAAGACTGCCAATAAGATCAAGATTAAAAGCGTGAAGAGTTGGTTGGAGCAACATGCCAGGCAGATTGATGATAATGATAGTGAGGTTGTAGCTCGTGTTGCCAGGGCATTCTTATTTTACTTTTTAGGAATGTCATTATTCGCCAACTCTTCCACTACTCTGACAGTTTCTCTCCTGGGGTGTTGGCAAGACTTGGACCACGTCATTAAGTATGACTGGGGGCAGGTAGGCCTGGCTGAGCTTTATGCTTCTATGGATAGGGCCAGCCGTAATGATTTGCCAGTCCTTAACGGCTTTGCTCCGGCTTGGGAGGTATCTTTTATTTTTTCCTGCTTTTTATTTTGCTTTTGATTTTTGCCATCATTTTTTCTTTCTTTTCTAGTTGACTTTCTTCTCTTTTTTTCGCAGGTCTGGGCCTATTCGGTCTTCCATTTTACTACGGGCCCACTACCCAGCCGCATCCACGAGCCACCGTTCCTGGCTGAATTTGTGAATGCCAATCGAGTAGAGGAGGACCGAGATGGCAAGTTCCTGGATGAGATAAGGATGCGAGACAGGATCGCAAGCTCGAGCTCGAGCACATTGCATTTATATCCCTTGAGGGGTTTGGCTGGACCATATATGATATTTTTGGAGATGAGCCATTGCCGGATTCTGATGGTATCCATTATGGTCGATTCACTATACATGGGTAAACGGGTCAACCGCCAGCATTCCATGTTTCCGGTGCCCCCAGTGACATCACTTGCACCTCCTCCCTAGGTGATCATCCCAGACTTCTTGCCGAACAGGTATATGTACCTGTCAAGACATATTGTGCCTCATAGTGATTATCCTGTCATGGCATATGAGGGGTTCTTGAGGACAGTGCTCCATCCTGCCCCTACAGCAGCTAGACGTGCATCTGACATCTCTGATAGGCCGATGCCTTCTTGTCCAGCTCCTGACGTGCAGTCAGATTTATTTGTGCCAGCTGAGGATTTTTCCACCTTCCAGTATTGTCGTGATGGAAGACTTGTGGAGGAGGTTTTACCTGATGTTGACATCCCTGAGCGGTACTAGATCCCAGAGCGGGCCCTCGCGGTATACTTCTTTATTCTTTTTCTTTTATCATTTTTTTGCTCTTTTTTTTTTTGTTCTTTTTTTTTTCGAGGCTGACACATATTTTTTCTTTCGACACATTTTTCCAGGTCGATGCGTCTTCGTACAAGAAGCTGTTGAGGGGCTTTTTTAGCATCAACAAATTGTATCAACGGCTTCTGGACGAGTTTGCTTACCGGGGAAATGATGCTGCCAGACAAACTAGGCGTCGGGGCGAGGATGATGATGATGATGCTGGCGGACTGAGTCGTGCTCAGGCAAGGGGACGAGAATACAGGATTGGTGGGACCGACCCTCGAGTCATGGGTGGCAACTTTGGCAGGAGCAGATCTTCTCGTGGCCATTAGCTCCTTTTACTTGCATTT
Organism: Codonopsis lanceolata; assembly: GCA_013146195.2. Lineage (NCBI taxonomy): Eukaryota > Viridiplantae > Streptophyta > Magnoliopsida > Asterales > Campanulaceae > Codonopsis > Codonopsis lanceolata. The sequence continues at coordinate 63,259,279 of CM028381.1, forward strand.
ATTAGCTTTTTTTGTTGTACCAGACTTATTCTATGAATAAAAGGAGCAAGATTGGTGGGACCGACCCTCGAGTCATGGGTGGCAACTTTGGCATGAGCAGATCTTCTCGTGGTCATTACCTCCTTTTACCTGCATTTATTAGCTTTTTTTGCTGTACCAGACTTATTCTATGAATAAAAGGAATCTAGACCATTATCTAGGGGTAATGACTACTGTAGTTTATGGATGGAGATTTGGAGGGATACACCTTCAGATTTAAAGCGAGCTTTTCTAGCATTTTGTGGGGAAGAAAAGGCAGCCGCCTCTTCCTATGTTTGATATTTTTCTTCGGCCAGCCAGGGCTATTGCCTAGCTTCAGATTTTCTTTCATTTCTTGTGAACAAACAGAGCCAGCAGTGGAGTAGTCGGAGCCCGAAACAAGGATACCAGGCAGTTTTGGGAATCGAAGTGGGGCTTCTAGGCGCCACCCATGGTGGCTATGGGCGCCGCGCTAGAAGTGCATATGGTTGGCGCTCAGGCTTCTACTGTGTGCTCCTGTTTCAGCTACTATTCATGCACTATGCTCATAATTCGTCGTTTCTTCAATTTTCAGTATAAAAGGAAGCCGAGGCAGCGTCCATTTCCATCATTCATCCAGCTTTGTTTCTCTTCCCAAGCTATCTGAGCTTCCTCTTTGTTCTATCTCCCCTTTCTTTGGTCAGATATAATTCTTTGTTTTCTTTTCAGAGATGGCTGCTCCTGTTCACATAGCTTTGGAGATAGAGATTTATGAGAATGCTCTGGACTTTTGGATACTTTCCTTGCGGGAAGAGGAGCGAGAGTGGTTTGAGCACATCTATGGGTATCCATGCTTGCTGTCATGGCGGACCCTGTTCATTAAGCCGGATATCTTGAGGGAGCTTCGAGTTACGATTAGTTAGAGCCACCTTTTTAATTTCTGCCTGAACAAGATGTACCCCACCTTTGAAAATTTTTGCGGTATGGTGGGGATGCTGGCCACTGGGCCTATTGTTGTGCCTTTTACGCGGAGGCGCCCTTTCACGTCAATATGGGAATTGTTCGGTTCAACTCACGAGGCTACTCCGGGCTTTTATAGCGGAGTCAACTTTAATTTTACTGTTCTTCCCGCTGCTTATACTGAATATAGGGAAGATGACCCAGTCTACCTGCGGCGTCGGCTAGCTGCCCTTTTTCTTTGCCTTATGGGATGGTACCTTCTGGTGGGTCGACCCGGATTTATAGATGTGCGGGTCGTGGATCTGGTGCTGTAGGCTCGGGACCGCCGGGTAAATATTATCCCGGTCATTTTGGCTGAAATCTTGTTTGGCCTGGATGCTTTTTCATCTAGCGAGGAGATGTTTCCTTCTGGCAGCCCTCTCTTAATCCATATGTGGCTGGAGGAGCATCTTAACTGGGTGATGGGCCCAGTGCTCATGGGAGGAATGTATGATCCCGGGAGCTATGACTCTCGTGGCCATTATCACCAGACCAACTTTTCAAAGCATGATTGGATTGAGTACTTTTTGCGCATTGGCTCCATGGAGATTATCTGGGTAGTCAGCCATTGGCGGATCCACAACTTTTTTATGTTTACCGGGTCTATGCACAGGTCATCTTGCTGGGTCTTGAGCAGACCATCTTTTATCTGGCGTACCGGGTCCTTCGCCAGTTTGGCAGGGAGCAGATTATTCCAGATGTGAGTCGTCCCCTGACTGAGGAGTTGTAGATGAATAGGGATGTGGACAATCTCATCCGCAATATGTGGGAGCTCAATTTTCCTTCGCGGGAGGCAGTTTGCGCCTTTTCTGAGTATATGCTTTTGTCCCATGAATATCTATCATGGGCGCTGGTGGCTGCTGAGGGGCATTCCCGTCTCATCAGGCATGTACTGAGGCGAATTCTAGATCGGCGAGTGAGCAGTGGCATAGATGCTTGCTTAATGGAGATTGGCGAGGACCCGGAAAGCTAGGGTCTGGTAGTTCCTCAGGCTCTGCAGGAGGACTTTTGGCGAGTCCATGGCCTTTGTGCCCGGATGGCCCATGATCCTGATGAGGTGGGTCCCAATAATGCACCTCCCTGATTGAGCAATGCAAGTCGGGGGAGCAATCCTCGGCAGGCAAATGAAGCTGATCCTCCTCAGACTGGCAGGCGGAGTACTGCCCATAAGGTGATGGCGCTGGCCCAAGTCATCCTGGTATCCAAGACAACGGCGATGCTGATGATGAGGAGGATGACGACACCTCTGGAGGTTCTCACGCTGATGAGATTGGGGCCTTTTCTGTACCTCGCAGAAGTATATGGTCACGGCTGGGACGTCGCAGACGTTGATGGACCGTTCCGAAGCTGAGCTGCATAAAAAGGGATAGTTGGGGGGAATGGGGGGATATAGGTAACATGTATATAGGCAAGTGTACATAAATAAATGCTAATCTTAAACGTCTTAGTCACTTATTCCTAAGCTGCACCTTATGGACTGCATTATATTATATTTTGATGTTTTTTATGAGCTCTGTCGTGGTATTTCTCTTATGGTCAGTCAAGACCATCTTTTCTGAGTATGCTGAAGACTCTGGCAGGCCGAAGATCAGATATTGAGGATTTGGAAACTGCATTCCCTATCTTTTTCTCCTGATTTTTTTAATATGCTCCAACTTTTTCCTAGGTCGCCCTTTCGGGTTTTCAACCTAGCGAGCCCTTATTTCTCCTCTCTTTTTTTCTCTTTTTTGTGCTCTGACTTTTGCCTAGGTCGTCCTTTTGGGTTTTCAACCTAGCGAGCTGGAGAGGAAAGTCATTGCAAGATAATTTTTTCGTTTCACGCGTAGTACCTCTTAAGCTTGTCGAGGTTGAAGGGCTGAACAAGATCTTCCCCATCTTGATTGGTGAGGAGTACCGCACCTCCTAACTGGATCTGTTTGACGATATATGGTCCCATCCAGGGAGATTTCCATTTTCCCCTAGAATCGACATAGCTAGGGGTTTTTTTGTGAAGTACCAAATTTCCGACTTGGATATCGCGGCCTTTAACCTTTTTGTTGAACGCTCAAGCTATTCGCTTTTGATACGCCCGAGTATGTTCTAGAGCTAGTAGCCGTTGTTCGTCTATCAAGGCTAATTCTTCATAGCGCTGTTTGACCCAATCGATTTAAGATATGTTTGATTCCATCATAACCCTTAATGATGGGATCTATACTTCAATGGGCAGCACAGCCTCCATGCCATAGGCTAGAGAATAGGGGGTAGCCCCAGTGGGTGTACGGACTGAAGTACGATAGCCCTAAAGGGCTAGCGGCAATTTTTATGGCCAGTCTTTTCCTGTGGCAGCCATTTTTCTGGTGATATTTTCTAGCGTTTTGTTGGCTGCTTCAACGACACCATTTGCTTGTGGTCGATATGGGGATGATTTATGCCTTTGGATTTTGAATTCATCGAGCAGACGATTCACGTCCCCTTCGAAGTGTGTGCCGTTGTCGGAGATGATTTCGAAAGGTACTTCGTATCGATATATGATATTGGTCCTGATGAATTCGGACACCTTTCGAGCATTCAGTATTTTGTAGGAAGAGGCTTCAACGCACTTTGTGAAGTAGTCAACAGCTATCAAGACATATTCGTGGCCGTTAGATCCTTTCGGGTGAATTTGATCTATGATGTCAATTCCCCATGTTGAGAAGGGTCAGGCGGCTGTGGAGTTGTATAATATATGCGGGCGTACATGCTGTAGATTTACAAAGCGTTGGCATTTGTCGCAATGACGTACCCACCGAATACAATCAGTTTCTAGTATACTCCAATAGTACCCTTGTCGGATGACTTTCTTTGACAACATATGCCCGTTTATGTGTGGCCCACAAGTACCACCATGAAGCTGGTCCATGACTTGCTCAGCTTTGGCCTACTCGATGCATAATAGGTTTAAACCTTGGTAGTGCCTTTTATATAGTCTACCTCCGCTGATTACGAATTGCGATGCCCATCTCCATAGGGAGATTTTCCCTCTTTTGTCTAGGATGGGTGGATAGACTCCTTTTTGAAGCAGATTCATGATGTCTGAATACTAGGGCTCGTTGTCCTTTTTAGGGAAGCGACATCGATTACGAGCGGTGGCGAGTGGCCCTTTTCCCAACCATAAAGGGTTGGACATTGATTTCTGTGAGAATTTGAACCAATGATGCTAGAGTGGCCAAGGCATCGGCGAATTGATTTCTATCTCGTGACAAGTAGTGGAACGAGATATCATCAAATTCGCTGGCTAGTGCTATCAGTTTGGCATGATAGAGCTGCAGCCGGGGATCCTGGGTTTTCCACTTTCCTTCGACTTGATTTATGATTAGAGCAGAGTCACCATAAACCTCCAAATCTTTGGCTCCTTTTTGGAGAGCCTCTTCTAGACCGGCAATACAAGCTTCGTACTCGGTAATGTTGTTTGAGCATTCAAACTCAGTCTAATGGCTAGCGGAGTGTGGGAATCTGCTGGATCGATTAGCAGGATTCTTATGCCAAAGCCTCTTTTGTTGGCGGCTCCGTCGAAGAACATTTGCCATTTGGTGTCATGATCGGAAATTTCTAGGACACCTTCGTCTGGGAAGCTGAGCTCCGATGCATCTTACGCTACAGAGGCGGATCGGCTAAATGGCTGAGATCGGCCTTTAATGGATTTGAGCGTGACATAGGTGATGTCAAACTCGTTGAGGAGGAATGACCATTTGGCTAATCGGCTGGAAAGTGATGGCTTGCCGAAGATGTATTTTACATGATCCATTCTAGAGATGAGCCTGATGTGTAACGACCCGACTCGGATTCCAACACGAAATCCCAAGGTCGTGCCGCTGGAACTAACTTAATAAGAGGACAAGCACTTGATAAATAGTAGTGCTAGTCAAACAGTCGAGCAAACTTGCTCTTAAACATGAACATAACACTGCACTAAAATACGGTATTTCAAAAATTGAATCAGCGGAAACAATATAAGAAAGAAGTCCCAAGCTATGAAGCTCGAAACCAACGACAAAGAAACCAAGAGACATTATCTCTCGAAAGGAGGAAAAACAAAACTTCGCGTGCGCAACAATGCGAGCAGCTAATCAAACCATCGGCACTCGGTAGGCGTTTCAGCAGAACCATCGATATAACAATTACCTTAACGGCTAAAGCATCAGGGGTCAACCAACAACTATAAAAACTAGAATAAGGAAATTCCCCCAAAACTCTGCGTGCTAGGAGGCAGTGAAATAAATACTAAAACCACAAACAAGGCACAACACAACACGTCGGCCCAAGAAATAATCAATACAAATACCCAAGTATTCTACCCGACTGTAAAGTCTAAATAACTTTACAAAATGTCAATCTCACAAGAATAGCAAAGTACATGAAATCAATGACAATGCTAAAAGGAACAAGACTCCACAAAACTTTACTCGGAAAGTCGCACTTTGCAAACCACGAACCACACGATCTAACCTCGATCTATCGACCAGTTGCGCTCGCTGCAGTCTCGATCTACTCGACCTCGGTCTGGTATCGATTCTGCAACTAAAAACAAGTGCGAGATGAGTCATAATGACCCGATGCGCTACCACAATATATATATGCAACATATAATTATGTAACATAAACATAACCATGGTGTCATTTATAAATGACAGAAAAACCTGTGAAGAGGCGTCGTATCGTTTCGATACTCCACAAGATATCCACTCCTTCTTACTTACTAAACCGTCCAAATGAACCAGGGTGTAATTCCCTGTTCACACACAAATCAAATGAATTAGAAGGTAGTTCCCACAAAACATCATATGCAAGTATACATATCATTATATATACGAATCAAGCTATTCACATTGTTACCACGTGTAAGGGTGCATGTTTATATATATACACCTATATCAGTATGTATATCTCTAAATATACATGTCAAATCTCCCATAAAATCATCATGCATAAGTGTGCATATCTATATATATACACATCAAGTCTTTCATATATATCTCATATACAAGTATGCATATATCTATATATACATATCAAATCTCTCATTTATCATCAGCCAATACAAACATGGTCAATAAGATCTCATGTTCAACTAACACTTTGTTATCACATAAGTGCCCATAGTAAGCCACATAAAGGATAGAGAAGATACCAAATCACTTTAGTAAGTATTGCTACGATCACAAGCGCATTAATCATACCGTGCTAGTGATACTCGTGTTCAGGTATCAAAGTACCGAGCTCTCTTCTCGGGTCTGAGTTCACAAAAAGTGTCCACAATCATTAATAGAACAACTATAATGAAGGGGTCATGTTATTTTATTGAACATGAAAATCTCAGGAATTTCTCAACGTACCTTAGTCCTAAGATTAATGGAGGAAAGGATGATCAAAGCAAGGATTGTTGTAGAGAAGATCAAGGGCTTTGATTTGGCGGTCTCGGATCGCCCGATCGGACCAGGAACTCAGGAAATGGTCTCTCAAGCTAGGGTTTCCTCCATGGACGAAAATGGAGCTTGAAGCTCTGAATCTCTGGTTGTTGTTGATCAACAATGGCTGAATTTGGCTGAAAATGGTTTATATACTTACCATTTAGACCCTAATCCAAGTGAAGGGGGTTATAAGCCTTTCTATTGGCTAAGGGAGGATGGCCTTTGATAAGGGTTGATCCAAGGGCTTAGAAGGGTTTGACTAAAGTAAAAAATGGTGTTCTAGGCTGAAATGGTCGGACTTTGGACAAGGGGCAAGGGGCAAGGGGGTCTTTAACCAGAACAAGTCAAAAACCCAAAATCTGGAAAACAGACAGTCAATCTTGTAAATTACTATAGAACTTAAATGAACAAGAGGCAAGGGGCAAGGGGGTATTTAAACTATAGTTTAGCATTTTAAATTACTCAATTTGGACTTATATTCATCAAAATATGGCTACTACAACTTCAAGTGTAGAAGCTGATTTCCTGAAAACATAATTCTGGCACAGCCGTAAGTCAAGACCTAAATGAGGTACTTATACACCTTGGAAAAATACCATATTTTACAGGGAGTATCCTAACATATGTAGGTAAAACATACTAAATGTTTAGAAAATTCTCTTTAGTAGATTGGTACCAGAATTTTCCCAGTTCGCCCAAAAACGGGGACTGAATCGTGAAGTGATATGTTGGTCATCTTATTTCCAAATGCAACAAATCTATGAACATTGATTGTGCAAGCATGAGAAATACTAGTACACTTGGTCTAGAACTTAAATGAACTTCTCGCAAGTTGAAAGCACAAACAATACAAGCAACGAAGGCAAACACGAGAAACCCTAAGACTCAAACGAAGCAACAAAGCTTCTAAACTTTCAACCAAGCATATTATGATCAAGATGAACATTATAAGTCATATATGCAAGGTACTAAGACTCCAATGAGACCCAGTTAAGTGCTAACATACTAAGACGAACACTCAACACATTAACAACAAAACATGCAACACGAGAAAGTCAAATACACGAAGGTTCGGGGTCTTACATGATGGGTCGAGCTTGCCGATGAGTTTTGAGCCTTTAGGTTGCCCAGACTAGACCAGTGCAGCTTTTTTCCAATGCTGAGTAATTGAGCTCGCTTCCTTGTAACTTCCTACTTATGAAGTAAATGACATTTTTGATGTAGAAGTTTTCTTTTTCTTGGGCGAGCATAGCCCCTACTACTGTATCTGTGACGGTTAAATATAAGAGGAGATGTTTATGTGAATAGGGAGGAGCTAGCACTGGTGGGTTGCTAAGGTAAGCTTTTATTTTTTCGAAGGCTAGCTGGCATTTTTCGTCCCAAATTTGGTCAGTATTTTTCTTTAGGAGTTTGAATAGGGACTCACATATGGAAGTCAGCTGTCTGATGAAACGACTGATATATTGCAATCGACCTAGGAAGCCTTTGACTTCTGTTGGAGTTCTTGGCTGCGACATATTTATGATGGCTTTGATTTTGGCTGGCTCAATCTCGATGCCTTGCTCGATCACCATGAATCCCAGGACCTTGCCCTTGGTAACCCCGAATGTGCATTTGGTGGGGTTAAGCTTCATTTGATGCTTTCTTAACCTTTCGAAGAATTTTCGAAGGTCTTTGATATGGGCACCGTGCGTTATTCGTTGGAGTGCATTATGTCGATTATGTCGTCCACACGTACACCGACGACTTCTTTATGGATCATATCATGAAAGAGGGTGGTGGCAGCTCTTTGATATGTAGCCCCATCATTTTTCAGCCCAAACGACATGACAGTGTAGCAGTAAGTTCCCCAGGGGGTGGTGAATGAAGTTTTTTCATGGTCTTTTGCTGCCATTTTGATTTGGTTGTAGCCCAGCATGCCGTCTACGAAGGATCTTATTTTGTGAGAAGCCACGACGTCTACCACAATGTCGATGTTGGGTAGAGGGAAGTCATCTTTAGGCGATGCCTTGTTGAGATCGCGGAAGTCCACGCAGATTCGAACCTTTCCATTGGGCTTTGGAATGGTCAAAATGTTTGACAGCCAGATCGGGTATTCAACTACACAGATAAACTTGACGCGCAGCTGCTTCATGATTTCTTTTTTAACTTGCAGTGACCATTCTGGTTTGATTCGGTGGAGTTTCTGCTTGATTGGTCGTACATCAGGATAAGTGGGGATCAGGTGCTCAACAATGGCTAGATCCAGCCCGAGCATATCTTCGTAGGACCATGCAAAGATGTCCACGAATTCTTTGAGGAGATCGATCAGTGCTGCCCTTTCAGAACCTTGCAAGTAGTTGATCTTGATTTCTTTGATTTCATTGTTCAGCCCAGGTTAATGGCGGACAAGTCTTCATCTGCTGCTGCTGATTGGTGTTTTTCCTGGTGCTTGACTAACTTGGCGAGCTCAAGCAAGTAACTTTTATCTTTTGAATCCATTTCATTAAACGACTTATTATTAAAGCTAATTAATTCGTCTTTTAATGAAGGTGCAACTAAGGAATACGTGAAGACATCTAGATTATCATTATTAGGAGCAAACTGTACATGCATGGTTACATTATTGAGGCCCTGGGGTTTGAGGTCCTTAATTTTAGAGAGCAGATCGGTAGATGACCAATCCGTAAGGCTAAAGGAAGGATGGAGAATAGTATATCTGAAGCGGTCCACCAGATCTGCGGGCGTTAAGAGCGGGCCGGTCGTAGTATACCAATTCTACAGAGGCTTATCAGCAATAGACTCGAACTCAGCAGAGAGGTTTTCATAGCTAGTGCCTCCATCAATCATTCCAGAAAACTATCTCCCAGACAGTCATAAGAAACTCCTCTCTTTTATTGAAGGGGATATTTACAGCACCTTTATTATGGCTAAATAGGTTTCTTACCTTTAAACCTTCTTTGCTTGGTTGGCTTCCAAAATTCTTGTGTTTGCCACCGTGATTATTTCGTTGTCGATGAGGTCCTGAATGGAATTTTTGAGTGAGTAACACTTGTCGGTGAGATGACCACTGCAACGATGGTATTCACAAAACTAGGTGTGGTTCCATGAGTTGGGCAGAGGGTTCGGTGGCCTATAGTTTTCTAAAGGCTTTAGCACTCCCTGTGCCATTAGCTCTTGCAGTATTACAGACTGGGGAGCTTGCAGTTCATCATAGTACCGATTTCCTTTGTTCTGACCCCTGAAGTTCCTGTTCGGACCATTGTTTCCACCCACTGTATTGACAGACCTATCTGCTCCGTAGGACCATGGAACAGTGTTATAGTTTTGAGTAGGAAAATTGGCTAATGGCATGACAGGCGTATTCCCTACCATATTAACGGCTTATCCTGATGCGGCCGTCTTTCCTTTTGAATAGTGAAAAGAGTTGGAGGGCGTATTGACTTTTAAATGCCCAATCTGTATATCTTCATCAATACAGATCCCTATCTCCACTATTTCTTTGAAATTGCTATAGGGGAGATACCGCATGTGCTCCAAGTAAATAGATTGGAGGTTTTTAATGAACATCCTGGTTGACTCAGTCGGATCAGGCCTGTCGAGCATTTGAGCTATTTTTCTTTCCCACCTGGCTGCAAAGTCAGTACATGTTTCTTTTTCCCTTTGGGTGCACGACTCAAGATCTCTTTTGTTTTCGAGAGGTAGTATTGTCTTTATACCTCTTTAGAAATTCCTCAGCTATTTGGTCCCAGGTACCCATGGTGCTATTGTCTGCTAGCATTAACCATTGCTTGGCAGCCCCTATCAAGGTAAGATGGAAATTGGAAGCCATAGCTTCAAAGCTAGCCCCTCTTGACTGCATGCCGGTGTGGGTGCCCCGGAATTCTCCTGGACCCTGCGCTCCCTTTTCTAGGGGAACGCAACATGCGGAAGGACACCACGCTTTCCATTTCACCGTCCCTTGTTTAGGGGAAGATGAAATTAAAAATGCAGAAAGAATGTTGTCAAGAAGCGCGTGGAATACACCTCAGTCACCGAGTGATTTTTGGTCCATTATGAGAGTTTTGGGTTTCTCCGTAGCTCACCCTCCCTTGTTTAGGGGAAAATAAGATACAGAAAATGCATCACCCTTTTCATTCTCATCCTCTCTTGTTTAGGGGAAAACGGAAAAAGTGCAAAAAAAGGATGTTGTGAGAGCGCATGAGAACACGCCCTGCCTCACTATGGACTTTTCTAAAATTGCCTAAAATCATTATGAGTGCCTAGGGTTTCTCCGTATCTCACCCTCCCTTGTTTAGGGGAGGACAAGGCACAGAAAATGCATCACCCTTTCATTCCCGGCGTCCCTTGTTTAGGGAAAAACAGGAAAGTGCAAAAAAGGATGTTGCAAGCCTCACCATGACCTTAGGTTTATTTTGGATCGCTATGAGTGCTTTGGGCTCCCCGTATCTCATCCTCCCTTGTTTAGGGGAAAACAAGATGCAGGAAATGCATCACCCTCTCATTCCTATTCTCCCTTGTTTAGGGGAAAGCGGGAAAGTGCAAGAAAGGATGTTGCGGGCCTCACTGTGATCCAAAATGTTTTGACAGAGTCGCCATCTCTATTTTAAGGAAGAAACAAAGAAAAACCAAAAATAAACCAGAGTTTGTAAAAAAAAGGGTTCGGAGGCTAAGTTACGAGTTAGGATGGTGCTAGGCACCCAACTCGCCCTTTCGGTCTCAAAACAGTTTTTGGCTAAAGTATGTTTTTATTATATTTTTCTAACAAATAAATAAAGCATTAAAAAACAAATATATCCATGTGTATATTATTTACAGACTTGCAGCCATCTCCTTCCAATAATTACAAATACATTTAAAAATATTTGGCCATAATAATGGCTCTTTTTAATGCTATTTTCTACATAGATCTGGGCAGCATAACAGCTTATATTTTTACATTTGGCCGAATGAAAATAATTTTTTTACTAAATAAAACCCTTAAAGGCTTACCTTTAAGAGCGTTGGTGTGCTCGCTCTGTCCTTCCGGGAGAGGGAGTCTTTTCTTTCTTCGTGGTTCGGACATAATAAGCGCTCGAAAGTTGCTTCGGGCACCGTCAAAGAAGCATGCTTTTTGTTTTTGTTTGCTTGTCTTCGAGGACAGCAACCGCTAGCTTCTCGGCGGATTTGACCTTTAGTTGTGGCAAGCTGCTCTTTTTGGGATTTTGGACCGGGAAATAGGGTGGAAACCTACTGGGGGCTAAGGCTCACTTTGACCGGTTGGTTTTGTGTTTGGAGGAGATTTGGCAGAGCTTCAAGGCTTTATAGGAGGGGGAACTCACTATCTCACAATCGCTCACTGCGTAAAATAAACGCACAGCGTTTTCTCTGTGTGTGAATTCCTGAAGCCGGGCTCCTCTATTTATGGGCGAGAGGAGGGACACCGCTGGGATTAGAATTTTGTTCTTTGTGCTTCACCGGCAGCCTTGTACCAAGGCTTGTGCAATGCGTTAAGGCAGACTATTTGGGATCCCACGGACACCATTTGGGATCCGGCATGGAACGGGCGCCGCGCCCATATAGTCTTAGCAGCGCTGGGCTTCAATTTTTACCTTCTTTTGGACACTCTAGCCCCTGCATTTCACTGTTTTACGCATCATACTTTGTCTTTTGCATTTTTAAACCATGTAACTTGACTTTTGTTAAGTTTCAACAGGTCTTGATATCGCATGTCAATGTTATATACCAGGGGTACGAAATTGGGGTGTCTACAGCCGATAGAATAGGATTTTAGGTGAGAGATAAGGCATCTAGTTCCATCAAATTTTTCTATGTCGGGCATTTTGAATTTTGAAGGTAGTATTGCTGAAGGTTGCAATGCTAATGCCCGCGTAGAAAATTCTCCTTTGTTCAAGACTTTGAGCATCATATTTTTAAAATTCTCCATGTCGCCTCTATTTTGGTGGGAGGGTGGGTTGGGTTTTGGTATATCTTCCGTGGTAGGATTGGGGTATAATGATAGGGATGAATATTATTGATAGTTTCGATTTTTGGGGGAGGTTTTGGGTATTTATTTATATGGGTTGTGGGTGGTCATCTTAGGAATCAAGGGGAAAGGGAAAGAATCCTAAGAAGGACTCTATCCCGTTTCTTTTTCAAAGTTGCATCCCCTATCTTCCTTTAGGTGTTAAAAGCTTCCAAAGTCATTGTATGATATTAACAAGCATTTCTTGAGTCTTCAAGTCACTTCCATGAAATCTAGCATGTTTGAATTTGTAGCCCTTGTTGTATCATCTTTGGTCTTCCTTGAGGGCTTGAATAAGTTAGCATATGCATTATCTTTGGTGAAGTCGGCCTTTGTTCATAAGCTTCCAAGCCTTGGTCTCTATTTCCATAAGCTCACGAACCATCAGATCTCAAGCATCATTGGTCAATTTTTGAGTTGACTTGTGTCTTGTGTAGTGATAGGAATCACATCGACCGGTAGGATTGAGAAAGGCCGGGTTTATTTCTTATTCAAAGGGTTCCGTAAAGATTTTGGAGAGGTGGGTTATTGGTCCGACCATCATCAAAAATGGTCTTAGATAACTTCGAGTCCATATCATGGGAAAATGGAGGTCATTTGGAACATTGGTGTTTGGGAAAGGATATTATGGTGAGAAAGGGTTAGGGCAAGCCTATGGTATGTTTAGGATTTGGGTTTAGATGGAAAGTCTTTTTTCTCACCACCGGGTTTTGGACCTTGCATGAGATTTGCTATTTGGCTTAGCACGATCATTTTGATTTTTGCGGAGTTGGAGCGGCCAATTTATACCCATTTTGGATGCCATTTTCATATTACATATCTGTACCCAATCGAATCGACCGATATTTTTCGACATCAGATCCCGTATCAACCGGTTTAGCTTTTGAAACAGGAAAAGGGTTTAAGGCATCTTAAAGTTTGGGGTACAATGTGCCTTTATTAATATTTATTATTATTATTTATTTTTCCTATAATCGATCGGACAAGCACCTACTTTGTTTTGATAGTCTCAAGAATATTCCTAAAATAGTGGATTTTTTCTCCAGAGTATAGGAACCTCGTATTCCACTTGTCTTTCGACTCCCCAAGATCGGACTTATCTTAGGCGAAGGACCTATACTCTTTCCGGGATCCACCAATCAAAATGATCTAGGTCGAATATCAGAAAATTATTGGTAGCTGTTCAGAATATTTCTACATGCGTTCCTGTGTGTGCGGTCTCTAAAAAGCAGTAAAATGTTTTTTTTCTAGATATAAAGCAATAAATAAAACAGATATGACATGTCTTAATGTTCTTTGTGGATTTTCTCGGCTTATTTTAGTTTGAGCGTAGCAAACATCCATTCAGATCAAGAAATAGAAAGAAAAGTGGGGAATCAATCTATTTATATTAATTACATATTGGTCATAATCCCCAAAATAAAATGGCAGAATTAAATAATATTTACATATTTTGCGCGATAAAAATTAAGCAAGCAAATATATGGCAAGATATAAATAAAACAATATAAAGTAATAATAAGTCTCAGCCCTTTTGTTATACTGCCCGAAAATTTATTTATTAATTTTTTGTTTTTTTTATATACCTGTAACTAGGGCTGGCAAATTTTCCCGATTTCCGTCCCGATCCCGACCCGACTTATTTCGGGACGAGATTCGGAAAACTTTCTAATCCCGTCGGGATTCCTGACCCGTCCCGACAAATTATTATTATTATTATTTTAATATTGTGTAGAGTTAAATGTAAATAGTTGTAAACCCTAACCCTAAGTCTCTATTCTCTAACCCTTTCTCAGTTTCTCTTCCGTCTTCCGTCTTCCGTCATAGACTTCACGTTCACTCCCCATTCCGCCTGCGACCATTCCTCTGTTCACAAAGCTCCCGCCTCCCAACCTCCCACAGTCTCACTTTCCTTCATTCGTCTTCTACTCTTCCGGCAGTAATCAAAATATTCTTCCCCAAATTCGCAGGTAAGCAATTCGTAAGCCGTAAGGTACGCCCCTTTTTTTATTTTTTTATTTCTTTTTTATTTTACAGATTTGAGTTTTATAGTTTGATAAACACTGATTTGTTAGTTTTGTAGTAGATCTGAAATTCATCTTTCATTTTCATTTTTCATTCTCCATTTATATCCTGTTGGCTGTTGTGCTCCTTAAAGCTGAGATTGGGAGTTCCATTGATTTACGAGAAAGAAGTATCTGTTGGGTTGAAAGAATCTAGAAGTATTGTTCATCTTACCATTATAAGCACCAGATTTTGCAGGCTAGAAAAATGTTGTTTGTAGGTGGAGTTTTTAGTGAATTCGTTATTAATCTTTGGCAGAAACTTGCATCCTTTCCTGTAGTGGTCAAGATCCTGAAGAAAGAATATGCATTTTGGTTCAATCCAGCATAAAACAAAAAACAACTTTAAGTTTTAGCCTATATTCTTGATAACATTGAGGATTATTATTCTAAAGATCTCCTAACCTCAGTTAAGTACTACTTGGCCCCATTCAGTTTCGATTGGTAAGTGAAGACTGAAGAGAGAAGTCCACTAACAATTTTGTCCTGGGGAGCGTTGAATATATGATGAACACAAGAACAATTTGCTGAACTGGTTGGAACTTGGAACCCCTAATAATTAAACACAAGAACTTGGAACCCCTGACAATTGTACAGCCGTGTTTATCGTCGGTGATCCGTGTATGTTCACCAGAGCTGAAGAAATGATTCATTACATGGCTGCTAATAACTAGAAAACTAGGGAGAATTATCTTATTGAATGAGCAGCCCCTGAGCAGAGCTGAAAAAGCATGTTAACCGGTTATATGATATTGCGTTTAGCACATTTCAGGCTTGTTTGCTTTTATTTATTTACTTTTACCATATATTTTTTTAGCGGGAGGGGGCGGGTAAGCCAGTTTTATAGTTGTGGAGTCATGAATGTTATTGCTATGTAAAGGATACAGTTCTTGCTTTAATTGCAATTATTGCAATACAATTTATATGGAAATGTTCAACTCTTCATGCGGATCATTATTAAACTGTGCTCCTTCATGATGCTGCATGTCTCTCTTTAATTAGTGGTGGGGAGTCTCTGTCTTTAACCAGTGTTGGGGAGCCTATCTCTTTTCATTGTCATTTCCGTGTATGCATGTATATATACTGCTTCTGTTCAGGTAAATCTGATGCTCAATTCATTTTAATCATAAAGCAACATTGATGTAGAAGAATAGTGCTATACTTTTTCTGTCACTCAAATGTATGAAATGATTGGTTTAAAGGCTACTTGATCTTTTGCAATGCATTTGTGCTCCATAAAAGCATTATTTACTGAAACCCTGTGCTCTGGGTTTGTTAGGGATGGACCCTATATGAAATAGTGAGATATGCATCTCAAGTGATCGTGTATAATAGAAAACAATGTTTGTTAAATTTTATTTTGTTAATGATGTTCATGTTTGTTAAATTTTATTTTGCTAAAATTACTTAAATTTTATCTTTCAAACAATGTTTATTTTGTTAATGATGTTTGTCAAATTTTATTTTGTCAGGATTATGAGATTTTTATCTCCCGACACTTATCGGGAACGAGATCAGGAAGGAAATTGAAATCCCGAAATTAATCGGGACGGGATCGGGATAAGGCTAATCGGCGTCCCGATTCCACCCCTACCTGTAACGGTACCTGTAACGAAACTGTTACAAGTGAACGGTTATGCACAAATATATATACGGATATACAAAAATGCAATATTTAAAATGCTAAAGAAATATAATAAGTATATTTTAGCCAGAAGCTAAAGAAAACTGGTTTTTTTTCTTCCTTTTTTAAAAATGAAAATGAGTCTAGCCCTCCATTTTTATTTAAAATAAAAACGACGTCCCCAGTAGAGTCGTCGCTGTGAGTGCTCCGGGAAATTTCCCCTGGGTCGCGCGCTCCCTTTTTTAGGGGAAAACGCGGCTTGGGGAAGACATCACTCTTTTCATTTCACCTTCCCTTGTTTAGGAGAAAATGAAATTAAAAATGCAAAAAGAGTGTTGTCAAAAACGCGTTGAATACATCTCGGTCACTGAGTATGCTTTAGTTCACTATGAGTGTTTTGGATTTTTCTGTATTTCATCCTCTCTTGTTTAGGGGAAAACAAGATGCAGAAAATGCAACGCCTTTATCATTCCATTTTCCCTTGTTTAGGGGAAAACGAATTAAAAGTGCAAAAATGATGTTGCAAGAGCGCGTGGGAATACGCCCAGCCTCACTGTGGACTTGGGTTCATTTTGGATCACTATGAGTGCTTTTGATTTTTATGTATCTCATCCTCCCTTCTTTAGGGGAAAACAAGATACAAAAAATGCGTCACCCTTTTCATTCCATCTTCCCTTGTTTAGGGGAAAACGAAATTAAAAGTGCAAAAAATATGTTGCGAAGTGTGTGAGAATACGCCCTGCCTCACTGTGATTCAAAATGTTGTAACAAAGTCGCCATCTTTATTTTAAGGAGAAATAAAGAAAAACAAAAAATAACCAGATTTTGTAAAGGGTTCGGAGGCTAAGTTACAAGGTGGGAAGGTGCTAAGCACCCAACTCGCCCTTTCGGTCTCAAAATAGTTTTGGCTAAAATATGCTTTTATTATATTTATTTAGCAAATGAAATAAAGCATTTAAACATATATATCTGTATCTACATTATTACAAACTTGCACCGCTTCCTTCCAGGAATTACAAATATATTTATAAATATTTGCTCATAATAATTACTCTTTTTAGTGTTATTTTCTATAGAAATTCAGGCAGCATAACTGCTTATATTTTTACATTGGACTGGCTGAAAATAGCACTTTTTTTTTATAAAACCTCTTAAAGGCTTACGTTTAAGAGCGTGGGGTGTGCTCGCTCTGTCCTTCCGGGAGAGGGAATATTTTGTTGTTGCGAAGATTCGGGCAGAGTAACTGCTTCCGAAAGTTGTTTTTAGGCCTCGGGAAATGGGCGGAGCAACTGCTTGTTTTTTACTGTCATTTTCTTGCTGCTGAGAGAAATCGGGCAGCAAATGCTTGCTTCTGACGGATTTGGCCTCTTGATTGGGCAGAGCAACTGCTCTTTTTGGGATTTTTAGACCGGGGAAATAGGGTGCAAATCTAGCGGGGAAGCTAAGGTTTACTTTGATTAGTTGGATTTAAGTTTGGAGAAAGATTTGATAGAGCTTTGAGGCTTTAGAGGAGGGGAACTCTCTCAGGACGATCGCTCTTACAACTCACTGCGTATTTCTTCAGCGATGTTTTATCTACGTGCGGAGAGTGTGAACTGTGTGCGGAGTCTTTTTGGTGTGTATTCATTGAAGCCGGGGCCTTCAATTTATAGGCCGAGATGGGGACTCCTTCGTCATTAAGTTTTCTTTTATGTGCTTCACCGGCTTGTACCGGCGCTGAGAGAGTTGTACCTTAGGTAGAAAGCTACAGTGCACAATGCACCATTGGGCGCCACCCATGGAGGGGGTGGGCGCCACGCCAGCTATGGCTGTGGGTGGCGTCTGGCTCCTTTTTTGGGATGCTTTTTGACACTTTGGCCCCTTGCATTTCACTATTTATGCATCCTGCTTTTCCTTTTGCATTTTTAAACCATGTAACTTGACATTTGTTAAGTTTTTCTAGACCTTGATATTTTAAGTCATGTTACATACCAGGGGTACGAAATTGGGGTGTTTACAGTACCACAACGAAGCCTTCGTGAATTTGTGATCTCCCTGTAAATCGGTGGTTTAATTGATGACGGTGGCTAGATAAGGTGACAAATAGAAGAGGGAAGAACTCTTGATCCTCCTCTAGTCGTAATTCATCTTTCTACGGCAACGGTAGCAATCGTAGCAGCCAATACTCCAGATCCCTCAAGAACTCTTAATATTCTCTGTCGTCTTTCATCCACAATGCCAGGATCATCATCGCGCTCGTCCCATGTGTCACTTTACTCCTAGACATAGGCGTCACTTTGGTGGTTGGAGCTCTAACCAAATCGACCTTCTCTTCCCTTTAGCCGTACTTGCATCAT
Source organism: Codonopsis lanceolata (assembly GCA_013146195.2). Classification (NCBI taxonomy): domain Eukaryota; kingdom Viridiplantae; phylum Streptophyta; class Magnoliopsida; order Asterales; family Campanulaceae; genus Codonopsis; species Codonopsis lanceolata. Next base: position 63,277,707 of record CM028381.1, read on the forward strand.
TTGCATGTGCCCTAGCCAATTTCCCAATTGGCCATGGGAAAACTGTTAGGGATACAGAAGGTTGGCGAAGGAGTGGGTATCGCCAATTTTGGAGAAAGTTAAGAGAGCACAGTTGCCAAGTTAAGCTGGTAAGAGCATCCACGTTAGTTAATTCTTCTCCTGAATTTTTAGTTGTGTTATACTGTCACCTACACATTTTAAGAATTTCTGACTCTAAAAATTAATCTTCCCAACGGTTTTAATTCTTCCTCCATTCTTACATGGGTTCCACTACCAAATCATCTACTTTATTTATACTACTTTTTTTTATTTTTATATTTTGCAAATAAATTAATTAATATGTATATTGTTTTATAAATAAATTAATTCGTTTATAATTTTTATTAATATATTGCATATTCAAATATGTAATATAAATAAATTAATCCATTTATAATGTTAATTGTACTATTAAATATTACAAATAAATTTTAAAACAAAGATATTAATTTATAATTTTCATTAAAATATTACATATTAAACAAAGACTTCATACAAATGTTACATAATTAAAATTACATTAAAATGTGAATAATTAAAATTACATAAAAACGTTACATAACTAAAATTACATAAAAACATTACATAATTAAAATTAAATAACAATGTGAATTATTAAAATTACACAAATTAAAACTAAATTTGATACCCCGTATTACGTCACTGCTCCTTTAGGACATCACATGCACATTAATGTATGACATGTGCTTCTGAATTCATTTCACTTGTATCTTGTGTAAGAAATTATGTATCTTCAATGAACAATTGGTACATTTGCTTTTTTCCTTCAATTTTCTGCTTTTTTGCTTTAGCCGAAACTCTAATCTTCTTAGCTTCCGCTTCAATTTTCCTAATTTCATTGTATTCATCAATTTTCGTTGTAATATTCTTATGATGTACCTCTATCTTTTCTTTTGAAAAAGTTGAGGATTTCCTCTTCCCCTTCTTCTTGGCAGCCTTTTGTCCAATTGAACGAGTCCGGATATTGATTTCCTCAACATCCATACTCGTATTAGAATGTCCCTCGGTGTCCTAGCCTCCTTGTCAACGTGATGAATATCTCCTTGTGGTAAAAGAGTTGGAGTGTCTTTCATAATTTTCCACACATGTTCAAATTGAAATGTACCTTTATTTTCATCTCGATATTTCCTATATGAATTGGACAGTAAATCTGCATCACTCCAACCGCTTCGATGAGCGGCCAATAGTTTATTATAGATTGCATTGAAGTGATTCACTTGCTTCTAAATTCTATTTAGCCAACGTGGTCTCACATGGGATACCTCTTTTTCCATGGAGTTTCTTGGACGATGTTGGTTATAATAATCTGTTATACAGCTCCAGTAGGATGTGCTCTTCTGGTTGTTACCCACCACTGCATCTAGGCCAACAGTACACACTGCATTTGTAAGGACAATGTCTTCTTTGATCAACCACTGTGAACGGGCTATTTTACCTTTATCCGGTTTCTCGAGATCAATTGTTTCTAAATCAATTTGCATCTCTAGAACGGATGATGGTGTTGTTAGATCCTTTTATGAAGACATCGTTTCTAAACTTACTCTTCTTGATTTATTATCGTATGGAGAAAATGCACGAGGATGGTCTTGCGTGTAATATTGGTTTCCCATAGGTTGCTAATATTCATTGGGATACATGAAATTGGGAGCACGAGAAACGTTACTGAAAAAGTACCCAACAATTGGAGAAGCTTGAAAATTTTGGAAAAATTGTGTGCACCTTGAAGATGATGAAAATTTGGATGGTGTAGAAACTTTCATGCTTTAAGATTTACTTAAAACCATAAGTTAAAACAGCTAGTTCAAATCTTAAAGTTACTATAACCTTTAGGTTGTTTTACTTAGACTTTATAGCAAGTCTAAATTTATCTAAACCTTCAACAGATAGATTTAGATTGTTGTTTACACAGCAGATGCCACCTAGACTTCGTTAAGCAGTCCTCTTTAAATATAATATCCTATCTACTTAAGTTTAGTTATCAGCAACAGCAGCTGCTGATACCACAGTGTCAGCACCTACTTATTGTTTAAATTCTCTATCTGCTGAAACTCTGTACACTGTTGGAATATTGCTATAAAATATTTAAAGACTTTAAGTCTTCAAACTTTTGTTAAAAGATTCCAAACAGTATCATATTGAAGCCTATTGGTTTTCATGTGCAAATATTTAATTATTATCTGAACATCATATTTCAAACATAGAACTATTCCTATGAAGACTTTCTGTGTCTATCTTAAATAATCTACAATATTTCATGTCTTCTAGCTAACCATCCTATTTATTATCTTATACTAGGAATTTCATCTAAACTTCTACAAGATCTATGTACATTAAATAGAAGATTTTATCATCGTTTTTTTAAAGATCATCCCTGTTATTTCAAACGGCTATTATTCAAGATCTCTTAAATAAACGTTGAAGTAAGGATTGAAGGTGGTGAGAAGAGACTATGAACAGAAGATAGAGTGGTTGAAGCTATCATTCATTACTCATATGATATTCTTTCTTTAATCTACTTCAACCCAAGACTGGACACTCAACATATTTCTTCAATTGAAATTCTTTCATTTATGTGTTTCAGTCATCAAACACTTACTAAATGATCTTTCACATATTATTCTTTTCTAGTTTTTGTTTAGACAATCATTGTATTCAAATCTTTACTTCTTCCTAATCTTTAAGGAATACTTGATTGTTGCACGAGATAATTGTTTCTAAATCATACTTCTCAAACACAGGTTTTTGTTGTACACGGATCTGTTAGTGATCACTTAGATTTTCAATACTCTCTCCGTCCCCAAATTATTTACCTGCTTTCCATTTTCGTCCGTCCCAAAATAATTGTCTTGTATGAAACTTTCCTTTTTAAGACAACACTTTTACCACTTTACTCTTACTTTTTCACCATACTTTAATTAGGGGTCACATACACGTGGACTTTAAAGTAAACTATGTATCAAACTAATATTAATAATCCAGTCAAATGTGTTTTCTTAAATCGTGCACTAAGTCCACCAAGATGATAATTTAGGGACGGAGGGAGTAATATTTAGTGCACTTCAAAAATCCAAGTTTGACCAACTTGGTAGTAGACGTAGCACTTTACACTGTGAACCACTCCTAAATACTTTGTCTTTTATCCTTCCAGTTGATAGAACTGTTTCTCACAAGTAAGCAGTTTCAATATACTTAAATGTCAGTCAGTTACATTCTTGAATCATCTACTTAATTGTTATATATATATATATATATATATATATATATATATATATATATATATATATATATATGGTCTTTCAGTTAAGTTCTTATATTAAGTGATATGCTTAAAACATTTACTACTTAAACATGTATCAACAAGCTGACACAGAGTATTTTGTATATCAGCTGATAGAACAGCTTGTCTATTTGCTGATAACTTAATCCTTCCGCTGCCAGTTTTGAAGGTTTTCAAAATAACCCTTAAAGTTTTTAAAATGCTATTCATACCCCCCTCCCCTTCTTTAGCCTTATTTCGTTGCCTACTGGACTTACAGATGGTTTGGAAAATTTGGTGGGTATTGGGAGGTTGACGAAAACTGATAAAATTGAACATTTTTAGGAATACAAGAATTTTGAGAATTTTGATTTTCTTCAACATTTGAAAAATCCAATAAATTCCTAAAATAATTACCATGATTTTCATCTATTTGGGAAAAAATATCAAAAGAAGTGAGGATTTGATGAGATAGAAAAAATTAAATTGTAGAGAGAATTAAGAATAAATTTTTAAAAGAAAGTATGGAGAAAATGAGGACTATTTATAAGAGAGATTTGAAGAAGGAAAAAAATTCTTCATTTTTTAACAGTCAACTTTTTTAAAAAAACACACACACACAAAGGCTCAAACTATAAAATTCCAAAAAAAATGGTCACATTCTTCTCCATAAATGTCAATGATGATAATGTGGATGAACATTTGTAAATATCCACATATGTAAACATTAATGTCTCTTTTGATGCAAAGAAAATAAAAAGAAATTCACAATAGCAATAAAAGCTAAAACAAAGTGATAATGACTTACTTGATGTTAATTCTTCACAATCTTTATAAAAGTCGATTTCAACTTCCGTCGACTCCTTGCACATAAGAAATTCTTCACCTCTAAGTCAATCACTAGTACATACAAGTGCTTCCACAATTTTTGGATGCAATGATGCTCTAAATGGATCTACGACCCTTCTCCCAAGGCTAAAAGCATTCACACTAGTAACGGTTGATGAAAGAATTACAAGAACATCCTTTGCAATCTTTGAAAGGATTGGAAATGTTGTTGTATTCCCTTTCCATCATTTCAAAATATTGAAGTTTGGGCTCCATTTCACAAAAGGATTTAAAATGTATTTCTCCACTTCATTGGCTACTTCCGCTTGATTTTGAGCTTTTCTTACTTGAGCCATTTGCAAATGATAATCCAATTTAAAAGTATCATCCTTAAAACTCTTCATCAACTCTCTCTCTACACCATCATTATTGACCCCGTATAAAGACTCTAAATAATAACTTCCTTTATAAGCATAATATAACTCCAAGAGGCAATTTTTTAGATCCTCCACAAATGAATGTGCATTATCAACATTAAAACCCTTATCTTCCAAATGGATCCCAATCAATTGAAGCTTATAACGAGGATCGAGAACTTGACAAAGGAAAATAAGTTTGTTCACCTTATTAAGATCACCCCAATACTTTTTGAACTTAATCTCCATTTTCTTAGCAACCTCTTGCAACATAAGATTTGTAATTTCAATCATTGTTTTGCTAATAACATTCTTTATTGACACTATTTCCTCCCAAATCAAGATTGATGTCATTGTCTTGGTAACACTAAGATGTAATGTTGAATCATTAAACATTTTGAGAAAACACATAAAGACCTCTGCTTTCTTCCAATCATTATCGTTATGAGGACCCACTTTCTTTTTCTCCTTCTCAACCTTTTGAAAGTATTCAAGAAATTGAACATTGTCTGTCATCTTACCAAAAACTTTCTTAAACTTGATTGCAATAGAAAGCATTGTATAGGTAAAATTCCACCTTGTCGACACATCCATAGGAACTGTTGACATTTTATCCATCTTTAACAAAATAGCAGATTCTCTAAATTGGTCCAACCTTGCCCTAGAAGAGTGAATGTATTTCACGCAATTTCTAATGGACTCAATTGACTGATTAAGAAATTTCAAACCACTCTTCACAATTAAGTTTATAATGTGACAACATCTCAAATGCAAGTATTTACCATCTAACAATAAGGTACACATGTCTTTTAGTCTTTTCCCCATGTACTCCACCGCTTTATCATTTGTGCTCGCGTTATCAAATGTTATCATGAAAACTTTTTCTATTCCCCAATCACTTAAACATGTTTCCAAAACTTTTCCAATGTCATTACCTTTGTGAGAAGTGATCTTAGTGAAATTTATTATTCTTTTATGCAACTTCCAATCATCATCTAAGAAATTAGCGGTTATCACCATGTAGTTGATATTCAGAACCGATGTCCAAGTATCAGTTGTGGCACTTACCTTTTGATCACCTATCACACTCTTAATCTTACTTTTTTCTGTTGCAAATAAATCTCATACAAGTGATGCCACTTTTTTTCCGGTTAGGAATCTTAACTTGAGATTGAGTCTCGTTCATCATATCTATAAACCATTTCCCTTCTACAACCCTAAATGGCATCTCATCTCTAATAACAAATGCTATAACCTTCTCTTCAAACCTTTTTTGGTTAAAGATATGGGGCGTCACTGCATTACTCAAGGAAGAGACTATCAAGGTTGGTTGAGAAGATTGTGTTGCATTTTTGGGATTTAATTTGCAACGATTCACATGATTAGTAATACCATTATTCCCTTGTAGTTTGCTATGAGTGGAAACTCTAGTTTTACAATAATTGTAAACATCGACAACATTCATTACCTCATTTTTTTCGTTTCTCTCTACTAGTTTATCAGCATGTGCCCAAACAGATGCTGTTGTTTTTCTCTCCCTTTTGGTTCCAACATGTATTGCTTCCTTCGGGATTGTTGCAGTTGCAGCATAAATCAAAATAGAACAAAAATATTCAATTTCTATTGATTAAATTCAATTTGCTAATTAAATTGTAGTTGCAGTTGCAGCATAAAACGTAATTACTGCTAAATAAAACATAACAAACTAACGGTACAACCTTTAATAATATTGCCAACAAAAAAAAAGACATCCAAGTAGAAAAGGTAAAAACTAACTGAGTTGCAGAGAAAGGCCAAGACATACAACCAAGCAAAAACTAACTTGTTTTGATCGTGTCGTAAATATCCAACAAATATAAAAGTATTAAGATGAAAATAGAATGAATGTAATAGGAGAAAAGGAGAAACTAAAATACAGACCCAAATATCCAATTATCCAATAGCTAAACAAAAATATTGATAAGCACTTAGTTATTCAAATTGGACGTCGTTCACATACGGGCAATGAACTGACCCAAATATCTTTCCCCATTTTAATTAAAAAACAAGAACATTGTATAGTTGAATTTCAATGCCTTACGAGAAACAAAGAAATCTAAAGCAGCAAATTAGGATCTCCAAGAAGCACAAAGGGACCAAGGAAAGTAAAAATCTTCCGTTGATAAGAAATCAATAGTCATATCATAGATTTGCAGTTAATAAAAACAAGATCAAAACCTGCGGTAGAACTCTGTGACACACAAAATGAACACACCTACACATGCCCGGAGTTGGGTCACAAGGATGATAGTGGGTCTGGGGATGAAATTGGAGCGACTACTGAGGGTTTTGTGTTTGGCCTTTTCCTGTGTCACAACACTCCTCTGGGGTCGAAATTTCCTAAGCCATGTGTAGTTGAGGGTGAGACGAGTCAAGGCAACTGAGGGAAATCGCATTCGAATGAGGGTAGCCAACCCATAACAACAAGTCGACAAAAAGAAGGGGCCCTGGGGGTAGACCCAGCTACTTCCAAAGGGGAAGACGTCGGGGTAAATGAAGATTTCAATTAGGGCCAGTTACAAGCCTAGCAAATGGTCTCTTGGAGGATTCTGAGAATGGAAAAGTTGTGGTGGATGAAGTGGTGTTCCAGTGAGTGCAAACAAGGAACGAGTGATGGTCGTGGGATGATGATGGTCATGGCTTCCAGCCAACAAAAAGCAGCCCTCACCTCCCATAAATTTCTCTCCCCCTCTACACCTCCTGCCAAACTGACAGCACAACACCTGGAAGAAGCGCGAGAGATGGAGGATGAGAGAAAAGGTGAGAGATTAAGAGAGAGACTTACAGTCAGAGAGAGAGAAACGACGGCCAACGAGGAGACGATTGGCGATTCGACGGAGTCGAAGTTGAGAGAGAGAGAGAGAAGAGGCGGGGATGGTTTGGGATTTCCTAATTCATAGGGTTTGTTTTGTTTAATAAGAGATAGAGACGCACAATAAGTACACAATACACACTACACGTATACTCATAATAAGTTGGGACAAGTCGGGAATTCCGATGAGATTGGTAATTATTCTGAATACCGTCCTGAAATAAGTTGGGACGGAAAAAATCTCGACAAAGTCGGGATCAGGATTATGTCGGATCGGGTCGGGAAAAACGGGACTTTTGCTAACCCTACATGCAGAATACTTGTATCCATTATCTGATATATTTGTATTGTGTGATTAATTATACTTCCAATCTATAATACAATAGGGATCACTCGCTCACAATTGACTTGGGATAAAAAGGGGCTGAGATTAATTCGTTTACGGAGATCCTACGGTCATAATCGTTGCCCGATTTCACATGTGTGAACGGCGGTTAATCTGATCAACCGTTTTTATCACTCATCCTTTTATCTCTCTTTCTCTCTCTTCATCAGATCTCTCACCCGTTTCTCTCTTCCTCTCTTCCTATTTGTAAGCAGCCTGCAAAGAAACTCTGATTTGACTCAATTGTAAAATTCAGGGAGGAAATCCAAGCAAATATGGGATTGGCCACGACGCAGGTGATTGGCAAAGTACTAGATTTGCATCTCCGGTCACCGTGAGTTGCCAAGTACTCTGTAACAGCGGCTTTGTCAAAGCCTCCATGGATAAAATCATCTCCATAAACTCTTCAATCGGTCGTTCTTGATCTTCCGGAAGGCCATCGGAAATGGTTTCGAAGGTGAAGTTTGGATTGTAGCTTCGAGTGATTGATTGTCAAATGTTGAAAGGAAAAAAAAAACAACGATGATTGGACTAAGAAACGGAGACCAAAAACCACAAAATGAGGAATTAGTATTACATTATTTCTTTAAACGGAGTTCCAGGATAAAAAGAATATTTGCAGTGGAGTGGGCGTACTCATTCAACTTTGATGTTTTATATGTGTATGTTTTTGAAGTAGTGGGATTAGGTTTTGGTAGAAAGGGAGAGGGAAAGAGAAAGGGGTTTATCAAAGAATAAAGTGTTGAAAATTTGCACCTGCTTTGGTTGAAAATTTGCACCTCTTGATTTGAGTTGGAAATCTCTCTTTCTCTCTCCTGATAATTGTTTGGAATTTCGTTTTCGAATTACACGGTGGTTCTCACGCCTTATTATTTTACGATTTTACGATTTTATGATTTTACAGTTTTACAATTATTGTTTTACTAATATATTATCGCCATAATTATCCAGTTTTTTATCGCTATAATTATTCAGTTTTTTCTCAGTTAATTTGCATAACTGAATCAATTTAATTTTAGTGAAACGATAAGTTTTGAATATTTGTATTTTAACTTAATCAATTAATTTTTTTTCTGACCCGTAATTTCATATACAAATAAAAAAAAATTTAAAAATCATAAGTTTTGTAATTTGAAATATTTTTTTTCTTTTTAACTGTTATCGTAATTAACTTAATTATTTTAATTTTTGTTCGGCCCATTTTTTTGTTCGGCCTGCAATTTCGTATATAAATTATTAATTAATCCCTCCGTTTCGGACAAAGAGACCCCATTTGAAAGTCAATTTTTTTAAAAAATAATACTTTTAGTATTTCATTAATAAGAAAATGACTTTTACGGTTTTACAAATATTTAGTTGTAGTTTCTTAATTGATTGATATCGTAATCAACTTAATCTCAATTTAATTTATGTCTGGCTTCGAATTATTTTTTTATAAAAAAAAATTGTTCTTAAGTTTTGTAATTAAATATTTTTATTTTTATTTTTTTCTTTTAGTAGTTCATTATGATTCTTTTTAATTTAATTTTCGTTCACCTGTTAGATTTTTGTATGATAATATGTGAGAGGATTCAAGTTTTGTAGATGAATCAAAAAATTTGGTTAACTGAATGTGTTTGAATTTTCTTTGTCTGATGAGTATGTGGAAATAATAGACAAAGTTATTGCATCTCATGTTTCCAAACTAACCATTGTTGTTAAGCAAGAACCCCCGGAAGAAGAAGACTGAGTTTTCGTTATTGACAAAACAATAAAATTTTTTTTCGTATTTTAACAATAGTTACAATTAAAATATTTATTTCTTGGTTTTCTTATGAAATAAATATCGAAATAAAATGTTTTATTTTATTAGATATTTGAGTTTTCTTCCTTTTTCGTTGTGTAGTGTACATATATCCAACACATACAAATTATAAGTAAATATTAATTCATTTTCACATTATCTGCTTCATTTATTGATAAATTCCCAAACTAACGCCGTGCCACCGGCACGGACAAGAGTATTAGTATGTTACTAAAAACATTCATAAGCTCGCTTCCTTAGTTCACTTTACGATTTTACTTCTTTAAATCATCCCTTAAATAACGAGTTTCTATTTCTTAGATTTTAAAATGTTCCGAGCAAAACTAAAGAATCAATGCTTAATTTTTGAATTTTCAATTGTACCCTTTATTTAATTAATCACTAACGAAACCCTACATCCAAAAGTGGGGCCATACAGGTGCACTTTTAGAACATTTTTATCATGAGTTTCATTTCCTTAGTACCCTTTAATCATTAGTAATTAAAGGGTAACATTTCTATTGTTTTCATTTGGTTTCACAATTCATTTTATTTATGTTTTCTTTCCTTATTTTGAACTAAATACGATAACATGTTTGACAATTGTTTCTATTTTTACAGATGTGTTTTTACGTAAATGCCCATATAAATCCCTTCCTAGTTTCATCGAGTGTTGTTGCCTCCCTTTAATCAAGAGTTTTGCCTCCCTAAATCCATTCCTTTCGTCTAAGGAAAGATAATTTCAGGTTACTGCCAGCCACCTCCATGATCAGGTAACTCTCATTTCCCAATCTGTAGATGGTAGGAAGTTCCCTTTTCATAAAAAAGAGACGCGAAAACGAGTCCCATGTTCCTGCCGACAGATATCATTAGCAATCTAGTGCACAAAAAGTTAGGGGCCAAAAGAGGAGAGATTAAAGTCATGTAACATGTCACAAGTTATATTCAGAAACACAAAATGCACTACACCCAAGAGCCAGACGGCCAAACGTCATGACACGACACAAGCAAAACCTCATTATGAACAAATCTTCTAACCAACCGGAAATCACTTCTAATAAGACAAACACTTTGCATCCCAATTCCATAGAATATGCATCCATAACCGTTCACGACTGAATCAAGGATCAAACTTCCTCGCCATTTCAAAATATTCACTGCACAAGTATCCCCACCTACTCTTCAACATTCACCAATTCATACTCTACCAGAGAAAGATTGTTGTCTTCTTTAACTACAAATTTGGCTGGATCGGTGACCTCAACACGCCCCCATTTGTCCACTGCTAGCCTCATAGATCCCTTGAACATGTCAATTTTGGCATTTCGCAGAATAATAGTGGCATCTGGCTTCATCAAATCAACTGCATTGAACATGATTTATACAAGACGTCAAATTTTCAACATAATAGGATTTTCATTTCCAAGAGTTCTCCCCTAGCTGAAGATAAGAAAAACCAGTAAGCACATAATCCTATCACTACACTTCTCCCTGGAAAACAAGATTTTAAGCGATTGTTATAAAAAACATACAGCTACCAAAACAAAGCCGAGCATTGACGAAAAAAGATCATAGTTTCAGAGAGAGTATCACAACCTGACACCACATAGTTAAGTAATCATGTAAATGAACAACTACACATGGCCCATGTAGCTCAAACACAACACGTGCTATTAACAAAAACATTAAATTACACACAACTACAGGTTTACAAGCATCACCATCACACAACTAAATCTCATCACACTTACCTACCAAAAAGGGGACCACATATTCTAACTATACTGTCATTCTTAATTTAAAAATCTTTGGTTAAGTACTTTTATCACTTAATTTCCGGAAGAAATAGCAATTTCAAAGAAACAGATACTTCACTTATCATCAACATATTATGGCAGGTTGAGCCACTGACACAATTAGTACAGCAACTCATAGTTGCTATTCAGCTCCAACACCAGTCATTTCAACAAGGCAACCATACCCACAGTGCAAGAGCTACAAACAGTTGTAAAAGCCCCACGTGAAGTACCCTTGGCTTAATAGATACTTCAAAGGCAAACCATCTTCAAAGAAAAGATTGTCAATAACAATTAACGACAAACTACCAGATACCCGACAAAATAGCAAAACAATTTGACTATCATGCTGTTGACCTCATTCATGCTCAATCCGTTTATACTACATAGCACTGAGCCGAGGGGATTCTCAAAAGAAATTGATTTGTTTCATCAATTTCATAAATCATCAGATTTCATTGTCAATTTTCATCTGAATCTGCAATTGCTTTTGATTCATCATGCCTGAGGCTATTCATGAGACTACTGATGTCTACGATTTATCTGAAACTTCTGTGCAATTGCAACCTGTTCATCCCTTATACCTTCATCCAAATGGATGACATTGGTTTTGGATGTACTTACTGACTCAAACCTTTCTTAATGGAAAATTGCTATTACAATTGCTTTATGTGCAAAGAACAAAACATTGGTATGATAAATGGCTTGAATAAGAAACCTACTTCTTAATCAAAATATGCCATTGCTTGGGAGAGATGTAACAGCATGGTGGTTTCCAGGATTTTAAACTCTGTTAGCCCTGAAATTAGACAAAGCATTGTCTGTTTTGCCACTGCATGTGAGATGTGGGATGATCTGATCACTAAGTACTTGCAAAGTGATGCCCCTAAGACTTTTCGGGTCAGGAAAGCTATTACTCTGTTTACTAAGGCACCTTAACTATTAGAGCTTATTATACCAAATTTAGAGAACTTTGGGATGAATTGTCTAGTCCAATGCAAAACCCCGTGTGTTTGTGATTGTACCAGTGAGGCTTCTAGACATCAGGATGAGTAGAGTATGTCTATAAACTCACTCAATAATGGGGTTATCTGACAACTACATAGATGTGAGAGGCCAAATTCTAAGAAAGAACCCATTACCATCTATCATCAAAGCAGTGTCTATGCCTACTTAAGAAGAGAGTCAAAGGCAATGTATTAATTTTGTGCAGTTGAGTGAGATATCCACAGCTTTGTTTAGCAAAAGTGTTGACTCAATTAACTCCTCTTTTCATAATAAGAACAATAACAATAGAGGTGGTAATTGAAGAGGCAAGTTTTTCTGTGATTTTTCTCATGGTGATTCTCACACCAAAGAGAGATGTTTTTATTTAAATGGCTATCTTGATTGGCACCCCTATCTGGTACTAAACTTCACTTCAACAAAACGCCAAAGTACAAAGGAAAAAACAAGTTCAATCATTCTGTAAATGCTATTGCTGTTAGTCAAGGAAATGCCATTAGGACTGGTCATTCCGGTGCCATCAACACTTCTCTATCTTCATAACAATACCACCAATTGTTGTCCATTCTCAATAAAACAAATGCAGGCTGTATTGATTCTGCATCTACACTAGATAGCCCTGAAGCTCACTTGGCTGGTAAATTTTGTAATGCTACTGTTTTTGCTAATCCTACTTGTTTAGCTAGCTGCATCATGCATTAAATGATTGGATCATTGACACAAGTGCTTCAGACCACATCACCACTTGTTTCGATCACCTTATTCACCTTAAAATCCATTCTATCATACATCTACCTAATGGCAAAACATCTAAAATGATTCATAAGGGCACAGTGATATTATCCAAAGACATTGTACTCTACAATGTCAACTATGCCCGTGATTTTCACTTCAACTTGATGTCAGGCAGCAAATTTGCTTCTGACAACAGTTGTTATCTTGTGTTTTCATCATCTTCAACTCTGTGTCTCTTGCATGACCTTGTCCAGCACAAAACCAAGAAGATTGGTAAACTTGATGGTTGGCTTGTATAAGCTTGTTCTTCTTTTTTTTTGATTAGTAAGAAACAATAATATAGACAGGCGACGAAACAAAACAGGTGCCGCATCCTGTTTTGTCTAGTGCATCTGTGGCATTACCATTTCTGTCTATGAAACATATTATTGCCTTTCTTGATTCTCAAATTAATCTTTCCTCTTGTCAATCTTTTTCTTTTAATGTATGTCATTTGGCCAAGACAATCATTTTCTTTTAACACTTCTCATGGCTCTTCCTTGTTTAATCTTATTCACTTTGATCTCCGGGATCCATACAAACACTCTTAACATATGATGGTTGTCACTCTTTTTCCTAACAATTGTTTCTTTCTTTCCAAATGGACCAATAGACCACCAACAAAGCATCATCCCAAAAACTATTTTTTCTTCTACGCTTATACAAGGACTGGCACATAAGTAGCTCCTTAATCGAATAAGGTATCACCCAGGTTACCTGTAACAAACTTAGCATGAAGCTCCAAATATCCCTTGCGACCAGGCAATGACTTAGGAGATGATTCACACTTTTTTCGTCCCTCTTGCACATAAAACATCAATTAGTATATAGATCTTATTCCACCTCCTCAAATTATCTCCGGTTAAAATGGCTTCGAGGGCAGCTTCCTGCATAAAAAGCCCCACTCTAGATGGAGCCCTTGATTTCCACGCACTTTACCTGTCAACCAACTTTTGGTACAGGGACTTAACCGAATAAAACTTATCTTTCTTCCCATTCCAAACGATGGTATCATCAGAAGCTCCAAAAAGGCCCCAAGGAAATCAACTTCCCAATCTTGCATTTTCCTTAAGATTGTTGATGACTACTCAAGAGCATCATGGACTTTTCTGTTAAAATCCAAAGCTCATGTTGATCAAAGTCATAAAACTTTTCACACCATGGTTCAAACTCAATAAATTTTTATTTATTTATTTAAATAGGTTTGGCCCTTGGCCTTTGCCTAAGCGCCTTTGCCTAAGTGCCTTTGCCATTTCTCCCATCCCTTGGGGTAAAGGCATTATTGCTTTAGCATACCAGTAAACTGCATAGCAGGTGCTTAATTAATTATTCTTGTCAAACAAATCAGATCTGATAATGGGACAGAATTGAAGAATTCTTCGATTCTGAAGTCCCTACTCTTCTAACTTCTCTTGGTATTCTCCAACAAAGATCAAAGTTCATGTATTGATACTCCTCAACAAAATGGAAGAGTTAAAAGAAAGCATATGCATCTTCTTGAACTTGCTAGAGCCTTAAGATTTTAACCTCATCTCCCTTAAATTTTGGGGAAATTGTCTCCTAACATCAACTTACATAATCAACAGACTTCCCACTTCTATTCTTTATAACAAAAACCCTTTCGAGCTCTTGTTTGGCACTACTCCCCAGTATAGTCAATCTTAGAACTCCTAGTTGTCTTTGCTATGTCTCTACATCATCTCATAATTGAGACACAGTCTCTCCACCCAGAAATACATATTTCTAGGCTACCCCCTTTCAGTAAGAAAGCCTATAAGGTTTATAATCCCACCACTCATCAAATGCTTTACAATAAATATGTTCAATTCTGTGAGTCCATCTTTCCTTTAAGTCCTATTGCTTCATCATCTCTTCCATCATCCAGTTCTTCCTTGTTTTCCTCTTGTCCAAACTTTGTTTCAGATAATGACGAGTTTGTCACTTCTATTTCTCCTACTCCATGCAATCTTCTCCCCCATCCTCTTATTTGTCTCTTGATTCTTCCACCATTCATCATGTTTCTACTAGACCTCATAGAGCCAAGATCATTCCTTTCAAGTTCAAGGATTATGCGGGCTTACCATTTCATTAGTACTGCCACATCCTTTTCTTCTCCGTATCCTATTTCCAATTATCCCACCTTTGACAATGTTTCATCCACTTACAAGGCCTTCTCTTGTAACATTTCATCCACGACTGAACCCAAAACCTATGCACAGATTGTCAATAATCCTTTGTGGTGCAAGGCCATGGCTAGTGAGTTACAAGCATTGGAACATAATCATACATGGTCATTACAACCCTAGCACGCACTACCCCCTCTCCCCTCCTCTTTTCTCACTTATTCCGTAGGCAGAGAAAAGGGTTGTTTCTTCCCAATCAAACTCACATCCACATGCATATAAACAAGTACCCTCTCCCCAAGAAAACAAGATTAGCCACAAGGAAATGCAAGAAAAATACACACTAGAAGAACAAGGAAATTGAACAGTTTCTTATTTTTCGGTAGCCAAAATAACCGATCAAAAACGGGGAACAGGGCATACGAAGAAATTTCTCCAAGAAATCTAGGAAGTTCTGAGGACTACGGCTAACAGTGAAAGAAATGACAACAAATGCGTAAACTTAATAAAAAATAAAAGAAAAGAAAAATACCTTGCTCATTACGAGCTGTGAAGACAATAGAGCCAGTCTCATCGCCGACGAGACACTCAGCGATCCGAGCACGGTGGAGATTCTGTGACACAGCCGGTCTAGCAACCTTCTGCGCCACCGGGTTCGAGCTCACCACCTTCACCGTTAAAGTATGGCCGTTCGTCCCAGGCTTCAAGCACTCGACCTTTGTAAACACAGGCTTCCTCTTCTCCGTGGTGATCGCCGGTGTAGCCGCCGTTGTCGCCATTTCTTTCAGTCAGAAGAACCCTAAAAATTTAGTAGAGGAGTGTTGTTGCAACCTATTGGAGAAACCCTAACTAGAGTTTTGGGGTTCGGTTTTTGTTTTTGATTTTGGTGTTATTTGGGTTTAACTCTGTGTCAGAGAGTATATGTGTCCATATATATATATACACGCTACATTTCAAATTGTAGTCTTGTGTTAGCGTATAGGCTACGAAGCCTACGATGGATGCTCTGGTTCGTGCCAAGGACTTAACGGAGATGGTAAAATGGATGTTATGGATATAATTATGAATTAGTTTATTATTCATGAATAATAAGCTAACTCATGATTATCCATAACACCTATTTTCATCTAACCATGACCATTTTTATCTTTTGAAGTACATGAATCCTCCTCGCACTTTCAATATTCAAAATATGACTGATGGTGGTACAATGTGTACTAACGATTTTGGCAAAATGTCATGCATCTCATTAAGTCTTTATCCAATTTCGTTAATAAAGCGTTGACTTAAACTTACGTGGCCCTAATCTCACTTAAGTTGCGTGTGGATCATTAAGGAATCTTTCATAAAATTTCAAAGTGAAAAGTATAGTATCTGTATCTAATAGTAACGGTAACAAAATTTCCCTTTCATCTTCTTCCTCACTCTCCTCCACGCACACACTAATCGACAACAAATACAACAAATTTCATTGCCAAATCTGGAAGGAAAAAAACCGTCATAGCCAAGTGACGTTCCAGCTCCTCAACCTCTCACATTGCTCCCACAGACGTTCCCGTGCTCTATTCGAACGCTTCCGCACCAGCTCATCAAATTATCCCACCACCACCACCACCCCCTCACTCCCCTCATCATTTTTCAGCCTCTTCTTTCTTAATTTATCTACGTATTTGATTTCAACCGTATACGTCTCATCTGATTAACTACTTCTCCGAAAATATTAAGGTATGTTTTCTTGTGTAATCTCTATTGTTGTCTTTGAATCACTTTCTGTGATCAAGTTTGGGTTTGAAAATTTAGGGGTTTGAAGGATTTGGAAACTATAATTCTTTCATGGTAATGTACATTGTTGCTTCTTCGAGTCTTTTTTGCTTATTCCCACTATATTTGGTTACAAATTAATTAGGGTTTGAATAACGTGGAAAGGTCTTGCACATTGTTGTCAAAATGTCTCACGGTCCACGTCATTGGTCACTGAAATGAAGGTCGCTCGCTCAAGAGATTGCTGATCCTAAGATGGGTGTTGTGTGTCAGTTGTTTTAGTTTCAAAATGGTTGCATGCATATAATGTAGACAGTAGATTTGTTTATGTCATACGTTATTAGTGACTTCCGTATAACTGTTTAATTTCTATATTACACTAATTTTGTATTTCTTATCTTCGTTATTTTGAAATAAAATTCATGTTTCGTAATTTATTATTTGCACCAATGTCTTAAAGAAAAATTGGACAACTTCATTAAGGAGGAAGAAGAAGAAGAAGAAAATAATTAAATGACATCTTCTCAAAGAATGAAATGTAAATGAAGACATTAAAGACTATATGAGAATTATTCCATATTACCAAAATAATACTCTAAATTAAAGAATTTTTGAGAGAGTTGGGAAAAGATGGTCTAAAAAGAATCTCTAAAAGCTAGGTATAAACCACAAATGGGAGACAAGATAAGAGACAATTCACAGTCGAGAAAAGTCTAAAAAAAGGTTATTTGTCCTATCATGGAGTCAAGTAATTAAGGATGGAATACCTATGAAAGGATGAAGTCTTCATACATGTGTCGAGAAACTCCTTTCGTATTTTGTGTGAAGTTTCACCTCCTTCTACTTAAACCCTTTACGCGAATGGCTTCTGTTCGTTTTGAGTAGGGATGACGATTGGTTAAGCTAAGTTGAGTATGAGTATGAGTTAGATCGAAATAGGTAACATATCGAAATACGTCGTGATCCGTTATAACCTAAAATTAAATAAGTCGAAACGGGTCGTGTTGAATATCAGACGGGTCAACCCGTTTCAACCCATAATTTTCCATCAAAAAACGTATATTTATATAGCAAAAAAAAAAAAAAAAACCGAAATAGGTAATGGGTTCAACCCGACCTAAATCGATCCATTGATTTTTTGGATTAAAATGGGTTACCCATTTTGACCCAAAAAAATTAACGGATCTATTTAAATTGGATAATTTTCAAGTCAGATTGGATGGGTTAATGAGTTTGAGGTTGTAATTGCCTAACCTAGTTTTGAGTAACAGAAGCTTGTAAAATGATGATATGCCCTTGTATTTTCAACTAATATTACATAGGCTCAAAATTGTAACTGCTTCATTGAATTTTTGTGTGAAGTACATTAAAGTAGTTTTCAATTTTTATTCTAAATGAATAATTTGGAAGATGAAGGGAAAAAATTATCAAGTTACCAATAAAAAGTCAATAACTATTCAGAAATCAGAAATTAAAAGATTCAAGAGAAACACAATAATAGCATTAGTTACTACGTAGCAGACTCTGGTCACAATGACCCAATTTTGAAGGGTTAGCCAAACAAAGTTTTGGAAGAAATATATTTCCATGACACCCAAACTAATTATGTTGTAACGCCATCCAAGGAGAACATTATTATCTCAACCGTTGTAATGCAATCAAATAAGAAAATAATTAGCTAGATTCAAACAGTTGGGGGGGGGGTGGTAGCCATACACACCTACCTGATCTAGAGGACTCAGTGCTGCTGTGGTGGAATGTTACAGCTACTACCGATTCCCGAATGGAAGTGGGAACATGTTACTATGAACTTCGTGGTAGAGTTTCTTAGAACGCAAAAGGGGCACAATGTTATTTGGGTTATCGTAGATCGATTAACCAAGTCCGCACATTTTCTTGTTTTCAAGATTAATTACTCTTTGGAGAAGCTAGCGAAGTTGTACATTAACGAGATTGTCAGGCTGCATGGGGTTTCAGTCTCTATAGTTTCAGATCGCGACGCCGGTTTACTTTAAAGTTTTGGGGTAGCCTCTAGAAGGCTTTGGGCACGAAATTGAACATGAGTATGACTTTCCATCCACAGACAGATAACCAGTCAGAACAGACCATACAGACGTTGGAGGATATGCTTAGGGTTTGTACTTTAGATTTGCAAGGGAATTGGGATGATCACCTCCCGTTGGTTGAGTTGACGTATAACAATAGTTTTCATGCGAGTATTGGTATGCCACCGTACGAAGCATTGTATGGAAGGAGATGTAGATCGCCTATGTGCTGGGATGAAATAGACGAGAGGCAACTTTTGTGGCCAGAACTAGTGTAGATTACATCGGATAAAGTATAGATGATCAAGAAGAAACTCCTTACGGCCCAGAGTAGACAGCAAATCGTATGCCGATAAGCGTCGTCGTGAACTTGGGTTTGAAGAGGGAGATCATGTGTTTCTCAAAGTTTCACCAATGAGGGGAGTTATGAGATTTGGCATTAAAAGGAAGCTCAGTCCGAGATTTGTAGAACCTTTTGAAATATTGGATCGGGTGGGAGAGGTCGCTTATAGGCTTGCATTACCACCTACACTTTCTGGGGTCCACAATGTGTTTCACGTCTCGATGTTAAGGAAGTATGTTCCAGACCCAAGCCACGTAATTGCATATGAACCCTTGCAGCTACGGGAGGATTTATGCTACGATGAACAACCAGTTCATATAGTAGACCGAAAAGATCAAGTATTAAGAAGACGTACCATCTTGTACGTGAAAGTGCAGTAGACTAATCACACCAAGATATAGGCTACTTGGGAACTGGAGGAAGATATGCGAGAAAGACATCCAAACCTCTTTGACTGATTAGGTACATTAAGTTTAAGGATTAAACTTCTATTAAGGGGTGAGAATATAATACCCCGATAATTCTAGACGTATATATATTTCATAATAATTAATATTACGTTCTTTTTAAACCTAATTAAGTAGTATATTAATTGGTTGAGTTTATTATTTATTTATTTTAGAACTTTTGGAATAACCTAATTAATTAAATTGGGTTTGGCCCACTGTTAACTATAATATTAATACCATTACCCTATTAGCATGTATTTAATTAATGTTGGGTCGGTTGTAGACACTCTAAATTCATACCCATAATTTATAAATCTCCTAAAAGTATAATTTATAATTTATAAATGAACTAACAAATGTGAAGTTTCGGTTAAGTTTCAGGAGGGCCAAAGTGTCAAGAGAAGAATCAAAAAGAGGAAGGACAAACGATAAACAACAGGGGAGGAATGTAACAAAAAATGGCTAGAAGCAGGTCGGGGCATCGCGCCCACAGATCCCGGCGTCGCGCCAAAAAATGCCTAGGCAACGCCCATTTCTGTTTTGTTCTTCAATTATTTCTTTGCAAAGCCCAACCACTTTAGCGCATGGTACAAGTGTCTCTTGTCCGAGCTCTCTTCCTTCGTGCCTAAGTCTGCTCCTCTCCGCCTATAAATAGAAGGCTTGCCCTCCTTCATTTGGACGCACAATTTCCCCTACCGAAACTCTACCCAGTTACTCTCTCTCGCACTCTCTCCCTCTGTTACACTGCTCATATACTCTCTCTCTCTCTCTCTCTCTCTCTCTCTCTCTCTCTCTCAATGTTCCCAGCAAGCCATGCTTCCTTCCTTGCCCCGCAAGCCTTCATCCGAGCCTCCGTTCTTGCCCCGGCGAGCCGATCAATCAACCTGTCATGCCGTTACGCCACTGAAATTCAGACACGACACGACACACAACATTTTCATCAAATACAAGCAGTTACACCACTCAAATCCAGATGTGGAAAGCAACAAATACATCAGTTACGCCGCCCAAATCCCGGCTTAAAAAGCAACAAATACAAGCAGTCACGTTGTCCAAATTTCAACAAACAAAAAGACTTTCTCTCCCGAAGAGGACATATAGAGCACACTCAAAAGCCTACCTAAGCAGTTGTCTCGGGTATTAACCCTCACGCTTCAAGAGGTAGGTATCAAAGTTATTATTTTCATTTATGTTTAGCCATATTATAAAATATAAAGTATAAAATAAGTCGTCATGCTCGTATTATTTTTCTTATAAATAGCTATAAAATAAAGTTGTTATTATAGTCTAAATTATGTATGCTTTCATTACAACTTTAAAATGTAGACGTTACAAGTTTTCCTTTATTTTTCATGTCGCATATATGTGTGTGTGTGTGTGTGTGTGTCTATATATATATATATATATATATATATATATATGTTTTATCTAGATTAAATATATAAAAAGAACACTTTTAGCCAAAAACACATTTTGAGACCGAAAGAGCGAGTTTGGTGCCTAACCTCTTCCTAACTCGTAAATTAGCCTCTGAACCTATATTTTTTGGTATTTTTTGTTTTTCTCTGTTTATCCGTAAAATAGAGGTAGCGACTCTGTAAACACATTTTTGAGTCCTCAATGAGGCCGAGTGCATTCCATGCGCTTTATTGTTTTGAAAGCACCCGCTTTTTAGTAACGAGGCAGGTGCGAAACGGGGTTCTCACATCAGTTAACTCAAGGATGCCGGTGAGATCTTTAAAAAAAACCTAGTAAGACAAGAGTTGTGTAAGTATATATTGTCAGTCAAACAGGGAGTAGTGGGGTTTTATTCACAAGAAAGATATACAAAAGAAATTTATTGTGCGACTGATAGAGAAGTGATCGGCAGAGTGTAGAGCAGAAAGGAGACGACAACAATTGTGTGAGGTAGTATGCTTTTCTTGTTTGAAATTTCGTGTGTGTGTAATTAGCCAATGAAAGAAATATGTATTATATATATTAAGGTGTCAGTGATGTTAGTGTTTTGATTGTGAAACAGTTTGTGGGGTGGGGTTCTTATATCTTTACATCTAATACATTTTATAGTATAATATTTATAAGGTGGAGGTAAACTTTAATGATGACCTCTATATAGATATATAGAGGATATATATAGATTACGTGTTTGTCGGTGTGTATATATATTAGGTGTATATAATATATTCATATATAATACAAATAAATTGAGAATATCTTCATGTGTGTGTGCTTGACCATGTGTGAGTGTGTGTTTGATTTCTATTATTCAAATAGATAGACATATATGCATAAAAGTGGTGTCAGTACATGTTCCATCACAATATATATGTATAATACATAATCAGTGGCTTGGTTCATTGTGTGTGAAAACAGTGTGTGTTGGGTTGTTATAATTATGTGTCTAATACTATATTATAATAGTATACTAATTACGATATGTGTGTGGGTTTGTATCGATAGTCTATTTTTTTGTGATGGCCACAGTAGATGAAATTGGGGACGAGGAGAAGGATAATAATAAAAAAATTATTATAGGTGTGTCTACATAGATTTATTAATTGGTATTTTGTTACGTTAAAGGTTAGTCTTGGACAAACGAGTTTGAGGTGATTGTACATGTTGAGGATTATTTGTTAAACATTTCAAGGTAAGGGATTATACCTCTTTTAGGTCTTCGATCTTTTATGTATCATTCATTAGGTTTTCATTACTCCTTTGATATCGATGTTTCTTGAAACTTACGCCGACTTTAAATCGGTAATTGAATTCGAACTCCGTCGCTTACACTTCATTTGAACCCATGATTTGATTCTCTGTTAATTCTCATATAGTTATTGAACTTCATGTGAGGTGCACTTTTGATATGAAAAGTATGATTTTTGCGATGCCTGGTTTTGTAATAGTATTTGATTACTTGAAATTCTACCATGATCACTACGTCGAGTATATGACACTATGAACTATGATGCTTATGTACGCCACTTCGCCTATGGCGCGGTTATCCGGATATACCAATCTCTATGCACTACGATTTATGAACTAGTTATGTGATCATGGGATTCTGTGAGTGATCTGTTGTTCTCTGTCGGTATGGGACGATTGATTATAATTGGTTACTCGAGTCTACTTGTTGCATTGTTACCTTTCACTTGTAATCCTGAGTATATATATGTGAGTAGTCTATTGCCTTCAACTGGTATGGGACAGTTGATGGCAGTGGGCTACTCAAGTCATTTGTTGAATACTTATCTTTCTTTGGATTTCTGATTTTCTGTTTGACATTTGATAACTGCTTCCGCTTATCGATTTTTGAATAATGAACTTGGAATATTGGAATTATTCATCTCTGATATGTATCTGGTCAACTCCTCCTTAGTAACCGGAGGGGTTGTATATGAACTTACTGAACATTGTTCGCTCACCTCTTCATACTCTTTTCTCTCAGGTAATGAGTGAGATCCATTAGATAACTTTGGCTTGGGTAGACCAAGATGGCGGTTCCAAGATTTCTAGATCTAGACATTTATTTAATTACATAACAGTACATTTACTAAGAATGGTTGACTTTTATTTGGTATGGAATTTTGTAATACATTATCTTGGGTTATTTTGACTTGAGTTAAAGGATGCATTAATGTTTATTTATGATGAGTTTGAGAATATTTATGATTTAAGTTATGAATGTTAGTGATGTGGCCATACTGTGGGACCGTGGTGTCGGTACTGAGTTTGGGGCGTTAGAGATACTCTTGTAGGGTGACTGTAGACACCCCAATTTCATACACATGTTATATGACATGCTATAAAATATCAAGATCTGTTAAAAGGACTAACGAATGTCAAGTTACAGAGTTTAGAGTGCAAAAAGAAAGAAAGGATGCATATATAGTGAATTGCAGGGGGGCCAAAGTGCCAAAACAGAAAAGGAAAAGTTGTGGGCGCAGTCCACACCCCTTCTGGGCGTCGCGCCCACAAGCATTATGGGCTGCGCCCACAGCCCTCCAATTACTGTAGCAGTTGGCTTTTGGTGCAACTCTCTCTGCACGCGGTAAAAGCCGTTGGAGCACAGTTGATCAAACTTAACCGCAAAGAAACCCCGGATCCCATCCTATAAATAAAGGCTTACGGCTTCAGAAATTCACACAGTTCACATACTTCACGCAGTGAGAAAAATTACACCGTGTAGTTTGTGAAACGCTCCTGAGAAAACGCCGAGGTTATTTTCCCCTCTAGCCTCGAAGCTCTGCCAAATTGCCAAATCTCTCCCTAAACACTTAAACTCTCCGGCCAAAGTGAACCCTAGCTACCCAACTAGGTTTCCGCCATATTTCACCGGTTCAAAAGAGTCAAAAAGAGTAGTTGCCCTACCTAAATCCAGACGTTAAATCCAGTAAAAACAAGCTGTTGCTCTACCCGATTTCAGACGCAAGCAAGCACGCAAAGCAAGCTGTTGTGCCGCCCAGATCCCGAGGTGAAAACAAAAAAAAGGAGCATCGCTGCCCAAAATCCAGCAACAGCAAACAACAAAAAGACTCCCTCTTCCTGAAGGACAGAGCGAGCGCACCCTAAGGCCTACCAGAAGGAAATTTGGTACGGGATAAAACCCTCACGCTTCAAGAGGTAGGTACCTTAAAAGTTTTATTTACTTCTTACCTTAAAAAGTGCTATTTAAAATAGTCATATATCATGAAATAAACAGTTATGCTGCCCAAATTTCTATAACAAATAGCACTGAAATAAGCCGTTATTATGGTGAAATTTTTATAAAGTATATTTGCAACTCTAAAATGAGGCTGATGTAAGTTTTATTATTTCTTTCATTACATATGCATATATATTTTTTAAATGCTTTATTTAAATTGTTAATTTTATAAAAGAGCATATTTAGCAACAACAAAAAAACCTATTTTGAGACCGAAATGGCGAGTTGGGTGCCTAACCCCTTCCTAACTCGTAACTTAGCCTCCGAACCCTTTTTACAAATCTAGTTATTTTTTGTTTTTTTGTTTTTTTCCTTAAAATAAAGATGACGACGCTGTTATTGACATTTTGAGTCCACAATTGAGGTCGGGCGTATTCCATGCGCTTGAAAGGTTTTGAAACCACCTGTTTCTTAGTCGCGGGGGAGAGGTCGAAAAACGGAGCACTCACAGTGGCGACTTTGTTGGGGAAGTTGTGTTTATTTTTAATAAATTAAAAAACAAAGGGCTACACTCAGTTTGTTTTTTTTATATGTATATAAAAAAAGTTTTTCTTTTGGATTTTTGACTAAATATGCTCGATAAATTTATTTAACAGTTTAAATATTGCATTTATATATATATATATATATATATATATATATATATATATATATATATATATATATGTGTGTGTGTGTGTGTGTGTGTGTATATGTGCGCATAACCGTGAAATCTTGCAGCAGCTTCATTTTGGGTACCAGTGCAACCCGGGAAAAAAAAGATACAAAAAAAAAAAAACCAGAGGCAATATTTTCTTTATTTTATTTTATTCTGCTTTTATTATATTATTTCTGGAAAATATGTAAATATTCTTTTATTCTGTCATTTTATTTTGGGGATTAGGACCAAATGTAATTAATAGGAACAAATAGTTTCCCCACTTTTCTATCTATTTATTGATCTGAATGGCCGTCACGCTCGCTCGCGTTGTCCTTTAGAGGATTCAAACTAATGAGCCAAGAAAATTCACAAATGAACAAAAAGACAGGTCATTTACTACTTTATTACTGTTTTATATCTGAAAAAAGAAAACAAGACTTTATTGCTTTTTAGATAACTCAGACACGTGCACGCATGTAGAGATATTCTGACTGTTACCCTCTAACCCAAAAAACACGCCCAGGTATCCATGATCTCGAAAGAGAGGCTACGAAGAACTTAGGCCGAAATTATCACATCCTGCGTCTGCGCCCCTTACCGAGGGGCCAACGGGGTGAATGCAACCTAGCCCTGCATCAGTCAACGTTAAAAGTATATAGATTTTTAAGACACTTCATGAACCGATCAGTTTTTATACCTCGAAATTAGTGGCCAATCCCTGTTGCAAAAATAAACATAAATGAATAAAGATATAAGCACAGAGGCTGACCAATCATTTTTATGGTATTTTTCATAGGCCATTCGAATGGTGGATCCCGGAAAGAGTATAGACCCTTCGTTTGAGATCTGTCCAATCTTGGGAAGTCAATAGTCAGGTGGAATACGAAGGTTCCATACTCTGAAGAAAGAATCCATTATTTCAGGAAAAGTCCCGAGACTGTCAAAACAAAGCAGGTGCTTGTCCGATCAATCTTAGGAAAAATGAATAATAAAATAATAAAGGCACACTATACTCAAGCCAAAAAAGTATGGAACCTTCCCTTCTGATACCTTCAACCCTTTTCCTCAGAAACCTAGCCCGAGTTTTGAAAGGAAGAGATAGCATCGGTCGTTTGATACGGGATACAGGCATAGAGGTTAGGTCAGAAAGTATAAGAATCAGTGCAGAGGGTACAGATTTTGGTAGAATGGTCGCCGAGAATGAACATTCTACTGTGGGTATTGATACAGAGGCTCCAGGGTACGCTCCTACTCCGGCTATGCAACATTGGTTAGACCAGAATTTGGGTGCATATGCTGATCGCTTATTGAGGAGCCATATCATAAACCTCATGCAAAGTCCAAGACCCAATGTTGATGGAATCACTTTCCCTGCAACCCCTTAAGAAGCATCTACTTCTCATACTCCTCTAAACCCAAACCCTTAGTCAAACACTAACCTTCCACCAATCACCAGCACCTCAATCACCAATTTCCCACCAAATACTTATTACCCGAATTTTAACCCTTTCTTGCCAAATCAACCATATCCTTTCCCAAACACCAATATACCCCAAAATCCAAGTAGCCTTCCATTTCCCATCAATAATCCACTCCAAAATAGCCCATATATGGACCCTAGAAGCTATACCTAGCTAGACCAAGTAACAACCTATCTACATTTTAATGATCCTGGTCATCAGGCAGAAACCGCAAATAACCCACCTCTTCAAAATCCTTACCAAATACCTCAGCCAGGAATAAACCCAGTAGCCCACAATCCCTCAAATATATACCAAATCCTAGCACCACCTCTCACAAAAATAGAAGCAGATATGGAGAACCTAAAGGGAATGATGCTTAAGGTCTTAAATAAAGGGGAATTTTCTACGCGGGCATTAATGCTACAACCTTCGGCTATGCTACCCTCAAAATTTAAAATGCTTGACATAGAGAAATTCGATGGGACTGGATGCCCTATCTCCCACCTAAAATCTTATTCTACCGGCATGCAGTCAAGAGGGGCTAGTTTTGAAGCAATGGCCTCCAATTTCCAAAAGAGGTAAAAAGACAATATTAGCTCTGAAAATAAAAGGGAACTTGAGGCATGCACCCAAAGGGAAAAAGAAACTTGTGCAGATTTTGCAGCCAGGTGGAAAAAAAAGATAGCCCAGACATTGGACAGACCTGATCCAGCTGAATCAGCCAGGATGTTCATCAAAAATCTCCAACCAATTTACCTGGAGCACATGCGATATCTCCCTTATGGTAACTTTAATGAGATAATGGAAATAGGAATCCGTATCGATGAAGATATACGCACTGGACATTTGAAAGTCGGTACACCTCCTAGCTCATTCTGCTACTCAAAATGAAAAGCAGCAGCATCAAGACCATCTGTCCACATGGTGGGAAATATACCAACTCTGCCACCAACCAGTTTCCCTACACAAAACTACGACACTGTACCATGGTCCTATGGAGCAGATAGATCCATCAATACCGTTTGTGGGAATAATGGTCCAAACAGAAACTTCAAAGGACCAAACAGGGGAAATATGCATTATGATGAATTACAAGCTCCCCAATCATTGATATTGCAAGGATTGATGGCACAGGGAGTGCTAAAGCCATTGGAAAACTACAAGCCGCCGAATCCTCTGCCTAACTCATGGAACCATGCCCAGTATTGTGAATACCATCGCTACAGTGGTCATCTCACTGATAAGTGTTACGTGCTTAGAAATACAATCCAAGATCTGATAGATGATAAAGTCATCGAGAAACCTCACCCCAGGCCCAATGTAGTCAACAACCCATTACCTCAAATCAATATGATTGGGGTCGATGAAGAAAACTATGTACCCATTAAGTTCGAAAGGAATGAAAAGTCGTTGCCATATACCGTTGCTCCTCTCTCTCTACCAGGAAAAGAGCTTAGCTGCAACATGCTGTCTTGGGACATTATCTTGGGCAGTCAAACTATCAGTAGCACTGAGAAAACCAATTGGATTGGTGGGGATGTCATTCACCTTACTAGATCTGGTCGAGCATATCAGTCAAACCAAGAAAGTGGTGACCACTCTGGAAAAGACAAAGAAATAGACACTAGGGCTAAAAGCATGGAAGATACCCTGTTAGCTCAGATGAAGAAAACCCAGGCTAACATATCCATCTGGGGCTTGCTATGTGCTTCCAAAAGTCATCGCGACACACTGGCCAAATCCTTATGTCAGGCAGTCATCCCCATTGAAACGTCTCCAAGCGAGTTAACCCAAATGATCGGAAACATACACTTTGGAAATGTGATTATGTTCACCGATTTGGATTTGCCAAAGGAAAGAACCAACCACATTGATGCTCTCCACATCACTATAGGGGTCATGGAAAAAAGGGTTCCTCGGGTCCTGATAGACAACGACTCGTCTTTGAATGTATGTCCTACAAGCACATTAGCAAAACTGGGCACAAAGATATTAGAATTAACTACTTCGTCACAGACAGTAAGGGCATATGACAACACAAGTCGATGTGTCCTAGGGGTGGTAACTCTGATGATGACAATTGGGCCACTGACTATGCCAGTTGAATTCCAAGTCCTAGACATTCCTGCTACTTTCAGTCTATTGCTGGGACATCCTTGGATCCATGGTGTGAAAGAGATAGCCTCCTCGCTGCATCAACGTGTCAAATTCATCCACAATGACCACATAATGATCATACTTGCCGATAAGATCGTGGAAAATAAAGAAAGTGGTGACATACCAATCCTCGAAATAGAGTATGATGACACGTGTATCTTCCTCAGTGGTTTTGAAGTCATCCCTTAGGCCAAAGTCAACGCCATTGAATATGGGCGAGAGACTGACATTACTAGAAAGAAAACCACAGTCTTCGGAGATATGGTCCCATTAAACATGCTCCGAAAAATGAACTACATGCCTGGTCTGGGTCTTGGCAGAAATCAGCAGGGGCTTATCAATTTAGTCCACGATGAACTTAGGGAATATATTCCTCCTTTTGGTTTAGGATACAAACCTACGCCAGCCGAATTAGCTGCGGTCATGAGACAAAAGCGCGAAAAGAGTAAGGCAGAACGTGAAAAGCGACCTTACAAAGATCCTCCTCTTCAGCCATATAGAAAAACTCTAAATGGGCACTTTGTAAGGAAAGGAGAAACAGACGCCTATGTCATGTTCCCAGAGCCCTGGATAGACCAAAATGGGAAAAGACGCCCTGGTTGGGAAATATTCGAAGACGTCAGTCTCGCCACTAGTGAAATGGAAAAAGTTACCCTGGAGCCCCGCAGCACTGCATATAAAACTATAACGACCATAGATCAAGATGACTATGCCTTGGCTTTATTCGGTGATGACTTTATGGGAGACAACTTCCTGGGTATGATCAATGGAGGGACTAGCTATGAAAAGCTCCTCGCATAATTTGAGTCCATTACTGGTAAACCCTTACAGAATTGGTACACAATGACTGTACTGCTCCTGACAACAGCAGACTTGGTGGACCATTTCGGATACACCCTTCCCCCTATTTCCTTTTTCCTTACGGACTGGTCATCTACCGGCCCGCTCCCTGAAATTGAGGACCTCAATAATGTAATCAGCCCTGTAAACCCTGTAATTAATAATGAAAGTCTCGGTGTCTTCGCGTATTCCTTGGCTGCACCTACGTTAAAAGACGAATTAATTAACATAAATAATGAGTCGTTTAACGAAATGCACCCAAAAGATAAAGAATACCTAATCGAGCTTGCTAAGTCAGTCAAGCAACGAGAAAAGCACCAATCAGCAGTGTCAGAAGAAGACTTGTCTGTTATCAATCTAGGGTTGAACAGTGAAGATCAGAGAGGTTAAAATCAACAGTTATCTGCAAGGGTCAGAAAGGGCAGCATTGATTAGTTTACTCAGAGAGTTTGCAGATGTCTTCGCGTGGTCTTACGAAGACATGCCTGAGTTGGATCCAGTGATTGTAGAGCACTGAATCCCGACATACTCAGATGCTAGGCCAGAAACATCGCAGAATCAAGCCAGAATGGTCACTGAAAGTAAAAGAAGAGATCATGAAACAGCTGCACGTCAAGTTTATCCGGGTAGTTGAGTACCCAATTTGGCTATCAAACATAGTGACTGTACCGAAACCTAATGGAAATGTTCGGATTTGCGTAAACTTCCGTGACCTCAACAAAGCATCGCCCAAGGACGACTTCCCTCTACCTAACATTGATATTGTGGTAGATGTTGTGGCTTCACACAAACTAAGATCCTTTGTAGACGGTTTGTTGGGCTACAACCAAATCAAAGTGGCAGCAAAAGAGCAGGAAAAAACTTCATTCATACCCCCTGGGGATCCTATTGCTACAATGTCATGCCATTTGGATTGAAAAATGTTGGGGTTACATACCAAAGAGCTACCACTACCCTCTTCCACGACATGATACATAAAGAAGTCGAGGTGTATGTGGATGATATGATTGTACATTCTGAAGATACAAACGGTGCCCATGTCAAAGACCTTCGAAAATTCTACGAAAGGTTAAGAAAGCACCAGATGAAG
This sequence comes from Codonopsis lanceolata, assembly GCA_013146195.2. Taxonomy (NCBI): domain Eukaryota; kingdom Viridiplantae; phylum Streptophyta; class Magnoliopsida; order Asterales; family Campanulaceae; genus Codonopsis; species Codonopsis lanceolata. The sequence goes on from CM028381.1 coordinate 63,308,474, forward strand.
CTCAACCCAACAAAATGCACATTCGGAGTTACCAAGGGCAAAGTCCTAGGGTTTATGGTAACCGAACAGGCCATTGAAATAGAACCTGCTAAAGTGAAAGTTATCATAGACATACCACAGCCAAAAACCCCAACAGAGGTTAAGGGTTTCCTGGGCCGATTGCAGTATATCAGTCGCTTCATCAGGCAATTGACATCCATGTATGAGCCACTGTTCAAGCTCTTGAAAAAGGACACTGATCGAGTCTGGGACGAAGAATGCTAGCTAGCCTTCGAAAAGGTCAAAGACTACTTTGTTAGCCCGCCAGTGCTACCTCATCATGCTCAAAAACCTCTCCTCCTATACCTGACTGTCATAGACACTGCAGTAGGGGCTATGCTCGCACACGAAAAAGAAAATTCCTACGTCAAAAATACCATTTACTTCATAAGTAGGAAGCTACAAGGAAGCGAGCTCAACTACTTAGCCTTAGAAAAAAGCTGTATTGGGTAACACAGAGGCTCAAAACCTACTTGCAAGCTCGGTCTATCAAAGTAATCTCCAGAATGGACCCAATGAAATACATCTTCGGAAAGCCATCACTCTCCAACCAATTGGCTAAATGGTCATTCATAATCAACGAATTTGACATCACCTACGTCACACGCAAATCTATCAAAGGAAGTGTGATCGCAGACCATTTAGTTTATTTACCTTTAGAATCAGAAGATGCATCAGAGCCAAGTTTCCCAGACTAGGGTGTCTTAGAAATTACAAATCATGACACCAAGTGGAAAATGTTCTTTAATGGGGCTGCCAACAAAAGAGGTTTCGGCATAAGAATCATGCTAATTGATCTAGCAGATTTTCATACTCCTTTAGCCATAAGATTGGAGTTTGAATGTTCGAATAATACTACCGAGTATGAAGCTTGCATTGCTGGTTTACAAGAGGCTCTCCAAAGAGGAGCAAAAGATTTGGAAGTCTTTGGCGATTCCGCTTTGATCATAAATCAGATCGAAGGGAAATAGAAAAGCCAAGATCCCCGACTACAACTATATCATGCTCGATTGACAGCTTTAGCAAAAGAGTTTGATGACATCTCGTTTCATTATCTGCCGTGAAATAGAAATCAATTTGCCGATGCTTTAGCAACTTTAGCTTCGTTGGTCAAAGTTCCCACAGAGATCAACGTTCAGCCATTTGTAGTTGGGAAGAAAATAACTTCTGCCTACTACTTCACAATTAACGCCACTCCTGAAAAGGACAACGAGCCCTGGTACTTAGACCTTTTGAACAACCTTCAGGAAGGAGTCTATCCAAACAATTTAGACAAAAGAGGGAAGGTCTCCCTACGAAGATGGGCATCGCAATATGTGATCAGCGAAGGTAGCCTATATAAAAGACACTACCAAGGGTTAAATCTGCTATGCATAGATAAGGCCAAAGCAGAACGAGTCATGGACCAATTGCATGGTCGTATCTGTGGGCCACACATGAATGGGCCTATGCTATCAAAGAAAGTAATCCGACAAGGGTACTACTAGAGTACGCTAGAAACTGATTGTACTCGGTGGGTGCGTCACTGTGACAAATGTCAGCGTTTTGCCAATCTGCAGCATGTTCCCCTGCATATACTGTACAACTCCACAGCTCCCTGGCCCTTCTCAACATGGGGAATTGATGTCATAGGTCAAGTTCACCTAAAAGGATCAAATGGCCACGAGTATGTCCTAGTAGCTGCCGACTACTTCACGAAATGGGTAGAAGCCACTTCCTACAAAGTGTTGAATGCCAAAAAGGTGTCCAAATTTTTCAAAACAAATATCATATATCGATACAGAGTGCCTTTTGAAATAATCTCTGATAATGGCATGCACTTCGAGGAGAAGTAAACCGACTACTCGATGAATTCAAAGTTCAGAGACATAGGTCATCCCCATACCGACCACAGTCAAATGGTGTCGTTGAAGCAGCCAGCAAAACATTAGAAAACATTATCAGAAAAATGGTTGAAATAGGAAGGGACTGGCCAGAAAAACTGCCGTTAGCACTTTGGGGCTATCGCACGTCAGTTCTCACACCTACTGAGGCTACGCCTTATTCTTTAGCCTATGGCATGGAAGCAGTACTACCTATTAAGATTGAGGTCCCATCATTAAGAGTCATGATGAAATCATGCATAACCGAGGTTGACTGGGTCAGACAGCGCTACGATGAGTTAGCTCTGTTAGATGAACGACGACTACTAGCCTTAGAGCACACTCGAGCATACCAAAAACGAATAGCTCGAGCATTCAACAAAAAAGTCAAAGGTCGTGGTATCTAAGTAGGAGATTTGGTATTTCGCGAAAAACCCCCTAGTTATGTCGACAGTATGGGAAAATGAAAGTCTCCTTGGATGGGACCTTACGTCGTCAGGGAGATACAGTCAGGATGTGCAGTTTTCCTCACTAATCAAGATGGCGAAGATCTCGTTCAGCTCTTCAATGTGGACAAACTCAAACGATATTATGCATGGATCGAGATGTCCTTCGATGACCAAGCAATTGTTTTTCTCTTCAACTCGCTAGATTGAAAACCCGAAAGGGCGATCTAGGCAAAAGTTAGAGCATTCCAAAAAAAGAAATATATACAAGGAGAAATAAGGGCTCGCTAGATTGAAAACCCGAAAGGGCGGTCTAAGCAAAAGGTAGAGCTGAACAAAAGAAAATTCAGGAGAAGAAGAGAGAACAATCTACAGCATATGATCTCCAACAGACAAGTCTACAGCATTTTAGCATAAATTGGTCTCCAGCAACAAAAAGAATCTTCCCTTAGGGGAAGAACTACGTCGACCTGAGCCTCAGAAATGAGGAACGTAGGCATCCTTCGGGTCCGGTCGAACAAGGGTCAAACATGTATGGCCACATAAGGAAGACTGATTATATCAGAGAAAGGCGTCATGTCTCGGGCTTGACTGGCTAAGAGAAAAAACCCTACAGAGCTCAAAAATAAATAAAAATCAAAACATAAAAAATATAAAGTTCCATTGGGTGCAACCAAGGAATATGTGTCTAAGACATTTAGATAATCGCTTTTATTACATATCCCTATATATATTTGCCTATACACATAGCCCCCAAAACCTCATCATTTCCAGCAGCTCCAAAATGGTCCCTCAATGTCTGCAATGTCCCAGCCGAGATCAAATGCTTCGTGAGGCGCAGAGGATTCCTCAACCTCACTTGGATGAGAACCATCAGAAATGTCATCATCCTCATCATCAGCTTCTCTGTTATCTTGAATAGCAGGGTTGCTCGGACCAGCACCATCGCCACGTTGGGCATTGCTTCGTCTGCCAGCATGACTTGGGCTTGCTTCGTCAGTCCGTCAGGCATTACTTTACCGACCTGTATTTTTCAATCTGGGAGGTGCATTGCTTAGTCCCGCCTCATGAGGAGCACGTGTCATCTGGGCTCCAAGATCGTGCCCTCGTCGGAATTCCTCCTGCAAAGCTTGGGGAACCACTAGACCCGAACTCTCCAGATCCTCGCTGATCTCCATCAATCGAGCATCTATGCCACTGGTCACTCGTCGGGACAGGATCCTCCTCAGCACATGCTTGATTACGCGAGAATTCTCCTCAGCAGCCAAGAGTACCCATGACAGATATTCATGGGATAGAAGCATATTCTCTGAAAAAGTGTTAGTTGAGGCCGGTAGGGGGCAATCAATTCCCCACATATCCCGGATGAGAGGACCCACATCTCCCTCAATCCGCAACATGTCCATTAGAGGACGGTTCTCATCCGGAATGACCTGTTCTCTACAGAATTGACGGAGAATCTGGTAGGGCAAATAAAAAGTGGTCTGACGGAGACCAGCCAGGATAACTTGAGTGTAGGCCCCGGTAAACAGAAAAAAGTTTCAGATCCGCTAGTGGCTTATGACCCAGACTATGTCAAGAGAGTCAATATGCAGAAAGTGCTCTATCCAGTGGCACTCAGTTATCATATTGTTACGGTAATGACCACAGGACCCATAACCCGCAAGCACGTACATTCCTCCTACAATCTCAGGGGTCATAACCTGATTGAAATGCTCCTCTAGCCACACATGAATCAGAATGGGGCTGCCAGAATGAAAGGTCTCCTCGCCGGTCACATAAGCATCTAGGCCAAGCAAAGTCTCAGCCAAGATGATGGGAATAATATTTACCCGGCACTCCCGAGCTGCAACACTAAGTCAACAACCCAAACATCAATAACTCCGGGTTGACCTACCAGGAAGTATCTCCCCAGCATGCATAGAAAAAGGGTAGCCAGATTGCGCCGTGAATATATCGGCTCGTCCCTATAGTCAGAATAAATGGTGGGGAGAACAGTTAAATCATAGCTAACTCCGTTATAATAATTCAGAGTTCCATCACGGCTAGAGCCAAATAGTTCCCTTATAAAGGGACGCCTCCGTAGAGATGGGACATCAATCGGCCCAATGGTCGGCATACCCACCATGGCACAAAATTCTTCAAAGGTGGGACACATCTCATTCAAAGAAAAATTAAACAAATGACAAGGAACCGACCAGAATCTAGATGCTGCTCTCGGTATCTCCCAGTTTATGTGGAGCCCCCGCCATGAAAGGACACAGTGGAAACCATACACGTGGTCAAACCACTCTCTCTCTCTTCCTCTCGCAAGGAAAGAACCCAGTAATTAAGGGAAGCCTCATATATTTCAATGTCTAGGGATGTGTGAATTCGCTCAGCCATTCGGATAGGGAGGATTTATATCTAACTTGGAAAGAAAAAGCAGAAAGAAAAAGGCAACTCCGATCTTTCTATTAAGAGAAGAGGTGAGAGAAAGAGAATATGGTGTGACAATAAACGATGCCCCGGCCTATCTTTTAAACTGCAAAAATCGAAGAAACGGTAGAAACATAAACAATGCAGAAACAGGACAAAACAGGAGAGCACGCGGAGAAGTCCTGGCGCCCCCTGCCATCCATTTGGGTGCTGCGCTAAGAACCCCTTAGGGCAGCGCCCACTTTTACTTTGGGCTGTGCAATTTTTCATCCCCAAACTGCCTGGTATCCTGGTTTTGCCCCGGCTGCTCCTCTGTCTGTGAATTGTAGCCACTATCTGCCCACGAGAAGCGTAGAGGCTATGCGTAGCCTTCACCAACCTCAGAAAAATTAAGCACATAAAGAGGCAACTGCCTCTCCTTCCCCGCAGAGCATCGGCAACCCCGATAAAATCCAAAAGTGTATCCATTAAAACCACTACCCATGAGTGCAGTGTGTCTCCACATTAGGTAATGGTGTATTTTCTTTTATTTTAGGCATCGCTAGAATAATTGAGTCAAAAAATTATCAATCGTAGAATAAAATACACTGCATTGCATTAAAATATAAAGTTTAGTACAAGAGAAAAGAGTCAAAAAAAAAAATACAGATATGAAAGGCTACTGAGCTCGCGATGATCTGCTCCTCTCCAAGCCTCCACCCATGACCCGAGGGTCGGTCCCGCCGACCCTGTACTCTCGTCCTCTGGCCCGTGTATAACCCGACTCGCCAACTTCATCACCATCATCTCGGCGCCTGGCTCGGTTCATGGCATCATTTCCACTACAAGTAAACTCATCTATCATCCTCTGGTACAGCCAAGGCCGAAAAAACCTTTCACCACTTTACGGTATGATGAGATGACCACCTGAAAAAAGAGAAATATCACTCCGAAAAAATATGGCAATTCTGAAGAGAAAACAAAAAACAAAAAAGAAAGTGTATACCGCGCGGGCCCGCTTAAGAATCTGACACCACTCCGGAATGTCAGCATAAGGCAAAGCTTCCTCCACAAGTCTTCCCTCGCGAGAGGACTGGAAGGTGGACAAATCTTCAGCAGGCACAAAATAATCACCCTGAGAACCGGGAACCAGATGTGAAGGCCTCGGCCTATCTGAAAAGTCAGAAGCACGTCTAGCTGCTGTCGGAATAGGATGGAGTACCATCCTCAAAAACTCCTCATATGGCATGACGAAATAAATGTCACGAGAAACAGTGTATCTCGCCAGGGCACTGATATCGCTTCGGCAAGAAATCATGGACGATCACCCAAGATGGTGGTGTTGGTGGTGTCACTGGGCCCACAGGAAAAAGAAAATGTTGGTGGTTAACACGCTTGCCTATATACAAAGAATCAACCATGATCGACACCATCAGAATATGTCAGCTACTCATCTCCAGAGAAGTCAGATAAGACCCAGTCAAACCCCTCTAGGGAGTGAGGTGCACTATGTCTAAACAAGAGCTCGTAATTCTCTCTCGTACCATCGCTATGGACAGCCTGAAGCCATCCGGGTCCTCCTCCACCCTGTTCGCATTCACGAACTCAGCAAGAAAATGCGGCTCGTGGATATGTTTCTTCAGTGGGCCAGGAGCAAAGCCGAAGACTGAATAGGCCCAGACCTGTCATTCAAAAAAACAGTAGAAAAGAAAAAGAATCGGTCAGTGAATGATGCATGAATTCAGAAACAGGTATCCAGCAGAAAATAAAGAAAAGTTACCTCCCAGGCCGGAGCAAAACCATTAAGGTTCGGGGAGTCATTGCGGCTGGCATGATCCATGGAAGCATAAAGTTCAGCTAAGCCTGCCTGCCCCCAGTCAAAATCAGAAACCCGATACAAATCCTGGAGACATCCCAAAATGGATACCCGCAGAGTGGTGGACGAGTTAGCAAAAATCGTCATCCCCAGAAAAAAGAACAGAAATGCCCTGGCCACACGAGCAACAGCCTCGTAATCATCATCATCAACCTGCCTGGCATTCTATTCCAGCCATTTCTTCACACTGCGGATATGAACTTCATCAGCACTCTTATAATCAGGTGCAAAGCCCAATAGGTCCTCGACCACGTCATGCTGGTGCCTTAGGGTAAAATCTGGCTCCAAGTTCCTGCCAAGACCGGTGGGGATGCCCGTGATAGCAGTGAAGTCACAATGGATCATAGTGGCCTCTCCCCAGCTAAAATGAAAGGTATGGGTGGTGTCCCACCAATACTCTCTCAAGACTTCAAAAATGGTTAGGTAGCTGCGAAAATGGCTAAATGCCCACAAGAACGTGCCCAATCATGTCTGCTCAATCAGAATCACTGTCTATGAAGGCAGAGATTTATAAATAGCAGCTAATTTCTCCGAACTGGCCCGAACCCGGTTAAGGGTGTTGCGTGCCTGCAAAAACAAAAAGAGCTCGTAAAAAAAAAGAGGTAAGCTCTATGTGTGTGTGTGTGTGTGTGTGTGTGCGCATGTATATTTTTCTTTTATCATCTAGCATGTGCATTTATCCCAAAATATATGCATCTTGCATTTTCAGGATTTTAAAATTATTTTCTTGTCATAAAAAAACAAAAAGAAAAAAAGAGAAAGCTATCTTTTCTTTTTATCTATGTGCATCTACCCGCATGACATGTTTTATCTTGTCTAAAACAGCATGGGTATCATTATCCAAAAATGTATATCTGTGCATTATCTAAAAAAAAGAGAAAAAGGATATGTATATATATATATATGTATATATATATATGTATATATATATATGTATATATATATATATCATAGTGTATTAGCATGCATCAAGATATATATCGTTTGCATAAGCATGCATCGCAGAGTCAAAATATATCAGTTGCATAAATATGCATCGCAAAATCAAATAGTGGCAATTGCATGAGCATGCATCAAAAAATTAATAGAATTAATTTCATATTTTTGCATATACGTTCATTACCAAATGCATCATCCTAGCATAAATCATACATGCATAGGCATCAAAATTGAAACAGGTATACTCCAAGAGTGTCGACATATCAAGAAATTCAAGAAATTCAAGCAAATGGGTTTGAGAAAATGAAGACTTACAGCTGGATCTAGAAGATGAGCAACATGAGTGTGCCGATCTCGGTGTATGTTGCTCCAACCATCGTTCGAATACCAATATCAGACAACATTTTGGTTCAAATGAGGTAGCTCATGGTGTCTTTCGCCTAATTCCGGGTCCATCGGAGCCTTTCCCTTCCTAGATCTCGAAGATGAAGCCATCTGGTGAGTAAAACAATTAATTTGGCGAAAGAAATCAGAAAAAAAGGTGAAGAAATTGAAGAAATCTCCTCCTTCGTCAATAATGGCGAAAGAAAAGAAGAAATGGGTATGTTGATGTTGTTGCTGATGCATCTTCCCTGTGAAGTTAAAAGGGGAAGGGAATTTTCCCTTTCCTCCCCTCCAGAATCCATTTCAGCACTTAAAACCTCAGGTTTGCTCAAATTGCAAAATGGCCTTGAAGTCCTAACGAAAAGTTAACAAAGGTAACTGCTGTCAACAAAAGTTAACGGCCATCCATCCAGAATCCAAGAAAAAATATATATCCCCAGCAGGATGCCTGCAACCAAAAGAAAAAAGAAAAGGATGAAGTATCTACATTAATTTTACTTTCCATGTCGCATGCATTTTATGCCATGGTATTCCATCTGTGGTTGTTGGATCTTTTCCACAAGGGGTACATACCCCGGGTCACGACGGAAAAGATTGGTTCTCATGTATCCCACCTGTTGTTGTTGGATTATTTCCACAAGGGGTACATACCGCGGGTCATGGCGGAAATAATCGGTCTCATGTATCCCACCTGTTGTTGTTGGATCTTTCCACAAGGGGTACATACCCCGGGTCACGACGGAAAAGATCAGTCTCATGTATCCTACCTGTTGTTGTTGGATTATTTCCACAAGGGGTACATACCCCGGGTCATGGCGGAAATAATCGGTTTCATGTTATCCCACCTGTTGTTGTTGGATCCTTTCCACAAGGGGTACATACCCTGAGTCACAACGGAAAGGATCAGGTTCCATCTATCCCATCCAGTGCTTGTTGCTTGCTATCGACACCAGCCGAACTACGTTTGGTCTGATTCCTGAAAAGGATACATAGGTAGCCTACTCAGTGGGCACGACCATTAGAGCATTTCATTTGCATTATATCTGTTATATCCCATCAGTCCATTAAAGTGTTTAGGGTATGAGATTGAACTGCGACATCCTAAACTTTTGCATTATAAACTGCTACATACTGCATTCCTCCCCATTATAATTTTCACGAAATTTGGGAGTCTATTTCTTATCAACGATGTTCGTTTACTTGGTAAGTTTCGGTTTACCCGTAAACTCCATCGTTGATGGGCTCTGTAGACACCCCAATTTCGTACCCCTATTATATGACATGCCATAAAATATCAAGACCTATTAAAAGGACTAACGAATGCCAAGTTACATGGTTTAGAATGTAAAAAGAAAGAAATGATGCATAAACAGTGAATTGTAGGGGGCCAAAGTGCCAAAACAGAAAAGGAAAAGCTGTGGACGCAGCCGACATCCCTTCTAGGCACCGCGCCCACAAGCACTACGGGCAGTGCCCACAACCCTCCAATTACTGTAACAGTTGGCCTTTGGTGCAACTATCTCAACACGTGGTACAAGCCATTCGAGTACAGTTGATCAAACTTAACCACGAAGGAACCTCGAATCCCAGCCTATAAATAAAGGCTTCCAGCTTCAGAAATTCATACAGTTCACATACTTCACGCAGTGAGAAAAATTATACTGCGCAGTCTGTGAAATGCTCCCGAGAGAACGCTGAGGTTATTTTCCCCTCTAGCCCCGAAGCTCTGCCAAGCTGTCAAATCTTTCCCTAAACACTTAAACTCTCCGACCAAAGTGAACCCTAGCTACCCAACTAGGTTTCCGCCCTATTTCACCGGTTCAAAAGGGCCAAAAAGAACAGTTGCCCTGCCCGAATCTAGACGTCAAATCCAGCAAAAACAAGTAGTTGCTCTCCCCGATTTCAGACGCAAGCAAGCACGCAAAGCAAGCAGTTGTGCCGCCCGGATCCCAAGGCAAAAATAACAAAAAGGAGCAGTTACGCTGCCCAAAATACAGCAACAACAAACATCAAAAAGAATCCCTCTCCCTGAAGGACAGTGCGAGCGCACCCTAAGGCCTACCAGAAGGAAGTTTGGTACGAGATAAAACCCTCACGCTTCAAGAGGTAGGTACCTTAAAAGTTTTATTTACTTCTTACCTTAAAAAGTGTTATTTAAAATAGTCATATATCACGAAATAAACAGTTATGTTGCCCAAATTTCTATAACAAATAGCACTAAAATAAGCCGTTATTATGGCGAAATTTTTATAAAGTATATTTGCAACTCTTAAATGAGGCTGTTGTAAGTTTTATTATTTCTTTCATTATCTATGCATATATATATATATATATATATATATATATATATATATATATATATATATATATATATATATATATATTAAATGTTTTATTTAAATTGTTAATTTTATAAAAGAGCATATTTAGCAAAAAAAAAACCTATTTTGAGACCGAAATGGCGCGAGTTGGGTGCCTAACCCCTTCCTAACTCATAACTTAGCCTCCAAACCTTTTTTACAAATCTAGTTATTTTTTGTTTTTCTTTGTTTTTCCTTAAAATAAAGATTGTGACTCTGTTATTCACATTTTGAGTCCACAATTGAGGCCGGTCATATTCCACGCGCTTGAAAGGTTTTGAAACCACCCGCTTCTCAGTCGCAGGGGAGAGGTCGAAAAACAGGGCACTCACAGTGACCATCTTTTATTTGTGCAATCCTTATTGGAGCAAGTTCGAATGAATTTTCTATGAATAATTGTAATCTTTGAAAGTCTTTAAAATGATATGCATAAGAAAGCCGGTAATTAGTCAAAATGTGACTATATGGTCGCGTTTTTTGTTTTTTTTGTTTATCCTAAAAAGCATTGCAAGAGATTAACCCTATGACCTTACAATGCCCCCAACTCTACCGGTAAGTCACCCCTCATGAGTTATGTTGTTGAGAGAAAAAAAAAAATTAAATAATAATAATAATAATAATAATAATAATAATAATAATAATAATAATAATAATAATAATAATAATAAATAAATAAATAAATAAATAAAGGGACTCTACAAATCTATTTTCCATGGGCCCCCTAATTTTGGGGCCCGTGTTCAATACAAGGACTTATGAAAAATAAATTGTGTTTATAAAACACATTAATCGTCATTTAATATAATCTTATCAATTTGATTATTAGTATTATTGTATAATAAAATTATACTAACATTTTCGTGTCAAAATGTAGGGTACAATGTCTTGAATAACATGAAGGCACATAATGCAACTTTATCAATTTTGTTGACGACAATGAGACTATTAAATGGATGATAAGTAAAAGGTGAAACGTCCCAAAAAATACCATAGAGAAGTGAAGCTCAAAAACAAAATAAACAAAATGGAAAGTCGTCATAATTTTTCATTGAGCAAGTGTTAGGCCCTTGATATACTCAGTACATAGGCTAAACGGGGGGGGGGGGTGTAAATAGTTTATGTTGTCTTCATTAAAAATTTTATTCTTCTTTTGATAAATCAAATAAGAACATGGATAAAATATTTCTCGGGCATAAGTGATTTTCTGATCATTACAATTTTGTTGAACATAAGGCAGTAGATATGTTATGCCAGATTTTGAGGATCTGTTGGAAATCATTGTTATAATATTTGCTTTGAAAGAGATTAGGCAGTAGAAAGATATAAGCAAATATATATATAACATTGACGATAAAAGCTACAGTAAGTGAGATGAACTAAATTACATATCAACTGAGAACTTTTACTTCATAAGATGCACTCTTACAATTCCAAGGGTAGGGAGTTTATACAAGATAAGAAATTGAAGAGTAGTAAAGGCTGAATGTAGAAAAACTTTTTTTGTATTTAGAATTCAGAGAGGTTCATCAAATGATGAACATGCTTAGTACATCAACCTAGGATTCTCTAACCTAAACTTCCCTATGGGGTTTCATGGAAAAGAAGCTATAAGGGAAAGAGAAGACATATACCAAAACTCACGCTCTTACCATCTCTAACACCCAGACCAGAAGAATATAGGTGAGAGATTGTAAAGGGTGTATGCTGTGTTTGAAAATCGCCCTAGGTGCTAGCTAGGCGTCACTCCGATGCCGTGATTTCCTTCAAATCAGCCAAAAAATCGACACCTATGCCTAGCACGCTGAACTTATTTTTTAAAAAACTATGTCGTTTCACTCGTGGCTATTATTCGTTTATTTGCTGCGTAACCTGCATTAAGTAAAGAGACTTGAAAATTTTGAAACACAAAACCCAAAATTTTCAAACTTCGCACATAAACCATCGCTCTCTCTCTCTCTCTCACTCTCAATCTCCCTCACGCCAAACTGTCGCCCTCATCGGAGACGCCATCGCCACCGCGAGCCACGGTAAGTCCTCCCTTTCTCGCTCTTTCGCCCCCCTCTCTCTCTCGCCTTCTTTCTAGTTTATCCCATTTTCCTTATATTTTACTCTTCATCTCTTCAAAACCCTCTACATATTGCTCTTCAAAATTGGTTGTTGCAGAGCACAGTAGCACTAGTCACTACCTCTAGTGCATGACATCATCCCTGGGCCACCGCTACACTGTCGGCCTCCTCCCTCGTTCACAATTCTCAATTTCAGCCTTCAGTTTAGGTATGTTAATATGTGTATGTTTGTTTGGGGCAAATTTTCCACCATGAAATCTGGTCCACTCCTTTTGTTAATTAATTGTTTCGTGTTTGTATAATTTCTATTTTTGTCAATTTTTGGATTTTGTATGTTAAGTTCATGGTAGACTAATACAGAGACTACTTATTAGTTATTAGTTTATTACTATTACTCTATTAGCAGAATGCAGAGTAGGCATGTTTCATACTTTCATGTATTTTTTTGAAATTTACATTGTAGTTTCAGTTTCCTACATTGGCAGTGCCCAAAAAAAATTCTTTTAAAAAAATTAATAAAACGTTGTTCAATGTTTGTGTTTGTAATTTGTATATTTGTTATTGTGTTCGTATATTTAACGTTTATTGTTGTTCAATGGCATTGGGCAATGAGAAACTGAGAGTATTTAAAATTTAAATGTTTAGTGCGTTTGACTGTTTGTACTTTGCATAATGTTGTTAAAACTTCAATGTAAATTGACTTTATTGTTCATTCATTTAGGTACACAAAATAGTTAATGTCAATGACATCTTCAAGCGCTTCGGCCACTGGTAGCACTCAATGTGAATCACAACCTTCATGTGAGAGCAAGGCATCAGTCAAACGAAAGTCAAATGATGCTGGTTTGGAATTTGGCATCCTAGTTGATCCATCTAACTTAGACAGAGTAAAATTCAAGTTATGTGGAAAGGTGATGTCTGGAAGTATTCGTAGAATGAAAGACCACATAGGACATATTAAAGGGAATGTGCTTCCTTGTGCCAAAGCTTCAATTGATGATTAAGCGAAGCATAGAAATGCTATTGGTGAGGTAAAAAAGGCAAAGAAGAGAGACTAAAAAGCATGAAGAAGATTTGATAAATAGTGTGAAAGTTACGGGGTTGGACAAGTATCTTGAAGAAGAAGTTGAATTGAGAGAGTTAGGCACGAGGCTACCCCGTTCTCTTGGTCCAATTGAAAAATTTGCTACATGTATCAATCCTGAAGCTTCATTGAATGTGGCAAAAACAATGCGGGAAAGAACATACAGGATGCCATTTGGAAAAAGAGATCTCTTACTGTGAAAAATTATATGGCTGATTGGATTTATGAAGCTAGCATATATTTCAATGCAATTGACCTCGATAGCTTCAAGCTCTTTACAAAGGCACTTGGTCAAGGTGGAAACTTCCCAGTCAATATGAATTAAGAGAGCCTTTGTTGAAAGAAGTGATGGAAAGAACCAAAGTCAAAGTAAAGCCACGTGAAAATGAGTGGAAAGAATGGTTGCTCACTTATGATCAATGCTTGAAGTGACAGAAAAAGAAGAAGTATCATGAACTTGTGTGTTAATTCTAAGGAGGTACCATGTTTGTTTCTTCTAAGGAAACTTCGGATGTAGCCCACACAAGTGAAATGATTTTTGAGTTTGTTGATCAATGTATAGAGTAAGTTGCACCAGAGAAAGTCATTTAAGTAGTGACAGATAATGCTTCAAACAATATGGGAGCAGAAAAGTTACTGCGTTTGAAAAGGCCAACTATCTTCTAGACATCATGTGCCACACATACCATTAATCTTATTTTGGAGGGCATTGCAAAACTACCCGGGAGTCACTAGATTTGCTTTTTCATTCCTTAGTTTACTAGTGGAGAAAAAGGCTTAATTGAAGGTAATGTTTGGTAGCTCTGAGTGGGATGAATGAAAATGGTCTAAGACTGTCAAAGGTCAAACAAGTTATAATATTGTGATTGTTGTTTCTCATTGTATCTTGATTTGCATTTGTTCATTCATTACATTAGGTTCTATACTTAGTCGCTAAATGGGCTGCGTACCAGTTAGCGTGGCATCTGTGTATAGAACTTTGCCTTAGAATAGTTTTCTAGACTTCACAGGTTTCATCGGAAGACTTCGGCTGAAGGCTTCACCAGCAGACTTCAAGCAGCCTCTAGCGGCAGATCTTGTCTGCACCCAGAAAGCTTGGCATGTCCAGCCCTTCCTTGAATCAAGCTTAAGTGGATTATTTAATTCAGCTTTTAAATAGTTTGAATTTGTATTGAATCCATCTTTGAATCAGCGCTTGACTTCTTAGACACGCCCCTCCAGCTTTTCCGAAAAAGCATGAAGACTTTCGCCTCCTGAATGTGACAGTGCAGGTGCACAGTTTGACATAACTAGACTGTACCAACTACTGCAGGTCTACAACTCTTCTCCATACCCTGATCAGTCTCAGATTGAAGATGAAGTCAACAAGGCAGCTCCAAGCCTTTAATGAAATTAACCTAATAGAGCTGATGCTCACTTCGTCTTTCCAAACAGTCTCAAGGATGCTCAGCTATAAATACTGCCATTAAAGACTGAAGAAATCAATGCTCTAAATATATCCAACAACATCAAGCTTTATACTCAGTGCATTCAAGAGATCATTAATTGATCATCAAAGTCCTCAACAACAACAAGAAGATCTGCTTCAACTCTTATTCATTTACTTCTTATTGTTGTATTCTTACTATTCTTCTGAACATTGAATATTCTACTTTACCAGATATTCAATTCCCCCACCCCCAAACACAAGTCAAATATTTTGTACACGATCCATTGGATATTTCTGTAATAGAACTAGTGGAAAATATAGTGGACATTTAAATCCAAGGTTGACTGCCTTGGTGGTGGACGTAGCATTCATTATAGTGTGAACCATCTCAAAACACATGTGTTAATCTTCCTCTGTTGATTACTGTTTTTATACTGTCATTCATTTCCTTAACTTATTCCTTTAGCAGCAAACTTAAGTAATCAGCTAAGTCTTCCGGTAGTGCTTCATCGGCAGACTTGATCTGTCTTCCTTACAAGTCTTCCGCTACTTCAATCTTCTTAATAGATTGCAAGTGCTTGTTCTAGGAATTATTACGAAAAGTTTTAAGTGTTAATAAGTTATTCAACCCCTCCCCCCCCCCTACTAACTTATTATTGTTCTCATTGGGACTTACAGTGATGGCTATTTCTTTTTGGAATGATGTGACATCTTGCTTGACGGTTTTTTCACTTTTGGTTAAGGTGCTTCGTATTGCGATGCAAATAGAAAGCCATCAATGGGATTTTTATATGGGGAGCTTCTATAGGCACATGAAGATATAAAAAAGGTTTTAAATAATTATTCCAAAAACTATGAGCCCCTCTTCGAAATAATGAATGCAAAGACGAAAGGTAGAGTCGACACCTCGTTGCACTTGATGACTTATCTATTGAATCCTTATTATCATTATAAGGATCCCAATCTTATATTAGATCAAGCTGTCTCGGATGGACTTATGGAGTGTCTTGATGTTATTTGTCATTGAAACTTTGATTTGTTGAGTCATATTATGAATGTTGAGTTAACAATTTATAAGACAAAAGGAGGAGCTTTTGAGAAGCCGGTTGTAGCAAAATGATGTGAAGTAAATGACGACAATTTTGATCCAGGTAAAAGAAAATCTCAATATGAAACTTTTTAATTCTTCCTTTAAATAAAGTTATCAATTACGCCATTATTTGTTTTATTTTTTAACTTCACACAGCAACTTGGTGGTTAATTTATAGTCATGCTACACCTAACTTGCAAATAATTGCTACAAGGACCTTGTCATTGACCAGTAGTTCGTCCGGATGTGAAAGAAATTGGGGTGCATTTGAAGGGGTTAGAAATTTATCAAGTTGACTTTTAAATTTTAATTTATTATTTTAATATCTTGATATGTTATTTTCTTAAACACTTCTAAGTTCTACCTCATGTGTCTTTTTCTCTTTTTGGTTTACAGATACATACTAAGAAGAGAAACATATTAGATGTTTCACGATTAAACAATCTAGTCAATGTCCAATTCAATTCGCGTTTATTGAACAAACGCAAGAGGGGAAGGGAGAAAGATGTCGATGTGCTACTTGCTAGTGATGCAAGTAAAACACAAGACTGGATTATTCTTGGGTTCTATGATGATGAAAATGAGATGGGTGATCGACTTGGTGGTGATGATATTTCTAGAGTGTGGAGCTTGAGGTGGAGGATTTTGATTCTAATGATGAGGTGGAAGTGAATGAGAATTAAGATGAATTTGAATCTGATCAAAAGTGTGTGGAAGAAAATTATGCAGAAGAAGAAGAAGATCCATTTACTATTGCTACTTAGTACTTTAGTACTATACAATATATGGTATATATTGTATAGTACTTACTACCTAGTAGTTATTGTGTTGATGTTCTGTTGCGTTCTGTTTTGCTGCTATAGTGTTGCCACCTTGTTGTTTTACTACTACAGTGTTACTTCCCTTCTGTTTTGCTGCTACTGATGTGTTGCTGCCTTTTTGTTTGGGCGTTTCTGTCACTGCCATAATTGATTAATTTTGTTTGTGAAGCCTTACTTTTTTTGTTCTAACTTCTAATTAGGAAACTTTTGTTGTTGATATCTCGTTGTTTTACCCTTAAAAGTTAGTATGTTGGTTTCATTGATTAAGAGCGGTGTATTTGGTAATTTCGTGGTATGATATGTCATATGAACAAGGTAATCATTTGTTGAGTTACCATTCAAATGATTTAGTATTTTACAATTTTACATGAACATTTGTTATTTCATTGAAAGGATGGTTTTAATGTTAGTTAATTAGACTATGTTTAAAAAAATTGAGAAGCACTGTAATTATGCCTTAATTTCTCGGTCCCGCCTAGGTACTCTAGGCACTAGGCCCTCGTTTACCACCTAGCACCCACCTTGCGACTTTAAGAACCTTGGGTGTATGAGAGGCGAATATTATGGGTTGTTCAATTAGCAAGTAATTAAACAACTGAGTGTTAAGCACTCGACCCACTATGACGACTTAACATTACACAATCAACAACCCTTTGCCCTTGCAACGCAATACAAGTCTGTTGTTATGAATGTGATTGGGATTAGCAGCATTGGAGCTTCCTTGGGACATCTTCAAGCAGCTTATCTTCAACATCACTATTGAGTGCTTAATATCTTGCAATACATATGAAGTCTATGCACAGAAGAAACTGAGTTCTTTGAAGGGAGAAAGCATTCAAATCAAGAAAAAAAGTTCTTGTTCTTGTGAATTCCTACCTGCTCTCTTTCACACAAGTGTTCTATAGAACGAATACTTGTCTTCTTCTAGCACAACATTGGTTGAATAAGCTATGTTGTGTGTCAATACACGTCTATCTCTCTGTATCTATTGAAGAGTGATGAGAGGCTTTTTTATAGGTTGAGGAAGCAATAGATCCGTTGAGATTCTGGATAATCTTCTAAATGTTGGAGTGCCTGATTTTGAATGCGTTCAGATGCATTACTTAAAATGTTGGTTAAAAGATTACATGAAGATCTTTTGTCTTGATTTAGTCCTAAGGTCATGTTTGTTTTATTTGACAAGACGTTCAAACTTGATATTGTGAAAAGTGCTATGTGGATGATCTTGTTGAGAATAGGATGGCTCGATTACCCTTGCAAACAAGCTAGCTTGATTACCCGCGGTACGAACTATTGGTGTTTTGGGCGTAATGAGGGTGCATTGAGGACAGGCAATGCGATCATATCTTGTTGGTCATGCGGTCGCATCCCAAGGGAGAAATTCATAGGTGCTCTCAGTATTGCATGCGGGCACATCTAGGATGTCAATGCGACCGCATCGGTGAGGCATATTTGATTTTGGATTTTTTCCTTGTTTAATAGTTTAGGGTTTGGTATTGTATCCCTATATATAATTGTAACCCTAGAACTTGTTCAAGGTTGGCATAGTAAAATTTTGATAGTCCGTTGGCCCCAATTTATCTCTCTATTCTCTTTGATTGATCTTGGATTACTCTGTTAATTGTTTGCAAAGTCTTCCGCTTTGCACAACAGATCTGTTGAGATGTGTCTTGAAGATTGCGATCAATCTCAGAAGAAGAGATGTCTGGTGGATATAAATAAAGGAACATACATCAATGCGAATCTTTTAGTTGTTAAGAAAATCTGCTATTTTTCTCTTTACTCAACTTCTACATGGAGTAGTAGATATTTGAAGCTTCAACACATATTGAGATATATGCTTCATAATAATTCTCATGTAGTAGAATAAGGTGGTGCTTGCACTGGTCACGCTAATCCTTTGATTTAATGTATGCCACTGGTTGGTAGGACAAAGACTTGGTATATGTACACGGACAATAAACCTAATCTAAGACATATAGCAATGTTTCAGTGAGTTGCTACATTAACTGGTACGCATCTCATTTAGCCACTCTTGGAACATGTTGTAATGGGAACACGTAAATCACTGTGTTGGAATATGCAAGTAGTATAATAGATTTTGTTGGATATTTAATTAATTGAGTTATTGAATTTTCTAATTATTTTGTTTTAATTAATTATTTGTTTTGCCTTTCTTGGTATTTACATTAATTAATTATTATTGTTACACTTTTTATAGAAAAGTTATTTTGGAGATTATGCTTTAATTGGATTTTAGGGTTTATGAATTATTAATCTATTAGGATTGTATGTTCTTTGTTAAACGTGATTTACGTGAGTTGTTTGTCTTGCTCAATGAGACACGGCTGACCTAAATATATTTGGGAAGGAATCCTTCTTATTTGGTAAGTCTATATTAGATAATATCTTGTCTTTCTTTATTGCACTAACCTACTAACCTTTTATGGTAAGTGATTTCCTTATTCTACAAGGTTTCTAGGTCAAGGATGCAAGTATATATAGAAGAGGACGGAGCCCAGAAAGTTTAAAATGTTACTGACCATAAATCATACACAAAATTTTAAAAGAAAGAGAGAGAGAGAGAGAGAGAGGGAGATATCGAAAACTACTGCTGCTCATATTCTGAATGATCTGTTGAATAAAGCTACATCGAAGCCTTCATTCATCCTGTTACCAACACTATTTTCTGTTTACATCCGCTACTGTTTTGTTAAAAGCTTTTTAGCATATGTCAGTCTAGGTAGTCTATGTGTTATTATTATTCAAGCCATATCTGCTATATCTAGAGCTTTTCAAGAATTCCACTTTGTTAGTCTTTCAAATATAATAAGCTTAAACATATATTTTACTAGTGGAATATTTTTTGCCACGAGGCACGATCAATAAGTATTTTTTTTTCTAATTGATCAAAGGTTAATCTCTTGTGTTCGGTTTCGTTCTTCACTGTTTTGGTTTTGTTTTTAAATTCCGTTGCTTAGATAGACTCGATCAATAACATGCCTACTAATGAATGATCATTTATCTCAAGGCATGCACTAAGCTTGATTTACAAGCGATGACTTTAGTATAGTCACACATTGCTAAGTATTTATAGACTCGATAAATGAAAGTAAGCAATAGTAAAACATTTTGAGGCAATTATGAAGTATAATTGGTGATAAGACCAAGAAAATATTTTTTTCAAAAAAAAATATTATTGCTCTATAGATTAAGAAGATTTAAGGTCTTTGGCAAGTTTTTGAATGAGCAATTTATCAAAGCATTTTAAAAGAAGTTGTTGGATACCAATTGCTAGAATTTCAATTCTTGCAGGATATCAATAAAAACTTTGAATATGCTCTTAGATACCAAATTGTGAGATTTATTGTTGGAATACGCCTACTAAAGTATGACTTATACATTTGCATATTTCGAATATCATGATTTGTTTGTTCACATTACTGCATGTTAAAAGAAGGAAGAGCTTCTTGAGATTTGCAATGAAATGAGCAAATTTGATATGAGTAATGATTATTTGGCTATGTTTGCTAAAAAGTTTGGTAATTTTTTTAAAGTAAAAAATCAATCCAATTTAAAAAATACTAACAATGATTCTATGTCAAGATCTAATCCTAGCAGGTTCCAAGAAAGCTCAAGTGTAGCAAGTCAAGGAGAACAAAGGAACATTGATTCGGCTCAATGTCATGCTTGCAAAGGATATGGATATTATGCAAATAAGTGTGCTAATACACTCATGAAGAAAGGTAAGAATTTTATTGCTACATTAAGTGATAGTGATGAGGAAGAGTTTGACAACTTATATAGTTTTTTACTCATGAAAAACTTGTTCATATGAATCATCTATTCACTTTCCCTGAAGAAAGACCTATTCCTATGAATCCGTTAAGACTGCCCAGGAATGATGTCTCCAATGTAAGCTCATTTGTGCCTACATTAATGAAAATATGACATGTTTCTATTATGTTTGATTCTTCTCCCTACTCCAAAGTTATTTCGCAGATTAATGATGACTCTGATGATGAAAATCAAGATCTTTTAAATGATTATAAAATCCTTTTTGAAAAGTGAGTAAACAAAAAGTTTTAATTGAAAAGCTTACAAAAGAAAAGGAAGTTTTGAACATTGAAAATAAAAGATTAAATATTTTGAATGATGATCAAAAGGAGGCTTTAGCTCGTATTAAATCTCTACTTACCAGACAAGATGTGGAGCTTGAAAAGATGAAAAGTGAGTTAGATAAGTCTAATGGTACCTTGCATAAAATGAATAAAGGTAAGACTACTCTTGAATAAATTTTGGAAGTAAGCAATGAGAATAGAGTAGGCCTTGGTTATAAAATTCCTAAGATTCTCATATCTATTAAAATATCAACAAAGCTCATATGTTTGTTAAAGAAACTGGTAAGTGCCCCTCTATCTCTTCAAAAAATTCGACTTCTTCTGATTTATGTAATAAAAGAAGCTTAAAAAGAAAGTCTTCCAGAAAACGTGGTGTGAGCTGTCTTTACTGTTATATTAGTGGCCACATTAAACCTTATTGCCATAAAAGACAAGCTGATCTTGCCTAAAACATGTTCCAAAACTCCTATGTTTGTTAAAGAAACTGGTAAGTGCCCCCCCTATCTCTTCAAAAAAATTCGACTTCTTCTAATTATGTAATAAAAGAAGCTCAAAAAGAAAGTCTTCCAGAAAACGTGGTGTGATCTGTCTTTACTGTTATATTAGTGGTCACATTAAACCTTATTGTCATAAAAGACAAGCTGATCTTGCCAAAGACATGTTCCAGAACTCAATGAAGGCTCCGATGAACTTTCATTCCAGAATTCATTCATCTTCTGGAAGGTCTGCTTGGACTCAATGAAGATCTGCTTGGACCCAAAAATCCATAATTTTTTGTCATGTTACCTTTACTTTTTTTAAGTTTAACATTGCATGTAGATGGTACTTTGATAGTCGATGTTCTAGGCATATGACATGTTCCAAAGAATATTTGGAAAATTATGAAAATGTCAAAGGTGGATGTGTGACATATGGAGGTGGTGCTCGAGGTCAAGTTATTGGTAAAGGTATTCTAAATTGTCAAGGACTACTTAAATTAAATAATGTGTATCTAAGACCTGGTAGTAATATGACTCCTTATGAAATTCTAAATGGAAAGAAACTTACTTTAAAGTATTTTCATGTGTTTGGAAGTATTTGTTATTTGCTAAATGGTAGAGAACATCTTGCAAAATTTGATTCAAAAAGTGATAAATGTGTGTTTATGGAATATGCTACAAATAGCCGTGCCTATAGAGTATTCAATCTTAGGACAAGAACTATTATGGAATCCATGAACATTATCTTTGATGATCTATCTGATTTGGGTAGAAAAAGTGTTGAAGATCAGGTTGATGATCTCCTAGAAAGTCTGCAAACTTCAGAATCTGAAGTTATTCAAAGTGAAGAAATTGTTTCAAAGAATGCTGGAATGAATAAGAAATTGTTTCAAAGATGCTGGAACGAATGAAGGCTCCAATGTCCCTTCATCAGGGACTTCATTGAAGAATGTTAAAACAGATTCAGATTCCGATGAAGAGAAAACCATAATGGACAGATCAAAAGACATTCCCAGCAGAATTAAGAAGGATCACCCTTCCAGTTTGGTGATTGGTGAAGTAAGTGCAGGTGTGTAAACAAGAAGAAGAGAAAGGTTAGTTACAAAGACATGATTAAACTTGCCTGTTTGTCACTTGAGTGCTTAAATGTTCTTACTTGTTGTTATGTGTCTGAAATATAACCAAAAAATGTGGTAGAAGCCCTAAAAGATGAACCTTGGATAAATGTCATGCAAAATGAACTTGAACAATTTGTGAAAAATGATGTTTGGTACTTAGTTCCTCGTCCAAAATCTACTAATGTTATAGGAACCAAGTGGATATTTAAAAATAAGTCTGATGAACAAGGTAATGTGATTAGAAACAAAGCTCGTTTAGTTGCTCAAGGATACACTCAAGTAGAGGGAATTGATTTGGATGAATTTTTTCCCCAGTTACTATAATTGAATCCATTAGATTGTTGCTAGCTATTGCATGTTATTTATGTATTTCATTACAACAAATGGATGTTAAGAGTGCTTTCTTGAATGGTGTGTTAAATGAAGAAGTTTATGTAGAACAAACTAAAGGCATTGAAGACCCTTTTAAGCTAGATCATGTTTATAGACTTAAGAAAGCCATTTATGGTTTAAAACAAGCTCCTAGATCTTGGTATGGTAGGTTAACAGATTATCTACTTAAAATGGTTTTAAAAGAGGAGAGGTTGATAAAAATTTGTTTATTCAAAAATTCAATAAAGAAATTCTTATTGCTCAAATATATGTAGAAGATATAATTTTTGGTTCCACATCCGATTCTATGTTAAAATAGTTTATAAATGGAATGACTTCTAGTTTTGAGATGAGTATGGTTGGTGAATTAAATTTCTTTTTGGGTATGCAAATTAAACAATCTAGAGATGGTATATTTCTCTCTCAAGTTAAGTATGCTAAGAATTTAGTTAAAAATTTTAAAAAGGAGAATGCTACTTATAAAAAGACTCCTATGTCCTCCAAAGTTATGCTTAGTAGAGATGATTAGGGTAAAGATGTTGATAATACCTCTATATAAGTATGATAGGCAGTTTACTTTACTTGATTGCTAGTCACCCTGATCTTGTGCATTGTGTGTGTGTTTGTGCTAGGTATCAAACAACCCCAAGGAATCTCACCTTGTAGCCTTAAAAAGAATTATTAGATATGTAAGTGGTTTTCTTATTCTACAAGGTTTCTAGGTCAAGGATGCAAGTATATATAGAATAGGACGGAGCTCAGAAAGTTTAAGATGTTTACTGAGCATAAATCATACACAGAATTATAAAAGAGATAGAGATATCAAAAACTGTTGTTGCTCTTATTCTGAATGATCTATTGAATGATGCTACATCGAAGCCTTCATTCATCCTGTTACAAGCACTGTTTTCTGTTTACATCCGCTACTGTTTTGTCAAAAGCTTTTTAGCATATAGTCTGGGTGTTATTATTATTCAAAGTCACATCTGATATATCTTGAGTTTTTTCATGAATTCCACTTTGTTAGTCTTTCAAATGTAATGAGCTTAAACATATATTTTACTAGTTGAATATTTTTTGCCACATGGCACGATCAATAAGTATTTTTGCTTCTTGATCAAAGGTTAATCTCTTGTATTCAGTTTCGTTCTTCACTATTTTGTTTTTTTTTAAATTCCGCTGCTTAGATATCTCAATGAAGTCTTCAATATATGAACTCTTCATTGTAAGCTTCATTAACCAAATATTTTTAAAACAATTTATTTTGTTTTCGTTTTTGTTTTATCCTTGCTATAATTATTCTTTCAGATTTGATGCACATGCATATTTCTAACAATCTCCTCCGATTTGCTTGAGCCTATTACCAAGTTGACATATACATAAAGCTCTTAAAGTAGATATTCAGATCTTAGTAATAACATGCCTACTAATGAATGATCATTTATCTCAAGGCATGCAGTAAGCTTAATTTACTAGCGATGGCTTTAGTATAGTCACCTATTGCTAAGTATTTACAAACTCGATAAATGAAAGTAAGCAATAGTAAAACATCGTGAGACAATTATGAGGTATAATTGGCGATAAGGCCAAGAAAATATTTTTTTTTTCAAAAAAATCATTCTTGCACTATAGATTAAGAAGATTTAAGATCTTAGGCACGTTTTTTAAGGAGAATTTATCAAAGCATTTTAAAAGAAGTTGTTGGATACCAATTGCTAATTTCAATTCTTGCAGGATATCAATAAAAACTTGGAATATGCTCTTACAAACTAAATTGTGAGATTTATTGTTGGAATATGCTTGCTGAAGTATGACTTATACATTTGCATATTATCATGATTTGTTTGTTCACATTACTGCATGTTCTAACAAGTGACTAAAAGAGTTGCGTACTGGTTAGTGTGACAGCTTGTTAAACATTGCATAGGTCTTAGACTAGGAGAGTCCTCGTCTCAGTCCTACTCTTACGTGATGACCTCAGCAGACCAGTTTTCCAGTACACAAGCATCATCAGACCTCTCTACAGGTTGATAATATCTTCAAGAATTCAAACCAGCAGACTTGTGTACGGGTTGATAATCTCTTCAAGAATATCAAACTAGCAGACATTCAAAGCTTCTTAGGCTGCACGTGTGACAAAATGGAATCATTGCAGATGTTTAGAAACGACAAAAGGCTCAAGCTTCGTAAAAGTCAACTTGTAGAAAACCATGCAAGATCTAGTTGGATATTATTCAACAAATATTCCTTTCTACATTTGGTCCATGAGTTCAAATGAATCTACTTTATTGGAAAACCAAATGCCAGTGTACTATTCCATCAGACAGGCACAACAGAGACGCATCAACTCAGTCTGACTTTTTGACAACTTTTTCAAAAAGAGATCTTCAAGAATATATTTATCCAACAGTCCATAAGATTTACTCTTATCCAATGATCACTACGACGGATAAAGATTATTCGAAGATAATCTCAATGGATCTAAGATTTTTGTCTATAAAAGAAACCTCTTCTCCCTTCTTACAAAAATGAGAGACGGTGAGAGAACTTACAAAGATCACCGTGGAAAAACTCAGACCTTTGTAAAACACATTCTATGGATTGCAAAGAAGAAAAGAAAGAAGGAAGAAATAGTGATCTAAAAAGTTTAACAACAGAGAACAGTGTCACGATCAAGAACTCCTTTCTTGATTTGAGCTCTTTAACCTCCTTCAAAAAACTCAGACTCTACAGCACTACAGAGATCCAATTCTTTGGTAAAGGTCAAGCACTTCAGATTTCGTTGAAGATAGATCTCCAAAGATGTCCAAGGAAGATGACGAGCTAGTTGTCTGGATTACATTCATACCAGCAAACTTGTATTCCATTGCAAGGGTTGTTGGTTGTACAACAATAGGTCATCATATGGAGTTGAGTGTTTTGCACTCTATTGCTCAGATATTCCTTATCTGAGCAACCCATAAAATTGTCTTCTTATGTCTCATCTTCTTGATTCCTCCTATTCTTGACATGTTCATGAAACTCTGAGAAATGAGTTCTTAAATGGGGAAGGAATCCAGGGGAAGAAAGTAGATAGCTAGGTTAAAGAGTGTAGGTTGATGTATTATGCATGTTTACCTTTGAGTAAACCTCTGTTGATTTGTAATATAAAATACATTCATCAAACTCAGCCTTAATTTCTCTTGCTAGTGTTTAAAAGGTTTTAATTCAATAAAGTTATCTATTCTAGAACCCATGTCTTGCATCTGAAGAAGTGTTAAGTATGTTGTTGTTCTGAACATATATTCGTGTACAACTGCTTAAACCTTCTAAGATAAATTTGTTAAGCCAGAACCTTTCCGCTGCCAAACTATTTTATAAGCTAACAATTTATCTACAATCAGTCAGTAGAGTTCATTACTCGGCTATGAACAAGTCTGACGCCTTGTACAACAGCAGACCTGTCTCATCTTAAGATTGTTTTATCCTTTAGAAGTGTTTCACCCATATTCGAAATGAATGGTGAGATAATTTTTAAAGTGGTAACATAAGTTATTCACCCTCCTCTAGCCTATTTGAGCACATCCATAGGACCAACAACTGGTATCAGAGCTAGACTCTGTAAGCTTCTCGCCATGTTTAATAGCCTGAGAGTTTGATCCTCGTTGCTCAGCTTAGATGCAAAGTCAAAAGAAATGTTGGATCTTGATTTAATATCTTAAATTTTTTTTGACATGGGATATCAGGAGATATTTTTTTTATAAAAAAAAAAAACATGTTCAAAATTGAAATGATATTTTGTTTTCAAAACTCGTGAGAAAGACAACCTCTATGGTGACATTTGCTTGACTATGAGAAATTCCTTCATGTGATAGAAGTTAATTCTTTGTTTGACACTATGAAGAGAAAAATCTCAGATGTACACAACGTCGATGGATGCTTATCTTCAAATGTTTCTCAATCCTTTATCTCTTGACATAAGGCTAACGATTGTTATCAATCCAACACCTTCTCGAGAGAAATTACATATGGATAAAGGACATGAAAAATAGTATCAAATGAAATCTATTAATAGACACATCTATCAAGCATGTAGATTGTTAAGCTCAGATTCCAAGGACATTCTTCGCAGAACATCGAATTCTTCTTCAACTATAATCCTCTGTTGTTAAGGGTACACCCAAGAACACTTTGCTCAACTATCACTTCTGATCCTCCTCATCCATGAGCAAATGAGATCAAGGGAAGATAAGAATGATAATCCAGTTTCTGTATGATTATTTTTTGTAGATTATTTGGAACTCTTATCATGTACTATGATTTTCTGGAGCTTCCTAAAGCTCATAAATGTTGCTAATGATTTGCTGAAAAGTTCTCTAGGCAGGAACACAGATGCATATAGACTGCAATACAACTTTTATCTTTCTCTGCAAGTAGATTTTATGAATTCATTTGTTTATAAAGACCGCAGTTTGGAACACAAACAAACTCATTTCAATCTTCACTCCTTCCTTATCTTGCCTACGGTATACCAAATCTTTTGGGCTCAGTTGTCGTTGCTGACCGAGATTGTAAGTATATCTCCACCAAGTGGCATACACTCTAAGGTTGATAACCTTGTTTGATATGCTCGCATTTATATATGTTTTGTCTACATTTGACAAATTCTTATAGATATATTGCTTAAGTAAAGTTATATAATATTTAATTGCATTGTTGAATTCTCCCCCAATTCAACTACTAGCATATATGAGTCTTGATGATTTGATTGTTTCGAGTGGGTCATGAGCATAATTATCAAAAATCAAGTTTCTGCCATCTTGGTGGAATCTAGTCCAGTTGGTGTGGGGGAAAGGGCGAGAAGGCAAATATAAAAGAAAGGGAGAATAAAAAAAATATTTTTTGTATTTAGTTTTAATTTATTAAATTTAACTTTTAATTTGTTAAATCTAATTACTTTCTCTACCCAAAAAAAGAAGTAAATACCCATCAAAATATATTTTTCACAAAACTAAAGTTAACTTTATAAAATAATTTTTTTTTGGATGGAAAAAGTAAAAATTAAAAGAATATAATCCTTTTAACCCTTTCAACCAATTTTTTATTTTATCGTAACATTTTCTGCCACTTAACAATCCCAGTCACCATCCACAAGGACAATTATATCATTAAAATGAAAATTTGACGAAAATGTTAACTACCGTGAGACGAGGGACTAACTGAAGGCCAAAACTTGAGTTTAAAGACCAAAATAGAAAGTGTCATAGAGGTTAAATAAAATCAATTTAAAGTGTTTAGTTCAAGGACCAAATTATATATTAAACCTTTATTCTTCTATTAGTATACTCCTCTTCGTTGGTAAATTATTGTCGCGGTTATTTTTTTAAGTAAGAGTTTAATCAACACCATACTATTTACTTTTACTATGTTCATCGTTTGTTTATTTACTAGATAAATTAATTCAATTGATTTTTCTAACAGTGGATTAAGTCCAACTAAAACATTTAACTATAACTTATGCCTCTATGTTATTTTTCTTACTTTATTTTTCATTAAAAAAAATAAAAAATCACAAAATACTTTATTTATCATTATAAGATAAAAAATGACAAAATAAATATACATATACAAACGCACCTATTTATTCAAAGAGTAAGACTAGATCAATGGATGCTCAAAGTTTATAGAGGGTGGTTGTTTATAAAATTAATTGAATTTCGACTCCTACATAATTGTAAGTATACAATGATTTGGTCTCATATTAACATGAATTAATATATTGATTAATTTGAAACTATGCGGTCAATAAATTATGTTTTTTATATACTTTTTGAGTTTTGCCTTTTTCGTAATGTAGGGTACATTGATATGAAACTGCATAACTCCAAGCATATGTTGATTAGTTTCATAACTGCTCGAGTATACATTGATTAGGTCACATACTGACGTCGTGCCATAGGTACAGGCACAAAGATCTAGTAGAAAAAAAAGAAAGCTCACCGTGTGGCAACAATGGTTGTTGTATTAGTAATTAGTAATAGTGTGTGTGTATATATATATATATATATATAGATGATACTTCCACTACAATTTTTGATTATCGACTACAATATCATTTATTATATCAATTGAACACATATTTGGAAAATACTACCCCTTGATTACATGTCTATATTAAGTTGTCTATCAATGCTATTTTCCTACCTACCTACATAATTTTCTCAAAAATATCAAATAATATTAGTTTACCATTCACATAAACTACATAATTATTCTTTTTTATATATAAAATTGTATAATCAATAAATTCATGGCTAGAGTAATGTTATATAATAAAAACTAATATTATAAAAAATATCGTCAACCGAATTTTGAAAAAAGATGTGAACGTTGCTTATTCAAAGAAAATAATTTACAATTATATTCAATTAAAAAATATAATTGAAAAAAAAATCAATTCAATTGTAAAATTATATTTTGATATGATATCGTAAAGTATTACTACAATTTTCCTACCAATGACAATTGATTCTAAATATTAATTATGAATTGATTAATAAATTATCAATCCAATACCTACCATATTGTTATTATTAAATTTTAGTTTATGAAAAATAATTTTAAATTAAATTAATCTTTTATTATTATAATGATTTTGGTAGATAAATGCTTTAATGAATTAATTATCTTAGCCCCCCTCGTCTTGTAATTTGACGCATATCTTTTTATTAATAACTAGTACTCTTGTCCGTGCCGATGGCACGGTGTCAGTTTGGGAATTTATCAATAAATGAAGCAGATATTGTGGAAATGAACTACCAAAAATATTATTTTCTTAAAAATTTTGACTTTCAAACGGGGCCTCTTTGCCTAGAATGGAGGAATTAATTAATAGTTTGTATACGAAATTGAGGGTCTGACAAAAAGAAAAAAAAACAAATATTTCAAATTACAAAACTTACGATTTTTTTTAAAAATTTTAAATTTTTATACGAAATTACGGGTTGGAAAAATATTAAATTGATTAAGTTAATTATGATAATAATTAAAAATAAAAAAAATACAAATACAAATACAAAACTGTAAAACCGTAATATCTCAGTAAAACAAAAATGTAAAATAAATGGGATTTCCGGGTCGGTTATCTAGTTTTGGGCAGACAGATATGTATTCGGTTTCGAAAGGCAGTGGGTTACACGTATTAACAATCGGGTCGGTCTAATCACGGCGCCAAGGAAATTCGGATGTTGGTTCCTGATCATCCACAAAATGGGGAAAGCAAAGGTAACATTTTACGTCATTATTGTTGTTAAAACTTTGTTATTATTATATTGAATAAACTTATTTATGTGTTGAATATTGATCATTGAAATATAATGGAGGTCTGAATAGGTGTAGGAGATGGAGTAGGAGTAAGAGAATTAATTGGAATAGGAATAGATGAATAGGAAGAGAGAGAAAATGGTTGTGGGAAAAAAACGTGAAAAAACGGTTGTAGATAAAATGGAATCCTGACCGTTGATTGTATTTCGTAAAAACAAATCATGGCCGGTAAATAGCTTTTGATATGAGTTAATCTTAGCCGGTAAATAGCTTTGTTAAAACCAAATCCTGACCAGTAATTAGCTTTTGTAACCGCCCTGATCTGTTTTATATAATAGATAGGGTACCCAAGCCCGTCACCCACTTAATCAGCTATTCTTTTTATAAAAAAAAAATTAGTTATCTTATATTGGTGTGCATGATTTTTCAGAACCGAACCGAACCAATAGAACTGGACCGAACCAGTCAAAATTGAACCTGACCAATACTTTGGTTTGGTCCTGGATCTGAATTTTTATAAAATCGGACATTTGGTTTGGTCCCTGGTTCTCGAACTAAAAAAACACGCACCCGGACCGAACCGACCCAATATGTGGTTTATTTATTAATTTTATTATTATTATTTATTAAGTATATATATTATATATATTAATTCCTAATACTTTCTTTGTTCTACTTTTTAGATGGTACTCTTTTATTATTTTGTTTCTGTCGGTTTGTTATGCTATAAGTTTATGAATTCGATATTTTTAATTATTGAATGTACTTTTATCGAATGTTTTTTAATTTTTTTATGAAGTTTCAGTCTTAAAAATTTATTATGTATTTGTATTAATCAGTTAAAAAGTAAAAAATCATAGTATTGGTCCGGTCCCGGTTCTCATACATCTTTGATTGGTTTTGGACCGGACCAATGTTTTGGTTCTCATACATATTGTGTTGGTTCCAGTTCTAAATTTTTTTAGAACCAGACCTGGTCTGGTTCTGATTTTTTCTTTTTGTTTCCAAAAAACTGTACCGAACCGAACCAAACACACTACTTATCTTATAATGAAACATGATACGAAGCACACATTATCAATATATATATGTATAATAAAAATACAAAAAATATATATTATGTTCTTATTTGTGTTAATAATTAAAACTAATATGGAAAGAAGAGATCTTTTGCTCAATTTCAAATGAGAACTAATTAATTTTGTCTAAATATGTGTTTAATTTATGTAATAATTGGTAATATACGGATAATCGAAAAACGTGGTGAAAATCAACATTTGGACATATACATATATAAGGGTGAGAGAGAAAAAGGGTCAACGAGTTTTTTGTTTTTTGTTTTTTTACCATAATACAAATTGGAAAGAATCAATTTGACCAACTAACTTCCAATATCCAAAATGTGACCTAACAATTTTCAATTTTGGTACAATGTGGTCGTTAATGGCCCATCCAATTAACTTTCAATTTCGGTGTGATGTGGTCGTTGACACCTCATCCAATTTTGTACCAGAGCTGTTGATCTAGACTAACGAAAGGATTGTAGGAAGGGTGTTTTTGTCCGTCCCCATTGAAAATGGAAAACGGGGTAAAATGGTTAATTTTGTCATTGTACTTTAACCAATCGTTACATTTTGTCAATGTACCATTTTCGAGCAAAATTGTCATTGTATTTGAAAAGAGAGATTCAATTTCGTCATTATCACCAACTGTTATCCAATTTTTAACGGAATTAATTTCAGTTGCTAGAAAGATACTTAACGATAGTTGAAACTAAAAGTTATACTCCCTCCGTCCCTAAATTATCGTCCTCCTTCCTTTTTTGTCCGTCCCAAAATAATTATCCATTTTGAAACTTACCTTTTTAGAACATCACTTTTACTACTTTACCCTTACTTTTTCACTCTACTTTAATTATGGGTCACATATACATGGACATTAAAGGAAACTACACATTAAACCAATATAAATAATCAAGTCAATTATTTTTTCTTAAATTGTGCGTCGGGTCAACCCAGACAATTATTTAGGGACGGAGGGAGTATAATTTATGGTTCTTGAATTATCAGTTTTTTTTTTCTTTAAGAGGTTAAAAAATATATTTTATGAACAAAAAAAAGGAAAAAAATGAATCAAGAAATATAAATATATACGGTTTCAAATCAAATATCCAAACCAAGAAATGTGAATCCAGCACCAACCATGGGGACAAACCCCTCTCTCCTCCAATCCAATCAAAATGGAAAAACCCAAATCAAGAAATACTGATGCGTGAGAGAAAGAGCGCGAGAAGAATGAGATTGAATTCGAATAACAAAGTAGAGCATTTCGGAGGGCATGCCGGAAACCATGAAATCAGTGGTGGTAGTACGACGGTCATGGCGGTTTCAACCGCCATTAGAACTGTCTTTACAACACCTTCCAGTCATCCAAATCTGATCTCCAGTTAGTCATCCTCCGCTTCTTGCCCATCATCGCCAGAGTGAAATTTGAATGAAGAGGGTGTGGTTATGGGTAGGGGTGACAATTCGTACTATCGTATCGCATTCGTGCCTCTCCATCGTATTTTCATATTATCTATGTTATTTAATCATATAAATATAACAATAAATATTCTTTTGAATATATTAATAATTTCGTGTTTTTCGTGTTATTTGTCTCTATAATCGTGTTTTATAATCGCATCGTGTTGATCGCACTATCGTATCATGTTAATCATTACCACCACTAGTTATGGGTTCAAGAACCAAATAGGGCTGAGGAAATTATGTTGGGTCTGCAATTTTTCTTCTCAACCTTTTCGGAAGGTGCATAATGAAAAACAAAAACTTCCCTTGTAAAGCCCCTCCAGTAGTAGTACTCATCAACAACTTCATTGCAAAAATGGATGAAGCGTTAACAGAAAGGACCACATCACACCAAAATTGAAAGTTAGTCAAATTGGTTACCCACAATTTGTACGATGAAAAAAAAAAGCTATTTAACACGATAGAAACGTGATTTGTAAAAATTAGATGTATACAAGAGTAAAACAAGAGTATACAACAATAGAAATCTTTGATAATTTCAACCAAAAACTACCGTCGATCATTGATATGTAGAGCAAAAAAAGGAAACTTCTACGTAACAATGTAACAAGGCTAATCAAAATTCGTAAGATAATGTTAATCTTGTTTCCCGTCTGCCATCACAACGCTCTCTGTTCGAAATAGGGGCAAAGAATAACGACTGATGTAATTCACTACGCGCCATACCAACCGATGGCTTGACCAAACGAATGCTCTTATACATATTCATTAAGTTCGACGACACCAAAAATTTGGAGTAGATGATTCATTCTTTCCTAGTTTTACAAAAGTGGGTCAAAACTGGTGAGCTATTTTGTGTTCCATCTATGAAAGCTGCAAAGAATGCACAAAAACTCCATGTCTTGCCCCAGGTAGACGTCCCCACCTTCCCAAACGGGGTTCCTGATACAAGCGTACCATAAACATTTAGTTACTATGCAATTTTAAACAAAAACGTTATATTTACAACTACTTCTACGACTATTGCTACGACTAAGTGTTGATGAAGGGCAAAGTTGTGTTTCTCCAAAATAATGGTGCCAAGACATCTGTGGATGGGTTTTGAACACTAGGTCTTAAAACTTGTCACATAGGTGATTGTGCTATAAATTCAACAAGGACTGTGACTCCTTTTTATATTTCAAAGCACTCCAAATGTTTCGCAATAAAACCAAAATAGAGTGTTTTAAGGGTTCATGGTGAAAATTTTATCAACAACTACGGATAGATTGGTCATTTGACTGATTTAGTTAACAAAATTAAGGAACGCAACCACCCGATAACCACAATAGGGTTATATGCCTAATAGCGTACCAACGAGGTACATCAATGAAACTACAAGGGCGTTCACTGCATCTTTACTCTAATAATTATTGCCACCTGTTTGAAATTTGAAGTTCTGAAACTAAGAGGTTTTCAAAGGCTAGAAAGGGAAGTTGATCAGAAATTAATCAACAGCAACTTATGTAATTGGATATTGTTATCTAATGTTTCAAAATTAGAAACATAAATTTTGCCAATTAAATGAGCATATATAAAACAAGAAACTTCACCTTGCCTACTCCAGCAACAAGGAATTTCCCTGACTTAGCAAATGCCAAAGAATTGACAAATCCAACCTGCATCATAAGAACAAGCATGTGAGGGAAAAGTAAAAGTAAAGGGTCAGAATCAAATAGGAAAGATGAAACAAGACAAGAACCCTCAAGGTGAAAGCAACGACAATGATGTTACAGGAAACTTAATTAAAAATAAAATAAAACTTCACTTTCCCTACCACAATCAGTGCCTCCTGAAACAGTCAAAGCTAATTGCAAGGCAGTCACAATTATCCTAGGGATAGAAAATTATATGAGAACATCTGAATGGAATCAAAATTAAACGTGGTGCACTTTTTTCCCAAGATTAAGGGGATCAAACTGAGAAAACTTTTATTGCTCAATCTTCATACTAGGATAGATTAACCTATATGCCTCCTTCCCTTTGAAGACTATCAAATACTGGATAAGACTTTTTTTCAGTGGTACTTCTTCTCTTTCAACTTTCCTGTGCTACCTTTTCCAAAAAGTTCCATTCCAATGTATGCAATCTAGAACATCACCCCCGTACCCGTATCCTATATTTTTCAGAAATCTTGTATCCCTGTATCCCGAGTATGGGTATCTTTGTCCGCGTATCCATATCCGTGCAACATAGGTTTTAAATATACACTTACCAAAAAATAAAAATACCATATTGAACCCAAAGATGATTCTGACAAATAAATCCCCAATTGCATAATGAATCTGATGCGTGTAAATTGGATCAAGGCACCACGGGCTTGTCAATGATGCAGACATGGGGGAGTGGTTCCAATTGGAGAGTCAATCATTTTGGACATGGCATACTACTCACATTTTGGCACAAAGGGGTTGTTTTGGGAAGACTTATGATACGGGTTGGTAAGTTAGTTCAAGGCAGCCTTGGGTTGACAAACTTGTTCAATAAAAGAGGCACGGATTGGACTACTAACTCCAAGGGGGCTGTCACACAATGGTGCACTTGGGTGGGTGCGTTATGGATTAGAAGGGATGCATGGGGGTTACTTATTGAACGTAGAGTGCAAGGAGATTGGGCTGTGCAAAGGAGCCGCATGCATGCTAAGAGAACACATGGAAGGGGCACAGTTTTGGGCTGTTTTGCAAAGAGGGCAGCCACGGTTGATAATTCACATTGGGCTTGGAGGGGCATGGAGACTACTTACATTACAAGCTACGGTTGGAAGAAAGAGAGTAAGGGGGCAGCCGCCTACTACTCCAAAAGGGCTGCCGCATCTAATCCTTAAGATGGAAGGATTCACATATTTTGTTAGCTTTAGTTACTTCCTGTTTTGTAATAAAATCCATTTAGGATTAGGGTTTGCTTAGATGGTCTTCTTTTTAAATTGCAATTGTAATACTTTAAGGATTTAGGATTTACTTTCTAGTATAAATAGGGCTTTCTTTCATGTAATTTTCAGATTATTGTTATTGAGAAAAGTAATAGAAAACGAGCAAAGGTTTTTGTTCAAACTATCGTGTCTTATTTTCTTAAAGGTTAGGAAGTAATTCACAAAAGGATTATTTACATTAAGTGAGTAAAGCCTAGTCGGTGAGCCCTCTATATCCGCCATCTATCCATATTGTTTCGGTTTGTTATTGTCTTTCCTAGTTAATTCCGTCAACTAGTGGAAGAGTCTCGGAAATTACGCATCAGAATCTCAATATGCCATCTTCAAGTAATTATCTCTACCTCTCTCCCTCAGTACCTCAGCAAAATCATAACACCATCCCCATCATCAACCCACATTAATAAGGTCAAGTCTCTAGCAACGTATGGGCAAAAAGATCATTGGCAGTAAGGAAATTGTGCCCAGGACATTGGTGGTGCCTCCAATTCTAGTATTGAATCAAATGAGACCATGACCAGTGCTTCCAAATGTTCCGGTTCGCAGTGTGTTGAAGGTAATAACTGTTTCATGGTGCACTTAAATGGTTATTCCACAGGTTTTGTGGTGATTGTGCTATTTGCAGTGTGGTGTCACAAAGGAGGATCAGGTACGCTGGAATACAAGTCTTTCTAGTGTGTGTGAGAGAAAGAGAGGAGCTTATGTGGTCATTGACTTCAATTGCCAGATGGATTTTTAATTCCGGCTACAAGAATAGCACAATATAAATGTGTAAATATATACGCACATGTGTGCGCTTGTATATATTAATATACACACACATACATACATACATGCATACATGCGTATCACATCAGCATCCACTTAAAAGATTCAATTAAAACTTAAAGTTCTGTGCACAAAAATAGCCACTTTGGTAATCTTAGAATTCTCAGTGAACACATTGAATATTTTTTGTTTGTCAGTGGGCAAAAAAAGAAAAAAAGGAAAAAAGACGACCCGAGCACATAAGTTGGCAAGGTCTAATTCTCCCTCTAAAACATTTCCAAGAAAGGTTCTCGTATACTTGATTTGTGAAAATAAAAATATTACTCTTGCAAATTCACATGCAAAAAGGAAGACTTGGATGTTACAACCACTGATATAGCTTCACTTTCTAGATCAAAGTGTTGTTTGCCTTGTAAATTATAGCATTTAGGAGCGGTCCTTTTTCCAATAGCTCAACAAGCAACTGAGATAGTGTACACATTTCCAAATAATAAATTAAAAAGGTTTAGCAGTGAAATTTTCAAATGACAAAACACAAAGATGCAGCTCTTACTCGGTGACCTTCGCAAGGCATCTAAGAAACTTACCAATGGCAACTCAAACAGGGGAAGAATGCCTTTGGAATCACTTTCAATTTCCCAAAGACGAACATAACCATTACCAGCTCCTGAAGCAGCAAGATCACTATTTCTACATACCGCAACCGAACTAACCCAGGAATGAACTGACGAACAAAGATTTTCAGAACTCCGCTTTAAACTTTCTGCATGGATGAAATATAAAGGTAGCATTCCATCAGAATACTGTATTATAGTGACATAACTCTCCTGTATTCTATACATATAAGAGCCAAAAGAAACCTTAACCACCACCCAGACCCCCATCCAAAGGAAACACTACAAAGAGAATACAGTGAAAAAAACTGACTGGAAGTGGTGTAAGATTGCCGCAATATATATCAAATAAGAGAGAAAATAAATAAAGCATGAGCATAATCAACCATCTGATATGACACCTCATAGTACACAAAGGACACAATTTACTGTTTTTACCTGTACTTCCATTTGATAAAATATCTTTTTGCCCTTGTTCCGAGTTATTCAGAGTCGATATCGCATGTGCATTTTTAATGATATGGAGAGGCTTCTTCCGCAACACAGTCCAGTGCTCAATACTTCCATCATCTGAGCCCGATAAGAATTCGTCATTATTAATAAAACAGCAACACTCGAGGGATGATGCTGGAGCACGAAACACTACTCGCGACTGCTCAGGGACCTATATTTTCCAGATATACGAGAAAATGTCAGTGGCTGATGATAGTTGATGAAAATAATTATACATTCATGAAAATATTCACAACTTACATAGTCAATCGAAAAAGGATGATATTGTTCAGTTGAGGTAATTATTTAAAAATGCTGATTAATGAGGTTCTAACAAAACCCATTGGGGGAGGGAAGATCCACCAAACTGTTTCTTGAAAATATATAAACATATTAATCAATAAATAAGTACACAGACAAGTGTTCCACCTAAACGTGCAGGCCTTATGCTAGCTTAGTGAGTTCTATTATATCAATGGAAAAATCTAAATATTCTTCTCAACAAGAAAGATAGTGTAAACAAATAGCCTAAGGACTGTAAAAGAGGATTTATGGGGTCATTTTCGGGACCTTTTTTTTTGGATAGGTAAGTGTGGCCCTTTGTTGGTATGAGGATTGGAACCAAAGACTTCAAGGTCTTTGCCTAAGTGCCCTTGCCATATCTCCCACCCTTGGGGTTAAAAACATTTACACAACATAAATGTCGTTCTAAATTTTTTTTTAATAAAGGTAAATGTCGTTCTAAATTTTTAATTCGGTATGGCTGCAAATATTATTTAATTGACTATGATCACTTGGTTATTTTCTCTCCCTCCTTTTCGGGACCATTGATGGTACCTGGTAGCTATATTCAAATCCAAAGGTCCGTATTTTTACCAAAGCAAATACAAGGTGTGAACTTTTATCAATATTCATGAAAAGTTCGGACTCTCAACTGTGCATCCCACCATCATAACCCACGGATTATTATTTTAATCAATAATTTATTTTAATGTTACTGTAACTAACCATATTCATTTAAATACAAATACTGCAAAAAGATAACCATGCAAACTACAACCAACCAAAAAAGGATCTGACAAGGAAGCAAGAAATCTGAATCTGAATACACCAAATCATAAACAAATGGTACTCCCTCTGTTCCATGCAAAGAGTCTACTATTCTAATTTGAGATGTTCCACATAAAGAGTCCACTTTTAAAAATATGCCTACAATATCCACAACCTTCCAACTTGAGCATCCACGGATATACTGTAAATGTATGTATGTATATGTATGTATGTAGGTGTATGTGTATGTGTATGTGTATGTGTATGTGTATGTGTATGTGTATGTAAGTGTGTATGTGTGTGTCTGCGTGTGTGTGTGTGTGTGTATATATATATATATATATATGTATATGAATGTATATGAATGTATATACATATATTTTATTTTATTTTGAGCATCCATATATGGTATAACCAACTTGGCTGTACTCAAAACATTTTGTAATTTTGACCATCTCCAATCCTAGTATCCTACTAATATATCACTTAATTGTTAGACTTTTCAACCATCGACACTTTGGGCAGAACGAAGGCAGTATAATGTAGCAAAGGAGTAGTGGATTCACAAATTTTGCTTAGTGGTGCCAAGTGACAATATCTTGGAGAGCTTTACATACCTTGTGTTGAACAATTACGGCGCTAATCACAGTGGGGGATTGGCAGAGGACGGTGGTGATTCAGATATTGGTGGTGGTGGTGGCTGCGAATGTACTTCTTATTAACATTTCAAGAATTACTGGAAAAATATTCTTTATTTGGTGAATTCTCCCCCCCCCCCCGGCATGATTTTCCGCATACAGTATCTTCTAAAGGCATGTTTGGCGTGCATGAGATTGTCAAGGCAAACTACACTACACATAGAATGAAATGTTTCAAATAGCTTCTCAACTAAGAAGTGGCAGTGACTCGGTGACAAATTAACAGTGTGAGTGTGTGAATAATTAATGAACACCATGTAGTAATTATCTCTCTCCTTTCTTCCCAACCTCCAAATCCACTATTTTTCTGTGTCAGAAGCCAAGGGGTTTGTGCGTATGATAGTCATGGTGGAATTGAAGGGAACAAGGTTTGGGGTAAGAAAAGGGTTCATAATGAAAGACAAAACTACCCATCATAAAGTCTCCTCAATAGTCCACATGAAAGTTGGATTTGTTGTTCCAATGACAAAGTCATCTCATTTCCAACACCATCTATCAAACCCATAAAAATGAAGATAAGATTAAGAAGTCAAAGTGGATTTTACCTTCCAAATTGTACCAATATAAGCTCAACCAAGGCTCCAAAGCTTGCATTCCTACACCAATTCATCAAACCAATCACTTAAATCAACTACTTTAACCCCAAATCAAGTCCCTAAAAGAGGAAAGGGCTTGTTGTTTTAGCTTTTAATAATTTATTTTTTTGAGGTTCAGTGGTGTCACATGACACCACAAAATATGTGAATCTGCCACTGTAACCAAGCATGGCCATAGGAACTATAAGTGAAATTCCATTTAATCTAAATCATTTGGCCAGGACGGTTATTGATACGCTTCGAGGATGGTCGTCTTTTAATAGGAATAGTAGGAATGTCTTCTGGAAGTACGCCCCTATAGCAATTTGGTGGACCATCTGGAAAGAGAGGAACAGAAGGGCATTCGAGAACATCAAACCTAATATTGAAGGAATTAAAAAGAACTTTCTGTTGTCTTTGCAATTCTGGTGCTTAACAGCTGATCCTACTTCAGGGGATCCTTTTTGTAATTAGCCTTTGGGTTAATCTTGTGTTCAGTATAGTTTAGTTCCTGTATACTCCCTGTGTACAAGGACGTGTTACCTCAGTTGACGCTTGTTAATATTACTTATACCTTACTTATCAAAAAAAATTATTTGGTAAGGCTAAAAAATTAATGTTTTCTCACATATAGCTATGATGGGAGGGGCTAATCTGGGGTCAACCTGCCTTTGGATTTATTCTTTGTATTTCTTGGCCACTCTTTGCTGCGAGCCTGCAACAACATCACAATCAAGTCCTCTTTTTTTTTTTTGATAAGTTAGTATTAAAATCATATGACAAACCAGGCGAATCGTCCAATATACACTCGAGTCTACACTCTTTAGTCGAGACTGAAACAAGTAACTAAGGTAGTGTTTGGTAACTTTTCTATTTCTTTTTTTTGTTTCACATGTTTCTGTTTCACTTTATTTCTATTTCTTTTTTATTTTGGACAAGAAACAAAAACAAGTTTGATAGCCGTTTCTATTTCTATTATGAAAAAGAAACAAAAGCTAATCATTTTTGACAAAAAATTTTATTTCCTTTCACAAAGTTATATTCTTTTTCAAAAAAATTAACACATTACAACTTTGATAATAGTATATTATATCCAATTCGAACGGGTAGAAAAATAATTCATATGATTTCATCTACTATTAAAAAAAATGTGGATAAGCAACTTCTCATCCGTTGGGTTGGGTTGGAACGGGTGATGGGTCGAAATTTATTAGAACCCGAATATCAAACTGATTTAAATGGGTGACGTGTTACAACGGGACGGCTCGTCTTAATCCAGATTTTCTCCCAAAATTTCATAGAGTAAAAGCTATCGGGTCAAAATGGGTAATGGATTCGACCCGCTTTAACCCGACCCGTTAATATTTTTTGGTCAAAACAGGTTACACGTGCAATCCAAAAATATTAACGGGTTCGGTTTGGTCGGGTGGATTAACAAGTTCAGGGTTGTAATTGCCATGCCTAATATATACATACACACACACACACACACATATATATATATCAAAGTTCGAAGGCTAGACCTCATTTAAGTTGACCGACCTTGACTCTTCTAAGTTTCGAAAAAGAATCATTTCTTTTAAAAAAGAAACGATTTTTTTTCATTTCTAAATTTTGGGGAATAATGAGAAACGTTTCTAGTTTATCAGAAATAGAAATGATTGTCAAACGTATTTCTATTTCTATTTTTCGCAAAAAATTAGAAATAGAAACAAAAATATTAGAAACGAAATGGTTACCAAACAAGCCCTAACTTTCCTTCTTTTTTTTCATTTTTTATTCTGATAATTAGTCTTCTTTTCAGCCCAAACGTAAAGAAACAATTTTCTTTCATTTCTTTGTGTATTTATTTGGACTATTTTAGACATTTATTTTTTTTATTTTAAATTTCAGATTTTTTTACTAAACTGACTTGGACTGTTTTTTTTAATTAACTTCGTCTTTGTTTTTTCATCATATGATCATACAATACTCTGTTTTTTTCTTTTAATTTTGCTTCTTTTTGTTCCTTTTTGTTTACTCTGTTGTTTACTATTTATCTTCTCTTTAGGCTTTGTGTTGTTGACTTGTTCCTATTATATGTGAACTTAATTTCATATGTTATTCTCATTTATACATGCTTTGGAATTTGTAACAATAAAATAAATAAACATATATAATATTTTTCTTAATTTGTCTTCTTGCTCGCCTTTCGGCGCCCACCTCTCTCTTTTAATAACTATGGTAGAAGGATTCTTCATTTGACTAGCCACATATATGTCAGACATGATCTGTCCCATTGGTTTGGGATCCATTTGGAATCCTTCAAGTTGTTTATGGGCACTCGAACACATGACTTTTGTCAAGTTTTTTTATAATTTATATTAGTTAGCTATCAAACTTTCTACCATTCTTAACTGCCTTCCAAAATCTTAATATATTTCAGCAATTCCCATATCATAACCGTAATTCCATAACTTATTTATTAAAACAGATGGAGCATAAACTATAAAGCCATTAACCATGTCTATGTACCCACACCCTATTTCCGGGTCCTTTTGAGCCAAGTCTATGTATCATAATATTCATGCATTCCCCAAATCTGACTTCCGACAAGTACCCCCACCCGAGCTAAAGCTTTTTACTATTTGAATTCTGATTATGGAGTAGCTGATGTGATACGGTGTCAAATCCAACCAACAATACAATCTGCCCTCAACAAACAATAACCTAGGCGCCCGAAACTGAAAGCTAAAACAGCCCCAAAAACCCTCAAACCCTACTTGAATACTATCAATCTTTTTTAGAAACTACAACCCAAAACCCTAGTTGATTTTATCAATTTTAAAACCACTACAAACTGCTCCACCAGCACCTTTAATTAAATACTCCTAAAACTGCCCAACCTTACCTTGATCGAATACCCAAGGAACAACCAACACAGCCCACGTTTTGATGGACATCAAGCAACCACCAAAACCCATGCCACACAGCTCTTCACCACCACGCAAAAGCTGTCCAAACTTGCTGCCTTGGCCGAAGTTTGAGAAGGCTTTAGAACAGCCCTAAAACTCTTTCAAAATCCCACGAACAATGACAAAATAAAGAAAGGATAAGCGGCTTCACCAGTTGAGTTTCACTCGCTCAACGTAAAGAATGCCTTTTGATTCAACTTACAAAGCTTCACTCACTTTGTTAGGAAGAATCGGAAAGAAGAACGAACTCGTTCTTTTGCACAAAGTTTCACACCGAAAAATCTGATTTATTCATGAATTAAAATGCCTTATAAAGGCTGACAAAAAATATCCTAATTCTGAAAGGAAAAGACCTCCTAAACTTGGCGGAAAAGAAATCCTAAACTAGTTACCAAAATAATAGACTTCCTAACCAACTAACACTAAACAAGAAACTAATTTATTTAGGAAACAAAATAATTAAAACTAAGTAGCAGATTTTTCTTTTAAAATAAATCCTAGTCTACTTAGGATTATCTTCAAGGGGGGCGGCCACCCTTCCATGTGCCCACAATGCCACTCACTTGCATGTCACAACTTGCACGACCAGCCCACCCGTTCCTTTCTTCCACCAACCCACTTGGTTCAGCCCTAAGCATCCTCTAGCCGTGTCCCCCATATGCTTCTTTCCACGCAACCCAAACTCATCTAGAGGCTTCCTACTTGCAAGGCTTTCCTTGTGTGTGAATGCCCATGCAATCTTCCTAACCATTGAGCTTAGGTTGCCCAAGAACATGGCTGCTACGTCGATCATGAAACCTCCTTTTATAATCCCTTGTTTTCCCCTTTCCATGTAATTGGTGCACCCAATCCTTTTTAACCCATGTACAACATCATTTCCCTCCTTTAAAGCCTTAGAATCTGTGGCCCCTTTGATCAATGCTAAGTCATACATATTTTGTTGTTCAACTATTCCCAACTTCGAACAAGACCCCCTTGCCCCCACATCATGATGTCTAATATTAACAGAAAAGAAGAAAATAAATAATAAATAAATAAAGGTTTGTGCATACTAGATTCTACAAACTACTCCCTTCGTTCCTAAGAAATTGTCATGAGGCACACAGATTAAGAAAAACCTATTCACTATATTATTAATATTAGTATGTTATATGTAGTTTCCTTTAAAGCTCATGTGCAAGTGGAACCCATCATTTGAGTAGCAAGGAAATTAAGGGTATAATAGTAAAAGTAACTTTCTAAAATGAAAAGATTAGAAAGTGGACACTTTTTTAGGAATGGGGGAGGTATTTAATTTGCAAAAGAATGCAAGTATCTTCAACGATTTTTCATTTGTGGTGGTGATGGTGATAGTGTTGTTGGTTAGTTGGATAGAAGCATCTAGGCCGAACACAAGCCCTAAATGTAAAGGGACCAAATTTCAGGGTAATCCCATGCACTTGAGTTTATTCATTCTTTTGATTGCTGAGGGGCTACGTCAACTTGCATAGTACAGCCGATAATATTCATCAACACAAGAACTTTATAGCCAAAGAACAACACATTTGAGGACAGAGACAAGGAAACAGAAAAGAAAAATAAACACAATCACCTGCTGGGAACACTCTTTAATCTATACTTTACATGACTACAGAATGCCTATAACAAAAATATAAATTGGTGGTTACCTTCCATAAATGCATGGTTCTATCACGCGCAACCGACAAGACCCGTTCTTTCCTTAGGGAGTCAATAGTTAAGACGTCACTTTGGTGACCATGTAATGTGTCTATGAAAGATCTGTCTTCTGCATTCCATATCTTGACTAATCGATCATACGAACCAGAAAATAGTTCTGAAGTCCCTTGTCGAAAAGTCAAGCATGACACAGTTCCTCTGTGGC
Source organism: Codonopsis lanceolata (assembly GCA_013146195.2). Taxonomy (NCBI): domain Eukaryota; kingdom Viridiplantae; phylum Streptophyta; class Magnoliopsida; order Asterales; family Campanulaceae; genus Codonopsis; species Codonopsis lanceolata. The sequence goes on from CM028381.1 coordinate 63,353,185, forward strand.
CGTGAAAAGCCTGCAAATCATCTTACTTCAAGTTAGGAAAAAGTGGTATGAATATAATCAACAGATCAAGTAGATGTCATGAGCAAATAGTATGTACAAAAATCCACATGGAACCTTTCATTGTGTCATTTATCTTATGCTAAAATTACAAGCTCCATTGCTGAGGACTTTACTCAAAAATATATTAATCAAAGAAATCATTGCTGTTGAAGGCAAGCCAAGACCAACGGCAAGGCATCAAGCAGACAAGCACCTCAGTTGTCCCAGCCCCTAGGACTATCCCCTTCCACTAGGTGCACGCCAATGCTACAGGCGCAAGGCATCACCTAAGCACACCTTTTTTTTCATGTTTCTTTAAAGAATAATTCTTATTTTGATGTGTAAATTTATACTTTCATTAAATGATGTCAAGGTTACATTAAAGACAGTAGAAGGAAGAGAAAACCCAAGGGTAAGTTTTGAGTATTAAATTTGGAGGATGGATGGAGACCATAATGCAAATCGTGAATTTGTGTCCAATAATTACTCTTTGGCCGAGAGCAATTTGCTTTCCTAGAACGATTAGGCAATGTATTGTAACACAATAAACTTCTATTGCACAAACAATTCTAAGGAGTACAAGAAGTTCGCCTTCATTATAAATGAGGACGCTAACCGAGGATACAGCGATTTTGGTCTAGCACTTGTGCTGAGAAAACAACACTTCTTGGTTGACTGAATAGTTCTTTAATACATGTAACGGCATTTGATGAAGCTCTTAGGTTATCTTGATATTGTCATGCAAGACAATTTGACTTTTTCAGGCTTTTGATTCAGAGTGTACACTTTCACTCAAGGAAGCAGCCACTTTAGACCTTGTGCCTAAACCCTATAAGACCCGTAAGCCCTTGTGCTTCTAATATCTATGGTAGAAGTTGGCCTGATCATAAAATCATAAACAGTCCAAGCAACAAAGTGAATGGTGTTCAATTGAAATAGCTCCAGTTCAATAGGACTAGGGATGGCAATTTGAGGCACGACACAATTGACCGACACTAACACGACATGAAATTATAGGGTTTGTGCTGAGGCATATCGGGTTCGAGTCACTAATGCACATCGCCATCTAGAGATTATCAAGTTAGCCCAACATCTAGTCTTGAAAATAGCCTGCTATCCCACATTACCAGAACTCCCCCTGCTGCTCCTACAGCCCCTAGATGAGCCCAATCTAACCATCTGCTGCATCCATCTTCTCCATTTTAGTCTCTTGAAGACAAATGACATTTGGCTTCCATCTTCCGATTGCTTCCTTAACTACCTGCCTTTTCTTGAAATCATTTAACCCCCACACATTCCAGCTTAAAAGTTTTAAATCCATAAAAGAAACTATTGATTTAATCTTAACAAGTAAGTTGTACTGGATTCCCCCCACCCCGCTTACTTGCTGCCCCATCAAAGTTTATGCTGCAGCACAGATTCTTAAGCTCCAGACTAATCTTCCCCTCAGATCTTCCCAAGTTAACTCCTTTATTAATTAATTCGGTTCAAACCTTCTCAATTCCCATCAACAGATCTTCTATTCTATCTTCATATCCCTTGCAAGAAACACCCAGAAATTTCCCCAAACTCTTGGCCTTATTTCACACCCAAACAGACAATTCAGTGTTCCCCCTATCCTCAGCTTCCAGTTCGATCTCCTCCATCTCCTCGGGTCTGACCATCTAAATAGGAGTGCACCACACTACCTCTTCATGAAAAGCACTATCACGGAGCTGGTCCCACGAACAACCTACTCCAGGTCCTTCAACTTCTCTATCCTCTGCGTAGCGCTCCTGATCTTTTCTATAAACCCTCGAAGACTCTTCGTCCTCTGCCGAGAATCCAGACCTCTGCGAACCACAACCACCTACATACAGGGCTCTCTCTTCCTTACACACCCACTGAATCTCAGCCTCATCCAGCACAAGCCCTCTCGAACCAAAACTTTTGGTAAAGAATCTGTTACCTGACAACTGCCTCTGTTCCGACATCTTCTCTGTCGGAGCATCCCCCTCTATCTCAGCAACAAACTTCATCCCAGACTTTGTAGTCAAGAACTGCCTATTGCTCGACATATCTCTCTCCCGCCTGGAGCTAAGGCCTTCATCATTTACCTTAGACGCCTGCACACTAAAGTAATTAGGACAGAATGGGTAAATCTCTACCTCTTTGTCTCGGCCCAAATCTGCCTCCAACCCAAACCCCTTACTGCAGCATGGATCCTCCATTTCTGTGTCGGACTGAAGAGGCCCAATCTCCCCTTTAGATAAATTTCTAATAGGCCCATAACTGGCAAGGGCCTGACCCAAATCTCCAACCCTATACTTTCCTTTATCCACAACGACGTCGTCACCTCCACCGATTTTGAAATTCAAATTCTTAGGCACCCACGTGCCTCTGATATCTCTGTTGACATCACGTGGAATTGTTTTGTTCAGACCTGAACCCTTTTGCGACTTCCTTGGCAGCGTGTGAGGATCACCTCTCTTCTTCATCGAACTCCTCCTCTCACCCCCCCTTCCTGTTCCTCCGCCATTGAAGGACCACAAACAACAAGTCGCCGTTGTTTCTGCCCTAATTGGCACCAAAAAGAAACGACAACCCTCGCCTATTCGCACACACCCTGGCAATCCCCCCGAAGTCACACCAAAATTCTTGCCCATCTCAGATCAGGCCTTGTCTCTGTAGCCTCATCAACACCCAAAAAACCTCCACAAAAGTCTCCAATCTGTCTCAGCACGGCACTGCCCCACAAATGTAAGGGCAGACCTAAAACCTTTATCCAAGCTTCTTTAGGCATTTTTTTATCAGAAAAGCAACAATTCTCGTTTGACCACCCCTTCAAATATAATTGATTTTGGTTAATCTTCCACCCTTTTTCGAGTAAAATCCTACTTGCTTCTTCCTTGGATGGAAACTCGAACAAGAAGAAAATACCATTCATGCTTACCACTCGAACACCCCCTACAATCCTCCAACTTCTGTCCACCCATCTCTGCATTTCTAATCGATCCGGCACCGGACACTTCAAATCCCCCAACCGTCCGACCAGACATCTCTCCAGAAAAGTCAAGGCTGCCACGCATGAACAATCCACAACCTTAAAATCTGCACCAGAACCCCTAGGAAGATATTGAACCTTCACTGCATAGTCTGGCCATATGACGTTGGATGCTGAAAACCTGCTTAACCATTCGCACAACCTGTCAAACTTGAAACAAGAGAGCACAATTTCGTGCGGTCTTCCTCTGCTCCTCTCTACTACCTTGAACTCCACATTTTCCTTAACCTGATTCTTGAAAACGTCGAAGGTCTTCCTACCGCACTGAAACACAGTTTTATCATCCATTTCATAATAACTTGACTTGGCTCCAAATGAGGTTTGGGATACAATTTCTTAACTCCTAATGTACGTACTTGCTTATTCAAACCAAAGGCGTCAAAACAGGTGACCCATCCTTTGTATACAATTTCTCAACTTACATGATGTTGTGTTATTAGTGGTCAGCTTTGAAGTCACGAAAATCAGAGAGGGTTGTATTTTTATGACTCTCATACTCCGCAAGGCTGCCACCACTTCCTCTTCCAAGAAAGGACGCTCTGAAAGACACGTCTACTCCCCCAGATTTCTGAAGAAAATATCCTCAAGCTTCGGACGCCAATCTCCATTATCAGAGTACAGCTTCATATAAAACTCCACAATGCCCTCCTTAATGGCATCCATATCTTCAGCAAAATCCCTCCAACTGAAATTTTCCAAACTTGACTCGCATTTTTATGAGCACTCACCATTTTGTGAAAGAATTCAGTGTTTTTATACCCTTCTTTAAGCCAGTGCACCCTCGATTTTTGCCTTCCCCCTTCTTTTAATAACAATTGCTCTAACTTACTTCTCAAATTCCTTCTCATCTAACAATCTGATCTCTTCCATAACTTTCATAATAGTAAAATATATGCTCCCAAACTCCTCTTTCTTCCAAACTTTCAAATCTGCCTTGAGAAGTTTCAAATCCCTAGCAAGAATAAGTCCGGACTTCCACTTATATCATATGAACACCATCTAGAGCAAATCCAATCCAAAAAGCCCGGCTCTAAAAGCCACATATTTTTTAAACTGAATGGAGACTGCCCTTTCCATAAACCACCACACACCAGTAACAAGGGAACGTGATCCGAGACAACTCTGGGTAGACAATACCGACGGTATTACTAAACAAGTCATCCCAATCTGCGGAAAGGAGGAATTTGTCTAGAATAGAGAATTGTTTCTATCCCCATGCGTAAACCACGTGAAATCACATCGTGATAAATTTATATTCATGATGTGGGATTAAAGGAGGAATTTGTCTAGAATAGAAAACTGTTTCCGAGGATGAATCAGATTAAAGTCTCCCCCTACGCACCAAGGAGCACTCCATCGCAATCTGATGACCTTCAGCTCTTCCCACAAACAATGACGAACATTGTCTAAACACGGCCCATATACCACAGAAAAAACCCATTGCTTATCATCCTCGACTGATTTCATTAGAACAGATACTGAAAAATTGCCCAACACTATTCTAACTTTGTTACGACTCTTCTGTTCCACCACATTACGAGGATACCTCCTGCTGATCTGACTGCGACACCCAATCTGACCATCAAGCACTCCCTAGACTGCTAACCACCCTTCTGTCAATTGTCTGCATCTAGTTTCTTGCAAGTAAATTAAATGCGGCTTCCACCTCCTAAGAGCGGCCTTTATAGCTTGTCTCTTCCTAAGATTATTGATGCCCACGTTAAATTCAGTTATTGAGAGATTTGAATGTTGCTTGGCGGGGTGGAAAAAACAGCTTTTGTTCAAAGGGGGCGACTCACGTTAATTAAAAGTACCCTGTCCAATTTGCCCACATACTTCTTATCACTTTTTGTGTTGCCTGTCTCAGTCCGTAATAGACTTGAGAAAATAGAGAGGGATTTTCTTTGGGAAGGACAGGAGGAGGTTCGTAAATGTCACTTGGTTAAGTGGGAAAAAATTTGTTCTAGTTTGAAGGAGGGAGGCCTCAGGATCAAAAATCTAAGGCTCTCTAATAATGCTTTGCTGGGTAAGTGGTTATGGCGGTTTGTGGGTGACAGTGATAATTTGTGGAGGTAAGTAGTGGACAGTAAGTATGGTAGATGAAACATGAGGTGGATTCTGAATGTAATTAATCTTCCGTATGGGATGGGAGTACAGATCCGATCTTTTTTTCGACTTATAGTTTTTTCTTAAATCATGAAATAATAAATCATAATTGTATTAAAAAACCATTCAGTTTGACCAAAAAAGTCAAACTTAACAATAATTTTAGGATGGCGGGACTATATGTGTAAGATAAGAGAAACCTTAAATTAATTGAAAAATAGCACACGGATGATAAAAAATTAAACTCTATCATCTATGAAATTCACAATTATGTATGTATGTTGATTGTACGTAAATAAATACAAATTCTTGGATTATGAACAAGCAACATGCCAGAGAGAGCGAGAATTGGTCTATGAAAGTAGTTCAAGAGAAAAGTAGCGTCCTTTGAAAGCTATAGTCCATTTCAAATTTAGAGCTTTTGTGTGATCTTTTGATTTATTTATAACTTGTAATTTTTCAAAAAAAAATTAGAACTAGTATTTTTAGAGATAAAAGATATTGATATTGCAGTTATGAATGTGAATGATAATTGCGTGATCCCAAGTTTTCAATTTTAAATTTTACTCCCTTCGTCCCTAAATTATCGTCTGGGTTGACCCGGCACACAATTTAAGAAAACACATTTGACTGGATTATTAATATTGGTATTTGTGTCAATTTTCACTTTTGCCCCCAATCAATGAAAGAGAGATGACAGTACTCTCTACTACAAAGTCCCATCAATACAAAAAATGTATGCCTCTATCTTCATAGCCTCTTCTCTCTCTCTCTCTGCCGAAAAACCTCTCTGCGACCAATGCAACTGCCTGTATTTTCCAAAACCCCATAATCCCAACTTTACCCGGACTGGCTACAACCCCTTCTCTTCTCACCCCCCCCCGGCGGAGATCTATCGTCCTAAACCAACCCCAACTACATCCAAAATTCCACCTACCTCTTCCATATCGAATTATTTCATGAATCTTATGGTATCCAACTTCAACAATATCAAATCGAATTGGATCCCACCCATGGGCTACACAGAAAACCAATCCCCCACCTTCCTCTCCTGGCTTCTTCTTCCACGTTGTCCCAAACACTCCGGCCGCCACCTTATCCGAACGCCTCCAGATTTTGTGGGACCACAGCGCATTGACAACTCTCAAGCTTATTGGCTATCTCCGTGGAGTTTGCGGCACCGGAAACTCAGACAAAGAAGGGTAATACACAGCGGCGCTGTGGCTTGTGACGGTGAGTGGTGGCGCGCTGGAGCTCGGATGACGGCGATTTTGGTGTCTCCGTGTTCGTCTGCTTGGTGTGCACCTATTGGTGGTGTTATTTCCTGCTTCGTACTCTTGTGGTTGGAGTTGGCTTGGCCCAGCTAAACCCGGGACTTACGCCGCCGACCAGGAGCACCATCAAGGCAATGGTAGCCTCGCCTTTTCCAATAACCCTTTATTCGCTTGCACACATTTGCTGACACCCCTTCCATTGTTGGATCATCATAGAGGAGAGGGAGAGATGTAAGATAAAAAGAAAAGTGATAATGGTGGTGAAGAATTTTGAAGAGAGAGAAAGAATGAAGACGGGAGTGGGAATTGGGTGAAGGTTGAAGTGAGAAGTTGGGGGGAGAGAATTTAATTATGGGTTAGGGTGGGTCCCACCGGGTAGATCCCATTATTTAAAGAGTATTCTCTTAAGGGAAAAATGGTAAAAAAATACTTACAAAAAAGAAAAGTTTCAAACTAGGCAATTTTTTTGTGACAGATGAAAAAGGAAAGGAGGATGATAATTTAGGGACGAAGGGAATAGAACGGAATGGTAGTAGCATGTGAAAAATACAATGAGTAAGATAAATCGAAGTCATATTCAATACCGGATAAGATAACTAGCGAGATAAATTAGTTTTATCCGTGATCTACCAAACATCGGATAACTCTAAAAGCGAGATAAAATAATGATGAATAAAATAATCTATATTTTTATTATTAATTTATCTTATCCATCTTTTCTACCAAACGACCCCCTAGTGTACAAGGACACGTCAGTAGTCGTCACCTGATTTGACGCCTTTTGGTATACAATATCTAACTTATCAAAAAGATTATTGATGGCCACATATTCCAAAAAATAATCCTCAAATGCATTCTAAAATCATAATTGTTTTCGGTTTCTCCACCCTTTCCCTGTTTTAATCCCGGATTGCTCAAAGTTTAAACAGCTACACAGCTGCTTTAGCTCTCAGTTGTCTGCTTCATTTTTATTTTTATTTTTATTATTTTGATACATAGTTATCAAAGTCGAGAGGCGCCAAAAAGCCGATAGGTCCAAATTTGAGGCGAGAGGCGAGGCGCTAAAAAGTCGCCAAAAAGGCGCTCACGGAAAAAATACTAAGAAAAAATACATAAAATATATATAACTTAACAAATATCAACAAAACATGTTATAAGTGAATATAATACAAGAAACTAAGTCCTAACCTAGTATATATGATGAAATTCTGAGCTAGTTTAAAATTCCAAGTAATATAATAAATAGTTAAGCAACCAAAGAAAATAAAGTTTTTTAAAAAAATAAAGTAAAATCCAAAAACAAAATGAAAAATTCAAATAATCCCAAATCCCAAATTAAAAATATAATAAATAATAAATAAAATGCCTAAAAATGAAATGAAAATAAACCCCATGTAATGATATAAGATAGCAAAGAATCGGCACATTAGAAAAAAAAGGGAAAAACATGAAATAAACAAAAGAAATTACAAAATCATACTTAAACTCCACCAATCAACAAACCAATCACGGGAAGCAGTTCGCAGGGAGCCGACTACCTCGTATGTGATGCTCCGGCAAGAAAATTCGGCCGCGTGAAGGCGATTCCCATCCTCGGCGGCAAAAGCCCAGATGAGTTCGCCAGGTAGAGACGAAGCCATCTGTGATGTTAGATTTCATTAACATCTAATATTGAAGCCTAGATCTAGAATCGAAAATCTCGGATATATGCCGGCAGTTAGCGCCCGACTCGCCCAGCCCTCTTCAGCGACAAACCCTCGACTGGCCTCGACTCTCGCCTCAGGCGCCAAAGGCAAGCGCCTTTGACAACTATGTTTTGATAAGTAAGAGTATAATATACAAAAACGTCAACATAGTTATCTGCTTCATTCCCCTACTTGCATCTCAAGTTTGCCACATCTTCTTAATATCAAGAAGCAAAATCATACTCTTCTCCTCAAACCCACACTAGGACATGCCCATGTATCTGCCGAAACCTTTTGCACGTCTTTGGACCCATATCGATAACACCTCTTGAGTGGTATAGCTATAAAATGGCGATACTAGGTGTATAACCATGAGAGGGGTGCAATTGATTGATTCCACCATTGCTTCCTCTTGTTCCTCTGTCTGAATACACAATGAGAGAGTGTTGGTCGCTTCCGGCCTCCCACACTTTGGTTCTTGCTCCGGACACCCATGTGAACTTCAGGTCTCCTTCTCATCGCACCCTACCTTTTGCGACTCCTTTCCCGATTGGAGCAGCTACTTATCCCCAGGATAACGAATGCGCACCTTCATTTCGCTCAGAGACAATCGGTTCCCTCTCACTCGTGTACATCGTATCAGACTCCACGTAATCATCATAGGCTGTATCCTCAATAATCACCCGATTTACCTTCTCGCCCGATCCATCTCCACGAAATGGACTGATAGCGGAATTAGTACTGAAGGCTGATTTAAATGGCCCACTTACTTTGCCCCCTGTAACCTCCTTCTCCTAGGTTGTCTTCAATTTGGACTTTAAAGGGGCCCAAATTACCTTGACCCCTTCTCTCTATTTAAATGGACCTCGCCCTAGCCCATTTCCCTAAGAACAAAGCCCATACCGCCTGCTTGATCTGCCTCCCTTAGCTAAAAAATGAACTCTTCTATTAACTGCATTTTTGATTAGCTATTCGACTTTTAAATTCTCTTAAGCCAACGTGCCTGTACACACCTCTCTGTCCTTTTGATTGTTGCTTGCAAAGGGTCGTCTCTCTTGCTTCCTCACTCCGCGGTTGCCCACGTGAGGATCACTTGCCTTCCTCGCTGTAACTGGCCTCCCTTCTTTCTCTAACTTCCGCCGTGGAACACACAGCAGCGCTGATTCCAACCATAACAGAACTGCGAAAACTCTACCCCTACTCGAATTTGACAGTCATCGGCATATATCAAACCAATATACAGGCACATCTCAAATCTGACTTGCTCTCTGTCGTTTTGTCCACCATCAAGAAACCGCCACATCTTTTCCCAATCTCTATGAAAACCGACCAGCACCATAGATGTAAAGGAAGACTTAGAGCCCTTGTCCAAACTTCCTCCGGCTTTCTGCCTTCCAATGACAGAAACCCACTGCATCCCAATTTTCCAAGTCCAAAGGACTTTGATTAACTATCCACCACTTCGAATCCATAATGTGTCACACCTCCTTTTCAGAGGGGAAAGGAAATACTTCCCACTCATGTCAATAACCTTGACTCCTCTTGCAACATTCCAATGGGTATTGACCCATCTTTGAACTTCCTCCTTAGGAGGAATTGGGCATAATACATCGTGCCTCCTTTCCAGAGGGGAAAGTGAACATGAAATACTTCCCACTCATGTCATGGGAAAGGGATTATGAATAGGTGGGACTCCTTCAAGCGTCATATTATATTTGAGGTTGGAAAGGGAGATAAGGTTAGATTTGGGAAAGATATTTGGTGTGGAGATGTAAAGCTTCAAGATATTGGTAAACTCAATAGTGGCTAATCATAATGATAAAGACCCGTGGAGTCCCATGTTCAGAAGGGAGCCGCAAGATTGGGAGTTTGAAGATATGTTTGAGATGTTATATGATTTCAAAAGAAGTGTGCTGTCGAGAGTTGTTTGGGCAGAGTCAAAGTGCAGAAGCTTTTCTGTGAGATCCTGTTGTTCCTGCTTTTATGGAAGGGTGAGTTCTAACTTTCCTTGGAAGGAGATTTGGGGGACAATGGCTCCAAGGAAAGTGGTTTTCTTTGCCTGGGAAGCCGCGAGGGAGGCCATTTTGACGGGGGATAATTTGAGAGCTCGTGGGAGGATTGTCGTGAATAGGTGTTATATGTGTAAACGAGAGGAAGAGACAGTGAATCACCTTCTTCTTCATTGTCCGGTAGTAAGGGGTCTTTGGCATATTGTTTTCAAATCGAATCTCGTGGGTCATGCCAAGATCGGTAATTCAGTTTTTGCAAGGTTGGTATGCGTACAAGCGCAGAAGGAAAAATAAGTGTTGGGTTACAGCTCCTCTCGCGATTTGGTGGAATATATGGCTAGAGAGGAAGAGAAGGGTTTTTGACAATATAGAAGCAGATCTAGATCGTCTCGAGAAGAATGGGATGTGGTGCTTAAAGTTGGATCCATGTGAGGGGGAATCATCTGTTAATAATACAGACAGTTTTGTCAATATATAATTGTTGGTGTCTTGTATATGTCCCATGTATAAGGATGTGTCTCCTGTTTTGACACTTTTTATTATTATACAATATACTTTATTTATCAAATAAATAAATAACCTTGACTCCTCCCGCAACATTCCAATGGATTTTGACCCATCTTTGAACTTCCTCCTTAGGTGGAATTGGGTCTTCTAGTCCCCCCCCCCACTTTACCTACTAAGCACCGACCAAGAAACTCCAAATTGCCGTCACACGATCTCTCGTCCACCTCAAAATCGGTCAAAGAGCCACCATTTCCTGCCAAGATGTTAAGATCCAAATTCGGCCAAGGAGAGACTTTCACTGCCTATATGTACGATTTAACACGACTAGCACTTGCGTACCTCGTGAATCTCTTGATCCTCCATGCTACCATCTCCCAACCAAGATCTGGAGCCACCTCCGGAACTAATATCGAGACAGGGCTGCTTTGCCTCGAACAGAAATTCTAAGAAAAATGCCTCGACTGTTTTTCTTTCACAAAAACGGCCTCACACCACCTCTCCGATCTTTTCTTCCAAAACAGGCATCGTTGAAAAGAAGCTTTCTCCATCCACTCGAAGCTCCATAAGGTTTCGTCAAGAGAAAAAATGGCTTCATGAACTCTACCTCTGCTTTTCTCCAAAAAATTGAAACAAACATGATTATGAACAAGAAATCTGACCACATCGAATGTCTCCCTACCCACCTCGAAAATAATCCTCTCCGTCCTTTATTTTATGACACATCCATCTTAAAAAGAAAAAAAACCTAGATATAAATAAAGGTTACACTGTTAAAGATTGTCTAAACCCTAAAGAAACTTAGACACACGCACACACTCTCTCTCGATCGAAACAGGCCGCAGCTCTCGCTCGCCTTTCTCTCTCTTGCGCACACACGAAGTGATACAGGCACCCAGCTCACCAGCATTCTCCTAACTCACACCGGCGGCTCTTCATCTCTCACACTGGCGGTGCTTCGTCTCTTACACCCCAGCAGCCAAAGCTTTCCATTAGCCACGGTAAGTTCCTCGGTCTCTATGACTCTCGTTCTCTCTTTTCAATTGGGTATTAGTCCTCATCTTAAAACCCTAACATCATGAAATTAGGGTTTCTGTTCTCAGTGTTGTTTGACTTGTTTTTTTTATTAGTAAAGTTAGATTTATAAATTACAGCTTCAAAGAAGGTGAAGCGTCCTATCTACACGGGAATATACATCCAGACCCTTACTAACTACCAAATATATTATCCACAAAATCAACAAAGGGGTTAGACCCCTGTGATATCAACTCCGCACACCAAAAGAACAGCATCTCGATAATCTGATTTTTTATCTCTTCCAAGTTCTTCTCCTTGTTCTCGAAGGCTCTACGATTTCTTTCTATCCAAATGGACCAACAAACTGCCAGTGCGGCAGCATCCCAAAAACTATTTTTTCTCGAAGGCTCTACGATTTCTTTCTATCCAAATGGACCAACAAACTGCCAGTGCGGCAGCATCCCAAAAACCATTTTTTTTCTTTTTCGTTTATACAGGTCCAGCACAAAAGAAGCTCCTTAATCGAGTTTGGCATCACCCAAGTAACCTGAAAAAGACTCAACACATAGCTCCAAATCTCCCTTGCGAAGGGAAGTGAATCAGAAGGTGATTCACACTTTCTTCATCCCTCTTGCACATATAACACCAGTTAGTATGGATCTTCTTCCGCTTCCTCAGATTATCTCCAGTTAAGATGGCTTCAAGCGCAGCTTCCCACATAAAAAACCACACTCTAGAAGGTGCCCTTGTCTTCCACACACTCTTCCACGGAAAGAGCCTATCACTAGTCACCAGAAGATGGTGCAGGGACTTGACCGAAAAGGGCTTATCTTTCTTCCCATTCCACAAGACGGTATCTATAGAATTCTTGTCTACCTTTTGCTTATACAGTAACTCAAGGAAGGCCACAAGAGTGTCGACCTCCCAGTCCTGCATGTTCCTCCTGAAAGTAGGATTCCAAGTAACTGATCCACCGTCAACTAACACAACAGAGCCAACAAACTCCTCCTTATCAACAACTAGCTGGAACAGAGATGGGAAGGCCCGCTGCAACTCCAAATCCCCGCACCACTTATCACGTCAGAATTTGACCGAGTCCCCTTTTCCCACCTTGAAAGAGATGAAAAGGTTTACCATATCCCATCTTTTTCTAATGTTTTTCCAAACCCCCACCCTTACACCATACAGAACCTCGTTGGGATCCCACAAATGGTTCCCAACCCAGTACTTAGCCACCACTACTTTCCTCCAAAGAGCTCCCCTCTCTGTCAAGAAACGCCACAACCATTTACCCAAAAGAGCAGGAATTAAAAACTTTAAGTCTTTTAACTCCCAAACCTCCATACTTCAGACTAGAGCAGACTAGCTCCCACTTCACCAGATGATACTTTCTTTCTTCCATTTGGCCTTCCCACAAGAAATCTCTTTCCAGTTTCTCCAATCTCTTAGCCACTGAAACCGGAATATCAAGTAAAGATATGAAGTAGGCAAACTAGATAACGTACTCTTGACTAGGGTCAATCTGCCACCCTTTGACAAGTATTGATTTTTCCAAGAGGTAACCCAATCTGTCTTCATTTGTAGAATGCTCCCCAAGAGGTAACCCAAGGTAAGAAGTCGGGAGGGAACCAACCTTACGACCAAAAAAGTTCGCGAGACTGTCAACAGAATCCACCATCCCAACTAGAAATATCTAACAGAATCATCCGTAGGTAAAGTTCGCCAGACTTGTTTCATTTTTTCCTAGCCTAAAATTTATTTTTATTTCTATACAATATACATGCTCTGTTTTTGTTTGGCTGCTGAAATTTATAGCCGGAGGTAAAATATAAGATCTAAGTTGAAAAAAGGAGCACTCTTGTTACACAAGAGAAAGAGATAGAAAAAGAAAGAAAATTAGAAAATAAAGGATTTATAAAACAAGAGTGGGATTTGTTTTATTCCACCGACTTCCTAATAGTTATTAACCCTTCAACCAAGAACATATTATAATGCATCTCTCTATCAACATCTGTAGCACTAGTACACTTTTTTTATATAAGTATGTAGCATTAGGAGACCTAATCATCCATCCCCCTTAATTTGTTCTATTTTTTTATTATTAAAATTATTAACTCGTAAACAAATATATGTGTACCAAATGGAGTATACAACCACAGGCATAGTATATTCAAATCATTGAAATCAGGTAATTAAGCTTATTTTCCGAGATAAAAATATGAAGAAGCAGTATGATTTTCTACGATTACATCATAATAAGTAGATATTGTTCTCTCGAAATGTTTCGTTCATAACCGAAACAAATAATTGGCAAGGAACTAAAAGTAAAGACAACATCATTTCTTGAAAACACTTATTATCACATATGTGTTAATTAATTGTTAAATATGATAATGCAAATATTCCCCTTTTTAGCGTCTCCGTCTTTACCGTAATCAGATATGGGTAATTGTAGTTTTAAAAACTCATATACTACTGAATCTTTTATTGTGGCAGTTAGCTAATTGCTTTGGTTTAGTTATAATAATTTTGATTGTTTTCCGTTTTATTTTTGAAGAGGTCACTGAAGATATCATCCACTTGGATGTTAATGATGTTTGATGCTCCTTCCGGTTGCTCTAGTTTGGGTAGCACATCCAACAAGGAAAATAAAAATTTGCATAATTTGGTACTTATTCAAATTTTATTAAATAATATAATTGAATATACTAACTAGCCTTATGACATCTATATGAAATTATGAATAGGTTGGTAAAATGACGAATTGGATTGATTTCTCGGATTTTGGAACGAATGAAGTTGAAGCCTTGACTATTTTAGACTATTTGTGTAATCTTTAGACTACCTTTGTAATCGTTAGACTATTTTGTGATTTGCACATTTGTGACTTTTAAACTACCTGATTACTTGACTATTTGTATTGATAATTTATTAAAATATGCATTAAAAAATATGTTTATCATGCTTAACGTGCCTAAGGGGTATGACTAAATAAATCTAGCAATTTTGCTTAACGTGCTTATCGTGCCGTGTTTTTCGTATTTTCATCATGTTGTGTTCGGGTTTTAATTTTAGGCTCGATAAGCTTTTCGTGCCGTGTTCGTGTTAGGGCTTACCATGTCGTGCTCTTATCGTGCTAGTCCGATAACAATATGGCACGACTGATTCGCCACCCCTAAATAGAATTGGAAAAAAAAAACATAAAAAAAAAACAATCCATGAACAAAGAAATGAACTAAAAGTACCTGTATATGCTTCCGTGTACGGGTATCCCATAAATGAACATGTTGATCAAAGCCACCACTTGCTAAATACCTACCATCAGAGCTAACTGCCAAAGCTAAGACATCTCTACTATGCTTAGTAACTCGACCTTGTGGATCCCTTGTGCCATGTGACTTCAGGTCTTCCTTACTAGGCCAAGCATATTCTTCTCTCTTCCCACTATCCACGTCCCACTGAACAATACTGCCATCCTTGGAAGCTGAAAATCCTTTGAAGTCATCTTCAGACAGAGCCACAGCTGTCACAGACTGCAGGTGTTTCACTAAAACTCGAAATCCATCAGTAGTTTCTGGCTTTTGAACCCTAGAAAGATGTACCGAATAAGTTTCTAATAGGAAAGTCCCAGATATATTTGGATGCACAATTGCTTGAGCAAGGGTAATTTGAGCATAATTTGCATCCTAGATGACATTTTAAAATTGAAAATAACAAGAAAATAATGCATCGGAATACTTATACCTCAGACAGCTCACAAAAAACACCTCTTCCAAGTCTTTTTTAGCAGATATTAGTTATTATTCGTGAATATAGTCATAATTCGTGAATATAGTTATAATTCGTGAATATAGTTATTATTCTTGAATATAGTTATTATTCGTGAATAGGGTACTGCTGATTAAAAACAGTGCTCAACTACAAAATTCATTCCACTAATTATCTGAGTTCATTGCATGTGCAAATGTTCTAATAAAATGTCACGAGAGAGAGAGAGGCATGCAGATCTTGAACCTTTGAACCCATGCCATAGAATCTAGAATATAAGTTTGTGACACTAGTCAAAAAAAAGCCATAGGAGTCGTTTGGTACAAGGATTAAGGCATTAATAAGCCGAATTTTTGCATATGTGGTACCAAATAGGCAGTCTGGACTAATAGTCCGTGCTATCCGGATAAGACCAGTATCCCCTCGTTAATTATACCGAGAAAGAGGGTGGTATTATTAGCGCATTCGCTAAATAAAACATGGGATTAACATTTTAAATTCCAAAAGTACCCCCGATATATAGTACCGGATTAATAGCGACAACACTAATAGTACCGGAATTAATAATACTAGTTAATATCACCCTACTACCAAATAAGCCCATAGAGTCTAGATTATCTGAACAACACTTCAAAATTTCGGACGTTTATCGTGAACCAAAAAAAAATACGGTTAGAATAAAAATCAAGAGGTAATCCTTTTAAACTAATTCATTTCACATATGGGAAATGCAAGTCCTCGATTAGTGGGTGATAAAAAGGAAGCCTCAAAATATTCTTTTAAATTTTAATACACGGAAAATAAATCATCTTTTAGATTTCCTCCATAAAACTTGCACAATGACAACTTTACACCAAACCAATCACTAAACAAGGCACAATTTAGGACATTCGAAAAGCCAAGGGATTATTGTGATTTAGACAGTGAGACAAAATTATTGGACAATAGGCATGTCCGGAAAAAAATGGGAGTTAAGCGATGTAAACTAGTTCAAGTAAGGTAATAATTGATAAACCCAAATTTTCCCTCTATTCTTGTTTTGTAAATTACATTAATTACCTTCATACATAACCCAGCCTTCCTTCCTACTATCACATGTGACGTAAGACGTCATCAAGAAAAACTCAAACACAAAAGAAATCAAAGATATAAGCTGGAAAATAAAATCAAGGAGGGAAAAAATATCTCAAGCAATTCATATTTCTCAATTCACCAAGACAGACTAATCGAATACACTTAAACATACGCAAACCCTAATGTGAACTAAATACTAAACTACCCAAATATTCTTATAATTAAAAGAAAACTATTTACATCCAATTATGGCCAATGCTTTCTGCCTACGCTTATTATATATCCATATCATCTCCCTTGGGAAATCCAACCCCCCCCCCCGTTCCCCATCATTTCACTCACCTATAAAAAATCCCATCATGAGAGGAAAGCCGAAGATAATGTGCCAACTGATGGGGAGCAAAGCAGCAAAAGACAGCGTGAGCATCACACATCAATAAACCAGCCAAATGATGCAGGAAAACTCCATAAGAAGCAGATATACTTCAATCAATGAAAGCAAAACCACATGACTGTGTCCAAGTATAGGCAATAGTGGCATCATAACTAAAAGCAATTTTTTAGTCCATATCACATGGGAGGAGCAAGAGAATAATCAAACACAGTAGACAGAGTCTCGTTTACACATATAACAGTAATAGACTGAATAGTAGAGTTTGGACTTTGGAGGTCGATATGGAAAGTGATCAAGAAGAAAGTCCAACAGACTCTTCACAAAGGGGTGAATTTTCAAACTGGTAGAACATATGAATTGTCATTTAGGAGACGCATCATCAGACATCGCAATCACATCAATATCAGCACACGTGGAAGAAGAAAGCTTATCCTCAATCTCAGGGTCATCACCGCAACAAGTAGACTTGATGAAACTAGTGTTCACACTACCGGAGGTGGCGACAACTCTCCTAGCGCAGGTTGCAATAACAATAGAGGTGGCTCAACCAAAGGAAACTCAGCTGAGATAACACATGACACACAAACAAGCTCTGATGAAGTAGGGTAGGGTGAGATAAAACAGAGGTGTTCCCAAGTAACAAAGCAACAACAAACTGAGGCTATGCATTAGGTTCTAACTCAACTAATGTAGAGGACACTAACTTGGATGACAGATTAACTACCCAACTCAAGAGGGTGGCAACCAACAGTGGGTAAAATGGTAGTGCTTGGAGGGGATGCCTCAACAATGACATCACCTGGACAATCAACTACTACTTATGGAGGATGGAGGTCCTGAGATGAGAGAGTAGTTAGATCTAATGATGCATCAACCATTAACATGGAAGAAGTATCAATTGGAGACTCAAATGGAAGTGGGAGGAACAAAAAGAGGCAATGAGGCAAACACAGGGACCAATGATATGGTAAAAGCGCCACATGTCATATCCCTTATGCCTTCAGATTTGCGCTTCACTGAAGAGGCAACAGATGATTGAGGCTAAAAGCATTTCTGACTGTAGTAGGGGTGTAAATACTTATTTTTCAATTGTGCCCAGAGAGTTAGAGGTGGTTCATCAAGCTGTTCTAAATGTAAATCAAGTCTTGCCTAGATCTCTTGGCGAAATCGGCAAGTTTCGTGCGGACAAGAGTGATACGCGTAGGATCAAATAACCGAACCAATCAAAACTTTGTCTAGCTTAACCTTTCTTGAAAAGTTTCTGGTCAAAACAAAAATGGATGATATCATAATAACTGTTGGCCAGAGGTTGAGTCTTATTACACAAGTACTTGGGCCATATATGTTGGATCCTGCGACCTATGGGTAAGGGGTACATGATACTGAGATTGGGAAAATGATACAATCTCCGATGCGTCGGCCAGTCCATTCTTAGCAAGACGCAAGTGGAGCTTCATTGTCATCACATACTAGATCCGAGGAAAAAATTTGGAGATGGGGAACAAGAAGGGTAGGACCTACCCCAAGTGAGATGATGTGGATATATGATAAGAGTATGCCCAGCCACGTAAAACCTAGGTCATAATTAAATTTGAATAGCATTATTTTAATACAAAGAAAATATTTGGGTAGTGTAGTAAATTATTATTATTTCATTTTTACATAGGGGTTTGCCTATTTAAAGGCCTGAGATGTACACAATTTGTCAGACTTGATGAATTGAGGTATAAGAATTGCTTGAGATATTCTTCCATTTCACGTTCCTTTATTTTTATTTTCCAGCTTTTATCTTTGTTTTCTTTTGTTCTTGAGTTTTTTTTTCATCACGGTGTCCTGCGTCATGTTAAATCTAATTATGACCTAGGCTTTGCACCTACGCTTTTCATATATCCACATTATCTCCTCAACCTTCTTGTTCCCCATCAACACGCCTACAACTAGGCTCTCCACTACCATAACCCGCTCTATTAAACAAAAATTATCACCATTTACAAAAAAGAGAGGCTATTTCCACTACATTTTTGTTTATCCACTACATCATTATGTTTGGACATAATTACCCTTCACATACATAGCCATTTATAGTGGAGTATATGCTTTATTTCCAAATTACTTTTTAATTCTCAACAAACAAGATAGTTACTCTTTTTCTATTTTTATTATTTCCAATTTACTTCCCAATTCTCAACAAAAATCGGTAGTTATTCTCTTTTTTTTTTGTAATAAATATATTTGATCAATTTTTCTTAAGACTCGTGTCTCATATTCCATTATCATAAAAATAATATACCAAGTCATTTGTCCACCATGATTTTGAAAATATTGGATAAATATCATCACAGTAAAGTAATTTAATTTAAGTCAAAGAATATTATTTTTTTAAATAGAGTCAATAGTAGAAATATGGTAGGTATTAATATATTATATTGAAATTGGTTTCAATCAATTCAAGAATTAAAATGTTAAATTATTTAGACAAGTAGACAAAGGGTTTTAAAATTTTACAATACTATTTCACACTATAATTTAACTATTGGATATTTTTTTTACAATTATATCTTTTTGTATATGTAAGTGTGACCCCTTGTTGGAATGGGGATTGGAATCAAGGACCTCAAGGTGTTTGCCTGAGTGCCCTTGCCATCTCTCCCAGCCCCCACTCTTAATATTTTATTTTGAATTACCAAAGACCACACATTAATTCTCTCAAAGTTTGGTAAACAAAAATTATCCTTATCTTATGATATTAAATTTTTAATTATGGAAGATAACTTCAGCTTAATTGACTACACCTTTTAAAAAATGAAAATAAAAATAGAATCATTGTATTGATGTTTTGAACCAAAAAATAATGTTAGAAGGCAATTAGAAAAGTAACCTTATAAGTCAACTCAATATGAACAAGTAATTAAGGGGTAAATTTGTTCAAACATGTAATTATTTAACACAATAATTAATGATGTTTTGGATAAACAAAAGATGTAGTGGAAATAACCTCTGCCTTTACAAAAGTTATATCTCTCGGATCAATGTACAATTTGCAAACTTATGAGTTATGATCCATACTATTATCATATAGTATCTCATTTCTATGTCACAATACCACTCACTCGCCCCCTTTAAGTTTTCAATGAAAGAGATCCAATCTTCCAACCATCACTAGCGATAGGCTAAATTCTGCAATTACAAAACAAGAAACACAGAGAGCCTTAATTTTAATCTTTTAAACCATCATACACATTTGTACCGATCACTGATCACATAGTTCTGTAAATGAACTTTCGGTATGCAGACTCTTAGGATTATATTGAGATCAAATTCTTCACCTAATCATCCTACTTTATCTTTTGGTTTGTCATAATCAACATTTTTTGTGATAGGTTGCCATTATCAATATTTCAGTGGACAGACTTTATATATGGCTAATCAGATACGAGAAAGAAAATTTTGACCTATCCAAATTCTAATAATGTTGTTCTTTAAATTAGCCAAACAACAAATATATATATATATATATATATATATATATATATATATAGATACATATAGATACATATATATATATAAGAAAATATATTTAAAAAGGAATACCTGGAAGCAATTGATCGACGAACACGACCACTGTCTTCAAGTTGTTCTTGTTGCAAAATATCAGCAACGCGAGAATCCCTATCGACATCTCTTCGAGCCTTCTCATCACCACTGTCATCACCGTACTCTCCCCCATCCTCCTCTTGCTCCTTTGCCATTGCCCTCAACTTCTTCACGTACTCCTCCGCCACTCTCTTCCGTTTCTCCGCCGCAGTCTCTTCCACCTCCTCACCTTCCTCTGCCGCCACTTCTCCTTGTCTGTCCTCATCGTCAGACTCTCCTTCGCTGCTGTCAATGATGTCGTCATCGTCTTCAAATTTCCGACGGCGTTTTGTGTCAAGGGTCTCAAAGAATGCGTCTTTGCTAGATGCAGACCTCTTCTTCTTAACGATTTTGTTCTTCATGGTTAGTGTCTGAAAGATTGAATTTTTTAAACCAAGGGAGAGGTGTTAGGGATTTAAGGATTTGGAGTGAAGTACAATAGCTGGAAAAGCGGGCCGGCTGGGCTTATATCAAATAATCAAACACCATAAATCAAATCACCAACGCTTAGACATCAAGTGCATTTGATACAATATTACAAATATAATTAAATCCATGATTTACAGAATTGATACTAACAAAAGAAAACAATCAGAAAACATAATTGACAGTATAAATCAAGAATTCTTTTTTATTTAGTACTCCATGATTCCAAACAAAAGTATAATAAACAGACATTTTTGTGAGCCCCAATCAACTAGCAGTCATACTAAAAGTCTAAAACCATTAAATAAACCCATTAAATTTCATCGAAAAATAGTTAATTAGAGAACACTGTTTGTGGAATTGGGTGTTTCTTGAAATCTTAGTAATAGGAATATAAATAGGAAATTAGAGGAAAATGTAAAATAATAAGCTTGAGAAAGGAAAAAAATCACCTTTTGTGAACAAACGAATTGAAGAGACTGAGACTTGCGAGGTTATCGTTTGTGAGCGTTCAGAACGAAGAGAGAGAGAGAGGTAGAGGATGCTGGTGGAGACTTGGTGAAGTGAGAGAGAGCGGGAAAGAATGAGAGAGAGACGGCTAGGTTTTGGTTTTACTTTGGATTATTAAATAATTTGGTCCCTGAAGTTAAACTTTTTTTTCCAATAATGGTCATGGACGGTGAACATTTCATATATTGGTCCTAAAGTTGAAACGACTTTCAAAATTGTGTTCTCGTACCGTCATCGTTAATAGAATCGTTAAATACTCCCTCCATTTCTAAATAATTATATTTTTTTGTCAATTCCAAAAAAAAAATTTGTTTCTAAACATTACTTTTTAAGAAAACACTTTTACAACTTTATAATTTTTATTCATGTTTTAATTATGGACACATGTACAAGGGTTTTAAAGGAAATATCAATATTTATAATAAGATCAATTATTGTTTCTTAATTTGTACCTAGTCAAAACAAGATGATTATTTAGGAACGGAAGGAGTATTTATTAAAATGACTACCCTAACTTGATTCCGAATAAGATCCATGTGGCCAATTTGTTGTTAAAATGGAAAAACATGGCCAATTTTTATAAATGAAATATAAAAGCAAAAAACGAAATCAAAAGTCAAAAGGTTGAACCATATTATAAGTAAAAAGTGAGAGGGAGAACGACTTAGCCAAAGGGGAACGGGCTACAAGGGTTTCGATTTCTAGATTAGGGTTTCGATTTCGTGATCAAGTAAGCATGTGGTTGAATCAAAGAAAATAGGGTCCTTGCTTTTTTTCAAGAGATGGCTGCTCTGGCTTTTTTTCAATTAGGGGAATCTTCATATGTTTGCAGCGAAGAAACAGATTCGTATAGAAGATTCTATTGCAAAAGATTTCGTGGCGACATAACTTCAAACAACTTATGAATGGGTAAGAGAAAAATAATATGAGGAGGAGGCACTTTTGATCAAACTAGATTTTTATTAAGGTTTGTGTTGAATCTTGCCTTAAAATAAATTTGCTTAAAATCATTCTACTTGTTGTCAGCCAAGAACTTATAAATTGTTATATTTTATTGGTCAGCTTGAGAT
Source organism: Codonopsis lanceolata (assembly GCA_013146195.2). Classification (NCBI taxonomy): domain Eukaryota; kingdom Viridiplantae; phylum Streptophyta; class Magnoliopsida; order Asterales; family Campanulaceae; genus Codonopsis; species Codonopsis lanceolata. Next base: position 63,375,737 of record CM028381.1, read on the forward strand.
ATACTTTTGTCAGTCACATTGAAGCTGCTGACCATAGTTTTTAAAAGTGTCAGCTTGTTTACCTCTTTTACTTGAACATTCTCTAGTACTGACACTTTCCTGATTTGTGTTTTGATAGATATTATGTTCAACAGGATCCCTGTGATCTTGTAAAAAGATACGTCTATATTGCTCAAACACATTTCAAATTCAAATGTGTTCCTAACGGGCTACTATTCAAGATCATCTATAAATACTCTCAAGAATCATTTGAAGATATATAGAAGTCTGAAGCATTCATACTCTCAAAGAAATCCTCTATGTGCCTTAGCATTCATAAACTTTAGCTAGATATATTTTTTTCTGATAATTTTTTTCTAGTTATTGTTTAGACAAACACTGAGTGACTTACTTCATATTCTTTAGAAATCTTTCAGTTTGTCTCACGAGTTTGATTGTTTTTCAATCATTCTCCATAAATACTGGTCTTTTGTTGTACACTGATCCATTAGAGATCACTTAGATTTTTAACAAAAATTAGTGCATTTCAAAAATCCAAATTTGACCAACTTGGTAGTGGACGTAGCAGTTTTACTGTGAACCACTTCAATTTCGCTATCAGTTATTTCATCAACTCCTGCAAACTGATCTAACACTTAAGAAGTCTTGACCTACTTAAGTGTCAGCCAGTTACTTACATAAATTGTTTATTTAATTGTTTTGATAAATTGTTCTTCAGTTCCTTCTTTGTATTCTGCGATCTATTTTTAAAAGGAAATGTTTTAAACCATTGTGTCAGCCAGCTGACCAATATTCATCAGCTTCAGCTCCTTCAAAACATCAGCCAGCTGACACAGTATCAACTGACTGACAAAATTACCTTTTCCGCTGCGAACTTTTAAAGCTTTTCAAATCCATCCTCAAAGTTTTTAAAAGGCTATTCACCCCCCTAGCCTTGTCAGTTGTCAACTGGACTTACAATTTGCTAGGGCTAGGTCAGCTACAATTTGAAAATGGCGAAGCTTCATAGGTCTTTTGTGTTTGCTAAGAAATAAGTGTTGGGTTATAATCGAAATTAACAAAGCGGAATAACAAAAATTAATTTCAATACTCTCCCAAGATCCATGCGAAATAATATAAATTAGATATAGAATATTTACTCGAATATTAAAGCGAGCAATATTCGATAGAATCACGATCATCGCAACAAACGATTTGCATGATTTTTCTATGGTATCCACACGAATTGATGTGAATGAAGATGCTTGAATCCCCAAGCTGCCCGAATTAATTTAACAACCAATAGGTTGTTCGAATTAACTTGCAAAACATCCCTAACACCTTCAACAACCCGCCACAAAGCCACCAAGTAAGACACGCAAACTTCCCAAGCTTATTCACCTTGGCCGAATTCCCAAAGATGATCAAAACAACCCGAACTCTCTTTTGTAAAGATAAAAATAAAAATAAAAAGGATAAAAACGGGTTCATCGGCTAGGCTTCACTCACTTAACGTAAAGAATCCTGATGATTCAATCTCTCTAGGCTTCACTCACCTTAAGAAGAAGAAATCAACTTTTGAAATAACAACCTTATTCTTGAAAGAATTACTTCTTTTCTCTTAATCAATGAATAAGATGCCTTTAAATAGGCTACAAGAATTTAACCTTAATTTTACTTACCTAATTTAAAGAACTCCAAACAAACTAGGAAAACAAAAGTCCTAATTTAATCTAGATTATCAAAAGTAAATCCTAATTTACTAGGAAAGTAAATAAACAAAACTAAAAGCCATTCTAGGGCAATATTACAAAAAAACAAGATTTAACGAAAATAAACCAAAGTTAAGTTACGTGAATCCTTCAAGCCTAAGGATTGCTTTGGCCACCCCCTTTTGATGATCCCATGCGGGTGCTCCATGTTTTATCTTTCCAACTGTGGCTTGTTAAGCAAGTAGCTTTCTTGGGCCAACATTCCCATTGTGTCCTACCAGCCCTAACCATCCCCCTTGTAAAGCAGCCCACGACCGTGTCCTTTCCTTGTACTTCTTTTGCATGCAACCCACTCTCACGTCCAGCCCACTTTCCTTGCACCCTTTGCCCAACTATTATTCTCCAAACAGCCCCAATAGGCCTTATAGTGCCAAATTCACCTCCCTTCCTTTGGTTAATAGTTCCCTTCAACCAACCCTTCCATGCACAAGTAATCAAGATGATCTTGTTGTCTCTTGAAGCCCAAAACAGCCCATGCAATATTTGTTTTACCCTTACACACATTCGGCTTCTCTGAATATCCCACCTCCCTTGTATGACACGTCCAACAAACAATCCCACGACAACCCCTTTAACCCATAAAACAACCCCTTTTGATCTTGAAATACTCAGCCCGTTTGTCTTCATTGTCTTGCCTTCCCATTTAGACATAGGGGAACCCCCATACGTATCAAACTCCCTTTCTTTGAAAAGGATTGTCCTCAATCCTGGATCCACCTTGTTAAAGAATCACCATTGGATCTTTCCACCACCTTGCCACTCCTTGAACCTAAATGCTTTGGTCTTGGATCTTGTTAACCCGGAGAACTCTTCTTCTAAAATATCCATGTTACTCGTACCTTTGATTAACCTCGCGACTGCCTTAAAGATCACAGCCCCAAACTTTATTTGTTCGTTCAAAACAGTCCCAAGCTTTATACTTCTCCCTATGTTTGAGGTGTTGAGCGCCTCCTTTTGCGTAGGTGATGAAAGACTGACCTTGAACCATTTAGATTTTGACCATGTAAAATCCAAAAATCCTTTTGCACTTGTGTGAAGCTTCCACTTTCCAACTTTGGCAACAATGACTTGCATAGATCTTTTATCTTGCTCCAAAATAGCCCCATTAACTTTGCTTCCTAAGACAACACCGATCTTGTTACCCTTGTTTGAAACAACCTTGAGCCGTTGGTCTTCCTCTCTCCAACTAGCATCCACCCTTGCTTTCCCTTTGTATTTCAATGCAAGGAAAATCCACCAACAAGTCCATGAGAAATCCCCCCATTCTGAACCAACACAAATAATAGGCCCTTTTTCTTACAACAAAATAGTCCCTAGGTCCTTCTACCTCGTCTTCCATGGCGGTTTAAAACCATAAGAGCTCAATGTTAAAGTAGCACCACGTTTTCCATCCCATGCCATATAAACTAACATAAAAAACTATCCATGCAATTTTGTACATGCCTCTCTAACATAACTATCGAACCCTTCAATTTTACATGGGGAATTCAACCTTAGGTACCACATATTCCTTGGCACGTCCCCACATAATACCTTATATTCACAATTATTCAAAAGAAATATTGGAGCTTGATGACTTACTTGAACCTTGAAATCAAAAGGATCTTCATAGACATGGAGAGTTTTTACTTCTTTACGAATCATTCTTAACTTCCTTTCTTCTTCCTCCCTTTTGATTTTCTCTTCTTCAAGAAGTTTTTGTTCCAGCCTCTCTTCTTCTTCCCTTTTGATTCTCCCACGTCTTTCTCGCTCAACCTTTTCTTTTGCAAGTTTCTCTCTTTCTTCCTTTTTGATAATTTCACCAATTTCTTCATTAATCAATACTCTTCCAAATGGACACTTAGATAAGAGGTGACCATTACCTTCACACTTATAACAATCGAAAGTATAAGAAAAGAAGATGGTGTTTGACATTGGGTTGTAGCCACGAAAACCCTTTGAATTTGCGGCCCTGGAACATTTTTTTTTTTAAGAAAGCAGGGCGGCACCTGTGGAAATTTTATTAAAACAACCAAATAAAAACAAACAAACAGGAGGGGGACAACTAGCCTTACCCACAAACGGGGGGACAAAGGAGCCTTACCTCTAAACAACTAAACAGTACAAAGCAAAACTCAAGGACGAAAACTATATAAACCTCTCTCATCATGACCAAGAGCCACAAAATTCCTTAGAAAATGTTGCCTCTCTTCCCACGTTTTTATGTAGCTGCCCCTTCAAGCATTGCGCCGCACGTCGCAAACTTTGTATTTCTTGGTCGATCCATGCTCCCTTATCTTCCATGATCGTCCCCGAAGTTGGAATCTGTGGATGCCTTTGCTCTGATACCACTTGATGTGAATGGAGATGCTTGAATCCCCAAATTGCCCGAATTAATTTAACAACCAATAAGTTGTTCGAATTAACTCGCAAAATAGCCCGAACACCTTCAACAACTCGCCACAAAGCTTCCTAGTAACACACGCAAACTGCCCAAGCTTATTCACATTGGCCGAATTCCCCAAAGATGATCAAAACAGCCCGAACTCTCTTTTGTAAAGATAAAAATAAAAATAAAAGGATAGAAAGGGGTTCACCGGCTAGGCTTCACTCACCTAACGTAAATAATCCCAACGATTCAATCTCTCTAGGCTTCACTCACCTTAAGAAGAAGAAGTCGGTTTTTCAAATAACAACCTTGTTCTTGAAAGAATTATTTATTTTCTCAAAAAAAAAAAAAAAACAAATCTACATTAATCAATGAATAAGATGCCTTTAAATAGGCTACAAGAATTTAACCCTAATTTTACTTACCTAATTTAAAGAACTCCTAACAAACTAGGAAAACAAAAGTCCTAATTTAATCTACATTACCAAAAGTAAATCTCAATTTACTAGGAAAGTAAATAAACAAAACTAAAAGCCTTTTTAGGGCAATATAACAAAAAACGGGATTTAACGAAAATAAACCAAAGCTACGTGAATCCTTCAAGCCTAAGGATTGCTTTGGTCGCCCCCTTTTGATGATCCCATGCGGCAGCCCAATGCTTTCTCTTTCCAACCGTGGCTTGTTAAGCAAGTAGCTTTCTTGGGCCAACATTCTCATTGTGTCCTACTAGCCCTGACCGTCCCCCTTGCAAAGCAGCCCACAACCGTGTCTTTTCCTTGTACTTCTTTTGTATGCAACCCACTCTCGCGTCCAGCCCACTTTCCTTGCACCCTTCGCCTAACTATTATTCTCCAAACAACCCCAATAGGCCTTATAGTGTCAAATCTGTCTCCCTTCCTTTGGTTAATAGTTCCCTTCAACCAACCCTTCCATGCACAAGTAATCAAGATGATCACGTTCTCTCTTGAAGCCCAAATCAACCCATGTGATATTTGTTTTACCCTTACACGCATTCGGCTTCTCCTAATATCCCAGCTCCCTTGTATGACACGTCCAACAAGCAATCCTACAACAACCTCTTTAACCCATAAAGCAACCCCTTTTGATCTTGAAATACACAGCTCGTTTGTCTTCATTGTCTTGCCTTCCCATTTAGACATAGGGGTATCCCCATACGTATCACGAATGGATTGTACATGATTAATTCAACAATTTTGTGGTAGGCAATTGTTGAATCAAAGTGAGAAACCTTTCACCAAACGAGGGACTAGTTCCTAAATTTTCTCCCTACCAATTTAGTGTTTCTCCCAACCCTAAATTTGTTTGTTAGTGAGTCCATCTCTTGACGCTCAAAAAACTCCTATGTATACATAGGAGGGAAGGGTCGGCCATACATAGTCCTGGTCTGACTAGGACTGTGTCTTGGTCAATATAATTAATTTATGTGAGCTCAGTAATCTAATTAATTACCCAAATAAATTTCAGTTTTATTCATTCTAAGTGTATGACCCAACATGTTCCTAAATTATGTTGGCAATAACTAATTACTATATCAAATATATAATTAATTATAAACAATGAGTGGCATCTAGCAATACATCATCATTACTCAAGTAATAGGAATTATCAGTGATTAAAATAACTGATTGTGACTAAAATAATTCTTGTCTCATTGTCCAAATAGTTGATTAAACACTAGGCATGGAACGTGACATCTTTGTTATAATTTAATCTAGGTTTCTTGATCTAGAGTAGACTTATATAATAAACAAATAAACTCAATATCTCATTTTGATTTATTTGAGTACGACCGTGTATTTACTTAAGTCTCACTCATGAAGGAACCCATAAATATTATACTCATGTTATGTAGGAAGGGCAAATTATATCTACATCGTTCATATCCCTCAGTGATTCGTGACATATTTAATATTTGACTTTATAATCACTTTGCTATAGAATAACGTTTACCGGTATCAAAATATACGACTCCTTATCTAGGGTATATAACAGTAACACCTCAAACTCGGTACCAACACCGCGGTCCCACAATATGGTCACGTCACCATCAATCAATACTTAAAAATCATAATAACTCTCAAAACTCATAATTAATAAATATTAATATCTCCAATTGTGGCTAAAGTACAACCACATACATAATATCCAAACTAATTTCAAAACGAAACCAACTGAAAATAAATAAACTTTCAGAGTACTAATAAATGAAATTATTAAATGTCTAAAATTCCTTGAACAATCCTCATTTGCCTACTCAAAATAAATCATCTAGTCGAACTTATTTGTCACCTGGAAGAGAAAATAAGAAGGGGTGAGCGAACAATACTTAACAAGTTCATATACAACCCCTCCGGTTACTAAGGAAAAGGTGACTTAAATAAATCAAAAAGTTCAAAATCGAAAGTTTAGATATCCATTATGCGGAAGTCAAATAGTCGAACATCAATTTTCCAAATTTTAAATATATATATTATCGGGATTCTAAATAAAAGATTGATATGCAAAAGATGACTTGAGTTGTCCAATTGTCACCAGTCGTCCCACCCAGATGGAGACAACAGGCAATTCATATAATTTCAAATATATATTATCAGGATTCCAAATAAAAGATAGAGATGTAAAAGACGACTCGAGTAATCCATGTGTCGTCGGCCGTCACATACTAGATGGAGACAACGGATAACTCACAGATACTAAGATCACTTAAGCGGTCAATGACCGGTTTGAACAATGTTCCGAAAAGTGCTAAAGACCCGTAAGGGTAAAGTTCTAGTGGTTCTGTAACACCCTAGAACTTAGTATGTTTGTCTTGCCCACACGATAGCCTTATTGTGCATGACTTCATGTATTTGGGTAGGCCATGGTATGGCCAACACCCTTGAGTTGTTTGATTTTTTATTCGTTAGTGCGTAGAGTTACAATTGTTTGACTCAACGTCATTAGATACTTGACTTGACCGAGGGCTGTTTCCTAGGTTTGTGTGCGACCTTAGTAGGTTGTATTCCGAGTTTGTTAGACATGTTCCTCGTGTCTTAAGATGGGTTGTTTGGTAGCTTGGTTCATGGTTTGACCTCGCTTTGATTGCGTGTGTTACACGTCGTCGTTGTTTGTTTCCGTTAGGTTTTTTCGTACCTTGGCATGCGTATAATGTAGACACCCCAATTTCGTACCCCTACGCTACAATGTCCTAAAATAATAATAATAATATAATTTATAAATTACATGCACTAACTGACGTTACTTTCTGTTATGTTTCAGAAAACAAGACTTAACAAAACTTAACAGAGAAAGTACACAAGACATGAAGGACTAAACTGGCAGAAAGAAGAAGGAGGACAAAAGCTTGATGGAGCCACTCCCCATGCAAGGGTGCTGCACCCTCCTTCCCTTTCCTCCTATCCAGCAAAATGCCAACGTTTCTGAAAAGGCACGAAGCGACTGCTCGTTGTCTCGCTCTCCAACCTACACCTAGCGCCATACAACACATAGACAAAAAAACACACAACACACTCAAACACACACACACACACACACACACACACAAACACAAACACACACACACACACACACACACACTCAATGCATAGAGCCCCATCCTTTTGCTCGTAGAAGAAGAAGCCCTCCGGCCTTGCCCTGTAAACCAGCCTCCTCCTCGCTTCTGGCGAGCTATCCGAAGATCCAGTCCTAGCCTCTGGCGAGCCATTCGAGCCTCAGTCCTTGCCCCAGCAAGCCTATCCAAAGACAATAAAGATACCATTACATTGCCCAAAACAAAACAACAAGAAACGACAGACAAGACACGACACAACAACAATACGACAAGACAATAATATGACAAGACAAGAAAAAAAACTTCCTTTCTCGGAAGAATAGGGGAAGCACACCTAAAAGACTTCAAACGCCTAATGGGTTATAGCCTAGGCGTATATATCGGGTTCAGATATTCACGCTTCAAGAGGTAGATCCCCCATACTAGTTTGTTCCCGTTAATATAAAAAAAAATGTAGAAATATTAATATCAAGCATGTATGCAAATATTAGTTATAAATAATGTTATAATTAGTTAAATTATAATATAAATAAAATGTGAAAATATTAATAATCATGCATGCTTGTAAATAGAAATTTGTACATAAAATCATAGTTATTTTATGTTTATGTTTTAAAACATTGCTAAATTATAATATATTAGAAAATGAAATTATGTTAATAGTCATTATAATGCCCAAACCTATCAACCAAACTTAGAACACGTGAACTAGGCAGGGGCTTACCCTACAAATGAACTCCGGCGTGGGAATTAGTATTCACCCAACTGAGATACCAATTTGACAGAGTTTAGGCTCGAGTATAAGTGAACGTACCTTCCCTGTTCTGTCTGAGGGGTTTATATAGACCTCGCAATGAAGGCCATGGTGTGAGCCTTGACTGTGCGAGTGGAAAAGACAGACACCATTAAGGCCACGTTTGGAACGTGGGGGCGGATTTCTCGGCATTAACTCCACATGTTCTGGACTACTGTTATCCATACTCTCGAGCAGGCTGACCCTGCTCGCTATGATGTCCCGTTCGCTTCACACTTGGTCCCCGGCTGAGAATGAATCTCTGATCGCTGGAAAGTCATGCTTGCAACCGAATATAAGCATGTGCCCTCATGGTAGAGTGATCACATGTTGAGGACGTGACCGCTGCTCGTGCCATTTGGGCCTGGAAGCTAAGTGGCCCCTTGCTCCTTGTCTAGCGAGCATAGTTGCTTGGAGCGAGGAGCATATCTTCTAGTTTACACTGGCATGTTTCATCACTTGACTGCTAAAAGACTTGGTCAGTTTGTTTATTTGATAAAGTATGTTGAAGAGGCTACTTGATAGTGCATGAACCTGGTCTATCGGTAGTTGGTGACAGCAAATGTTGTCAGACGTGTGGTGAGAGGATGTGCCTTATGTAACTGTCAACTGCCGTTGAGAGCTTCCACGCGTACACTTCTCTCGAGGCAGCATTTAATGCGATGCCTCATTTCGTATGTCGCGTACCAGGCAATCCTTCCCTTAGCAGTTTTCCCCCCATTTTGCCTCGCATACCAGCTATAAAAGCGATAGCTTTCTCTCACTTCTACATTCTTACAAACCCTCAAATTCACAAGGCTTTCTCTGGCTTCTTCCTGCAATCGACAAAATTATTCCTGAAACCATCACAACAACGACTCTGATACATTCGTCTGAATCAGAGCTTTTTGAAATATACAGGTAACTTCTTGGTTTGAACCCTTTTTGAATTTGGTTTCCTTCCTTCCATTTTCTCAGCTAGAACCCTAGATTCAGGGTTTGATGGTGCTAGCTGGGTACATGATGACAAATTGGTTACGATCTGGATTCTACCCATGATGAACATTCGAGCATCTGACAATCCCTTAAGAGTTTGATAATTTTCGTTGTTCCTTCCTATAGACACCCTAATTTCGTACCCATATTTTAAACATTCTATCAAATGTTAAATCAAGTCAAAAGGACTAACGAATGTTAACTTTCAGGGTGTCCAAAATATCAAAGGAAGAATCAGAAAAAAGGAAAGGATAAACAATAAACAACAAGGGGAAAGTGAAATTTTCCAAGGCAGGAAAAAATTCGGGGCACCATCACATACGAAAATGGGCGCTGCCCCAAAATTGCTATAGGCAGTGCCCAAAACTGCTTTAATCCCCCTTCTAACGTACAACCTTTTCAGCACAGGGTACAACACTTTCAAGCACAAATACAAAATATCTGCCTTCTTCCTTCGCTGTTAAGATTTCACTTTCTCTGCCTATAAATAGAGGCCTCCTCTTAGTGAAAAGAGAAAGAGAGATCATACGATAAATTTTACGGAGAAGTTTCAGAGAATTCTACAGAGCGCTGTTGCGTTGTAGAATTCATTTCCCCCCTGAGGTTGAGTGATCCTCCCTAAACACCTAAGCCATCGTCCAAATTGAAACCTAGTTAACTGATTAGGTTCTCGCCCTAAACCCGGCTCCAAAAAGCCGCCAATGCAGCTGTTGTGCCGCCAAAATTCGGACATGACATCAACACAAATACAACAAAAACAAGTAGTTACTCCATCCGGATAGAGAAGTGGAAAGTAACAAACACAGCAGTCACGCCACCCAAATTTCGGCGTGAAAAACAACAAATACAAGTAGTTACATTGCCCAAACTTCAACAACAAACAAAAGACTTTCTCTCCCGAAGAGGACAGGCCGAGCACACCCAAAAGCCTACCTAAGCAAAGTTGTCCCATGTTTAAATCCTCACGCTTCAAGAGGTAGGTACCAAAGCTATTTTCATTTATGCCTAGTAATATTATGATAATATAAAATATAAAATAAGTCGTTATGTTTGTATAATTTTTATTATAAATAACTATAAAATAAGTCGTTATGTTTGTATAATTTTTATTATAAATAACTATAAAATAAGTCGTTATTATAGTCTAAATTTCATATGCTTTTATTGCGACTCTAAAATGTAGCTGTTACGAGTTTTTCTTTATTTTCCATATCTCTTATATATCTATATCTATATTAATGTTTTATTTAGATTAAATTTATAAAAAGAATATACTTAGCCAAAAACCCATTTTGAGACTGAAAGGTCGAGTTGAGTGTCTAACCCCTTCCTAACTCGTAACTTAGCCTCTGAACCATTACATTCTGGTATATTTGGGTTTTCTCTGTCTAATCCATAAAATAGAGGTGGCGACTCTGTTAACATAGATTTTGAGTCCACAACGAGGCTAGGCGTATTCCACAATGGTGACGTTGCTGGGGATGTTGTTTTTATCTTTCTTTTTTTTTAAAGAAGAGGGTTATACTCATTTGTTTTATATATATAAAATGTTATTTTGAGATTTCTACTAAATATGCTCTTATTTATTTATTTATAGTCTAAATATTGCATCTATATATATATATATTTCATTTTGGTACCAGTGCTTTATGGAGGAAATGCTCCATTTGGACAGTTCAGTATCTTCTAAAATAGCTTCGTATATATAACGAAACTTGGTATTTGGTGCTGGATGGTTTTGGTTACCCAAATATCTTTCTTTAATAGACCAAGGATCTTCTTTCCATTGCAAATCTTGAAAAAACATGTCTATAATATTTTCCATATTTTGCTTACGCAAGTATGGCACAGGAACAAATTCCTTTTTTGCTTCTTTATTTTTAGATGAAGAACTTGGAGAGGATGTCGTCTTCATGGCTTCCTTTACAGGAATAGTGGGGTACTGAGATTTGTATTTGGACCCCTTAGGGGTATTCCAACCCTTGGCTGGATGCATCCTGCAAAAATTCTCGAGTAAGAAAATCAGGAAGATAATTATTCTCTCCTTTAATATATTCAATATCAAAATCGAATACAGATAATTCAGATTGCCATCTAGCAAAAATATGTTTTGAAACAATATTTTTAACATCTTTTTTGAGAATATATTTTGCGGCACTGCAATCAATGCGTAGTAAAAATCTTTGATTTAATAAATCATCTTGGAATTTACTTATGCATTTCACAATTGAAAGCATTTCTTTTTTAATAGTAGAATAGTTTAATTGGGCTTTCTTCCACATACTGGAAGTAAATCGTAATAATTCTTCTTTCCCATTACTGGGATTTTTTTGCTTTAATATACCACCATAACCAATGTTCGAAGCATCGGTTTCTACTATTTTAAACCAGGCTGGCTGGGCCAAACATAAACAAGGTAATTGTTTCACATGTAATTTAATAATTTGAACAACTTTAGTATGTTCAATAGTCCATGGACTGGGATTTTTACATAACCTTTTATAAAGAATAGCACTATCTTGAGCAATATTTTTATAAAAATCAGAAATATAATTTAAACTTCCTAGAAATCTCTGAAGTTGGGTTTTATCTTTGATTTCATCAGGAAATTTGGAAGCAAATTCAATACTTCTATCTATTGGTATAATTTTTCCTTGAGTTATATTGAAACCCAAAAATCTAACTTCTATTTGAAATAATTTCATTTTTGGAAAAGATAGGACCAATCCATTCTTTTTAATAATATCTTTTAATATTTTTAAATGTTTAAAGTGCTGATCAATATCAGTGGAAAATACTAAGATGTCATCTATATAAACAATACAAAAAGCTGAATAAGGTATAAAAATCTCATTCATAATATTCTGAAATTCTGAAGGGGCATTTTTAAGCCCAGAAGGCATTACATTCCATTCGTAATGACCAAATAGAACTGTAAAGGTAGTTTTGTATTTATCTTTTTCATTAATTTGAATTTGCCAGTATCCTGACTTTAAATCAAATTTAGAAAATATGACTGCTTTGTGCAATCTGTCTAATAAATCTTTTTTAATAGGTATAGGATACCTAATCCATTTTAAAGCATCATTAAAAGGCTTATAATTAACCACTAATCTAGCTACTCCTCTTTCTTTTTCAGCATTTTTATTAATATAAAAGGTTGTATAGCTCCAAGGAGAATAACTTTTCCATATTAAATTCTTTTGTAAAAGATTTTCAATTTCTTTTTTACAAAGTTCTAAATATTCTGATTTCATTTGACTAGGCCTAGCCTTAGTTGGAATCTGATATTTTTCATCAAAATCATTTTTATAAGGAAGAGAGACAATATGTCTTTTCCTTTCCCAAAAAGCATTTAAAATGTCACTAGAAACTTCCTTTTTATAAAGATCTGAGATCTCTTGGATCCTATTTTGAATATCTTTTGAATTTAAATTTTCTTTTAAATTCATAATACTAACTTCTTCTTTTAGAAAATTTAAATGTTTTTCTTTTGAAGAAAGTAAATTTTTTAATTCATTAATCACCCTGGTTTCATGATTTTTAATAAATTCAAAAACTATTTCTTTATTTTGGATATTAGTATAAATACCTGTTTGATCTATTTTGTGAAAAGGTATAATAGAGTTTAAAAATGGTGTTCCTAAGATCACCGGTTGTTGGATATTTTTAACAATTAAAAAGGATGAAGGGATACAAATACCTTCATTACAAATATGAGCACTTGTAATTTTATATTTGATACCTAATTTGTCACCACTAGCAGAGGTGAGTGACTGGTGAGTTTTTTCAAAATATTTTGTGGGTACAAGACCTTCCTGGATACAATTTAAGTCAACCCCACTGTCCACTAAAGCAATAACTTTATCTAAGATATACTCATTACTAATAACAATAAATATGTAAACATACCACTTTTGATTAGTAACTTGATTAATAATTTGAAGAAAATCTTATGAGATTTTTTCTTTAGCATTATTATCTGTTGATTGCTTTGATTCAACCTCTTTTTCTTTTTGAAAAGAGTTTATCGTATGATAGTCTATTTGCCTACCTTGAAATTTTACTAATTATTTGACCTCACTAATCTCTTTTTTGAGATTATTGATTTCTTTTTTAAGATCATTAACATTGATAGGTTGTTGATCTTTTTTCTCAATTCTTTTAAAGACCTCTTGGATGGAATAAAAATCTTTTATTCCCTTCATTTCGTTAATATTTTTAATAGATAATAAGTCTTCTGGATTATTACCCTTTGTGATTAGAGATTTTATAATTTTTTCTTTTAAATCTTGATCTGTTAGATTATCAATAAGATCAAGGATTTTTGATTGGTCACTAGTGAGGACATTAATGCTTAAGCCATTCATTTTGGCTATAGCTTTCCAATAATCATTATTTTTGGAGCATTATAGATGTAATAGTTTTCATAAAATATTTATAATTATGCATATCAAAATATTATGAAAGATAAATTTTAAATATGCTTCGTAAAGCTTCTTAGATCAGAGTTAGGTTTTCGTCCATAAATTCCTTGGGGAATTTGGTAATCAGACATTCTAATGCCTTGAATTTCTTCTATATTAGTAGAGGATGTACTAGGTCTACTGGTATTGGATTTAATAACAGGACTTTGTCGGGATGACATTGACCTGGATAACCTACTTCTATTACTAGAATTAAACAGGACTTCAACGTCCCCATCATCATTCTGTATTATTTGATCAATACTATTATCTAGTATTGGTTTTGATGGAACAATTTTTTCTAAGTTCCATTGGGTTGGAAAACTAATTTCATTCCAAGTTATTTGTTTTGGTGTAGCAATATTAGTAGTTATACTATTGCTTTCTATAACCGTAGTTTTACCCGGATTGCTCCTAAGTATGGCATTAGGACACATAGTATTCATAACTTTATAATGTAATCTATATATAACATTAATAGTCTCAATTCCAGGCATAAAATTATAACCTGAAGTTTGGATATGAAGTAAAACAGATTCAAATAAATTTCTATCAGTTAAGGATAGACTTGAATTTGGGAAAACATTTAAGTATACTGGTCCATGACATAGACTAGTCTAAGCAATTCCCATTAAAGAAGGAAGAAAGTCTAAGCATCTACCATTTCTAATACATGCAAGAATAGAAGCATTTAACCCAGATAAAGTTAAAGGTTTGAAAGCAATCTGGATACAACCAATATGCAAATAGTTATACTTATCTTGATATGCAGAAATATCTTGAGGATTTAAAAAATGTAATTTTAAGTTGTTATCATCTATGCTAACAGATTGTTCAAGAGTTTTAATATTCTTTCGGCATAAGATATATATATATATATCATTTTGGTACCGGTGCAAAGCCAAAAAAAAAGCAGGAGCAATTTTATTTAATTTATTATTATGTCAGTTGGAAATGTAATAATTATTCTTTCATTCTGTCATTTTTTATTTTGGGGATTAGGACCAAATGTAATTAATATGAACAGATAGTTTTCTCACTTTTCTTTATATTTATAGATGTGATGGCCGTCTCGCTCGCTCACTCTGTCCCTCATGGGATTCAAACTAATCAGCCGAGAAAATCAACAAAAGAACAAAAAGACAAGCCAAAATTTGCTGCTTTATATCTGCAAAAAGAAAAAGAGTTTACTACTTTTTAGCTAACTCACACACGCGCACTCATGTAAAAATATACCTACTGTTACCCTTCAACCCTGATAAACACACCCGAGTATCCATGTTCTTGAAAAAGAACGAGGAGACTTTTGAGAAAGAACTAGGTGACTTAGGCCGAAATTATCACGCATTGCGCTTCTTAAGGAGGGGCCAACTAGGTGTAAGCCAACCTAGTCATGCATTAACCAACATTAATATCATGTACATTGTTGGGAATATGCTTCTTGATAATTAACTTATCACCTTGCACATTCTGAATATTTTGATTTGCTTGTTCTCATTACTGTGTGTCATAACAAGTGGCTAAGAGGGCTGCGTACCGATTAGTGTGGCAACTTGTTTGACAACACATAGGTCTTAGGTTAGGTTGTCCTAATCTAGTCCTACCTTTTAAATGATGATTGAACAGACCAGCGCTTCATATGCACCAGAACCAGCAGACTTGCTGTAAGCATCAAGGTTTTCGAAAGACTCGTCACCAACAGACTTATCATATGCACTAAAGGACACTTTGAAGACTCACCACCAGTAGATGTGCTGTAGTGTCAAAGTTTCTCAAAGGACTCGTCACCAGCAAATTCATCAAGTGCCTCATGGAAATACCTTGGAGACTTGCTACGGTTTGAATGTTCACATCAACAACCAACAGTTCTTCTTTACAAGAAGACTCACTATTGAACATCACACCGGCAGACTTAGTTCTGAACGTGCTACGAAGAGACAGAACTGCAGTAGATCATGACAAGACAAATGTGTTCAAACTTCAAAAGCAATTCAAATCTTTATGAAACCTGACACCAGTGATGCGGTAGGACTTTCTCTCACTCATGTGGTCTAGAAAAGTCAAAAGAATCCACTTTATTGGACAGACCACCTGATAGTGCATCAGACGTCAGACTCGCTTTTCAGTGACCTATCAATACAGTCTAACAGGCAACCAGTTTCAGGATCTGCAAGAAAAAGCTTTTATCCAACAGTCAAAGATCCAATGAACAACATCTCTATACGAAAGACTCCAACAACGACATTATCTCTAACGGATAGTAAATCAATCTTCAAATCAACGAACACGACGACACCTACAACAAGAACTTCAAAGAAGCTGTAAGATCTACAAGAGACCGTCTTTACCAATGCATCTCAGATCTTCACAGAAGGTTGCAGTGAGCTTACCCAGACCTTAGCAAAACACTCTCAGTGGATTGCTAGGAAGAAAGACTTTGAAGAAGAATAGAGAGATCAGAAACACCAATAGACAGAGATCGGCGTCTTGGTCAAGAACCCAGTTCTTGATTTGAGTTCTTCACCCTTCTTCGAAGAACTCAGCCTTTAGCTGAAGCTTCAGGACTCTATTCCTAAAGCTAGAGGTCAAGCTCTTGGATCAATTTGAAGATTGATTTCAGATGGTGCCCAAGGAAGATGAAGAGCTGTCTGTAAATATTGCATTCATATCTTCAGATTTGTATTCATATACAAATGCTGTTGATTGTGCAATAATCAATCATCATAGAAGGTCGAGTGCTCTGCACTCAATCGTTCAGATATTTTATATCCGAACGACCTTTAATAGTGTCTTCTCATATCAGCTTCTCGTTCTTGTCTCCTATTGCCCTCTTTACTTAAGAATTCATCTATGAATGATTAAGTAAAGATTAAGGCTTGAAAGGACGAGGACAGAAACTGTACATAGAGTGTCTAGGCTGATGTAATTTGTAATTTATCTTTGAATAAATTCAAATGTTCTTTCAAATAACTTATCTTTCAGTCTTTACCTCTCTATGAGCTTTTGTAAATTGATTTATCCTTTGAAAAGCTATTCTCTAATGATTTCCTAAATCTGCATTTGGAAGAAGGATTAAGTGAGCTGTTGTTCTGATCATATATTCGTGTACAACCACTTAAGACTTCTCTAAATCAAAGCCTAACTATTTTCGATGCTCAAACTCTTTCAAACAGGCTTTTGATTTAAACGACAGTTCACCAGCAGAGTTCATAACTCTTCTGAGAGCAAGTCTGTTGTTCCTTGATACCAGCAGACATGCTCACCGTGCAAACTGTCTATGCCTTTAAAAATCTATACTTTACTTATATAAAATAAGAAAAGTTTTAAACGGCAACATAGGCTATTCACCCCCCTCTAGCTTATTTGAGCAATCATATGGACCAACATATATCTTTTAGGATACTTCATTGACCGATCAGTTTTTATACCTCAAAGTTACTGGAATTGATTAAGAGAATAAAGATCAGTACATAGAATACATATTTGGGTAGAATGGCTGCCAAAAATGAACAGACTTATATGGGTACAGAGACAGTGGCTCGAGGGTACACTCCTACTCTGGCCATGCAATAGTGGTTAGATCAGAATTTAGGTGCACATGCCAATCACTTAATGGGCCAGATAACAAATCTCTTGTAAAGCTTGAGACCCAATGTGGAAAGCACTGCTCCCCCTGCAGCATCTCATGAAGCATCAACCTCGAATGCTCAGCCAAACACCAACCCTCATGTCCAAAATACAAATCCTCCACCAAATACCAACGTCCCTGTGGCGACCCGACCCGGATCCCAAGACGAAATCCCAAGGTCGTGCCGCCGGGAAGCACATAACAACAATCAAGTAGCAAATAATGGGTAGGGCCATAACGGCGATACACCAATAACTCAAAACATATGCGGAAGCGAAATATAATAAAACAGTGGCGCCCGAGCTAACAAGCTCAAACTAAAAACAACCAAAGAGATAATTAATCTCTCGGTCCAAAAATTCGACGCACGTGCCGCAACATTGGGCACGTCGGACTAAACTCCCTGTCATGCAATTCAAATATATAGCATAATATACCAAGTCATCGGCGAAGCTACGGCCGGAACCCAACATTACACTAAGTCTAAGACTCTAGTCTAACAACTCAACGGCTAAAAACATGCCGGAGAACAAACATAATATTTAACTAGCAATGTAACATGCTAAAACATAATCACCAATTAACCAAGCACGACTAACACTAGTCGGCTACCAACAGAATAAGTACTAATAATTATAAGTACCAACAACAAGAAAGCATATGGAAGTATAACCACCAATATACATCAAGCACGACCACTACTTGTCGGCTACCAAAAGAATAGACTAAACAACAATTATAAATATTACAATTCACATTTAGGTTTGCTACCCAACATGAAGTTTACATAACTTCATCTTTCCCAAACGGCCTTACCAAAATAAAATAACTATCTAAGTAGCAACCTTGCCAAAAGAATACTTCGTCAACGCAACCTTCTCGATTTACTTGGATCCGCACGCACGGCTCGGATCTAGGGAAAAACAATCAACAAATAAAAGTAAGTCACAAAGACTTAGTAAGTTACTAACCATAACTTCCGATCATGGCATAATGCTCAATAATATTTACATCATGCAATCTTCATATAATAACCTTATATAGAAATCATGTTATGGCATCCATGCTCAACATTAATAAAACATATTATCATCATAGTATAACCTTTCATCAAAATTCATGTCAAGGCATATTAGGCTTAACAATAATGATTTATGCCTTTGGCATAATACAACATTCAAATAATGTTCATGTGATAGCATTTATGCTTAACAACCTTAAACAACATGTTATCTGTCAAGTATAACATTTATGAAACCAATACAACCATCATATCATATCCAAATCACAAAGCACATAGTTCACATAAGTACTTGTGAGACAATTCATATAAAAGGGATATGATACCATTACCAATTCCTCCGCGCGTGTCGCTCTTGCAAAAACACGTGTAAAACCTTTATGTGCCCTCGATATCCCTCTCGTAGATATCGACGTCCCCGAGACAGTCTCTGCTCGAGTTCCATAGTTATCAAAGTCATGTGTATTACTACAACTGAGATAAACTACTTCCCCACCGTGGCCATCGATGGAGGGTGTGTGCAAACCGATGCGGCGATCCATCGCGATCACGAATCTCACAATTCGTGAAGACGATGTATCGTCCCACCAAAGACTCAACAGACCGACTCCAGCTGGACTCAAAACCCAAGCACAAGTAGGTAAACACTCTACCATCAAACTAGTCATGCTTTTCATTCACAACTAGCATACATTTCACAATAGAGAATCATATAAGCTCTCATAACCAAGTGTTCTTCATACATTTCAAAACTTCTTGGAGGCTTGACCTCCATGATTTCTACCCAAAATTCCGTAGGACTTAAGATTATAGTTCCTAGGATTCATACTAACCCAAAGGTTGACTCCGTTGAGTCCAATCTAAACTTTCCGAAAATTTAGGGAATAGAAGCATGGGCTTCAACATCCCCCTATGTTCATAACTATCGCCAATAATCATAATCCCAAGTTCAATGAACTCACATAAACCCAATAAAACATTTATCAATGCAACATAGAACAATTTCATCAATTTGTGCATAGCTTCATTTAGTTCACCTTACCAAACATATTTTCCAAATCATGATTAAATCATACAATATGGTTTAATATACTCTACTAAACATGTAAAACATAGTAATCAAGCTCACAACCATAATTTGCAAGCCAAAACATAATTAGGGCAAATCCCCTTCCAAGTATCTCTACCAAATCAAGCTCAATACCCATGGATAATTCACATAGCAAAGTTTAATAGACTATTTGGCATATGAATTTCATACAAATCAAGTCTCACATAGGTTCAACCAATCTCTAACAACAATTGGAAACCTAGGGTTCATGGCATCTCTACAAACCCTAGAAATTGCTTCCATTGACCTCACATAGCAAATATGATTGTTTCCCTAGGGTCAATGGAGCCAAAAGAAAAAGGAAGAGAGGTAGAAACTTACCCAATTTCAGCCCCTCACAAGCTGCAAATCCCGAATCCTAGAGATGAGGTTGTTCTCCTCAACCTTCTCTCTTCAAGTTCACGGGTAGAATGGGGAAAGAACGTCCCTAGCAATGGCTTCTGAGATTGAGCCCTTCAAGAACCCTAGAATCGCCACTCTCAAGCTCTCTCTCAAGTCTCTGTTGAGTGCTCGCAGAAGAACGCAAACTGAAGTCGTATTCTGTTGTGGCTGACTAAGTGAGAGTACGTTGGTTTTAATTTAAGTGGGGGGATTAACTCTCTTTAATTAATCCACTAATCAACCTTTAAAACCTCTAATAAGTGTTTAGGACAAGTCTTAGGCCAATAAGAAAGGTTTAGGTTAGGTTTAAGTTGGGTTTAGGTGGGTACAAGTCGGACATTGCGCAGAAAAATTGCAAAATCCCGTAACCAGGATTCAGGGACCAATGCGGTCGCTTGGTCTCCTTTTGATGCGAGCGCATCAAAGCTGCATAACACAATCCAAGGTTTGTTGCTTCCTCGCTCGATCCCGGACTGTCCCGCATGCATTCTTGAGTCCTTCCAAGCCAAAAAGGGTCTACAATCCAACCTTAATGACCTCCAAATCATAATCAAAGCAACCAGGCTTCAAACCTCAACAAAACATGGCCAAGAACTCAGGCAAAACACTCCCGGACGACAACCGAAAAAGTCCGACGGAGAAGGGTTAACGCTAGAATCAAACTAGCAACCAAACCGACGATGCAACAAGCATCCAACCAACATCTAAGGCATGTAAACGATATTATGAATGCCCTTTAACAATTATCCATATGCTAACAACATAAATCACAAACCCGAGATTCAAAGCATCTCGTGAAGGAAAAATGCATACAAGCATCTCAAACGACGTCAACGAACATGCTATTGACTCTAAACATATGAGCGAGCTAAATAAACATGTTTATGATGATTATAAATGTATGAGTTCATGCATAACACAAGCAAGCCATAATTCAGGGTTTTACATTCTCCTCTACTTTAAGGAATTTAGCCCCTAAATTCTTACCGTGGTCATCAAACAAATGAGGATACTTCTCACGCATCTCCAACTCGGTCTCCCAAGTTGCTTCCTCGATCTCATGATTTTTCCAAAGGACTTTCACCAACGAAATTCTCTTGCTCCTTAAAACTTGCTCTTTGGTGTCAAGTATCTTCACTGGCTGCTCAACATAAGACAAGTCCGGCTGAAATGTAATCTCTTCATACTCAAGAAGATGGGAATCATCCTTAAGATATTTCCGAAGCATAGACACATGAAACACATTATGAATCTCTGACAAAGACGGCGGTAAAGCCACCCTATATGCCAAACTCCCAACTCGCTCAAGAATCTCAAAAGGTCCAACGAACCTCGGTGATAATTTCCCTTTCTTCCCAAATCTCTTAGTACCCCTTCTAGGCGATACCTTAAGAAATACAAAGTCTCCAACCTGAAATTCCAAATCTCTCCTTCTATTATCCGCATAACTTTTCTGTCGACTTTGAGCGGTGAGCAATCTATCCCGAATTAATTTCACACTATCAACTGACTGCTGAACAATCTCTGAACCCCATAATTTTGCTTCTCTAACCTCATCCCAACAAATAGGAGATCTACACTTCCTCCCATAAAGAGCCTCATACGGTGCCATCTCGATGCTCGATTGGTAACTATTGTTGTACGCAAACTCCGCCAATGGAAGGTGTGTATCCCAACTCCCTTTAAAATCAATCGTACAAGCCCGCAACATATCCTCAAGTATTTGAATTGTTCTTTCGGACTGTCCGTCTGACTGAGGGTGAAAAGCTGTGCTAAAATTCAACTTGGTCCCCATAGCTTCTTGCAAAGCCTGCCAAAACCTCGATGTAAATCTCGGATCCCGGTCTGAAACAATACTAACTGGAACCCCGTGCAATCTAATAATCTCCTGCACATACAATGCCGCTAACTGACTCAAGGAATAAGTCATCGCAATCGGAATAAAATGAGCCGACTTCGTGAGCCAATCAACAACAACCCAAACGGCATCAAAACCTCTACGTGTATGCGGAAACCCCGAAACAAAATCCATCGTAACATGTTCCCATTTCCACTCCGGGATATCGAATGGATGCAACAACCCCGCGGGTCTTTGGTGTTCCGCCTTCACCTGCTAACAAGTGAGACACCTCGACACATAATCCGCTATTTGTCGCTTCATGCCATTCCACCAAAATTGTTTCTTCAAATCTCTATACATTTTCGTACTCCCCGGATGGATAGTATACTTTGCCTTGTGAGCTTCATCCAACACAAGTCGTTTCATGTCATCAACTGATGGAACACAAACTCTACCCTTGAAAGTCAAAATCCCATCTTGGTTCATCGCGAACTCATGCTCCTTATTCTCACTCAAACCATCAATAATTTTCACCAACTCCGGATCTTTCTTCTGAGTCTCCTTAATCCTTTCCAATAAAACAGGAATAGCCCGCACACTAGCAAATAATACTCCATGATTAACCTCGCTAGGATTCCAATCACGGACATCCTCCAACATTTTCCATTCCCGCATCATCAAACATGACAAGTGCACTTTTCTACTCAAAGCATTTGCAACCACGTTCGCCTTCCCCGGATGATAAAGTATCGTGCAATCGTGATCCTTCAACTTCTCCATCCATCTCCGCTGTCTCATGTTCAACTCCTTTTGTGAGAAGAGATATTTCAAACTCTTGTGGTCCGTGAAAATCTCAAACTTCGAACCATACAAATAATGCTTCCACTTGTGCAAAGCAAATATAATCGCCGCTAGCTCAAGATCATGCGTGGGATAATTCACCTCATACGGAGACAACTTCCTTGAAGCATAAGCAATCACCTTCCCATTCTGCATAAGCACACAACCCAATCCTTCTTTCGATGCATCACTATAAACCACAAAATTATCACCTCCGCTAGGCAATGCTAAAACTGGTGCCGTAGTCAACCTCTTCTTCAATTCTTGGAAGCTTTCTTCACACTTATCACTCCATACAAATGCGGTCTTCTTTTGAGTCAAATTTGTCATGGGCGTAGCAATCTTCGAAAATCCCTCTATGAACCTCCGATAATAACCGGCTAGCCCCAAGAAACTCCTAACCTCCGTAACTGTGGTCGGTCTCCTCCAATTCATTACTGCCTCAACCTTGGAAGGATCCACCGCTATCCCGGCACTAGAAACAACGTGCCCCAAGAATGAAACCTCCTCTAGACAAAAAGCACACTTGCTAAACTTGGCGTAGAGTTGCCTCTCCCGAAGAATAGACAAAACCATCCTCAAATGTTGTGCATGCTCCTCCCGAGACTTAGAATACACAAGGATGTCGTCTATGAAAACCACCACGAAGCAATCAAGAAAATTGTGGAATACCCGGTTCATCAAATCCATGAACACCGCCGGCGCATTAGTCAACCCAAATGGCATCACCATAAACTCGTAGTGCCCATATCTCGTGCGAAAAGCCGTTTTCGGAACATCCTCGGCTCTAACCTTCAACTGATGATACCCGAATCTCAAGTCAAGCTTGGAATAGACCACCGATCCTTGCAATTGATCAAACAAGTCATCTATATGTGGCAATGGATACTTGTTCTTGATCGTTGCCTTGTTCAACTCCCGGTAATCAATGCACAATCTAAGGCTCCCATCTTTCTTCCTCACAAATAATACCGGCGCACCCCAAGGCGATACACTTGGCTTGATAAAGCCAATGTCAAGGAGCTCTTGCAACTGAACCTTCAACTCCTTTAACTCCATAGGTGCCATTCTATACGGCGCCTTCGAAATTGGTGTAGTCCCCGGCAACAACTCAATGCAAAATTCAATCTCTCTATCTGGAGGCATCCCAAAATCTTTAGAGAAAACATCCGGAAACTCACACACAACCGGCACATCTTCAAGATTAGAAGTAGAAACCCGTTTATCCACTACACAAGCAAGATACCCCTGTGCACAACAATTTCCTAGCCTTAAGAGCGAAATTTCTAGCCTTAAGAGCATGAAACCACTAGGTGCATTATCTCCCAAGAATACAAATTTAGGAACGCCAGGCAAAGCAAAAGTAACCCTTTTACTAAGGCAATCCACCAATGCATGATATGTGCACAACCAATCCATGCCAAGTATCACATCAAAATCACGAAGTGGTAACACCACCAAATCCGCATGCAACACATGTTTATCCACAAGTACATCGCATGCTCTATAAATATCTGAAGCCAATAAACATTCCCCAAGAGGGGTAGATACTTCAAGCACATAAGGTAAAGACTGAGGCATAACACATAGCTTGTCAACAAAATGCGATGCAACATACGAATGCGATGATCCTGGGTCTATAAGTACACGAGCCTCATTACCGAAGATAGAAACGGTACCTCCAATCACTGCTGTAGACTCAGGCACTCCTCTCTGATCTAGAGCAAACACGCGACCCTGCACCTTAGCTTTACCATCGCTATCTCTCTTCATCCCAACTGCAGGCTGATTCGAACCTCCTATCTGATTGTTCTTCAATTTAGGACAATCCTTCTTCATGTGCCCCGAAACTCCACAATAGTAGCACTCCATAGGTGCTCCCTTCTTGCTCCAGCATCTATCCTCCGTGTGCCCTATCTTGGAACAATAAGAGCAAACCAATACCATTCCACGATCTCCCTGAGTAGATGTAGTACTAGCCCCCTTGCCACTCGACTGATTCTTCGCATGTCCTTCATAATGAGATTTTCCACTTCCCTTCTTGCGATCATTACCTCCACTAAAATTTCCACGGTTACCCGATCCATGACTTCGCCCGAGAAAGGCTGCTTAGAACTGCGAGAAGAACCCGAAATGTGCATAGTACGATGCTCTTCAATATCTCTCTCAATAATGTAGGCTCTATCAACGGCCTTCCTGTACTCCACAAACTGATGAGAAAGAAGCTGCTTCCTGAACTCCGTCCTCAAACCCTTTACAAATTTCTGTGTCCTCCTAGCCTCATCTGGAATCAAATGTGTGCAATAACGAGCCAACTCCATAAATCTAGCCGAATCTTGTGAAAGCTGTCATGCCCCACCAAATCAAGAAATTCCTTCTCTCTTTTCTCTCGAACAACCGGGTACATAGGAAGCTCTGAACTCTCGAACGAAGTTAGGCCATATCTGTGGAACTCTATGTATGTCCCAACTCTCCCTCAGCACTTGCCACCAATGCTCTGCAGCACCCTCAAGCTTGAATACTGCTAATACAACCTTTTGCTCATCATCGCAACCCAAAGGTGCAAATATTTTCTCCAAGTGTTCAATCCATAGCTCGGCTTCGCGGCGTCAGGCTCTCCATTAAAGCGCCTCGGCTTTAACTTCACAAATCTTTCAAGCATAGTATTGTCATTATGTCTAGCATCCTACCTCGGCCTCTCTACTTGTGGTTCGGGCTGTGGCTCTGGCGTGGTACTCCTTGTGGTTCCACTCTACCAAAACCCCTTTGATTCATTTCGTTCATCATATCAAGCATGCCACGATACATAGTTGCCATCGCCTCAAACTGCTCTTCTGGTGTCCGCAGTGGAGGAATGTTCTGTTGACGGTTCTCGTTGGCATTTCTGCCACCGCCAGCACCTCTACCGGCACCTCTACCAGTGCCACCTCCAGAACTAGCTCCAGCTCTGGTATCCACCATTTAAACCTACAATAACACTCGGCGTTAAAAATAAATCTATCACACAAACCAACCCCCAAGCCAAGGAACCTATCCCGGCTGAAAGCTAAATTTATAATCATAGCTCGATACCAAGCGTGGCGACCCGACCGGATCCCAAGGCGAAATCCCAAGGTCGTGCCGGAAGCACAATAACAACAATCAAATAGAAAATAATGGGTAGGGCCATAACGGCGATACGCCAATAACTCAAAACATATGCGGAAGCGAAATATAATAAAACAGTGGCGCCCGAGCTAACAAGCTCAAACTAAAAACAACCAAAGAGATAATTAATCTCGGTCAAAAATTCGACGCACGTGCGCAACATTGGGCACGTAGGACTAAACTCCCTCATGCAATTCAAATATATAGCATAATATACCAAGTCATCGGCGAAGCTACTAGAACCCAACATTACACTAAGTCTAAGACTCTAGTCTAACAACTCAACGGCTAAAAACATGCCGGAGAACAAACATAATATTTAACTAGCAATGTAACATGCTAAAACATAATCACCAATTAACCAAGCACGACTAACACGAGTCGGCTACCAACAGAATAAGTACTAATAATTATAAGTACCAACAACAAGAAAGCATATGGAAGTATAACCACCAATATACATCAAGCACGACCACTACTTGTCGGCTACCAAAAGAATAGACTAAACAACAATTACAAATATTACAATTCACATTTAGGTTTGCTACCCAACATGAAGTTTACATAACTTCATCTTTCCCAACGACCTTACCAAAATAAAATAACTATCTAAGTAGCAACCTTGCCAAAAGAATACTTCAACGCAAACCTTCTCGATTTACTTGGATCATGCTTGCGGCTCGGATCTAGGGAAAAACAATCAACAAATAAAGTAAGTCACAAAGACTTAGTAAGTTACTAACCATAACTTCCTATCATGGCATAATGCTCAATAATATTTACATCATGCAATCTTCATATAATAACCTTATATAGAAATCATGTTATGGCATCCATGCTCAACATTAATAAAACATATTATCATCATAGTATAACCTTTCATCAAAATTCATGTCAAGGCATATTAGGCTTAACAATAATGATTTATGCCTTTGGCATAATACAACATTCAAATAATGTTCATGTAATAGCATTTATGCTTAACAACCTTAAACAACATGTTATCTGTCAAGTATAACATTTATGAAACCAATACCACCATCATATCATATCCAAATCACAAAGTACATAGTTCACATAAGTACTTGTGAGACAATTCATATAAAAGGGATATGATACCATTACCAATTCCACTCCGCGGCGTGTCGCTCCTACAAAAACACGTGAAAACCTTTATATGTGCCCTCGATATCCCTCTCGTAGATATCGACGCCCCGAGACGCCTCCGCCGAGTTCCATAGTTATCAAAGTTACGTGTATAGAAGCATGGGCTTCAACATCCCCCTATGTTCATAACTATCGCCAATAATCATAATCCCAAGTTCAATGAACTCACATAAACCCAATAAAACATTTATCAATGCAACATAGAACAATTTAATCAATTTGTGCATAGCTTCATTTAGTTCACCTTACCAATCATATTTTCCAAATCATGATTAAATCATACAATATGGTTTAATATACTCTACTAAACATGTAAAACATAGTAATCAAGCTCACAACCATAATTTGCAAGCCAAAACATAATTAGAGGCAAATCCTTCCAAGTATCTCTACCAAATCAAGCTCAATACCCATGGATAATTCAAATAACAAAGTTTAATAGACTATTTGGCATATGAATTTCATACAAATCAAGTCTCACATAGAGTTCAACCAATCTCTAACAACAATTGGAAACCTAGGGGTCATGGCATCTCTACAACCCTAGAAATTGCTTCCATTGACCTCATGCAAATGATTGTTTCCCAAATTCAATGGAGCCAAAAAAAAGGAAGAGAGGTAGAAACTTACCCAATTTCAGCCCTCACAAGCTGCAAATCCTGAATCCTAGAGAGATGAGGTTGTTCTCCCTCAAC
>CM028381.1:63403590-63454631 GCA_013146195.2 Codonopsis lanceolata
GGGCGCCCACTCTGAAGTGGTAGCGCCCGCCTCAGCATCGAAGTCACATGGAATTTTCCCCCTGTTTCTTTGTTGTCTGACTTTTACACCCAAACCCTATCCAAAACCTTTTCTAAACCTCCCTTAAACCTCCTAACCCTCCTTACTTATGTCCTAACATCTCTAACTAGTTTTAAAGGGTGGATTAAGAGACCTTTAGTGATCATTTAACAAGCCAAAATCAGATATTTATCAACCACAATATCATGACACTTCCCACTCAGTTTTTAAACCCATATACACCACAATCGATGTTTGACCCTCATTTCTCTCCTCACTCTCCAAGAACGAAATTCATCTTCTCTCAAGCTCTCCCATGGCTCTTGAAGCTACCTTCTTGGTTCTCCATGATCCTTCCCTCATTTGCTCGCCTTCACAAGAAGTGTAGAACTTGAAGAGTAGATCATTTCCTTCCGAACAGGGTTTCTCATTTGCTTTCTTTGGTGTAGAATACAAGTAAGTTACTTCTTCTCTCTTTGATTTTGTACTCATTGATCCTAAGGAAAACAAACTCTATGCTATTTGAGGTCAATGAGTACACATACTTGCTTTGTGATTTTAACTTGTGATTTGAGCATGTGAACTTGTTAAAAAGCATAGTAGGATGACTTCCATGATTATTGAAGTATATTGTTACTCTTCATCTTGTATTTCTAGGATTGTGAGCATGCTAGAAATCATGTTTACATTTCATTTGGGTTTATTATGAAAGTATACATAAGTTTGGGAATTTGGATGTGTGATCTCACTAGGTAATATGAGTATGACCATTTAATTGAGATGATGTGATTTATAAAATGGGTATATGATTTATGTTGAGTTTATGAATTTTAGGCTTGAGAATCAAGCCCGAATTATTGGAGGAATTGTTGTTAATTAAAGTGGGTATTAATGTGTAGGATGATTTGGATGATGTTGTGTGTTGGGAGAAATGGGTTATCCCTTTGTTAAGGATTTTATGAATTTTGGGGCTTGGGAATCAAGCCCGAATTATTTTGGAATTTGTCATAAATTGAAGAGGATGATAATGTTGGGATTTATGGAATGTGTAAATAATGAAACTTAATAGTAAGACTCAACGAGTCATTTTAAGTTCAATAACATGCTAATAACCGCTGGGATGAATTCCTACGATGTTCGGGTTTTGGTAGGTCATGATGGTGAGCACCGAGCATCTCGATTGGTGTCCAATTGAGACACTTATATTATAGAGATTTATTAGGGATTTATTTGGGCGTGCTGGGAGAGCCACGGTACATTAAAGGCCAACCTATGGTCTCGAGTATGGTTGAAAAATAATTATTGAGTTAGTTCTCACTTTTAGGAAAATTGATCGGTTGCACATAAACGCATTTCTTATGGGTTATGACTACTTGTAGTCTTTGGTTTGCTTTTAGTAGAGGTCCATTATAGACCTCATAATATGATTTTTGGTGGGTTTATACTATTCTTGATTTAATTGGTGACTTGAGATCTTTTAAGATTAATTGGCTGTGAGCAATGTATTTGCCTTGACTTGATTTATGGTAGAGAATAATAACCTATTTGGTCGGATGAGTTCGCTCTTGTCGAATTCATTCCTTATTTGTTATATTGAGTAAATACATACTTGAGCATTTGGTCGGACGGGTTCGCTCTTGTCGAATCTGATCCTTATTTGGTCTTTACGAGTAAACATCTACTTGTGCATTGCATTAAGTCCAGCTGGCACTATTTGGTTTGATTTTTATGTCAAGGTGGGACGATACATCGCCTATACGAATCGTCAGATTTGTATTCGCTATGGATCGCCGTACCTGGGACCTCACACACCCCTCCATTGTAGGCCGCAATGGGGAAGTAGCCCTTTGCCGTAACAATACGTGCGCGCTATCGGCCGGCGGAGTTCGGTATATCGATGCGAAGACACGAGCATCGTAGTCACGATATTGAACGTGTTTTCTTGCAGGAGCTACGTAGCGGCCGGGCCCCTAACATATCCTATTGTGATGTTTAATACTCGCACTTATATGAATAACGTGCTAAGTGCAAATTTGTGATCATTTGAGGGTTAGACCCATGGTTTTATTATTGAGGACTATGCCCATATTCTGGTTGTACATGATTTATTGTTGGTATACTATTAAGATGCCTTGATTTTGTACATGCTTGTGCATTATGCCATGCCACGCCATGCTATGCCATACAATTGCATTTAGTAACTTACTGGGTCATTATGACTCATTTCGTGTGTTTGTTTTCCTTAGTTTTGCAGTAAGCTCGTTAGTGCGCGTTGCAGCTTCGGGTGCTTGTTGGATAGCAGGTGGTCTTCCGGGCAATAGCTTGGTGTTATTATTATTATTGTATTTATTATCTTGTGAGATACGGATGTAAAGTTATGTAAACTTTACTTGGGTAGTTATGTTATTATATTATTATCGTTTATTTTGTGAGCCGACTTGTATGGTCGAGCTATTGTAGTTATTTAGAAGTTATTTTGTCGTGTTCCCGAGCAAGGTTTTAGCTCGCGTATTCTAGTATTGTATTGTGGTTATTTCTATCTCCGTCAACTTTAGTCGTGAGATTTTGGTTTAGTTGTTAGTGTTTAATCTCTTATTCTTAAGTTGATTTGTCCCTCCGGTATGTTATAGCCGTTGAGTGGTTGTTTATCAGGTTGGTATTTGTTGATTCGCCGGCCTTTGGTTGCCGATGGTTTGTTGCCCGTGCGCAATGTTGCGTCACGCGAAGTCGATTTGTCGAGAGATAGTTATCTCTCAGCTTTGTATTCCTTGGTTTTTAATTATAGGCTTTGGTCCCACTTATGATTCGCTTCCGCAGGTGTTGATTTTTATTATTCCGTATCACCGTTATGGCCTTACATTCCTGTTTTGAGCTTTGTGGCTCAACTCTTGACTCGTACCATGATGCTTAGCAGGTACTTGTCCATCTTTTAGCCTGTCTTGACGGCACGACCTTGGGATTTTGCATTGGAGTCCGGGTCGGGCTGTTACACTATTGACTGGTTGTAGGAAGGTCCTAGGATTGGATGGGTGTTTCCTAAAAGGCTGTATGAAAGGAGAATTGCTAATTGCAGTAGGAAGAGATGGGAATGACCAAATGTTTCCAGTGGCTTGGGGAGTTGTGCAAGTGGAGAACAAAAATTCTTGGGGTTGGTTTCTTTCTCACCTAATAAATGACTTGCAAATGGAGGATGGTACGGGATGGACCCTCATTTCAGATCAACAGAAGGTACCTTTAATGGTTTTTTTATATGTATTATATTGCATGTACTTTAATATTTTGTCATACCCTATTTAACTTATTTTGTTATTCTTCAATGTAATAGGGACTTGTAATATCTATTGCTGAGCTATTGCCTTTATCTGAGCATAGGGCATGTGCTAGACATGTGCATGCTAACTGGTCAAAAGAATTTAGAGGTGCAGAGTTTAAGAGTCATTTCTGGGCAATTTCCAAGTCAACTAACATGAATGACTACAACACCAACTGTGACAAATTGAAATTTTTTGATGAAAAGGCCTACAATGATTTGATGCTAAGAAATCCAAGTAAGTGGTGCAAGGCTTTCTTCTCAACTGATATTAAATGTGATAACTGTGAGAATAATATGTCAGAGGGGTTCAATGGGTCCTTAGTGGAAGCTAGGTCTAAACCACTAATTTATATGTTGGAGCATTTGAGAATGACTATGATGACTAGGCTACATAAAAGAAGAGAATGGATGACAAATCATTGGGATAGGATATGTCCTAGGATTAGAAAGAAAATTGAATTATACACATCAAGCTAGGTCAGGATCGCTACCTATAATGGAAACAAGAAATTCCAAGTGGACTACATGAAATGGGGGTATGTTGTTGACATTCAAAATATGACATGTACTTGCAAATCATGGGATTTAAGTGGAATCCCATGTTGTCATGCCATTGCTGGCCTAGTGAGTATTGGTAAGAATGTAGATGACTATATTCCTAAGTGTTATACAAAGGATGAGTTTTTAAAGGCATATGCAAACAATATTGAGCCCATAACAGGTGAAAACAACTGGCCACAATCTGGAGATGATCCCTTGAGGCCCCCAATGTACAAGGCAATGCCAGGGAGGCCAAAGAAGAAGAGAGTGAAGGCACCACATGAAGAAGAGGCAAAGAAGACAACCAAGGGTGTACATAAATTGAGTCAGTATGGGAAACAGATGGTATGTAGTATTTGCAATGTAGTTGGTCATAACAAAAATGGGTGTAGAGAACCAAGGGAAAGTGTAGCAAGTGTCAGTGGGGTCCAAACTGAGGTATGCAGCTTCTATATCTTGTTTTTACATAACACTGTTATATATCATTATTGGTTCTACGCTCGAATGTGGATGCTAATTTCTTATAGGCACCTAATACTTCAAAAAAAAGATGTAAATCTACAGCAGAGAAAGGAAAAGCCCCAATTGAGAGAGTTTATACAAAAAATAGAAATGAAGGAAGGAAGAAGACACCTCAGTTACCTGCAGGTGAGAAGAGAAAAAGAGGAAGGCCCAGGAAGCCAGTCAATGTAGAACCAAAACATGATTTTGCTGGACTCTATGTTTCACCAGCTGGAGAAACATTTTTTAAGGTATGTTCAGTTTATCAATATTTGTCTAGACTACACAGTTTACCATTTTCATTTCTAAATTGTCAACTAACACTTATTTGCACTATGTACTTGTTTGTAGACACCTGGAGCATCTAGGCCTGTCAATTTGGATGCTTATACTCCACCAAATGAAAGACCAAATCAATTTCCAAGAGATGTAGTTGGCCCAAAGAACATCAAACACAATCGCCCAAAGAACATCGCACAATCGCCTAAAGAACATCGTGCACAACCGCCCAAAGAACATCAAACACAACTGCCCCACCTGCATCTACTCAACAGTCTGACTTTTGAAGGAACACTAATTAGGATAGGTTGTATAAACATTTCATGACTATGTAACCAGGATAATTACTGGGGGTATAACTTAGTTTTGGACATGTTTTTTTGGTTGGTACATTACTGGTTGTATAGAAATCTCAGGCAGTATGGACAAGTACTTTTGGACTTGTGTACTTGTTCATAAACTTTTGTGATAGGGGCTTTTGGATGTGAAACATATGCCTTTGGTTAGCAATATATTATGACTTGAAGTAAACCTATGTGTTTTTGGACTTATTCATAAACATATGTGTATTTATTGGTAAACATGGTATCTAAGGTGAACACAGTCTACACAGATCATATATAGCTTTGCAACAAACATTCCAAAGATCACAGTTTTGCAACAAACATAATCTCATAACAAAGATCATAAGTTTCACAATAACCCATTCCATTTCCTCCTAACATATGAAAACTCTATTGATATCATAGCCTAACATAACCTACCAAAAAATACTCCAATGATATTCACCCTTTTCTAGGCAACATCAACATAACTGTACCATTTGGACTTAAAATGACATATACACAAATCAAGAAAACAATTACAACAACCCATAGCCTAATACTCCAATTGCTCCTAACTTGAGATTTGAGCAAAGCAATTTCCATGTCTTTAATCACCAATTCTTTTTCAAGCCTCTTGATTTCCTTTTGTAGTGTCACTTTCTTGTCTTTTTTCTTTTCCAACTTCATCTCAGCCTTGGTTAACTTCTCTTTCAATTCAAGAACATCTTGGCTCTCATTTGCCCATTCAAAGAAATCACAACCTTTTACTGTTTTCTGCATTAACACAAACAAAAATATATATGTCAAAAGCTTTGCACAGAACCTTTGGACACAAAATAGAAGTCACAAGTCACAAACATAACTACTGATAACAAACCAAATTTCCAAGATGAAAACAAAAGTCAATAAAACAGCTTGCATGAAGAATTTCCAGGCTTAAACAAACAGAATCACCAAGAAAATAACTTACCATATGAAACAAACAGAATCACAGACAAATATTTCAAAAATGAGCCAAGATGTAAAAAAAATACAATTTAACATACATATACATACACTGTAATTCCCACATCCATAGAATAGCTTGCCAGGGTTACTATAAGTTCGTGAGGTCTTCAATGGAGTTGGGACCTTGCAATCACACAATGGAACACCTTCATCTTCGTGAGTTTTGGCACGCGATTGCCCTGTAGATGATGAAGCCATGGAACACAATGGAGCCGAATAGGGTTTGCTAGCTACGAATTGTGGGATAAATGATTCTAAATGGAGAATCGAAGAAGAAGCTGTGTCGGAAAACAGTTAGGGCTTCGATGCGTCGGAGAGAAACAGTTAGGGCTTCTATCTAACCGTCGATATACATCTGCAATTTAGTTATATACATCCACTCAACGACCAAGGGCATTATCGTCAATTAAAAAGAAAACAAACGGCAAAACTAACGCTAACGGTGGTTGGGGGCAAATTGGTCCAAAAATACATGTCCAGGGACCAAATTCTATTGTTTTTTTGTCCGGGGACCAAAACATTGATTTTTGACATGTCCAGGGACCAAACAGTATATTAATCCTTTTTTGAATATGAAGCTTGATTAATTAAAGCCAAGTTTTTTGTTTGAATTATATTTGTTTAATTGGGTTGCTGCAGGAAAAAAAAATTAGATTGCATGTATGATTTGCTGCAAATTTCGGCTTAGACTTCATTGTAACCGGTAGTTGACCTTCGATGGATTCTTCCTAGGCGTCTTTGGTTGTTTGAAACTTGGAATTGATTTTCTTAGTTCAAATATGGATTTTTGGATTCTCCTGCTTGTTTAATGGAAAATTTTGAAAATCAAGTATTAGACTTTTGGGTTTTTGGTCTTTTTACAT
Source organism: Codonopsis lanceolata (assembly GCA_013146195.2). NCBI lineage: Eukaryota > Viridiplantae > Streptophyta > Magnoliopsida > Asterales > Campanulaceae > Codonopsis > Codonopsis lanceolata. The sequence continues at coordinate 63,410,460 of CM028381.1, forward strand.
CTTTTAAATCAAATTAGTTTTGAGACTTTAATGTTGTTTATCCTATTTTGCCCCTGAATTTAACGTCCTGGTTTAACATCCGTTGAAAAACGAGCTTGCTTGTATCATAACTAAAGTTGGATGGTTCAAATAACAATTTCAAACTTTCGATAACCGAATTAAAAATAATAGAAAAATTGGGTGGCCCATTTATGTGTTTTGCTTTCTAAAAATACTCCAAGAGAGTAGTTTAATGAAATCCTGAGTAAAATAATAATGATAACTTTAAAAAAAAAGACAATTTAGAAAGTAACTTTTTTAACTACTTAGGTCATGTACAACAAATGATCATATTTGATCCTTATTTAATACTCAAATTATTAAAAATGAATATAAAAAATTATTTGATACACATAAGCTACCCAAACAAAAAAATTCGTACAACAGTTTGGCACAAACTTCAATAATCTTTCATATATTACCATTTTCATTCTCAATAACTTTAAATTTTGGAAAAAGTCATTTGGTATCCAAATAAGTCAAACCAAATCTCTATTTATAGATAAAAATGTGTACTTCTTAAAAATAATTTTTATATTTTTTTCTAAATTGTGAAAATGCCAGAAATCAAAAAAGAAAAATAAAAATGGCATGGAGAGAGAGAGAGAGATGGCTGGGAAAGGGGAATGACATGAAGAGAATGGCAAGTGGGCTCAAATTTCCGGAAATTGGGGCGTCTCACCCCAAGACACAGAATTGATGAATATCATTTTTGATTTCCTTGTGATTGAAGTTTGATCCTCCGTTGTTTGTCAAAAACCCACCATAATCCCCACATAATTCACCGTTGTACCTGATCTTACAAAGGAAAGATGAACGGATACTTAGGAGCAAGGTTCTAAAAATCGTTAGGCGGCCACTAGGCGGTACGCTAGTGTCTAGTGCCTAGGGGACTAGTCGGGACGTAATCAGGGCCTAGGCGGGGCCTAGAATTAAGACATAATTACCATTTTTTTTTGATAATTTACATCAAAGATCAAACACATTGAATACAAATTTAATTTTTTTATGTTTGTCATTTTATCAAACACTTGTCTATATTTGTAAAATGAACAAAAATATATAAACATACCATTAATCACAATTCTCAACAATCTCAAAGCAATAAACCAGCCAAGTTTAGAACTAAAAACAAAAAATATATTACTCAAGTTCGCCCCCCATTACCTCCCTCTCTACTTCACCATTACCACTCCCTCTTCCTTCTCTAGTTTGCCCCCCCCCTTCTTTCTTCGGTCACCGCATGCCACAAAATGAAAGCTACAACAATAAATTAAAGTCGACGGGGTTTGATATAGACGCCGACTAAGAAAGTCGCGGCGGTAGAGAGAGGCCTAGTGCCTAGGCGGGACCTAGACGGAGCTAGACGGAGAGTTTTAGAATACTGCTTAGGAGCACATGAAGTTGTTGATTTTATGTTAAAATAAAAAAATGGGATAATTTCACTTTTGGAACTTCTAGCCAAATTTCACATTTGATACGCCATCACGATTTATCTCATAACGATATTGTAAGTAATTTGTTTTAAAATCTTTTTGAAAATAGAAAAATATATTTGTTTCGATTCAGAATCAACAATACTATTTTGATATGTTTTATTAAAAAAGTTCATTTTCAAATATTATGTTTACAATTTCTATAGCATTTCAACTTTACTCCTTCATATTTGATATTCACATATTGATTATGATTGAGTATATTTTTGTAATTATAATCAATTCTAGCTGTAGATATAATAATTATTTCAATTTTCAAACATAAACTCTACGTATGGAAATGAGAGAATACTTTATTTTTTATTTTTGAGACAATTTTTTAAAAAAGTATACAATTATTTTTTAAGGCAAAAATTTAGGACATAGATCTTACAGATATTTTATGTAAGACAGATCACCTTAATCCGACCCATTGTATATTGATAGATTGAATTGTTAGAGAGCTTCATTTTACGATATAAAATCCGTAAAACAGTATACCTATTACTCCCGGGTCCCAAAATTATTGTTCTCTTTTTTTTTTCGTCCGTCCCAAAATAATTGTCTTGTTTGAAAGTTTTATTTTTAGAATAACACTTTTACTACTTTACCCTTACTTTTTTCATCCTACTTTAATTATGGGCCACATATACATGTGTGATTCAAAGTAACTACACATCAAACTAATATTAATCATCCAATCAAATGTATTTTCTTAAACTGTGCGCCAAGTTAACCTAAACGATAATTTTGGAACGAAAGGAGTATATTTTAAAAGTGTAGAGACAACAAACAACACTGAAATCATAAGAGCATGAACAACGAATGATCAAACGGTGAATCAAATCGAATCAACCCAAGTCTTAGCTTACAACGGTATAACAAAACAAAATCTAATTAATTTTTATTTGATTTAGTTTGATTTGGATCAATATAGACTATAAATCAAAACAAATAAAAAAAAATCAAAGCAATTGGCCATGCATAAAACTATATAGTTTTGGTCTTTAAAGGCATGAAACGACGACGTTTCAAAGCCAAAAATTCAACAACCAAAAAAAAAAAAAAACGGAAGGTGGCCGACAGCCACTGTGCAGTTTAGAAAATTGGGTACTCGTCTCTTTCCACATGACAGGTTGCTAGTGGTTGGAATAACTTTTCCACCATTGTTTTTCTTGGCCAATTTTGGATCAAAAAATTTATTTTTTTATTTTTTTCCCTAAATTAAAGTATATATTTTTAATTTTTTTACCTATAAATAGAGATTTGGTTTGTTTCATTTGAATATCAGAATTTTTTTTTATGATTTTTTTCAAATTTTTAGTCATTTTCTGAAGAAAAAAAAGTGATAGAGATAAATATAATGAGATATGTAAAAATATTGGATTTTGTGTCACTGTTATATGTATTTTTTAGTTTTAAATCAAATAAATATAAAATAAATTATTTTATTAATTTTTAATAAATTATGTTTAATTTGATATTTGATTTGGATTATTTGATCAATTGTTTCAGACTCTAATGATGTGACGACTAACTACGTATAATTATTTTGAAAGAGAAGGGATTAATTAGCTTTCTTGTCATATGTTAACGTCTATGAATTATGATGTGACGGGAGTGGGGTAAATAAATAAAACTGGGCAAAGATCAATTTAATGACATAATTTCAATATAAATGTATATAAGTGTGAAATTTACCTTTCTGTTACGAAAGTCAAGATAGCTTAAACGCATAGGTTAGATGGATGTATATAGTATAGGTAGGAATTGTTAATATATATTGTTATAATTATAAGTATGCTGTTTGATTATAAATACTGAGTAACCTGAAGTTATCATTTACGGCTGAATCCTTCAACCTAAATAATGCTTTTTTTTTTTTTTTCATATACTTTGTTCTAATTTTTGATTACTTTATAACACGTTATCAGCACAATTGTTTTACTCATAATAATCCCAAACGATAAAATTTCCTATCGATATATTATTTATTTTATATCTCTGGTTTATTTCAATATATATCGTATATTACTATTATTAAGAAAAGGTTGACTGAGCCACCGTCGATAATATATGGTGAGATGACGAAATACTAATTTATTATTTAACGCATAATATATATGTTCGTTGATGCTTGTGCGGAAATAATCCCAAGCTATAAACTGAATATTTATAAATATACATATATTTCAATTTTATATATGAATAGCTTTATATACATATATATTTATTACTGACTTTCAAACACCCACAGAAAGGCTTGCTGAGTAGCGTGGCGTGAATATATATATGTATGCTATATAATAGCTGTATAAAGTTGACTGAAAAATATTCATGCAGAGTTATTTTATTTATGATCAATTTATTGCTCCTAATAAGATTTATATTTATTCATAATATAAATGCAATTCTATTAAATCAAATTTTTTACATTTTTACCCCCTCCTCTAACGGCTAGTTTACTGATTTTTATCTCTCTACTCCAACGGTAATAAACAGCTAGTTAACGGTCATAAACGACCATTTTTTTTTCCATATATGCAGCAACATATTAATAGATTACTCACATTTTTAATACCTCCTTACAAACTCTCAATATCATATCTTCTTCTACAAAATGTTTTCTCTAATGTTGATGATTATTATCATACTTGTGATTGTGTGCACCGCATTGATTTTCGTTGCTGAATACCCTCCAAACGATTTTCAGATTTCTATTACCTATCATTGTATCATGCAAGGTTCTAAATATCGTTAGGCGGCTGCTAGGCGGCACACTAGCGCCTAGCGCCTAGGGGACTAGTCGGGGAGTAATCGGGGCCTAGAATTAAGGCATAATTACCATTTTTTTGATAATTACATCAAATATCAAACACATTGACTACAAATTTAATTTTTTTTATATTTGTCATTTTATCAAACACTTGTCTATATTTGTAAAATGAACAAAAATATACAAACTTACCTTTAATCTCAATTCTCAATAACCCCAAAGCAATAAACCAGCCAAGTTTAGAACTAAAAAAAAAAAAAAAAAATTACTCCACCTACCTACTGCCCCTACAACCCATAGTCTAACATATCCTCCCTAATCCCTTCTTATTTTAAATTATGAGTCTCGAGACAGCCCCCTTCTTCTTCATCTTTTTTTCTTCTTCTTTTTTCTATATATCTGGTAGACCGGCAACATAGGTGCTGACTTGGTCGATTAGGCGGCGACTAAGAAAGTCGCGGCGGTAGAGAGGGGCATAGCGCCTAGGCGGAGCTAGGCGGGGAGTTTTAGAACACTGGTATCATGTATGTCCTATTAGCAGTTACAATAGCTTTCAACGTACATTTTAACATGTACTGATTATCATATGAATAAAATTTCCATGTCATAATTTTATTAATATATATGTTTCATTTTAATAGTTTTTTATTCACAAATGGCAAACATCGCTAAGCCCGAATTTAAAAGGCTGGACATAACTGGAAAAATTATATGTCTTGGAAAATAGATGCCGAAACACACCTGGCCGCCAGAAGCCTCGAAAATACTATCCAACAAAGTAATAATGAATGGTTAAGTAATCAACACCGGGCTCAGGCCATGATTTTCCTACGACACCACGTCCACGAAGACCTAAAGATGGAGTACCTCACGGTTAATGATCCACTCGTCTTTTGGGAAAGTTTGAACGAAAGATATGACCATTTAAAAACGGTCATTCTCCCAAAAGCACACGATGATTGGATTCATATCCGCCTACAAGATTTTAAAACCATCAATGAATATAGTTCTATGATGTATAAAATAACCTCACATTTGAAATTATGTGGGGAAACCATCACTGAATATGATATGTTGGAGAAGACATTCTCCACATTTCATGCCTCGAATATGCTCCTGCAGCAGCAATATCGAGAAAAGGGTTTTAAAAGGTACTCTAAATTGATCTCTTGCCCCCTAGTAGCTGAACAAAATAATGAGATTCTAATGAAAAATCATGAATCTCGTCCAACTGGTTCAACCTCATTCCCTGAAGTGAATGGGACTATGTATAATGAAAGGCAAGAGCGTGGGCGTGGTAGTGGTCGTGGTCGTGGACGCGGGGTCGTGGTTGAGGCCAAGGAAATCATGGACAAAGTTGGGGTCATGGTCGAAATCAAGGCTGAGGAAGAGGCCATGGAAGAAATAACTATCGTCATCATCATCATCCATATAATGGAAATTCCTCTCGCCACCTGAAGTGGAACATAGATGATGATAGAAACAACTCTTCGAGTGGGAAAAATGTGCGACAAAACAATGAGGAAAGTTCATGTTTTAGGTGTGGCATGACAAGCCACTGGGCACGCACATGCCGAACGGCGAAACATCTAGTTGATCTTTATGAGAGATCACAAAAAGGAAAAAATGTTGAGACAAATTTCCTTGAAAATGATCCTGAAGATCATCATTTTGATTTTGGTGACATGGTCAACGTCGACATGACCAATACCATTAGTGATGATATTGGTCATGAACAATAAATTAACATAGAAATGAAGCTATGGTCCGAGTTTGAGATAAAAGCTGTGAAATAAGTAACATGTTGTTATGTAGGAATATTATCTATGTTTCCTATGTATACTAGCATGTTCACAATAAAGTTTATATATGTATTTTGCATTCAATGTGTTATCATATTTATTCACCTTATTTTTCTTTCTCTCATATTGAAATAGATCACAAATATGTTTGAATCCAAAATCCAAGGAGGAGATTTATGTCTTGCAGACAGTGCTACTACGCATACCATACTTAAAGATAAGAAATATTTTTCTTATCTCAGAATTGACAAAGCTAATGTCAACATTATATCTGGTAATGCCAAAATAATTGAAGGATTTGGCAAAACAATTTTCCTAATGCCTGGAGGCACGAAATTCATGATAAATAATGCATTGTTCTCTCCTAAGTCTCAAAGAAACTTGTTAAGTTTCAAATACATTCGTCTGAATGGATATCATATTGAGACTATGAACAAGGGGAATGATGGATATCTTTGCATTACCTCAAACACTTCCGGAAGCAAGTGTATATTGGAAAAATTGCCATCTCTATCATCTGGATTGTATAGTACAATCATAAGAATATTTGAATCATATTCTACAGTAAACCTGAAGTTTACTGAAACATTTAAAGCTTGGTATGATCGATTGGGGCATCCAGGATCAATAATGATGCCTAGAATTAATGAGAATTCTAGTGGTCATCCATTGAAAAACCAGAAGATTTTTCAATCTAATGAACTCCATTGTGAGGCTTGTTCTCAAGGAAAGTTGATAATTAGACCATCACCAACTAAAGTTGGATATGAATCACCATCGTTTTTGGAACGAATTCAGGGTGATATATGCGGACATATCCATCTACCAAGTGGACCATTCCAATACTTTATGGTATTAATTGATGCTTCTAGCAAATGGTCGCACGTATGTCTATTATCAACTCGCAATACGACATTTGCCAAGTTCCTTGCAAAAATAATCAAACTGAGAGCACATTTCCCAGATTATATGATCAAGAAAGTTAGACTTGATAATGCTGGTGAATTTACATCTCAAGCATTCAATGATTATTGTATGACAATAGGGATTGATATTGAACATCCAGTAGCTCATGTTCATACACAAAATGGTTTGGCTGAATCGTTGATCAAACGTATTCAACTCATTGCCAGACCATTAATGATGAGAACAAAGCTCCCTACTTCTGTATGGGGTCATGATGTTTTACATGCAGCCGCACTGATTCGCTTCAAGCCAAGTGCATATCACAAGTACTCCCCAATACAGTTGGCATTCGGGCGAGAGCCGAATCTATCCCATCTAAGAGTTTTTGGTTGTGCGGTATATGTACCAATTGCTCCACCACAACGCACAAAGATGTGACCATAAAAGAGATTGGGAGTATATGTTGGGTATGAATCCCTTCTATAATAAAATATCTTGAACAAAAAACGGGTGACGTTTTTACGGCACGCTTTGCCGATTGTCATTTTAATGAAGACAAGTTTCCACCTTTAGGTGAAGAGGGGAAACAAGTGGGAAGAGAGATCAAATGATTACCTATTAATAGAGACATCTACTCTTTTATCTCTCTAGTTTCTCTCTCTAGGAATTTTTCCCTAGTTAGAGTTTTTCGTCTGCATGGCGGCGGCCATGGAGGATCCGCCTCCTATTCCCCAGGATAATGAATCGTTTTTGGCCGGCCAATCTGTTCCAGTCAAGCAGGTGTCTTATGCTACTGTTACGGCTCAGCCACGACAGTTTGTGGGTCAAGCCTCGCCGGTTCTCCAAGCCGTTCCCTTGGTGCCCCGTCAAGCAGTAGTCATAGAGGGTGATCCCGGGTGTATCTTTTCCCCGGTTGAAATGGAATCGGCTGCGAAGCAATTCAAGAACACACTGATCCTCAAGTTCTCTGCGGGGTGGCCTACGGTGGATGTGATTCAGGCCTACATAGCCAAGAATTGGAAACTAAAAGGTCCATTTGTGGTTGGATTGTTGGATCCTAGGCATGTCATGGTTAGGTTATCCTCATCGGAAGATTTGGTATTGGCCCTATCCAAAGAATCACACATGATTCAGTTGTGCATGTACCGATCATTTCGTTGGTCGGCCGACTTCGCGTTCCGGAAGGATGTCACAAAGGTCGCGGTCTGGGTCCGCCTACACCATATCCCGCTAATGTTCTTTAATCCCTCTTTCTTGGAGTGCATTGGGAATACTTTGGGGAATTTTTTAAGGGTGGGTGAGAAAACCCTAGCGTTAGTTCGTCCAATGTTCGCCCGGATGTGCATAGAGATTGATGTTGCTTTTCCCCTCCTATCTAGGGTTTGGATAGGATCTAGCAAAGAGAATGGGTTTTGGCAATCATTAGAGTTTGAAGGCAATATCCGTTTTTGCACGGAGTGCGGGCTTCTAGGCCACGCAAAGATTCAATGTAGGAAGGGGCGTGGAAGGAATGTCGGCAAATGTAAGGAGTTCCAAACGCAAGCCCCAGAGCCTAACATGGTAAGATCAGTGGATTCGATTCAGGAAACAGTTGTTAACCGCAAGGCAATTAATCAAACTAATTTGGATCAGTTAAAGGAAGGTAACCCTAACGGTATTTCGAACGGCAAGTCTGCCCCCATGCATGCTAACGTTACTTCGAAACATCAACGTTGGACTCCAGTTAGAATTCCTCCGACGGGGGATGGTGCATCTGTATCTTTGGCGAAGACTTCTCAGGGAGTTCCAGTGGAGACTGAACATATCGACATTGTCAGTTCGAAAGTTTCGTTAAAGGGGCAAACGGGATGTAACAAGCAGGTGGAACTTGACCTGGGTAAACCAGTAGAGTTAAAGAATGCTTTTGGATTGCTGGATGGTCTAGATGAAGTTCAGGAGAATGGTGGTGGTACATGTGCGAAGGTTTCCACGCAAGGTCTGCATGAGGCTTCAAAGTGTCCAAGGGCGACTTGCAATGAATATGTCGATAATGGTACCCTTTGGGATGAATTCCTTCATATAGAGCCTCGGCCGTTTGGGAAAGCTCACTCTACTAATGGTGATTACAAGGATTCCGTGGTGGATCATCAGCGTATTTTCTCAGATGCAGATATTGGCAAGGTACAGATTAGACATTCTTTCCCCAATTGGTGTGCCGGTTTGCATGCAGAGGTGAAGAAAGCTAAATTCTTAAGGGATAATGTCAGAATTACTAGGGATGCACGTAAAGCCCAGTCTAGCAACCCTTCTCTGTAAGTTTTTATGACGATTGTTATCTGGAACGCTAGAGGGGTCTACAACAAACAAACGTGTAATTATCCGAAGCTTCTAATTCGGCAACACAAACCTTTTTTGTGTGCTGTGTTAGAGCCTAAGACTAGCGGGGATAGGATGGAGAAGTTTTGCCGCCATGTGGGTTTTGTTAATTTTTTGCATGTTAATCCTGTAAACAGGCATATATGGCTTATTTGGAATAATTCTGTTGAAAAGAAAAAAAAAAGAGATCAAATGGTGCATATCATCGTTACTGCACCTTGACCCTCCCACAAAGCAGCGTGAACTGGAAGTTCAAAAGATCATACATTTACAAAATGTAGCAAATCAATTGCCAGATGCATTTATAGATACAAAGAGAGTGACAAAGTCACATGTAGCTGCTATAAATGCTCCTGCTCGAATTGAAATACCAAAAGGGATACCAAATGATAAAATGGCAAATAAATCTAAGACACACCTGAAGCTTGGATGACCCATTGGTTCAAAGGATAAAAATCCCCGCAAAAAGAAAGTGATTGAAAATCCCCAATCACATGAAAGTGTTCCAGAAGAAACATACGATCGTTAAATTGTTCCAAAAGAAACATACGATCATGCAAATCTAGTAAGCCATGCATACAACGATAACCATGAGATTTCCATGAATTACATGTGTAATGGAAAAATATGGAACCGAGATGAAATGGAGAATATTGATGATATATTCTCGTATTCGGTATCCCAAGACATTAATGACGGGACTGAAGATCTCGAACCAAAATCTGTATCTGAATGTCAAAAGAGGCATGACAAGATCAAATGGATAGATGCCATGAAGGCTGAATTAAATTCGTTGAATAAATGAAAAGTATTTGGATCTATCGTTCTCACACCTGAAGCTGTGAAACCCATTGAATACAGATGGGTTTTTGTTCGAAAGCGAAATGAGAAAAATGAGATTGTGAGATACAAGGCTCGCCTTGTTGCACAAGGTTTTTCCCAAAGGCCCGAGATTGATTATGAAGAAACGTATTCTCCTGTAATGGATGCTATTACGTTCAGATATCTAATCAGCTTATCGATTTCGAAAAATCTAGATTTGCATCTCATGGATGTTGTAACGACTTATTTTTACGGGTCATTAGATGTCGATATTTATATGAGAATTCCTGATGGAATTAAGGTGCCTGAAGCACTGATCTCAAAGCCCAAAGAGTTATGTGCAATTAAACTACATCGATCACTGTATAGATTGAAGCAATCCGGGCGCATGTGGTATAATTGCTTAAGTGAGCATTTGTTAAAAGACGGATATGTGAATGATCAATTATGTCCGTGTGTCTTTAGAAAGAATATGACAGTTGGATTTGCTATTATCGCTGTCTATGTAGATGATCTGAATATCATTGGAACTCCCAAGGAAATCCAAGAAGCAGTTGATTACCTAAAGGGAGAATTTGAAATGAAAGATCTTGGACATACCAAATATTGTCTTGGTTTACAAATAGAACACTTGCATAGTGGAAAATTTGTACACCAATCAAATTACACAAAAAGGGTTTTGAAGTGCTTTTATATGGATAAGGCAAACCCTCTCACTAGCCCCATGATTAATAGATCATTGAATGTTGAAAAAGATCAATTTCGTCCTTGTGAAGAGAATGAAGAGATACTTGGTCCTGAAGTACCATACTTAAGTGCTACTGGAGCTCTCATGTACCTTGCTAATTGTACCAGACCGGATATAGCATTTTCTACAAATCTATTGGCAAGATATAATTCATCTCCATCACGGAGACACTGGAATGGTATCAAGCACATATTTTGTTATCTTCATGGGATGATCGATTTGGGATTATTTTATCCCAAAAGATCAAAGGTTGAAATGGTTGGTTTTGCAGATGCGGGTTATTTGTCTGATCCTCATAAGGCCAGATCACAGACCGGTTATGTCTTCACGATGAGTGGTACTGAAATTTCTTGGCGTTCTCAAAAGCAAACGCTAGTTGCTACATTGTCAAATCATGCTGAGATGATCGCACTTCATGAAGCCAGTCGAGAGTGTGTATGGCTTCGATCTATGACTCAGCATATTCAAAATACCAGTGGACTACCTGTCAACAAAGACCCGACAGTATTATTTGAAGACAATGCCGCATGTGTCGCCCAAAGTAAAGAGGGATACATCAAAAGTGATAGGTCTAAACATATATCCCCCCGAAGCTCTTTTTATACACTCAAGAACTTGAAAAGAAGAAAGATGTCAGCATCCAATATATTCGATCAAGTGATAATGCTGCAGATTTATTTACGAAGGCACTCCCCACTACAACCTTCAGAAAGCATGTTCACAATATTGGGATGTGAAACCTACGAGATTTACAAAAGGCAATTTCTCTTGACCCTTGTCAGTTCAAGGGGGAGCATATATGGTTGTACTCTTTTTCCCTTTATCATGGTTTTTTCCCACTGAGTTTTCCATGAAAAGGTTTTTAACTTGACAGCTCATGCACATGATTCATATTTAAGTTGTGTACTCTTTTCCTTATGTCCGATTTTTTTCCCTACTGGGTTTTTCGGCTTAAAGGTTTTTAACAAGACACACTTATTCAAATTACAATGCTATATTCAAGGGAGAGTGTTATGAAAGTCAAGTTAGCTTACAGGCATAGGCTAGGTAGATGTATATAACATAGGTACGAATAGTTAATGATGCAATGGTTAATGCATGTTGTTGTAATTGTAAGTGTGCTGCTCGGCTATAAATACCGAGCAGCCTGTAGTTATCATTCACGACTGAATCCTTCAGCCTGAATAATACTCTTTCTCTCTCTCTCTCTCTCTCTCTCTCTCTCTCTTTCTCTCATACACTCTTTGTTCTAATTTGTGGTTACTTTATAACACTTTCTAAATAATCATCTTATTTAACTGAACACATAAATTAATACAATAATAACTAATTGACTTATTATAAGTATTGATATAAGAGCATCACCATTTTACCAAATTTATCTCTTCTTATGTATTTTCTTATTAAGAGGACAAAATTACACAATGGTGGTAGTCTTCTTAATATTATCATGTAGGAGAGAGGTAAGTTTTTCTTCCAATTTAGGAAGAAAAATAGGAATCTTCCTAAGTGTCATGTGTGTGAGGGGGGGGGGGGTAAATGTAATATTTTTTTATTGTGATGTGTTAAATTTTTTTTTATATAAGAAGATATGTAAGAAGATTATACAATTCGAAGATGTATTCTTAAGTGGGTAACAAGAGAAAAGTGTGTCGATGACAGTGAGACCGAACTAAGAAGATGATATAAGAAGACTAACATTGTGGATGCTCTAACACTCCTTTCGTTTATTTCTTAAATAATTGTATTCTTTCATATTTAGTTCGATCCAATATACTTCCTCTGTTTCACCTAAATTCTTTATTTAAAAATTCTAATTATTAAAGAGATATATTAATGTTATTAGAGATAGTTATAATGACAAAAATACTTAAGCACTAGTAATGTGCGTACAACACTAGTAGAATGTAAAGATAAAATGTTATAAAAATTGTAAGAATAATATTTGAAAGTACTCTTAAGGAGTTAAAGTGAAATATTTCAAAATAGTATTGTGTACATCTTTGTCTGGAACATAGAGAGTATTGTTTTGTTTCCAAATTTTCCTTTTTTAAAATAACATTTTTACTGTTTTACCCTTACTTTTTTCTTCCTACTTTAATTATACCGCATGCACAAAGACTAATGAAAACTACATATTCCATCTATTCCTAAATAATTTTCATGTTTGATCGAACACACAGATTAAAACAAACTAATTGATTCTTTTATAAATATTAGTGTAATATGAAGTTTCATTTAAAGCACACATGTGTACGTGGCTCATATTTAAAGTAGGAAAAAGAGAAAAATTGTAGGCAAATCCGCTTTAAAAAGTTTTCAACCTGTTTACTACCCAATACAAATTTTAATCGAAACAAGGCACTTTTATAAAATTGTTCCTAAAATTCCCACTATGTACCTCAATGTCTGCGCTTCGTCTTTTTCAAGCAATCATTCACACGCTTTAGAACTACGATTCTCTAAAAGAAAGCGAGATCGGTCGGTTTTTCCAGCCTAGCTTTCCTTCATTTTCGAAGATGAAGAGTTAGGCTGAGAATAGCCGAATAGGTTCTTAGGAGAAGAGAGGGGAAAGAGAGTCAAGAAAAAGGTCTTCCCCTTGAGCTCACCATCTTAGAATGGCATATGTTAAGCAACGTCTTGGCTCTCAGAAAGAAGGTCCTATTCCAATTGTCGATCAAGAAATGGGATCTGGGAACAGTCTCCTTCAAAGAAGACAGAGACTAAAACTTTATGAAGATAGTCAATCATGAATTTCCAGCTCGAGCAAGGGGAGATTCTTTTATTCCTATGAATAGGTTCTAAGGGCTAGAGCCGTCAAAATGGGCCAAACCCGTTGGGTTAGTCCGTCTCGTCATATTAAAAATGTAGGTTGGGTTTTAAAAATACGACCCCGCTTAAAGACGAGCTTTTTGGGTTAGACCCGCACGAGTCGCTGGTTAAAGCGGGGCGAGGCGGGGGCAGGTTGGTCCTCCAATTTAAACATATATATATATATATATATATATATATATATACATACATACATACATATTTATTATATATATATATATATATATATATATATATATATATATATATATATATATATATATATATATATATTTACATAGATATATATAGATATAATACCTATCACCCACCATGACCCATCACTATCAGGCTTAGGCCATCACCGTCATTTCTCTCTACCCCATGTGGCCTGCCATTGTTTATTGAAAATCTAAAAAGTAAAAACCCTCTCTTTTATTTCCTTCCTCCCACTTCCCAGTAGTCACTATTCAGATTACCCAATCCAAGTCCACTGGCCACTTCCGCCATAGAACTCATGCGTCTTCTTCTAGGTTACGTCCTGCTGCTATTTAGAATTTCTAGCTTCGGAAGAGAAAGACTGGGCCTCAGGCAAGGCTCCTTTCACTTTGGGTGACCCACCATTTTGTAGAGTTATTGTCGAACTCACTGACTCTTTCTCAGTCCACAATCGTCGATCTTTCTTTGTCTCCTCAGTATGCGTCGATCTCTTACTTTCATAATCGATCGGTCTCTCTCTCTCTCTACATCCTCCGGCCTCCGCGCTCCAATTCGACCACCGTTGCTGCGGCGACCCGACCCGAATCCCAATACGAGACCCCGAGGTCGTGCCGTAAAAAACACACAAGATAACAAATAACGGGTAAGGCCATAACGACGGTACGCCAAAAACTTTAACACATGCGGAAGCGAAATATAATTAAACAGTGGCGCCCGAGCTAACAAGCTCAAACTATGACAACCTTAGAGATAATGAATCTCTTGGTCCAAAAATAAAATCATGTGATAACAATTTATAGCAGTTATATACCAAGTCATCGGCGACGTTACGGTCGGAACCCAACATTAAACTAAGTCTACAACTCTAGTCTAACATGCTTAATGGCTAAAAACATGTCGGATAACAAACATAATAAACTAACCAATACATGGTTAAAACAACTAAATGACATCTCTTAAAAGTATTTTGGTCTTAATGTGATCTCTCATACACATCTAGACTCTCTCAGAAATCAAATAAGCGATCAACAAGGGAAGAAGTGCGAGCATTGCACACAATTCAAGCTAACCGGGAATCGGGTCCTTACATCCTCTCCCCCTTAAAAAGAATTCGTCCTCGAATTCTAAATCGTATAACCAACCAACATTAGGTCATCACCCAACAACAAATACCCAAACACAACTACGGTGTCTCTCAATCTCGAGTGAACACTTGATGCTCAAAACCATAAACCTAGACTCAATCTCCGAGTCTACTATCACAATAACTGAACTAAGCAATCAAGAATAAAACTACAAAATCCACATTTACTTGCTCAAAAATTTCCAATAATCATAGCAATTCAAAATACTTAAGATTGAAAATAACTTGACTCATACTCGAGTCACAAAAGTACACACAAATTCCATTACTGATTAATTAACCACGTGAATCCTTAACATATCACAAAAACAAAATCAAGACTTTATAGAGATCAATATTCCAAAACTATATGCCTCGGTGCTACAACATGAGACTTCAGTACAACAAATTCCAAATCATAAGGCATAAAAATTGCTGATAGGGCAATTCACAAACTAAAGAAGAGTGTTCCACAACATGCTCCTAAAACATTAAGTCAACATTCATGATCATGCAAGCCACACTCAAATTTCAAAATCATGGACAAAGCTCACAAGAGCAAATAATAGCATCGAATAAAAATTCATTCCATTTATTTTCCTTTCCTTTTGGTAAGAGGTTTAGTCAATTTCTAACCTACTTGCTACCAATCCTAGTCCACCAACGAACCTCTTTTGATCACCAATTTAGGGTACCGGCTAAATTGGATTTCAAAAGCTTCCGTTGCAAGGATGCCAAGGTCCATGAGAAAATTTCTAAGCATCCTTCCCTATTGTCTCACATAATCATGCAACAGACTAAGCAAGTTACCTTTACTACTAATGCACATAAGCATGTTCATACTCAAATACAACTATATCCGTTAAATACATTTTATTTTATTTTATTTTTTGTAACCATATCCTTACTCATAATTTAATCTTTAAGCAAATGACAAAATTCCTATTATTAACAATACCACATACATACACGTATATCATGCAAATGTGATATATAATCACCAAGTACCATCATACTTCTACTCATATAATCCATATAATCCATTTAATTCATGCAACTCATAACATTACACATATATCCGTAGAGTGTATAAACTCAACGCACCACTAGCAAATACAACTAGTAAACATTATCACATTTTTATACTGCAATTAATTGCTTGCCGAAAAATCAAAATTCAATCAAAACCATAAACAAATCCCATACTGGGACATCATCCTTTATCATATCAATAAACCCGAGAAACCAACAATCAATAGATTTCAATACTCAATGCAATGTATGTATGAATGCATGTGAGCTAACGATACCACGCATACTCATAGTAGCGATAATAATAACCATAATATATAAATAAGGAGTTACCTCCTATCTCGGTAGGTCTCAAAACTCCGCAATGGCCAACCGCCACGCACGTACACAACCTCAAAACTCTAGGTCGTCTATCACCATCTCACTAAGAGTCACTAGACCGCTTACTAGCACTACTAGAATCGTTAATCCTCAACTTAAGGCAATCTTTTCAAACTGCCTTCTAACTCATCATCATCCTTAACAGTTCTCGAGGTCCTCTCTCGAGTGCATTCCTTAATATCCAACCGTTTCTCATAAGTATAGTCCACAGCCCCTCGATAATCCGCAAACTATAATAAAATAAATTGCCTATAATATTCCATCCTTAATCCTTAACTCTTTCACAATTCATGGATTCTTCCTAGTCTCATTCGGTACTAAGTACTCTGCTCCAATGAGCTAACTCCGTGATCATCACTTAAATATTAAACCATAATCTCATAATATTTGCCACCAATTCTCTGGTGGATTCTCAAACATGGATACTACTAATACTACCTTATACTCATCAATACTGGCACCTCTACTAGTGCTAACACACATTCTAGATTCAAACATCTTAATCTTACAATAACTCTTGACGTTAATATTCAACGATTCACACAAAACCAACCCCCAAACTAGGCCAAGGAACCTATCCTGGCAAACAGCTAACCAATAGCTCTGATACCAACTGTGGCGACCCGACCCGAATCATAATACGAGACCCCGAGGTCGTGCCGTTAAAAACACACAAGATAACAAATAACGGGTAAGGCCATAACGGCGGTACGCCAAAAACTTTAACACATGTGGAAGCGTAATATAATTAAACGGTGGCGCCCGAGCTAACAAGCTCAAACTATGACAACCTTAGAGATAACGAATCTCTTGGTCCAAAAATAAAATCATGTGATAACAATTTATAGCAGTTATATACCAAGTCATCGGCGACGTTACGGTCGGAACCCAACATTAAACTAAGTCTACAACTCTAGTCTAACATGCTTAATGGCTAAAAACATGTCGGATAACAAACATAATAAACTAACCAATACATGGTTAAAACAACTAAATGACATCTCTTAAAAGTATTTTGGTCTTAATGTGATCTCTCATACACATCTAGACTTTCTCAGAAATCAAATAAGCGATCAACAAGGGAAGAAGTGCGAGCATTGCACGCAATTCAAGCTAACCGGGAATCGGGGTCTTACAGTTGCTCTCACAAACGTGGATATCATCTTCTTTTTGAGGAAAGATCTTGGTTGCTTTGCATATGTAGTGAAAGATCTGGGTTGTTTTGAGGAAAGATTTGGGTTTTTTTGTATTGATTCGGTTGCTTAGAATTCATAGTATATATGTTTTGAATTTTCATTACATAGTTATAGTTATAATATTATATACACCATATTGATGTTCCTGCCTCCTGGGACGATTATTTCATTTCTTTGCAATGCTCTGTTGACTGTTGCTTAGAAATTAGAATATAGAATTACATAGTATATATATTGGTCAGACATTTCTTTTTTTGGTGGGTTGGTCCGCCCCGTCCGGCAACCCAAGGTGGGTTGGGTTGGGTCAAAGTATTTTCAATTTGCCATTAAAACGGGTTGGTCTGCCCCGCCCCGCCAAATGGCGGGGTCTGCCGTTTTGCGGGTTGGTCTGTCCCGTTGGTCCGTTTTGACGGCTCTACTAAGGACTCATACAATTTGTAGATCTTCAGCCCATGACTAGTTGGAAGGCTAAGATATGCCTCACAATTTAGGCATCCAAAAATTGGATGAATTGCGATGCATTGATTTAAAATTATGATGTATTGATTTAGAAACGCGATGCAACTATTTGGAATTGTGATGCAGCACACTTGATCAAATTCCATTAAGAGTATAGTCATCCTTTTGCCATAGACGTGCTTTTGATCGATTAAAAAAATTGAGGTTTAAAGTGGTTAAAATTTGTAGAAAGGGGACTGACCCGCTTTTCACCTAAAAAAATAACGGTAAAATGGTAAAATGCTAGCCTATAAAAGAAAGTTTGGAAACATGATAATTTTTTTTTGAAACAAGCAAAAAGGAAAGCATGATAATTATTTATAAATGAAGAAAGTATGTAGTTTCCTTTTCACCTCCATACCAATCACAAAACTCTTGAACCGATGCCCTACATAATACACCAAAACATGTCCTATGTTAACATAGCAAAAACTTAAGAAAAGAAAGTCTTACGAATATTTTCTGTAACCTAACCCATTGGGTGTTTGTGGGTTGAACTGTAAGAGAATAAGACTTTGTCTTACAAATTATGATTTATAAGACGGTCTCGCAGGAAAGCTACTCTAAAATCAAAACTTATTTGCAAATTTAGTTCACATTTGGCCAAGGCTACCATTGTTACTACTGATCAAATGCCTTATTACACACGAGTTGCAGAATTATAAACATGCAAAGAGAAAGGGAAACTCAAAAAAGGAACAAGACTTGGCAGAATAAAATCTGCTAGCACGTGATTTTACATGTATTTTGTAATTAGTTTCAGATGTATATTTATTCAGTATCTTATAGGTTTTTGAGTTAGTCAACAGTGGTAGGTTAGATGTCTTATCATCTCCTCTTGTTCAGTTAATGTAACTATGTATTTGTTGATCTTTGCCTGTATAAAAGATCATTCGCCCACCAACCAAATATTAAGTTGGTTTCTCCATTCAATCTTGTATCTTGAGTTAGCTTCTTTCTCTTCCTATGTTCTCTCGTTATCTCCTCAAATTCTTTCAAGTCTTTCATGGTATATGTTAGTAATTGGGCTTGTGGCCCGATTATTTACTTCCGCCCACATAGAATATATTTATATTATTATTGGTTAATTAGTTTCTTAATCCGAAAGGGTTTGGGATTGACCTAACTTAACCTACAAGAAATAAGGTTTCTTGGTAATAATATTGTGGGTCCCAATGAGCACAATAATAAGCTAGAAGGGGGGGGGGGTTGAATAGCTTATTAACACTTTAAAACTTTTAAAGTAAGTTCCTTGAAAGTTACTTGCAATCTATGAAAAGAATCAAGTAGCGGAAGACCTTCAAGAAAATTGTTCCAGGTCTGCCGATAAGGACTACCGGTAGACCTTTTACAAATTACTTAAGTTCTGCTGAAATGGATGAAGTAAACAATGAAACTGAGCAGTTCAATAATTAAACAGACAGAAGGAAATAACACAAGTATTTTGGGATGGTTCACACTATAATGAGTGCTACGTCCACCACCAAGGCAGTCAACCTTGGATTTAAATTGTGCACTATGTTTTCCACTTAGATCAATTACAAAGAATATCCCTAATGGATCGTGTACAAAATATTGACTTGTGTTTGGGTCAAGAGAATTAAATATCTGTAAATACAAGATATTTAATTCGTGCAGAAGTATAGTTAATGGAAGCAAACAACAAGAAGAATAAAACAATAAATGTTGAAGAGCAGCTTCTTGTTGTTGACGAGGACTTCTAGATCTGTTGAGGATCTATTGAATGCACCGAGCCGAAAGACTTGGAGTTCTCAGAGATTCGAGCAATTATTTAAGTGTTCGATTGATTCTGCATGCTTGTCGTGTTCCGGTCTTCAATGGCGTATTTAAAGCAGTGCACTTCAAAAGATCCGTTGGAGAAGACGAAGACTTCAACGGCTTTTTTCATAAATGCATTAAATGCATGGGGGTCATCAAGTAATTTCGCCTTCACGATAACTAGAGCGAGTATAATCATTTCGAGATCTTCTAAAGGTGGGCGATTTGGTGTCGATCGAGAGATGAAGCGAAAGTAGGGGACGCGCTTTTATCGCTTTTAATCGCTCAGACGAAAAGTATTCTTGCTTTTCGAAAGTTGCTTTCGCGGCTTGACATGTCGAAAAGACTTGGATTAATTCAAATATCATATGGGAATAAGTTTGAATTAATCCAGCCTAGCTTTGATCCGGAGAGGACACGTAGAAGCATCACCGGACACGAGGTCCGCCGATCTTAAGCTTTGAGCAGTCTTCCGGTGAAGCAGAGAAGTGGTCTTCCGATGTTCCTGAAAAAGTCCTACAAAAACTATACAAGGCAAAGTTCTATACACAGTTGCCACGCTAATCGATACGCAGCCCGATTAGCCACTGAAGTATAAAACTAATGTAATGTACTGATCAGATATAAATTTAACATAAGAATCAACAAATATAAATAGGGCAACTAAAGGGGTAAAAACCCTAACACCAAATCAGAAGAACACGTCTTCTAGCAAAGTGGCCGCCCCCTCTCTCTCCTAATTATATCTCACCAAATACTCCCTCTAGCCTAACCATCAAGAGGCTTGGATTTGCGGTATGAACTAGTATTGATATTCGTGCTACGTGATATCAATCCGACGAGAGAGACTTGCAGGATTCTTGATCGTTGCTCAAGCAGAAAGTCTTCCGCTTTGCTCAATGTTCAAGTTCGCACAAGGTAACTCATGATTACTGTTTGATATCGAACTTGTGTGATATATGTATAGATATATCTTTCATTGGTATCAGAGACTATATGCTTGATTGCTCGTTTCGTTGTGCCATGAATTGCATGCTTTTATTTTTGGGTTTGTTTAAAAGTTTTACCCGATAACGAACCAAATGAGTTTTATTATTTTATGTTCAAAACAATTTTATTTTCGAGAAAAATTTATATGTCTGAGTTCCCTATGACGAGGCGAACAACATACTAAATTCTCGTTGAAATCCGTTGGGTATTTTACAAAATATCGCTAACCCAAGTTTTGTTGAAAATTGATTTTTTCGAAACTTTGCATGCTGTTTTGACCTGTTTATTTTCTGTAAAACCGTGGTTTTATGGACTGTACTTGTAGTACTCCATGAGGGCTTTCTAACGACATATTATATACTTAATTTGGACTTAAAATGAACGTTTTACGGCCTCGCAAAGTTGGCTCGCGGATCACGTTCGCAAATCGATTTTTAGGGTTGAAAAATTGACGTCCTATGACCCCCACTCTCGGCCTCGATGTACGTTCCTTTTGTGGAACTCCTTTCGATGTTAAAAGTACATGACTGGAAAGTACTCGACGAGACGAATCCAACACCACCGTCCGCGACCTCATCGGAGCACCGGAAGGCGGTGCGTGGAGCCCACTCTTTCGTCGGACGCGTGGGAAGGCAGCGTAGAAGACTAGTCAACTGTTGACTAGTCAATGGTCAAATAGTTGACTGATGACGTGTTCACCATGTCAGTAAGTGGGATCCAATCCAGTGACTCAGTTTGATGATGTCATTAGTGATGTCACCATGACGTTAACCCTGCCACGTCAGCCCTAACGTACAGTCATTGTACAGTCAGCGTACAATCAGCGTCAAGTCAGCTCCTCCAGGAAGCCCACATGCGCAGGTTGGCGCGTGAGGGGGCGCGTGCGGCGTGTCTAGAGCTCCGTTTTGGAAACGGCTGGCGCGTCTGGACGTGTTTTGGCCTTCTGAGTCCAATGGTGGCCTTCTGAGTCCAATGGTGGCCTCTGTTTTAATCAATTCAGCCTGGATATATTTGTTTTTGTTTTTTCAGTGTATGAAAACATGTTTTTTGATTTTTTTTAAATTCAAAAATAATATCCAGGGGTTGTTTTGTCATTTTGTGACTGTTTAGGGCTATTTGGGACCGTTCTGAAATTTTATAAAATTCTTTGTGAATTTTAAACTATTTTAAAGTCAATTTTAGCATATTTAATTGTCGTTTTGGACTCTAAAATTGCGATTGGGACTATACGAGACCCAATATTTTTATTTTCAGTAGTAAAAATAATTATATACATTATATGTGCTTGATGGATTTGTTCTATCTTATTTCATTTGTTTAAATTATCAATTTATGAATATTTTTACGTTATACATACTTTGGTTGTGATTATGAGCCTCACGAATTTTTCTTCCTTACGTGTATGATGTAATTATGTTTAGTAATTGATTTTTTAGAACAAAAGTGAATCTATCTATCTATATATATATATATATATATATATATATATATATATATATATATATATGCTTATGTCTTTTTTTTTTTTTTTGCAATAAATCGTAGTGAAAATGGCTTCTAAGAATGTAATCGCTGACCTTAACAAGGGTGAGAAATTGGATGGCACAAACTATAGTATTTGAAATAGGAAAATCACGTATTTGCTAAATGAGCAAGAGGTTCTTGACAACCTAGATATTGTGATGGAAGAACCAGAGATGGGCAATTTGACCATCACCCAGCATCGCCAGAAAATGCAGAAATTCCTTAAATGGAAAAAGAAAGATCGATGTGCACACTTTACTATGTTGAGTAGCATGCATAATGATCTGATTGGCGAGTTTGAGGACTACCTGACTGCAAAATAAATGTGGGATGACATTAAGCACATTTATGGGAATACCTATGCTACAAAGTTAAGAACTTTGACTTACAAGTTTGAAAGCTATAAGATTGACCAGAAACGTAACATTCTTGAACAACTACGCGAGATGTTCGAAATGATTCGTGATCTTAAGGTTGCTGGTTCTATCTTATCTGATGAACAACAAGTTCAAGCGGTGATTCGTTCACTACCTGACTCTTGGAGTAGTTTGAGGCGTATCTTGACTCATACAAACTCCATTCAGACTTTTGCAGATGCATCTCGCCATGTTGAGCTTGAGGCTGAGTGTCATGACGCGAATCGCGCGATAAGTGTTGCGACTCGTGATCTTGCTCTTGTTTCCCTTGAGGGTCCGCGCAAGCCATATGGGCAACGCAAGAAACAAACTAAAGGCAAGAAGGCTTAGAATTTGGCCCCCAAAAGTGACAAGATTACTAAACGCCGAAGAGGCAAAACGAATATTGCTAAGCAGAAGTGCTACAATTGTGGTGCCTTGGGTCATTTTGCTCGGACTTGTCCTGAGCCCAAGAAGGTATCCTTTGATCCTATCTCCATGCAAAGTTGTGTTTGCTCTCATGTTTTATTAGCTGACTCTCTCCCTATGTGGATTGTAGACTCAGGCTCAACCAAACATGTGACGAGGGATCGAGGAGGATTTGTAGATTATCGAAAAGTTCCTGCGGGTACAAGAAGAATTTTCATGGGAAACAGTTCGTCTGTTAAAGTCAAAGGAGTTGACTCATACCAACTTCAATTGCGGAATGGACGCACATTGATTCTTCATGAAGTTCTTTATGCACCTGGAATTCGACATAATCTATTATTAGTAGTACAATTGCTATGACATGGATATTCTTTTAATTTTAGTGATGATCACTTGGATATTTGTTTTGGTGATGAGATTTTGGGACATGGTTTTTTTGTCAGATAATTTCTTTAAATTAGAATTGTTGGATTCCCATAATTCTTCTATTGATTATTCTTCTTGTATAGTTTATGATGATTCTAATTCCGAGTTATGGCATGCTAGACTTGGACTTATAGGAAAAGATAGGATGACTAGATTGGCTAGAGAAAGCCTATTGGGGTCTCTCACCAAAGTCAACCTACCCTTGTGTGAATCTTGTTTGGCAGGAAAAGCTTGCCGAAAGCCTTTTGGTAAGGCAAAAAGAGCCACACATCCATTAGAGTTAGTCAATTCAGACATTTGCGGACCAATGAATGTTAAGGCATGTCATGGAGCTTCATATTTTCTCACTTTTATCGATGACTACACACGCTATGTGCTTGGAGTAAAAGTCATTAGGGATCGTTCGAAAAGATTTCTCGGTTTGCCTCAAGAGACTTACATTAAGAAAGTTATCGAACGATTTGGCATGACTAACTCAAAACCCGTTGTCACTCAAATGGAAAAAAGGATGTGTCCTTAGTAAAAACCAATGCCCTAAGAATGAAGAAGAGAAGAAGAGAATGTCTACGACTCCATATGCGAATGCGGTAGGAAGCTTGATGTATGCTATGGTGTGTACTCGGCCTGACCTATGCTTTGCAGTTGGGATGTTGAGTCGATTCCAAAGTAATCCTGGACCTCAACACTGGAAGGCAGTGAAGAGGGTTCTATGTTACTTGGTGGGAACCACAAATTTAACCCTGTGTTACCAAGGTGGAGATTTGAGCATGAAAGGTTTCATTGACGCGGATTGGGCTGGAGATGTAGATGGTTATAAATCTACTTCGGGCTATGCTTTCCTCCTTAGTGGTGGAGCTATCTCTTGGAGTAGCAAGCGATAGACTAGCACCGCCTTATCTACGATGGAGTCAGAGTACATGGCTTACTTGACTGCGGTTCAAGAAGGTGTGTGGTTGAGGAGTTTTCTTCAACATCTTGATGTTACGACGCATGTGAATCGTCCTGTAGTCATTGCTTGTGATAGCATGGCTGCTTTAGGTTACACTAAAGATCCCAAGTATCATGAGAAGATGAAACACATTAACATCAAGTATCATTTCACTAGAGGCATGGTTGCAGAAAAGAAAGTTGTTCTAGAATATATTCCTACTAGAAGCATGTTGGCTGACCCTATGACTAAGCCTCTAGCTAGAGAGATCTTTCAGGATCACATGTTGGGTCTAGGGCTTCGTAGGATTTGACATTTATTCTGAAAACACTTTTGTTGACATTTGATTATTTTTCATTATCGTTTGAATAAATTGCAGTTTCATTTTATTCCTTTTATATGTTAATTGGATGTTTCAATATGAAATTGTGTAGCATATATATTTTGATTAAAAAGATGTCGTGGATATTGAATTGGTCCTCTCACACGGGTAATTCATCTTGTCGCTAGGTGGGCAAGCAAGTTGAGATAGAAAAAGTCTTTGGCACCTACGAAGGGGGGTACGCAAATGACATTACATTTATCGCCTTGGCATACGGCCAAGATGAGACCTTTTATAAAGGTCGACTTTATATCCCAAGGAAAAGTCCGAATGTGAGATCTTAAAAGGAACACTAGAAAAGTGACTACTTTTAAGTACTCAGGTTAGACGCCAGAAGGGCGGCTAGACTAAGGTTCGTATGACGTTTGAGCATGACATGCTTACTTCGTGTAGGAGTTTCGTCATAGCATACACTTCATACTGTATGTGACTATAATGCGACTTAAGAAAGTGATTGAATGATCCCTGCTTCATCACTGTGTGAGTTCTAGTGATCAAATCCAGGTCACGATTATACTTTATGTCACTTAGAACTATATCATGAACTTGGACGTTAATGATGCTACTTTGGCATGCCGACCAACGAGATATGCTCATACAGCCCTACGGAGCATTGCTTGGAAAACAATTAACCAAGAGTGATTGATATGAGTGTCTAAGAAAGATAGTATGATATGCATCTCTATTTTTGTGTTTCAATGTCATGGCGATCATATTGAACATACGGTTCAAGAGATTGATCTTGAAACATAAACATATTGAGTTTTAAGCACGACTCTTGAGGGATTGAGGATGCTTAAATTGATGTATATATACGGTCTGGGGTATAGACGAGTTTTGTTTTCTAACGAGGACGTTCTATGCTGGTCAAATGGTGATTTGGTATAGCGCTCCACCCTTTATCTTTCTCGTCATGTCGCACGCCTCACTTCCAGTATGAAGAGGCAGTGTTTAACGGGTTTTGATGATACGATGTGGTTAGAGAGGTGAGTCCATGTGTGCGAATGAGAGATGTTAGTAATTGTGTGCGAGTGGGAGATGAAGTGGCAGTGTTTCACTTATTTTTTTTTACTTCCGCCCACATAGAATATATTTATATTATTATTGGCTAATTAGTTTCCTAATCCGAAAGGGTTTGGGATTGACCTAACTTAACCTACAAGAAATAGGGTTTCTTGGTAATAATATAAATAGGGCAACTAAAGGGGTAAAAACCCTAACACCAAATCAGAAGAACACGTCTTCTAGCAAAGTGGCCGCCCCCTCTCTGTCCTAATTCTATCTCACCAAATACTCCCTCTAGCCTAACCCTCAAGAGGCTTGGATTTACGGTGTGAACCAGTATTGATATTTGTGCTAC
The DNA here is from genome assembly GCA_013146195.2 of Codonopsis lanceolata. Lineage (NCBI taxonomy): Eukaryota > Viridiplantae > Streptophyta > Magnoliopsida > Asterales > Campanulaceae > Codonopsis > Codonopsis lanceolata. The sequence goes on from CM028381.1 coordinate 63,436,856, forward strand.
GCGATATCAATCCGATGAGAGAGACTTGCAGGATTCTTGATCGTGACATACGAAGATCGTAGCTCAAGCAGAAAGTCTTCCGCTTCGCTCAAAGTTCAAGTTCGCACAAGGTAACTCATGATTACTATTTAATATCGAACTTGTGTGACATATGTATAGATATATCCTTCAGTATCAGAGCCAACAATGGCCTTGGATGACACTACCTTCTCTACCACCAATAACACTGCAATCTCCTCCCCGCCTCTTCCCATTTACTTAAACATTGAGTCATACATGTCTCATACCCATCTCACTTGTAAAAACTACCTAAATTGAAGTTCCTTGTTCAACTTTGTTCTCCAAACCCAAAAAATTATGGATACAATATCTGAAACCACTCCTCCTCCATAATTTCTAGAGGATGGCGTTACACCAAACCTAGCACATGATCGCTTCCATCAAGCCTTTGGACTGGTCCTCGGTTGGATTAAAGCAAACGTCTCCGACGACATCCAACCATATGTTAACCCTTGCAAAACTGTGTCAGAAGCTTGGACATTACTAGCTAATTAATTCGGTGTGTCCTCCTAAATTCACATCCAAAAGCTTCAAGACGAACTCTACGATCTTAAATGGGGTCCGGACATGTCTCTTAAAGTCTACGTTTTTCGAGCTAAAACCATTCAGACCTCTCTTGCTATTGCTGGTGTAATTATCTGAAACGAAGATCTTTAGCACCGTCTTCTTGGCTGTCTGGGTTTAGCTTTCAAAGAGTTCATAACGCTTCAATTAACTCCCGTCCCGCAATGTCTATTAATGACCTTTAAGACCTCCTTTTTCAAGAAAAAAATCTTTAGCAAAAATTATCTACCATCTCTCTCAGTCCTATAACAACGTTGGTTGCTTCTGTGGGTTCCCGGGAAACGTGCTCCTGCGCCCCGCGCGCCCTTGGATAGGGGTGCGCGTACGTGCGGATGCGGTGACATCCACTGCTCCCGTTCCACCCTCCCTTGTTTAGGGGAGGATGAAATCAAAAGTGCGGGAGGAGTGCTGTCGGAATAGCGCGTTGGAATGCGCCTCGGTTGCCTTTATTGGATTTTGATCCAATATGGGAGCTTTGGGTTTCTCGCATCAAGTTATCCCTTTTTTAGGGGATACCAGGATATGGGAATGCATCACCATTCTATTCCCATTCTCCCTTTTTTAGGGGAAAACGTGAAAGTGCAAGGAAGGAATGTTGCAGCGCCCCCACTATGGATTTTATGAAAATAGCCTTATGGCCTATCTCGGATCACTATGGGTGCTTTAGGTTTTCTACGTCAAGTTATCCCTTGTTTAGGGGATACCAGGACATAGGAATACATCACATTTCCATTCCCATTCTCCCTTTTTTAGGGGAGAACGTGAAAGTGCAAAGAAAGATGTTGCGAGGCCCCACTCGATCCAAAATGTTTTAGAGTCGTCATCTTTATTTTAAGGAATAAATAAAGCAAAACCAAAAAAAGAAAACCAGAGATAATGAAAACGGGTTCGGAGGCTAAGTTACGAGTTGAGAAGGTGCTAGGCACCCAACTCGCCCTTTCGGTCTCAAAACGGTTTTTGGCTAAAGTATGCTTTTTGTTATATTTATTTAACAGATAAATAAAGCATTAACTGCCTACAAATACATCCATTACATCTACATTATTTACAGACTTGCAACAGTCTCTTTTACAAATAATCACAAATATACTTGAAAATATTTGGTCATAATAACGGCTACATTTAGTACTATTTCCTATCTAAATCCGGGCAACACAACTGCTTATATATCTACATTGGGCCAGATTGGAAATAATACTTTTATAAGTAAAGACTTTAAAATAAAAAATGAAAACTTACAGACGGCCTAGGTTGTGCTCGCTCTGTCCCTCGGGGAGAGAAAGTCTTTTTTTTTTTTGTGTGTTGTGTGAATTTGGGCAGCGTGACTGCTTCTGAAAGTTACTTTCGGCCTCGGGATTTGGGCAGAGTAACTGTTTGTGTTTGGTTGTTTGTTGGCTTGAGGTAGGCTGAAATCGGGCTTCTTATTTTCGCTGATTTTGCCTTTTAAATCGGGCAGAGCAACTGCTCTTTCCACGATTTTTGGACCGGGGAAAAAGGGTGGATACCTAGCTGGGGGGCTAAGGTTCACTTCTACCGGTTGGTTTTGTGTTTGGAGGAGGTTTGGCAGAGTTTCGAGGCTTTTTTGAGATGATCGCTCACTATCTCACTTCGCTCTCTATTTCTCCAGCGTAACGACTACGCGGAGAATTTTATCGAAGGAAAGGTGTGCTGAATGATCGACTGAGAGCCTCTATTTATAGGCTGAACTGAGGACTCAAAAGGAATTAAAATTCCTTCTTCATGCAATAAGCGGCTTGTACACAACGCAGATCGATTTGCATTTTGCGGCAACTGTAGCAGAAAAATGGGCACAACACTTCACAAAATTGGGCGCAACAAAGGAATTGGGCGCCATGCCCAATTTGCATGGTGGCCATGCCCAATTTCAAACTATGCACTTTTTTTAGCACTTTGGTCCCTGCAGTTCGTCCTTTTGTGCATCTTGCTTTGTCCTTTTGCACTTTTGACCCTGTAACTTGACATTTGTTAATGTTTTAACAGGTCTTGATATTTTATGTCATGTCACATACGAGGGGTACGAAATTGGGGTGTCTACAGAGCCCCTCAACGATGGAGTCTACGGGTAACCCGCAGCTTACTGAGTAGACGAACATCGTTGATAAGAATAGACTCTCCAATTTCGTTCAATTGTAAAACGAGGGAGAAAGATGCAGCAGGTAGCAGTTATAATGCAGCAATGAATCAAACCTCCATATCCTAGACATTTTTAGTCAGTTATAGCAGGTTATGACAGTTTTTAAGCATATATGCAAATTGAGTGCTCTAATGGTCGGACCTACTAAAGTAGGCTGCCTACGTATCCCTTAATAAAAGGAATCAGACCAAACGTAGTTCGGCCTCAAGCCGAAACAAACAAACAACTAGGAAGTTGTGTCCTTTGGGTCAGAACCCATCCGAGAACACAAACGAAGAAAAGATTTTCATGTTTTTCGAAAAGCCGTATTCTTCCGGTCCGAAACCGTTGTCAAATACGGTATGAAGATTTTTGTGTATTTCGAAAACCATATTTCACCCGGAAAATACCTGTCGATGAAATACGTTAAGAGGCATTTTCAAAATCATGTCTGGCTGGCCTCGTACCTTGTTTCCAAACATGATAAGAAAACTTTCAAATTTTCGAAAATTGTACTCGACTGATAAACTGTCGTCGAATACGACAAAGAGAATTTTTTTCAAATTTTTCGAAAACTGCACCCAACTGATCGAAATCGGTTGGATACGACAAAGATTTTTCTTTTCTTTTTCCCTTTTTTTTTTGAATATTCCTCTTTTTTTTTCTCTTTTTTTTTGAAACAAAAACATTTCGAAAAGATTTTTCTTTTTATTTCTGAAAGTAGAAGGAGAAAACCTTACCTTTCTTACCTTCCTTACCTGTTCATGCTTTTGACTGATGCTGTTGGTTCAGCTAATTTGGCTATTTCCGCCGTTCTGACTTTTCCATGCTGGGGATTTTCTTCTTTCTTCTTTTTTCTTTTCTTTTGTTTTTTGTTTTTTATTCTCTTCTTCTTTTTTTTCTTTTGATTTTCTTCATGACTTTATTTTTCCTCTGACTTTCCCCTTTTTTTTTCTTTCTTTTCTTTGATTGATTTTTCTTTTCTTTTCTTTTCTTTTTTTTGCATTTTTCTTTTTCAAAAATAAAATGGGGCTTACCTTTTGCCACTTAATTTTCTGACTTTTCTGCTTGTCTGGCGGCTGACTTGCTGGGGATATGAGCTTTTCTTGGTTTTTGGATGAAAGGCCATCGAATGCGGTTAACAAAATTGCTTCTGTTAACTTTCTGTTAAGTCTTAGGGGCCACTTTGCAACTCTGAAATTTTGAGGACTTAAGTGTTGATTCTGAGTTGCTTGGAGGGGAAAAAGTGAAAATTCCACTTTTCCTCCCTTATTCTCTTACGAGATGAAGGAAGGAATTTCATTTCCTTTTTTCTGTCTGCCTGCTTCTACCATTGCCGACGGAGCAATTCTTCTTTCATTTTCTCAATTTTCTTCCGCCAAAAATTTTGTTTTTCTGCTCAGATGACTTCTTACTCTAGATCTCGAAAAGGAAAGGCACCGATGAACCCAGAATCAGGTGAAGAAAGGAAGGAACTTCCTCCCTTGGTTCGGAATCACGTCAACTATTATTATTCAAAACATGACTGGGGTAACTTGGTGCGAGATTGGTACAAGCACGTCTCAAATCTCCCCGATCCCGATGTAAGTATAACTTTCTTCCACCCATTTGGTTAATTTTTCGTGATCCGCTCAATTCTTGTCTTTGTTTTTGGACTTTTGGAGTATATATATGCTGCTTGTGATGTTTATGCATGTGATTTATGGGCTAAAATGATGCAATTTTGGTAATAATAAATGAAATTTGGACAATTTATTTTTGTGATGCACAAATTGAACTAGTAGTCACTATTTGACCCTATTATGCATGATTTATGATGTTAATGCAAATAAGGCTATATGATGCATGTTTTAGATCTAAAAATATTTTTACATGGCATATATTCACAGTACGGAATTTTCGGAATGAAATGCAAATTTTTTCGGACACATTTTTCGGATACATTTTCAGATGTATGCGAGACAAAACAGATATATTTTATGTACCAGAACTGATTTTTTATGCATGATGATGCTGTAGGGATATAAGAAATGCCAAGGAGATATTCTTTTTATGTGATGGGTGGCATTTTAATTCCTTTTTAGCGTATTCCTAACACTACAAGGAAAGAGATTCCGACCCTAAAAGTCAATTTACCGTCCCAAATAGTATTTAGGATGGCCATAAGGACGGCAAAATGGGGGCTTAAATAATATGGGTGCTAAATTTTTTAGGAACGCAATGAGCCGTCCCTAAAGGTTTTTAAGGACACGACTTTTGCCGACCCTAATACGTTTCAAAACACTCTAAATTATTGGCGGGAAAACAAAAGGGACGGATTGTTGCCGTCCTAAATGTTTTGGCACCAAAACTTTTGGTGGGAAATGACTGATAGTATTTCCGGGTAATGTTGCAAAAAATTGGCGGGAAAATTCATTACTGTCACCTCTCTCCGTCCCAAAATATATGCTACAAAACATTATGGTCGAAATCACTCAATCCTAATTATAAAACAATAATTTCTTATATTGATGTATTCTTGTTTCATTGCTCATATACAAAATATATCAACAAAATTCATTTATATCATACACTATGGCGTTGTACATAAAGTTAATAACAAACAAATATTTTAGTAATAAGAAATTATGAATAATATATAAAAGATAATCACTACATCAAGAAATTAAATTTTATTTGTTTACCAAGGTAATCAACTTAGCTACAAACAACTTCTTTAAAAATATCGTCTCAAGTTTAAGTTCCAAACTAGCTAGTTGATCAAAAAATTAAAAACAAAGGCTTGATGATATCTTTTGACCAATAAGATTTGAACGTCATCTTGTGCTATTCCCAAAATTAACCTGCAAAAATGAATGAAATAAAACAATCAATTAAAGGAATCACATAATTTTCATTGAAAACTTCCTATAAGGTCATGTAGAACCAAAAATTGTTATAACACAAATCAAGTTCAAAATCAACCACAAATCATTGTCCAGCTACACACCATACACACCAACAAAAATAATGCACACTAGCAAAAATCATTGTCAAACAACGCACCATACACACACTTCATACATCTGATGTAGTTGCAAATCACACCACTTGCAGCAGCATAACAGGCAGTCTAGCACAGTTACAGTTGCTAATACATCAAACAATTTGCAGATAGAAACATGCAAATAGTTGGGACAGTGGTAAGAAAATGACTATGTTCAATCATCCAACAATTGTATATCACAGTTTCAGTGGTGATCCTAATCCTACTAATTCACCAACCGAGGATTGAACTTATGAAAGAACGTGCTTGAACGAGAAATCATGTTTAAGCTTGACTCCAACCCAACATGAGTTGACATGAGTTGAACTTTAAACAAGCCGAGCTGAAGTTGGCTTCTTAACGACTTGTTACACCATTTACAAACAAAAGTCAAATAACAACATTTTACTTATATTATATGCGCATTTCTGTTGATCAACTTAGATATGTAATCATTGTGTTTGAATTTTAATAGACTGATGAAAGATATGTAAAAAGCAAACATGTCGGAGGAGCCTTTACCAAAAAATGATAAAGGTGCGCATTCACTTCCAGTTGTGACATTCCGTGATTTTCTTTATGCTCCATTCATGTCACATGCTTACCTTATTACCTCCTGATCTACTGGTATCAGGTATTGTCTATGGAGTCTGTGATGAGATATCATCATGGCCATACATAAAAGAAACAGAAAACGTGGAAGCCTATTTCGAGGTTAAAACTGTGAAGGGTCTTTTAGAGTTCAAGTCCAGGCACAAGATCCACAAACAGAAATGGGTCGAAGAGATTAAAAATATTACGTGGAAACAACTGCACTGAAGAGATGGGACATTCATTCATATTTCCAAATCTTAACAAGAGCTTTTGACTAGTTTGTGTTTATAATAATAGTTCAAGAGAGGGAAGACGATCTGACCTTGTTTTGTAGGATGCTTCACCATATGATCTTCGCACTACGTACAGAAGTCGTCTTTAATGCACGCCATGATGGTGCCCAACCTTGTCTCAGTTTTTAGTTTAGCTTCTTGTCCTTTTATACTTTTGCTGCAACTTAAATATAAACAACTATTAGAAATGAAGATTGATACTTCTGTAGAAAAGAGAATAATTAAAGTTCTTATGTTAGCAAGGAATACCTCTATTTATGGGGAACAAAATAGAGGACTACAACTTCATTGAAAGTAACCCTTTTCTCTTGGAAGACAGTTCATGCGGCTATCAGAATCAAAGACAACTTAAGAAGGAGAAATCTTCAAATGCATGTGTAAGAAAGACAGGGAAAATCTTACTCATTCGATGCTAAATGGTCATATGGGAAAGTCATTGTTACCGTTATTATTGAGCCGGTCTTTATATTACAGAAGGAAAAGGAAAACTCAAGCAGACAGGGCATAATGAACAATAAAACAGTTGATAGTAAGAAGGGTATGCTATGGATAAATTTGGTTATATTTAACTAATTTGGAAAGAAGCTGAATTAAAAAAGAAGAAGAAGGAAGCTGAATAGTCTTGTTGAATTAGGATTCCAGAAGACAGAGTGCAGGGTTGATTGGTCTTTGATTTTCCTTACCGTCGCCCTTTCTCTCCAAACCAGAGAACAATAAATAGCGTTAATTCTTTCTACTTTCGCTCCTGTAATTCTTCTTTTTTTCCCTTTAGACAAAAACTTAGTCCAGCAAGTTCTGAATCCAAATATACCTTCATTGTGCACAGGGAACTCAAGTAGAAACTAGTGCTGAGCACAGTTTTTGGTACACAGGTGATCCCATCTCATCTTATGACATTAACAAACTTGAAAAGCTAGACACGAAAAAATGAGATAAGTGTATACCAACACAAGAGAATCAAACTCAGCTCCAAGAAGATCCAATCACAGACAGCACAACAACCATAACTCCTGAAAGCGCAAGTAATACCTGAAATTTGAACCACTATAAAGATAAACAAAATTTAAAGAGAATCAAACTCCAACAAGATAAAGACCCAATTGTTTGCTCATTCGGCCTGTTTCATGTTGGCTATCAAAATATACAAGAAAATAACTTTCGTGATCTGTTGTGCAATTTCTTTTTTGAGAATCTCGACCTGACAAGCAACAAAATTTATGTGCAGCAATGCAAGGAATTATCAACAAAAGTCAATCAAGCATATCACCTGCTTCTCAAGTTCACCTGTTTGTGCATTAGCCTTACCCACTTGCTCCTTAGCATCAACAAACCCCTTTCCCTAAAAAGAAGCATTATAGATACAGGAAAATCAATCAGTTAATTGATCAAGACATGCAAAGAAAGGTTTTTATTGAGCAGAAACCAAGACATGCATTTTGGATACTTTATACTCTATTGCAGAAGTAGAATTCTTATAATTGCAGCTAGTGCTTGTAGACACCCCAATTTCGTACCCCTGATATGTGACATGACAAAAAATATCAAGACCTGTTAAAACATTAACAAATGTCAAGTTACAGGGTCAAAAGTGCAAAAGGACAAAGCAGGATGCGCAAAAGGACGAATTGCAGGGACTAAAGTGTTCAAAAATGCCAAAGTTTGAAATTTGGGCGTGGGTACCAAAAGAATTGGGCATGGCGCCCAAAATGGGAGGAGGTGGCGCCCAAATTCATTCTCTGTGCGCTGTTCATCAAGACATTTGCCGTAAAATGCAACATTCACAGCACAGTGTACACTCGTTTGATGCATGAAGAAGGAAATGGGCATGGCTACCCATTAATTTGGGCTTGGCGCCCAAAATTGATGGGGGTGGCGCCCAAAATGCTCTCCTACGCCCACTATTCATCAAACAGTTGCCGCAATTCACAACTTTCACAGCGCAGTGTACCACTATTTGATGCGCAGAGAACGAATTTTAATTCCTCCGATGTCCCTGATTTCTCCTATAAATACTGAAGGCCGGCTCCTCATTTCACAACAACAAACCTGCGTAAAGCTTCTCCGCGTTAACGTTACGCTGGAGAATTAGAGAGCGGTGTGAGATAGTGAGAGATCACCTCAAAAGCCTCGAAACTCTGTCAAACTTCCTCCAAACACAAAACCAACCGATAGGAGTGAACCTTAGCCACCCAGCTAGGTATCCACCCTTTTTCCCCGGTCCAAAAATCACAGTTACCCTGCCCCGATCCCGAGGCCGAAAAGTAACTTTCAGAGCAGTTACGCTGCCCAAATTCACACAACACACAACACACAACTTCAACAACAAAAAAAGAAAAGACTCTTTCTCCCCGAGGGACATAGCGAGCACACCCTAGGCTGTCTGTAAGTTTTTACTTTTAAAGTCTTACTTTTTTAGATAGTATTTGTAATTATTTCCTTTATTTATTCATTAAAGTGTTTGTTTGTAACGGTATTATTTCCAATCCGGTCCAATGTAAATATATAAGCAGTTATGCTGCCCGGATTTAGTTAGGAAATAATACTAAATGTAGCCGTTACTTTGGCCAAATATTTTCAAGTATATTTGTAATTGTTTGTAAAAGAGACTGTTGCAAGTCCGTAAATAATATAGATGTAATGGATGTATTTGTAGGCAGTTAATGCTTTATTTATCTGTTTAATAAATATAACAAAAAACATACTTTAGCCAAAAACCGTTTTGAGACTGAAAGGGCGAGTTGGGTGCCTAGCACCTTCCCAACTCGTAACTTAGCCTCCGAACCCGTTTTCTTCATCTCTGGTTTTCTTTTTCTGGTTTTGCTTCATTTTTGCCTTAAAATAAAGATGGCGACTCTAAAAACATTTTGGATCCAGTGGGGCCTCGCAACATCTTTCTTTGCACTTTCACGTTCTCCCCTAAAAAAAGGAGAATGAGAATGGAAAGGTGATGTATTCCGATGTCAGGGTATCCCCTAAACAAGGGATAAATTGACGTAGAAAACTCAAAGCACTCATAGTGATCTGAAATAGGCCATAAGGCTATTTTCATAAAATCCATAGTGGGGCGCAACATCTTTCTCTGCACTTTCACGTTCTCCCTAAACAAGGGAGGATGGGAATAGAAAGGTGATGTTTTCCTATATCTGGTATCCCTAAAAAGGGATAACTTGACATAGAAAATCCAAAGCTCCCATATTGGATCAAAATCCACTAAAGGCAACCGAGGCGCATTCCAACGCTATTCAAAGACACTCCTCTCGCACTTTTGATTTCGTCCTCGCCTAGAAAGGGAGGGAGGGTGGCAGCGCAATGGCACCCATTCAGGGAACCCGGTGGCGACTTGGCGACTGGCTGGGGAGATCGTTTTTATTTTAATAAATAAAAATGGAGGGCTAGACTCATTAACCAAAACTTTTTCTTTTGTTTACGGCTAAAGTATGCTTGTTATATTAACTTTTTTTAAAAGCGGTTTAATTTGCGTTCCTTTAACATCCGTTCTATATTTGTGGATATGATCCTCCATCTTGCGGCGGTTTCATTTCAAATCTTTATTACGGATATACTTGAAAATATTCGTATTTTTCAAAAAAAATCAAAAAAAAAATATTTATATATGATATATATGTAATTTTTCTTTTTATTTCCGGGCAGCACAACAAACGGGCCGGGGCTTTGTTTTTAAAATCTTTTCATTTTCAGCCTTATATTATTTTATTATCCTTTATTTTCATTCTGCAAAATATATACATACATGCATTCATTCTGTCATTTTATTTTGGGTATTAGGACTCATTTATAATTTCTAAAAATAGATAGATTTCCCGCTTTTCTTTCTATTTCTTAATGATATGCTTGCTTGCTCGCGCTTAAGCTAAAAAGTCGAGAAAATCCATACACAACAGCAAGACAGGCTATATCTGTTTTATTTTCTATTTCTATATCTAAAAAAAAAAAAAAACCTTTTTTTGCTTTTAGATACCGCACACAGCGCACATGCATATAAATATATTCGAACTGCTACCCTACACCATGGCCAAGCCTACCCCCTGCATGAGCCAACGTTAGACTGCATATAGTTTTTCAGGACACTTCAAAGACCGACCGGTTTTTGCATTTTAAATTGTGGGTGAGTCCCCGTAAAAAAAAATGTGCGCAAGTCAAAAATAAATGCGCAGGTCAAAAAAAAATTATTACACTGGGGCTGACTTATTATTTTCAAATGCTCGACCTAAACCATTTCGAATGGTGGATCCCGGAAAGAGTATAGGTCCTTCGCTGGGATCGATCCGATCTCGGAGGAGTCGAAGGCGGAGGTGGAATACGTTGGTCCTATACTGCGGAGAAAGAATCCTTGTTCGAGGAAAGTCACGAGGCTGTCAAAATTAAGCAGTGCTTATCAGGTCATTTTGTAGGGAAAATAATAATAATAAAATATACTAATAAAGGCACTTGTACTCCAAGCCGAGAAAGCCTTGACCCGACCTTCGATACCAAACCCATTTTCCCGAAACTTGGCCCGAATTTGGAAAAGCGAGATCTTGGCCGGCGATCTGAGGAATCAAGTGCGAGATCGAGAGGGTATCGAAGCAATCGAGATCGGGCGAAGCTTGATTCGGAAGAGCGAATCCAAGCAGTATGGCAGCAAGAGATAAACAAGCTATGGCAGGGGCTAGCGATAGCTGGAACAGTCGAGAACCAGAAAGGGAAACTCTATGTATCACCTCCTCCGGGCTTGAAGCTTGGCTAAGAAAGGCTGGATGCTCATGCGAGAAAGAATAACAAATCGGTGGTAATTAATCTCTGGCGGGTTTTTGAAACTCTCGCCACTTTTCCCAAAAACCAAAATCCCAAAATATGACCTAATACTTCCCATTCTCTGAAATAAATTCCCACGATACATGAGAAAATATCCTTTTCCAAGCCACCAGAAAGCTACCCAGTGCCAGCCACCAACCAAATGATGACCTCCTTGCCAAAGGTAATATGATTTCAAGCGCCCATGATTCTAACCCATATTCTCCAGAAATCAGCTCTGATCCCCCTCACCTGAATTCCTGCTATTACAGCCAAAGGAATTACCCTCCTCTTAATCCCTCAAATGCTTATCCTCAACAAATAACCCCAGGGACTTTAAAGGAAGTCGTTTGTATACCAGAAAAGGAATCCCTATTGGGCCCAGGTCCAGGCAACCCCATTCCAGTACAATATTATCCAAGAAAGAAAATCCCACTCAGTTGCTTGACCAAAACCCCATCTGGCCACTTACCCAAGCCAAAAAGCCGAAAAGAAACAATGTCAAAGCATTATGATGACCTACCGTCCCAAGATCGAAATACTCCAAATCTTGTGGGCCCATGGGATACTAAAGCCCATTGATAATTACCGACCACCCAAACCATTGCATGCTTATTGGAATCATGCCCAGTATTGTGAGTATCATCAAAGCAGTGGTCATCTTACTGACAAGTGCCATACACTCAAAGAGGCAATTCAGGATCTCATTGATAACGAGGTAATTACAGTGGCAGGCACAAAATTTTTTGAAACAGATCAAGCCAAGGAGGTCTAAAAGGGGCAAGTTAGTCTAATTAGCCATGAATAAAGGTGTTGTAAAATATGTTGATCAATAAAGGAGTTTCTAAATAAATGTTTGGAGGAGCGACTTCTTGGGTATGATAGGCGGAGGCACTTGAATATGCAAAACTCCACGATGAGTTCGAGCTTCTCATTGCTAAGCCTCTGCGGAGGTGGTACGTTACGGCCGGCCCACTCTTGACTCCCTTGAGGCGGTAGGCCGCGGATATACTATCCCCCTTCCTTCTCCTAGCTTCGGATTGGTCATCTACCGATCCGCTCCCTAATAATGAGGATCTCAAACCCCGGGTCCTCAATAATGTAATAAGCCCGATGCGGTTGCTATTAATGATAATATGAATGTCTTTGCTTATTCCTTAGTTGCACCTACATTAAAAGATACATTAAATAATCATAATAATGAGTCATTTAATGAAATGGACCCAAAAGATAAAAAATATTTGCTTGAGCTTGTAAAGTCAGTTGAGCAACAGGAACAACATCACTCGGCGGCGGTGAAGACTTGTCAATCATCAATGCAGGGAATTTGAACAATCAAGTCAAAGAAATCAAAATCGGCAACTACGAGGCTCGAAAGGGTAGCACTCATCGACCTCCTCAAAGAGTTCGTAGATATCTTTGCTGGTCCTATGAAGATATGGGGGCTAGATCCGACCATAGTCGAACAGGATCCCTATCTATCCGGATGCTCGGCCAATCAAGCGAAACTCCGCCGAATCAAACGAGAATGGTCACTTTGCAAGTCAAAGAAGAAATTATGAAGCGACTCCATGTCAACTTCATTCGGGTGGTTGAATACCGATCTGGTCCAACATAGTGACTGTTCCCAAGCCCAACGGGAAGGTTCGAATCTGCGTCGACTTCCGCGACCTCAACAAAGCGTCGCCCAAAGATGATTTCCCGCTACCCAACATTGATATTGTGGTAGATCTGTTCTTTGCTCACAAAATCGAGATCCTTCGTCGGCGGCATGCTCGGCTACAATCAAATTAAAATGGCGGCGAAGACCAAGAAGACTTCATTCACCACTCCTTGGGGTACCTCTTGCTATCTTGTCATGCCATTTGGGCTCAAAATCGGGGCTACTTATCAAAGGGCTGCCACCACTCTCTTCCACGACATGATCCACAAAGAAATCGAGGTCTCGTCGGCGACATGATCGTACATTCAGCGGCGCCAGCGGTGCTCATATCGAGAGATCTTGAAAGTTCTTGAAAGACTTCGAAAGCATCGAGATGAAACTCAACCCCACCAAATGCACATTTGGGGTCACGAAAGCAAGGTCTGGGATTCTTAGTGGTGAGCAAGGCATTGAGATCGGCCGGCAAAGATCAAAGCTATCATAGAGATGCCACGACCAAAAACTCCAACGAAGTCAAAGGCTTCCTAGGCCGACTACTGATATATCGGCCGCTTCATCAGACGACTCACCACCACATGTGGGCCCCTCTTCAAGCTCTAAAGAAAAATCTTGACCAAGTGCAGGGGACGAAATGCCGGCTAGCCTTGAAAAAATAAAAGCCTACCTTACCAATCCCCATGTGCTAGCCCGGCCCATACACATAAACCTCTCCTCATATACTTAACCGTCACGAGACACGTCGGTGGGAGCCATGCTTGCCCAAGAAAAGAAAGACTCCTACATCGAAACGCCATATACTTCATCGGTAGGAAGGCTGCAAGCGTGAATTATTCGGCCTTTGGAGAAAAGTTGTCTTGGCCTAGTGCGGACAACCCAAAGGCTCAAAACTTATCTCTGAGGGGCGATCCATCAAGCTCATATCGGGATGGACCCTATAAAATATATCTTCGGCAAACCATCACTTTCGGTAGGCGGCTAAGTGGGCCTTCCTTCTCAACGAGTTTGACATAACATATGTCACGCTCAAATCTATCAAAGCGTAATTGTAATCGCAGATCACTTAGCCGATCTACCTCACGAAACCGAAGATGCTCTTGAGCCCGGCTTCCCAGACGAAGGTGTCTTGGAAATCACGACCACGACACCGGTGGCGGATGTTCTTTGAAGCCGCAAACAAAAGAGGCTTTGGCATAGGAATCTTACTCATTGACCGGCGATTCTCACACTCCACGGCCCTAAGATTGGAGTTTGAATGCTCCAACAACACCACTTGAATCTGAAGCTTGCATTGCCGGCTGGAAGAGGCTCTCCAAAGGAAGGCCAAAAATCTCGAAGTCTTTGGAGACTACGCCTTGATCATAAACCAAGTCGAAGGGAAGTGGAAAACCCAAGATCCCATTTGCAACTTTATCATGCCAAATTAACAACACTTGCCGCTCGGTTTGATTCCATCTCATTCCACTACTTGCCGCGAGACAGAAATCAATTTGCCGATGCACTGGCCACTCTAGCATCACTAGTCCAAATTCAGAAACCCAAGTCCAACCCTTTGTGGTCGGGAAGAAAGTCACGCCGGCATCTTGCTTCAAAATTAATGCGGCCCACGAGGCGGATCACGAGCCTTGGTATGTTGACATCCAAAATGCGCTTGAAAGGAATCTATCCCCGGCCTAGACAAAGAGGAGAATTTCCCTGCGAAGATGGGCATCGCAATTTGTGTTCGGCGGTGGCGGCTTATATAAAGGCACTACCAAGGCTAAATCTCTTATCGTCGACCGGGCCAAAGCGAGCAAATTATGGACCAACTCCACGGTGGTACTGTGGACCCCACATGAGCGACCACATGTTATCCAAGAAAGTTATCGGCAAGGGTACTATTGGAGCTCGCTTGAAGCCGGCGCATTCGGTGGAGTGCGACAACTGCGACAAGTGCCAGCGTTTTGCAAATCTGCGGCACGTGCCCCGCATCATCTATACAACTCCACTCCACGGCCCTTCTCAACATGGGGTATCGATGTCATAGGCCAAATTCACCGAAGGGATCAATGGCCATGAATGCGTTCTAGTAGCCGTCGACTACTTTACAAAGTGGGTGGAAGCCTCTTCCTACAAAATCTTAAATGCCGAAAGGTGTCAGAATTTATCAGGGCCAATATCATATACGCTATGGGGTACCTTTCGAAATCATCTCCGACAACGGCTCTCATTTTGAAGGGGCGTGAATCGTCTTCTTGGCGAGTTCAAAATTCAAAAGACACAAATCCTCCCCTACCGGCCACAAGCAAATGGTGCCGTTGGCGACCAACAAAACTCTTGAAAACATCATCGAGAAAAATGGGCGACGAGGAAGAGGCGGCGAGAAAAAGCTGCCGCTAGCCCTGCAGGGGCTATCGCACCTCGTTCGTACACCCAGGGGCTACCCCTACTCTTTAGCATATGGCATGGAGGCGGTCTGCCTATTGAAGTTGAAATACCATCATTAAGAGTAATGATGGAATCGACATAGCAAGTCGGCGGGTCAAAGGCGATTTGAAGAATTAGCCACGATCGATGAAGCAAGCGTTTACTAGCCCTCGAGCACACTCGAGCCTATCAAAGGCATAGCCCGGGCATTCAACAAAAAGTCAAAGGCGCGACATCCGGTCGGAGATGCAGTGCTCGAGAAAAACCCCTAGTTATGTTGATACTAGGGGAAAATGGAAATCTCGTGGATGGGACCGTACATTGTCAAAGAAATCCGGTCGAGGAGGTGTCGTGCTCCTTACAAACCAAGAAGGAGAGGACCTTGTTCGACCCTTCAACCTTGACAAGCTCAAAGGTACTATGCTTGAGCCAATCTATCCGACAAAAGTGCTTCCCTCTCCGGCTCGCTAGGTTGAAAACCGAAGAGGCGGCCTAGGCAAAAGTTAGGCGAAAAAAAAAAGATACAACAAAAGAAGAAATAAGAGCTCGCTAGGTTGAAAACCGAAAAGAGCGGCCTAGGCAAAAGTTAGGGCATAAAAAAAAATCAGGAAAAAAAAGGAGAGGGAAGACACTCTTTTGAATCTTCGGCATTTTATCTCCGGTATTCGGCATACAATAGGCTCAACTGACAAAGGAAAGAGAAAAACTCACGACAAAAGCTCACATTAAAATACTTAAAATATATTACAAGGTCTAAGGTGCAACTTAGGAATATTTATTTAAGACATCTATATTATACATTAAGCGCATTGCACATATATATCATTCTGCCTACACCCACTTGTTTCCCCAAACATTCCTTCCTTTTGCGGCTCGGCTTCCTAGCGGTCTATCCATGCCTGCGGCGTCCACCAAGCCGGGCCCATATTCCTCTTCTGCGAGGCACAGAAGAACCCCTGTTCTCGAGAACCACCCGAGAAGTATCTCTTCGTCATCACCGGCATCTCCATTCTCATGAGCGATTCGTGTTGCTAGGTCCACTCCATTATCTCTTAAATCGGTACCCCATCGAGGTGGGGAGGCGCCTCTTCGGTTCAGGGATTATCTTTGTTGCCATTATCGGGCCTTATATCGGTGCCCCATCCATTTTGAGGGAAGGGCAGCCTCCTCACGTTCCCAAGTTGTGCTCCGACACTTTGCATTATCATGTCGAGGACCTCATAATCGGCATATCGAAGCCGGTGCCCATTCGGCCTCGGGGGGGGCGACTTCCGCCGTTTCCCAATCTCTTGGGACGCTTCATTTGGGCCGAGGAGCCAGGGGTGCCAAGATTATGTACTCGTTGAAATCCTCTCTGAGCTGAGGAATGACCAAACTGAGCTCTCGATCTCTTCGCCTATCTCCATAAGGCGAGCATCAATGCCCGTAGCGACATGTCGGCCAAACAAGTTTCTCAGCCTCCGCCGGATCTCGCGAGAAGATCCCTCAGCAATCACCATTATCCATGCCAAGTATTCAAGGGACAAAAATATATAATCAGAGAACAAATAGGCCACCAGAAGCCTATTAAAGTCCAGATGCCACATCCTCTGAGAAGTCAATAGTCAAAGTCACGTCATTTTCCATCTCCAAAAATCACAGGCGAGTCGTGTGCGGAATAGAATGATCTGCTCCGGCCAAGCGGCGCAATAATCATCGGCACTATAAAAGGAAGTTCTTCGATGCCCAACATGACAACCTGAGCATAGCCGGCGGAGTGCAAAATGAAGCGTCGGATTTCCCAATGGTTAATCACCCAGGATATATCCATGGAGCCTCTCCAAAAGAAATCCTCGGTCCGATCATAGTCGAATAATTAGTTTGGAAGCGGCGCGGAAACCATAGAGCCGGATCATATATCCCCGAAGGTGCGAGCCATCACTTGCTGAAAATGCTCCTCGACCACATGTGAATCGAGAATGGGAATGCCGGTAGGGAAAGTTCGTCACCACCGAGAGAAAAAGCATCAAGACCCGGCCGAGTCTGCCAAGATTCTGGAGCGATATTCGCCGGCGATCACGTGCTGCAGAGCAAGATCTACCACTCGCGTCAATAAATCACGATGGCCCAGATATCTCCCCAGAACCTGAAAGAGGCGTCGTGGCGCCTTAGATAATCCACGTCATCCTCTATGAACTGCGTAAATGCTCGAGGAAGAAACGGTCAAGTCAAAGTTCACCGGTTATACTTGCAGTGGCTTCGGCTAA
>CM028381.1:63454731-63551932 GCA_013146195.2 Codonopsis lanceolata
GGCTTTTCAAAAGCTTCGCGAGTTCCAAGAAAAATAAAAGGCGGAAATAAAATGAGGAATTTTTAATAAATTTTAGAGTAAATCTTAGTCGAGATACGATCAATTTTGACTTAAGGCTCGGGAGATTACCCCGGATGAATAAATGTCACCCAGATATGTCACATCGGGCTGTTAATTTTGATTTATAAAGATGTTTCCAACCAGAATGAGGAAAATTTTGTCACCGAAGGTCGCCACCGTGAAGTTTTGTTGCTTAAGAGCTTCATGTGTCAATACCGTCGAGACAAGACTTTTGCAATGCTATCAATTCATATAATATCAATGAAATAATTTGTCGCCTAGATAAATATTGACTGACAAGTATACCCTCGGAAAATTAGACAAACCAAAAATATCTTTCTATGACATAATAAGCATTCCTAATTCTCCTTAAAAATTCAAATCTATCGATTTTAAGGCTTTTGTAAATGTCGCCTAATTGAAATTCAAGAGGAACATATTTAGCCGAACATTGCTTTTTTCAACATGATCTTTCAAAAAATGATATCCGATGTCTATGTGTTTGGTTTTGAATGCATGACGATTTTTAGAAACTTACGAAATGATTATCACAAAAAAAGACAGTTCTATATATTTTATAATCCAATAGATGATGTTTCATCCAAAGAATTGAGAACAACAGTTTTCCAAAGAAGAATATATTCACTTTCAAGAGTTGGTGGAAACTGCTTGCTTGCCCATGAACCTATCGCTTTTTAAAGGCCGGGTACATGTTCCATCTTACTACTGGCTTCAGGCATTATTAACTCACAAGGCTGCAAGGTCAGCATCTGAATATCCAATCAAATTAAAAGAAGAATCTCGGGGATACCAAATGCCAAATTTTTTAGTATCAATCAAATATCTAATGATTCTTTTTGTTGCAATCATATGAGATTCCTTAGGATTAGCTTGAAAAGCGAGCACATATACACACAACAAACATGATATACAGTGCTCGTCCGAGCGGTTAAATAAAGAAAGAGATCAACTATACCTCGTATTCGGTTGTATTAGCGGCTTACCCTTTTCATCGGTGACTAGATGACATTCAACTCCCATTGGAGTGTTTCTTTGAATTTGCTTCTTGAAGATTGTATTTCTTGATCAGCTCTCTTGTGTATTTAGATTGATGCATAAAAATTCCTTCCTCAGTTTGCTTAATTTGCAAACCTAAGAAGTAAGTTAGTTCTCCCATCATACTCATCTCAAATTTTCCTTTCATAAGATGCTCAAATCTCTTGCACAAAATTTCATTAGTAGATCCAAAAATAATATCATCGACATAAATTTGAACTAGTAAAATATTACCTTTGTGCTTCAAAGAGAAAAGAGTAGTATTGATTTTACCTCTTTGAAATCCTTTTTCCATAAGGAATTTGGATAGGGTTTCATACCATGCTCTTGGGGCTTGCTTAAGACCATAAAGAGCTTTTCTTAACTTGTAAACATGGTCCTTCTTTTTAGGATCAAAGAAACCAGGAGGTTGTTCAACAAATACTTGTTCTTGTAGATCTCCATTCAAAAATGCACTTTTTACATCCATTTGGTATACCTTGAAGTCCTTGAAGGTTGCATAAGCAAGAAATAATCTGATGGCTTCAAGTCTTGCCACAGGAGCAAATGTTTGATCATAGTCAATGCCCTCCTCCTGTCTATATCCTTGGGTTACTAATCTTGCTTTATTTCTTGTAACATTTCCATCTTCATCCAACTTGTTTCTGAACACCCATTTAGTTCCAATGACTTGTTGATCTGAGGGTCTAGGCACTAGTTCCCAAACTTTACATCTTTCAAACTGATTCAACTCTTCTTGCATGGCCTCAATCCACTGAGGGTCTTCCAAGGCTTCATCAATCTTTTTGGGTTCTATGGAAGAGACAAAAGCATGTGAATCAAGAGTTTCATTTCTAGAGCTACTTCTGGTTCTTAATCCAGCAAACGGATCTCCAATGATGTTTGAAACTGGATGATGTCTAGCTTCCCTAATTTCTTTAGGAAGATCAAGAGATTCAGTTTGTAAAGGTGGAGATGGATGAATGTCAGCTGGCTGAATAGATTCAGAACTAAGTATGTCAGCTGACTGATCTATTGTGACAGATGAGGATTGTCAGCTGGCTGAAAGTTGTCAGCCTGCTAAAGTTCATTCTGAATATCTATAGTTTCTGCAGGAGGGGTTGAAGATGAAGGACTATTTTGAATTGAACCAGTACTGTTTCCTGTCTCAAATATTTCAAAATTGTTAGTAACATCAAGAGTCTCATAAGACTCAAATAAATTTGATTCATCAAAAGTAACATGCATAGATTCAACAATTACTTGAGTTTTTCTATTATAAACTCTATAAGCTCTACTATGCTTAGCATAACCAACAAAAATACCTTCATCAGCTTTTTCATCAAATTTACCTCGGTAATCACCACCATTGTAGTGAATGAAGCATTTGCACCCAAAGATTTTAAAGAAAGCAATGTTAGGGGTTCTACCTCTCCATATTTCATAGGGAGTCTTACCATGAAACTTGTTTATGAGAGATCTATTTTGTGTAAAACATGTTGTGTTGACAGCTTCTGCCCAAAAATATTTTGGCAATTTTGCTTCTGCTATCATTGTTTTACCTGCTTCAATCAGAGTCCTGTTCTTTCTTTCAGCTATACCATTTTGCTGCGGTGTTCTAACTGCTGAAAAATTATGATCAATTCCATGATCATCACAGTATGTGTCCATTCCAAGATTCTTGAATTCTGTACCATTGTCAGATCTAACACTTATAATCTCACATTCCTTTTGAGTTTGAAGATTTCTGAATAGAGAAGTGAGAATGCTATAAGTTTCATCCTTGGATTGCATCATTTCAACCCATGTGTACCTGGAATAATCATCTACAACAACCAAAGTATACTTGTTTCCTCCTAAGCTTGCAGTTGTGACATGACCAAATAAATCCATATGTAGAAGCTCAAGAATTCTTTTGGTTGAAAGACATGGTTTTGGTTTGAAAGAGGTTTTTGTTATTTTTCCTAAAATACAGGCATCACATTTTTTGTCAGTAGGAAAATTTATGGATGGCAGACCCTTCACCAAATTTCCTTTTGAAAGTTTTGAAAGATATTTAAAGTTCAGGTGTGAAAGTCTTTTGTGCCAAAGCCATGAATTTTTAAAATATTATTTGCTACCAAACAAATTTGAGTACTGTTATTTAAAGAAAGTAAATCAATAGCAAAAACATTCCTTTTTCTGGAACCAGTGAGCAAAATTTCATTAGTGATGCTATTTTTGATAAAACAGTGTGTGGAGGAGAAAGAGCAGCTCATACCTTTATCACAGAATTGTGAGATACTTAGAAGATTGTGTTTCAAACCTTGTACCAAAGAGACATTTTCAATTATTATAGATCCTCTGATAATGGATCCATAGCCAATAGTTTTTCTTTTTGAGTTGTCTCCAAAAATAACAGAAGGTCCTTTTGCTGCAATAATGTTATTAAGGAGTTCATCTGATCCAGTCATGTGTCTGGAGCATCCACTGTCTAATATCCATATGTCAGTTGATTGATCATCTGCCATTAAGCATACCTGAAATATGAATATTTAAATCATGGTACCCTTTATACTTTTGGGTCCAAAGGGTTAGTTTTCTTAGGTATCCAAACTTGCCTGAAATTAGGCATCCTAGTTCTGTCAGTAGGTTTAAATCTATACAAGCATTCATGTGACTGATGACCAAAAGTAGAACAAATATTACACTTGTGATAACCAGGTTTATCAATCATTTGAGGTGAATTCTTTGATTCATTATGGTTCAGCTTAGAGGTCTTAGCAGCAACAAAATTTATTGGCTTGAACATGTCAGTTGCCTTTCTTCTGAATCCTCCTATTTTGTTAGCTAGCTGACAACTGTCATTGTTTAGCCTATCCTTTTTGTTAATGTACCTCTTGTGTTGATTCATGTTTCTGGGATAAGTGAATGGCACAACATTATAAACTGATCCCTTGTCCTTTTTCAGCAGAATCTTAGGTTCACCTTTTGACTGTCTGATCTCACAGTCTTCATCATCCTTTGAGTATCCAAGACCATGTTGGTCTTCATGACTTTTCTGTTGACTGATGATTGTTTCTACAACAGCTTTTGACTTTGAGTAAGTATCAACAACATTGGTCAGTCGAAGATTTCTTTCCACAAGGTCAGCAATCTGAGCATCTGAGATTTTTGCTTGAATCTCATGTTTTTCATTGAGACTTTTAAGTTGCAGCAATTCTTTTTGCTGAACTTTGTAAAGCTCATTGATTTTTTGAAGCTCACAGTTTTCTTCAGAAATTCTTTTAAAATCTCCAGATAAAGAAACATGGATTCTTTTAAGTGTTTCAAACTTGGAATACATTTCTTGCATTTGTTCCAGCAAATCATCAACACTTGAGTCAGTAATCTTCTCCTCCTGCCTTTTTGAATCATGACTTACTTTAGCAGTCCTTGAAGAAGTTGACTTAACTTTCCTTTCTGGTTGACTTATGATTCCTTGTCCATAAAATACATTTCCTATTTTCTTAACCACAAACTGATCAGGTTTGATGACCTTGGTCAGTTTGGAGTTTGTAATAGATGAGCTTGACAGCTCATTTTTAGATTCTTTTGAATATTTTGGACTTGGAAACTCATTATCTGAATCATATATTGCTGATTCTGCAACAAGACACAGATTTGCTTCTTGCTCATAATCAGCAGATTCATCTTCAGAATCTGTTTCAATCCAAGTTGCAAGATTTTGATCTTCAGCAAATAAGCCCTTTTGTTTTTCAAAATTTATGGGAGCTCTTTTATAATACTCATTTTTTGTAAATGGACAATTTGAAGCAAAATGACCAGGCTTTCTACAGTTAAAGCACAACAGTTTTTCTTTCTCAACCTTGTCTTCATTTGTTTTGAAGTAAGGCTTTTGAAAGTTTGAAGTAGATGGTTTTTGGAAGCTTGAAGAAAGTTTTTGAGGATTTGATGAAGACTTTTGAAAGTTTGCTAAAGGTTTTTGAAAGTTCTTTTTAAAAGATTTATGCTTTCTAAATTGTCTCGCAAAAGCAGCAAATTCATCTTCATCAAAGTCATCATCTGACAGAGATGTAGAAGTTTTTGAAGTTTCTTCTTCAGCTTGAAGAGATATACCTTTAAAATTTTTCTCAATTTCTTGAGTTTTGAGAACTTCTTTTTCATAGATTTTCAGACTTGCAACAAGACTACGTATGTGAGTTTTGTTCAAGTCTCTAGCTTCCTTAATGGCAGTGACCTTAACATGCCATCTACTTCCCAAGCTACTAAGAAAACGCATATTCAAATCTTTCATACTATAAGCTTTACCAAGAGAAGAACATTTATTACTTACCTCAAGAAATCTGTCGTAGGCATTCTTTAAAGATTCTTTTGGATCCTTCTTGAAGGCATCAAACTCTTGTATACAATCACAAATTATTTTTTTTGTCCTTGGTGTTTTGATCTCCTTCTACATATTCAACAAGAGCATCCCAAATTTCCTTGGCAGTTACACAATCATATATCTGTTTGTAATTTTCATCAGGTACAGCACTTGACAGGATATGTACAGCTCTAGCATCCAATCCATCAGTGATTTTATCTTCATCTGTCCATTCTGATTGAGGTTTGAGGACATATTCTTCTTCTACAGGAGCAAGAGGGTTTATGGTGTCATCATCTGCAGTAGAAGATTTACCAATTTTAGTATTGATTTTCATAGGTTGCATAGGACCACCTCTTACACATTCCATCAATCGTTTATCTATATTGTTCATATATCTTGTAATTCTTTCCTTCCAAATATCAAAGTGATCTTCATCAAAAATGTGTACTTGAGTGACATTGTTTGATTGAAAAGTTTTTAGAGTTGCCATGACCGAGCTTTCAAGCTGTTAGGCTTGGAAAATAGTTTTTCAAAAAGCAAAGCTCTGATACCAATTGTAAGTCCAGATGGCAACAGTTAAGGCTAGAGGGGGGGTGAATAGCCTTTTAAAAACTTCGAGGGTTGATTTGTAAAACTTGTAAAATTGGCAACGAAAAACTAGTTTTATCAGTCAGCTGAAAATTGGTCAGCTGGCTGACACTTTGAAAATGTTTAAGCTGATGAAAGTTGGTCAGCTAGCTGACACAACTGTTTTCAAAGGAAGTTGGCTTTTAAAGTTGATCACTGAATATATAGAGAGGAAACTGAAATACAAATTAGCTGAACAACTAAGCAAACAATTGTTGTTAACTGACTGACACTTAAACAGTTGAAAAACTTCTTAAGTGTTGAGTCAGTTTGCAAGAATGTGAGTTGTGGCTGACAGATCAGTTGAAGTGGTTCACAGATAAACTGCTACGTCCACTACCAAGTTGGTCAGACTTGGATTTTTGAAGTGCACTAATTTTATTAAAAATCTATTTGATCTCTAATGGATCAGTGTACAACAAAAGACCGGTGTTTGTGGAGAATGATTGAGAAACAATCAAACTCGTGAGACAAACTGACTGATTTCAAAAGATAAGTAGTAGAATCACTCAGTGTTTGCCTAAACAATAACTAGAAGTAATTAATCAAAGAAGAGTACCTAGCTAATGTTTTTCTAAGAAGACTAAGTCACATAGAAATTTCTTGAAAGTATACTGGCTTTTGACTTTTGTAAAAAATTGTGCCTTCAAGAATGCTTCCAGTGGGTATTTATAGATAATATTCAATAGTAACCCGTTAGGAACACATTTTGAATTTGAAAATGTGTTTAACAGATGCAAGATCTCAAAAGATCCTGTGAAATATTTTATAGCAGAATATCTACCAAAAACACAAAGTAAGAAATGTCAGTACAAGTATTTGATCAATCAAATAAGGAAAACAAACTGACACTAAAAACGTTAAGGTCAACTAAAGTGAATAACTGACAAAATAATTTACGAGCTGACCAAAGATAATTTAAATTCTTGGCTGACAATCAAGTGGAATGATTTGAAGCAAATCTAATTTTATGCAAGATTCAACAAAAGCCCAAATATCCTACCCAATTCAAGAACGGCCCAAACTGTGATTTTCCTACATCAACATCAAATTATTTAAACATAAAATCTTTGATTATTTATCTTTGGTGTACGAGTTATTGTACCAACGGCAAACGTTAAGTACGCTAAGATCATAATCTAGGATATGACTACATTAACATTATAATGAATTCGGTCGCGTCAACCCACGCAACGAAATCGCCTATGTGGTCGCTTTGCCCCATTGCACGTGACCGTTTCAAAGTCTGAGGCTGCAGCCCAAAGCCACAAGTGTTGTGTATAGCGGAAGATTTTGCAAACAAATTAACAGAGTATAACAAGATCAATAGTAAAGAAGAGAGAGATTTGAGTCAACAGATTGTCGAAATTTTATTAGAGTTAACCTTAAAAACGTTTTAGAAATACAACTATTTATATGAACACAGTAGAATTGAAACCCTAAAACCCTTAATTAAGAAAACCGAGCAAAACTAAAAAACGAGACTAGGTGGTCGTCTACTCCTCGACACTAGGCGACCACGCATTTTAAAGTAGCTTGGTCTGAAACGACAAGGTCGCTTGACGCTACCGCCTCGACTTGTGGGGCTCCTCCGAACTCAGATGCGATCGTTTTGCCAAGCCACACGACCGCCTTGTGTGATCGCGTCACTTGTGAATCGAGCCATTACATTCTCGGCATACAATTATCACAAAATTGCTTATGCTTATACTTGATTTTGAACAAGAGGCATTAATAAACTTATTATATAAAATTTTAACAGATTAAATACTCATAAACAAATTGAATTAATTTGCATCGTAAAATTCACTAATTAAACAAAGCATGGCACACACAAGATAACAGCTCGCAGAAAAACTAGGAAAGACTGCATCAAAGACACACCGTATTCAAAGCCAAGACCCAATAGATGAAATATAGCATAACACTTCAACAAGCACTCCATCTTTCTGGGATTTCCACTGAATCCCAAGCAGTAGTCCTCTCAACAGGGGCTTTGTTTCCGACAAGATTCGTCTCTATAAAAGTCGTATTGCCAACTGACATAGATCTTTTATTCTTTGGGTCGACCAACTCGGGATTTAGTTTGTAGTACACCTTGTAAATGACTGCAATATCTCGAGAATCCTGATGCTCACTATTGAATCCATTAATTTTCAAGTTCAAGGTTAAACTTTCAAGGATATTACCGTCCTCCAATGACACTGGGTAGCTGGGATAGCAGTTGAAATAAACAGGCCCGTTGTTAAGGGAGAACTCGGCTACTGCTAATCGAGATTGATTGAAATTAAGAAGACGGCAATCACGCAGAGAAACCAGAACAGAATTGTTCAAACCATTTGTAGTAAGAGGTTTTATAGCTACTTGAATCAAACCCATGTGTAGAGAATCATAGTTTGCCTATATTCTTGAAATGAATTCCTGCCATGTAACTGAAGGTCTTGATACTCACCTTGTACTATCACTGTTCTTTCTGTTGCTTCATTCTTGCTTTTCGGGTTTGGATCGAGGAGTCTTCTTGTCTCGTAAACCTGATCAATGGGAACCTTGAAAGGATTCCAGTTTTGGATCACTATGTTGAAATCATCATCGTCTTCAAAACTATCTACGTACGTTGCTTCTCCCTTTAAAAAACTTTGCCTTTTCAGTAATCTTGTACAAGAAGCCTACTATGCAAGATTCAAAAAGAACAAAGTCGGAATTTGCTCAATATACATCACCACAACGTAAAGAAAAACAATGAAAAGAGATCTAAAAACAGAATAAACCAATACCGGAGAACATAACATGTTTCTGCTCACTTTCTGAAGAGAAATACTGGCTTATAAACATAAGAGGTATGATATTACCGACTTAAGATTGTGGTATTTTCGAAAGCTTTAGTATTAATATGGTTAGAGCTATTTAGATATCTATACCGTTAAATACGACAGTCTCTAGATCATAATTCATTTGCCTAAATATATTCAAGTCACGGATCCGAAAATCAAACTTTAGATTTATTTATAAAATAAAACAAAACAAAAAGTTGATCGCAATGGGTAGGAACTTTACTTATAAAATTAAACAAAACAAAAAGTTGATCGCAATGGGTAGCAACTTTTTGTAGGTGGTGCGTAGGGTCTTGGAAATAATCATAGAGTTGACTTTTAATCATCGTGGGTGAGATTTAGCTACACAAAAATAAAGTTGTTTGTCTTTGTTATTTATAACTTAGTGTGATTTACTATATAGCCAATTAATCATTTACCTTCATCTAAATCGGACTCAAAACCTCTTGGAAATCGAAGGATATATCTATACATATATCACATAAGTTCGTTAACTAAAAGTAATTATGAGTTACCTTGTGTGAATTTGAACTTTGAGCGTAGCGGAAGACTTTCTGCTTGAGCTACGATCATCGTATGTCACGATCAAGAATCCTGCAAGTCTCTCTCGTTGGATTGATATCACGTAGAACGAATATCAATGCTGGTTCACACCACAAATCTAAGTCTCTTGATAGTTAGGCTAGAGGGAGTATTTTGATATCACGTAAAACGAATATCAATGTTGGTTCACACCGCAAATCCAAGTCTCTTGATAGTTAGGCTAGACGGAGTATTTTGATATCACGTAAAACGAATATCAATATTGGTTCACACCGCAAATCCAAGCCTCTTGATAGTTAGGCTAGAGGGAGTATTTGGTGAGATAGAATATATGAAAAAGAGAGAGGGGCGGCCAAGAAGCTTTTCTTGTTAGGCGTGTAATCCAATGTGTAGGGTTTTATTCCTTTAGTTGTCCTATTTATATTATTGTACAAGAAACCCTATTTCTTATAGGTTAAGTTAGGTCAACCCCAAACCGCTTCGGATTAGGAAACTAATTAACCAATAATAATATAAATATATTCCATGTGGACGGAAGTAATTAATCAGGCCACAAGCCCAATTACTAACATCTCCCACTCGCACACATGGACTCACCTCTCTAATCACATCGTATCATCTAAACCCGTTAAACACTACCTCTTCATACTGGAAGTGAAGCGTGCTACATGACGAGAAAGATAAAGGGTGGAGCGCTATATCAAATCACCATCTAACCAGCATAGAACGTCCTCGTTAGAAAACAAAACTCGTCTACACCCCAGACTGTATATATGCATCAATTTAAGCATCATCAATCCCTTAAGAGCGGTGCTTAAACATTTACATGTTTGTGTATCAAGATCAATCTCTTAAACCATATGTTCAATATGATCGCCATGACATTGAAACACAAAAATAAAGATGCATATCATATTATCTTCCTTAGACACTCATATCATTCAATTACTTTCTTAAGTTGTATTATAGTCACATACAGTATGAAGTGTATGCTATAACGGAACTCTCACACGAAGTAGGCATGTCATGCTCAAACGTCATACGAACCTTAATCTAGCCACCCTTCTGGCGTCTAACCTGAGTACTTAAAAGCAGTCACTCTTCTAGTGTCTCTTTTAAGATTTCACATTCGGATTTTTCCTTGGGATATAAAGTCGATATTTATAAAAGGTCTCATCTTGGCCGTATGCCAAGGCGATAAATGTAATGTCATTTACGTACCCCCCTTCGTAGGTGCTAAAGACTTTTACTATCTCAACTTGCTCGCCCATCTAGCGACAATGTGAATTACCCGTGTGAGAGGGCCAATTCAATATCCACGACACCTTTTTAAACAAAATATATATGCATCGCAATTTCATACTAAAATATCCAATTAACATATAAAAGGAATAAAATGAAACTGCAATTTATTCAAACGATAATGAAAATAATAATAAAATGTCAACAAAAGTGCTCTTAGAATAAAAGTCAGATCCTACGAAACCCTAGACCCAACATATGATCCTGAAAGATCTCTCTAGCTAGAGGCTTAGTCATAGGGTCAGCCAACATACTTCTAGTAAGAATATATTCTAGAACAACTTTCTTTCTGCAACTATGTCTCTAGTGAAATGATACTTAATGTTAATGTGTTTCGTCTTCCCATGATACTTGGGATCTTTAGTGTTACCTAAAGCAGCCATGCTATCATAAGCAATGACTACAGGACGATCCACATGCGTCGTAACATCGAGATGTTGAAGAAAACTCCTCAACCACACAACTTCTTGAACCACAGCTGAGCAAGCCGTATACTCTGACTCCATCGTAGATAAGGCAGTGCTAGTTTGTCGCTTGCTACTCCAAGAGATAGCTCCACCACTAAGGAGGAAAGCGTAGCCCGAAGTAGATTTATAACCATCTACATCTCCAACCCAATCTGCGTCAGTGAAACCTTTCAAGCTCAAATCCCCACCTTGGTAACATAGGGTTAAATTTATGGTTCCCACCAAGTAACGCAGATCCCTCTTCACTGCCATCCAGTGTTGAGGTTCAGGATTACTTTGGAATCGACTCAACATCCCAACTGCAAAGCATAGGTCAGGCCGAGTACACACCATAGTATACATCAAGCTTCCTACTGCATTCGCATATGGAGTCGTAGACATTCTCTTCTTCTCTTTTTCATTCTTAGGGCATTGGTTTGTACTAAGGACACATCCTTTTTCCATTGGAGTGACAACGGGTTTTGAGTTAGTCATGTCCAAATCGTTCGATAACTTTCTTAATGTAAGTCTCTTGACACAAACCGAGAAATCTTTTCGAACGATCCCTAATGACTTTTACTCCAAGTACATAGCTTGCTTCACCCAAGTCTGTCATATCGAAAAGCGCAGACAGCCACTCTTTAGTGGCATTAATCATCTCCATATCATTCCCAGCTAGTAGGATGTCATCAACATATAATGACAGAATTAAAATCTTTTTCTTGGATCGTTTAACATACACACAGTGGGTCTTCCTCAATCATCACAAAGTGAATGTACCACTGTCTAGATGATTGTTTGAGACCATAGATGGAACGTTTGAGTCGGCACACTTTGCGCTCTTGTCCCTTAACTTCAAAACCCTCTGGTTGAGTCATATAGATCTCTTCATCTAGTTCTCCATAGAGAAAAACATTTTTAACATCCATCTGATAAAGTTCTAGATCCATGTGCGCTACTATCGCTAGGATTAGGCGAACAGAAGAAAATCTCACCACAGGGCAGAATGTCTCCTCATAGTCTAAACCCTCTCTTTGGGTAAAGCCTTTCGCCACAAGACGTGTCTTATATTTTTCGATTGATCCATCTGCCTTTCGCTTGACTTTGAAAACCCATTTATTTCCAATAGTCTTACGACCTTGCGGAAGATGAACTAACTCCCAAACCTGATTCTTTTCATAGAGAAAATTCAATCTTCCATAGCAGTCATCCATTGATTGTTTGTAGGTAAAGAAAGAGCTTCTTTGAACGATGTAAGCTCACTAGAATTGTAAGAAGCAGTTAGGAAAGATTCCTCTTCGATCGCGAATCGACGACGAGGTATATTTCCACGTTTACTTTTTCGATCTAGTATCGGACTCCCACTAGAATCCGTACTTCCACTCAAATGAAGATCACCTTGACTCTCATTGGCGACTACCATAGGATCAACCTCATGTTGTACCATAGGATTAGGTTGAGGCAATTCTCCACCTTCGCCAAAAGATGTCATATGTTCTTCTTCCATCTCAAAAAGTTCAAATTCTTTCCTAACTTCACCTATCTGTGGGAAATCATTCTCAATGAAATCAACATTGCGTGACTCTAATTCGGTCATTCCTACGTCAGGTTTTCCACCGTACATAACATAACCCTTTGAGGTATCTGAATACCTTATGAAAACACACTTGTTTTCTCTAGGGCCTAGTTTTCCAAACTTATTGGAGGTACTATGGACATAACCTGCACAACCCCAAGGATGAAGATGCCCCAATTTTGGCTTCTCATCTTTCCAAAGTTCATAAGGGGTTGTGGGAACTAACTTAGAAGGCACTCGGTTAAGTATGTAGGCGGAAGTCATTAGGGCATCCCCCCAAAACAAAATTGGGAGGTTGGCCTGTGCCATCATCGACCTAACCATTTCCAACAATATTCGATTCCTTTGTTCTGTAACACCATTTTGTTGCGGAGTTCTAGGAATTGTCAAATCGAAAAACTAAGCAATGCTAGTGGTGGAAAACGATGTTTAATTAGGCCTTCCTCTTAAAATTGGACCGCAAACAATAAATAAGTGTTGGTAAATTGGAAATGGTCTTTGATTTTTATAATTTTATGGTGTCGATATAAGATGAGTTCAATGGATGTTTGTGATCAATTATAATAACCATCTCGTCAATAAAAACAAAACCTATAAGTGAGGGTGTTGGTTATAGTGTAATTGGTTGTGAAAGAGGTAAATCAAACAAAACCTATAACTGAGGGGTTTTTATGTAACTTACATACTTACGGATCAATCTAGACCATCAGTTGTGTTTGACACAACTCAATCAGGACCGCAAGTTATACTCTGAACTCTTTTATACTATAGATGATATGATAATAGTCTAGGAAAATAGAACTATGCACACTAGAACAATAGTAAAATCATGAGTATTTGCTTTTTGTTCAATGTTGCTTTAATACCTCATTGAAACAATGGATGATTGGTTAATCGGTCCAACACTAATGTTTCAGTCCTAAATAGGTTCGATTTAAACAGTTAGCGATATTATCCGGTAAAAAATCTAGTAGTTTCGGTTCAAACCTGTGATTTCTAATCAATGATTAAACTTGTAAATTTTTTCCCAATTACAAGGCTTGTATGTTTTTTTCAGCAAATTAAACATGCATGTATATTATACTAACTATATTAAAGTTGTTAATCACTCAAACTCTAACGATTTTCAGTACTATACACGTCTCGTATATTACTAACTATACCAAACCATATAAAAGACGAATTTCGGTTCAACCATAACGATTTTCGATCCAACCCTAACTGTTACGGTCCTTTATAGGTCTGTTTTAAACGTTCCACTGACCCATTAGGGACTCTTATGTGATTGTTTCCCCTTCAAACTTAATAGTGGTGTTTACCTGATAGAAATTTTTTTTTTGTTAAAAAATATTTGATCTTCACGGAACTGCAAACTTTTGACTATATTCTCTTCTCTAGAGCCTTTAGCACAAACATTGACATGCATGTATAGTTGTGCTTACACACGTCCATATAAAATGTATCAATAAATGTTTTCAGAAAACTAGTAAAAATAATTAATTGACATTTGTAAAAACAACTATTACTATAACGTATGCATTTAGTGTTTCTTATATATGATTGACGAATTCAAAAACAAAATTATACTCCCTCCGTTCTGCGCAAAAAGTCTCTGTTTGAAAGTTAAACTTTTTTAAAAAAATGACAATTTTAGTAGCTCATTAGTAATAAAATGACACTTTTATGTCTTAATTTTTGAAAGTAAACTCTTTAAGTTAAACATCCCAAAATAAAATAGACTATTTGTCTGGAACGGAGGGAGTATAATGAAAGATTCTATCAATTAATTGATTGGATACATCTTCTAACCAAATCTTTAGACTTATTATCTTAATCATCAATCCACTTCTTTTTTTTTTTTACACTTTTTTACCCGCGCATACTCAATGTTTTTTTGACCTGTAAACTCTCTAAGCTCTTAGTATTTATTGCCAAACCACCTATTTTCCTCTACATATATTTTGTGATTACGCAATAGTGGAAATTACTGTTGTCTTTATATATTACTAGTTCATAAACAGAAACTTGAGAAAAATTTCACATCGGAATCATCAATGGAGAGAGAGCACAAATGTTGGATTTGCTCAAGGTGTTTCAGGAATGGGAAAATTTTAGAGAGTCATATGAATTCTCACCTTGCCTTCCATCCACTTCCACCAAAGCTAGAAAACCCTTGTGATTCCATAGCTCAAGGCAACCCTAACCAGCCATCGTCATCTAGGTTGGCAAACGAGAGAGGGAAAAAGAGAAGTCACTCGATCAATAATCCAGGTAAGTCTTCTCAACCTTTTTCTGATAAGTTAATTTAAAGTTTGCCAATTTCTGATGTTGATATCTTTCCATCTATGTTTCATCAGAAAATTCCTCTCGGCTTAAATTAAAAGAAATTCAAGGATCCGAAGTTCCCGAAGTCCATGCATTACCGAAGAAATACATTGATACAATTTCTATTTCATCGTCTACAGAAGATGTAGCTCTTGCTCTTCTTAGTTTATCCAAAGGGGAAAGGATAGAAAATATAGGACAAAGTAGTGATAAGGAGGACGAGAGTGGTAGTTTCAATGGATACAATGACGACAACATCAGTGGCGATGACAACAACGATGATGCACGTGTCGTGGAAAACGAAGCGCATCAATGCAAATCAAGCAAAGAGGTATTTCAATCTTACCAAACCCTAGAGCAACCCAAGGACCAATGTATCCAAATTCATGCTCAATGTGATGCAACTGCCACAAAAGAAGTTATCACGGGGAACAAAAGAGGTAGAAAAAATTATCAATGTCCATCTTGCTCTAAGGTTTTTAAGTCTGGTAGGGCTTTAGGTGAACATAAGAAAGTTCACAACTCTTCATTGATCCCTCCAATTCAGGTTGAAAATGAGGAAAATTTTCCCGATCTTAATTTCCCCCCTCCTGATCATGACGACGACATTAATTACTTGTAATATTAACTTGGAATGAATTCAATTCTTGGCTAGTTTGTTGTAAAACATGAGAAATTGATATTGTGTATGTTTAGCATTTATAAGTTACAAGTTGCCATTTTGAAATAAGGGTGACATATTATGTAATATTTTGATGGAAGTTTTTATTTATTAGTCTTTTGTTAACAAACATCTTCACGTGTTTTTAAAACTTAATTGTTTTAATGATCTTGGTTCGTTACTCTTGAAATATTAGTAGCATTATTAAAGTTACTATTAGCGATGCGCCCGTGCGTTGCATAGTTTGTAAACGTGTGTAAAATTATATATTCAGTTAAAGTTGAATAAAATACAATTAAATTTTTTAATATGGATAGAATGAACAAAGATTAATAAACAATAAAATAAAAGATAGAAAATAACCTAAATTTGAAAAAATATTATAAATTTTGAAATACATCTTTATATATAACATTTTGTCGTTAAAATGTACGACTATTATAACTATCACTATCACATTTGAAATTACTGATGTATAATATATATATATACTAGTACTCTTGCCCGTGCAGATGCCAAGGCGCCAGTTTGAAAATTTATCAATAAATGAAACAGATATTGTAGAAATGAACTACTAAAAATATTATTTTCTTAAAAAAATTGACTTTCAAACGGGGTCTCTTTGCCCTGAATGGAGGGATTAATTAATAATTTGTATACGAAATTGTGGGTTGAACAAAAATTAAATTGCTTAAGTTAATTACGATAACAGTTAAAAAGAAAAAAAAATATTTCAAATTACAAAACTTACGTTTTTTTTTTTACTTTTTTTAAAAAAATTTGTATACGAAATGAATGCCTGCACATAATTTTTCGTTTAAAAATTTGACATTCATCAACTTTTTAAAAACTACAATGAAAATTCTTTTAAAAAAATTGAGAGACATTATTTGGAAATTGGTGTTGCAAAATAATTTTTTATTCAATAGCCGTAGAATCTTGGTAAAACAGTAAATTGATTAATTTGTATACGAAATTGCGGGTCAGAAAAAACGAGCCGGACAAAAAGATTATGATAACAGTTAAAAAAAAAAACAAATATTTCAATTAATTTGTATACGAAATTACGGATCGGAAAAAAATTAAATTGATTAAGTTAATTACGATAACATAAAACTGTAAAACTGTAAAACCGTAAAACAGTAAACCGTCATTCGCACATGTGAGAGCTTAGGGAAATAAGGGCCATTGGATCACCGTAAAACAGTAAATCCTGACCCTTTTTTATCCCAAGTCAATTGAAATATTTGTTTTATATATATACTAGTAGTCTTGCCCGTGCCGATGGCACGACAACAGTTTGAAAATTTATCAATAAATGAAGCAGATATTGTAGAAATGATGAACTACTAAAAATATTATTTTCTTAAAAAGAATTGACTTTCGAACAGGGTCTCTTTGCCCGGAACGGAGGAATTAATTAAAAATTTGTAAACGAAATTGTGAGCCGGACAAAAATTAAATTGTTTAAGTTAATTACGATAACAGTTAAGAAGAAAAAAAATATTTCAAATTACAAAACTTACATTTTATTTTTAATTTTTTTTAAATTTGTATACGAAATTACGGGTCAGAAAAAAATTAAATTGATTAAGTTAATTACGATAACAATTAAAAAGAAAAAAAATACAAATACAAATTTTTGCAACCATAAAACTGTAAAATATTAAATGTAAAATCATAATATCTCAGTAAAAGAGTAACTAATTTTCGCAAATAACTGTAAAACCGTAAAATATTAAATGTAAAATAATAACCGTAAAATTCTTTTAAAAAATTGAGAGATGTTATTTGGAAATTGGTGTTGCAAAATAATTTTTTATTCAATAGCCGTAGAATCTTGGTAAAACAGTAAATTGATTAATTTGTATACGAAATTGCGGGTCGGAAAAAATGGGCCGCACAAAAGATTACGATAACAATTTTAAAAAAAACAAATATTTCAATTAATTTGTATATAAAATTACGGATCGGAAAAAAATTAAATTGATTAAGTTAATTACGATAATATAAAAGTGTAAAATCGTAAAATAGTAAACCGTCATTCGCACATGTGAGAGCTGAGGGAAACAAGGGCCGTTGGATCACCGTAAAACAGTAAATCCTGACTCCTTTTTATCCCAAGTCAATTATAAGCGTGCCACACTGACTTCTATTGTATTATATATATATATATATATATATATAATCTATGAAATTATTAGATCTGTAAAATTACATAATTGTAATTTTTAGACGTATTTATTAATTTAAAGACAAATTTGTTTGCCTATGATGTTTGTTAATCTATATTATAACTAAGCTCACCCTTGCACATTTCAAATTTAAAAAGTTAACTACTGACTAGGATTGACTTTGACCAAATACAACTATCGGTAATGATTAAATCTCACAGCTTCGTGTGTGTGAATTACGGTTTATCCAAATCTCAAAGAGAAACAATTTATCCAATTCTCTCTTCCCTCTTTTCTCTCCCTTTTCTCCCTCTCTCGTTTCTCTTTCTCTCTCTGCAATTCATCTGTTGCTGTCTTTGTTCTCAAGATGAGTTTCAGTTACCGAGGCAAATGGGCCAACCGGAGAGAAATGGTTTAAAATTTTCCTTCATTTGGTGTTCTGATCATTTTCTACTTTTGTTGCTCTGCAATTCGGCGTCTAGGGTTGGTTTGCGTTGAGATCGAAGTAGATAGGGTAAGGTGGGTGGGTCAGATCTGTTATATAAAGGTTAATTACGGGTAAAAATTGATTAACAAATAAAAACGGTTAAAGTTAATTAACAAATAAAAAAGAAAAGTTAATTACAGGTAGGGGTGGCAAAATTTTATCCAGTCCATTGGGTTATCCAATATAACCAGTATAAAAGACTTATTGGGTGTTATCCATTAACACCCATTAACTTAATTGGGTGTTAATGGATAACACCCATTAGGAACCAATAACAAAATGGATAATTTATGGATATTAACCGGCTATCCATTGTGTTTATCCATTAATATCACCACAACCATTTGGTTTATCAACTAATGTCACCACCACCACCCGCCTCCTCCCACCGCTGCCGCTTCCCAACTCCGGCAACCGCCACCAATCACCACCACCCACTGCCCACCGCCACCACCACCATCTGTCGCCCATCGCCACCACCTGCCAACACCGCCCACCACCACCGTATGCCGCCAATCTCAACCTCCGGCCACCACTTGCTGCCACCTCGGCACCTTCGCCCACCGCCACCACCATCGGCCGCCACCACTACTATATGTTCTTTACTTAAAAATGATAATAAATAGAAATGGAATTTGCTTTTAACAAGATTCAAACTTTGATCAAATTACTTTTTACCAAAGTTTGCTACCACTAGGCTAGTTCCCCTTTTGAAATTTATTTGAAAGTTTAATATAAATATAAATAAGTAATCATAAAAGTTGTTGATTATTATGAACATATTTATTATTTTGTTTTGGATTATTTATAATTATAATGATTATAAGTATTTAATTTTTTTTTTGTATTTTGTAAAAATTGCACCTAAATTGCAACTTATT
Source organism: Codonopsis lanceolata (assembly GCA_013146195.2). NCBI lineage: Eukaryota > Viridiplantae > Streptophyta > Magnoliopsida > Asterales > Campanulaceae > Codonopsis > Codonopsis lanceolata. The sequence goes on from CM028381.1 coordinate 63,474,028, forward strand.
GTACCGCACACTCTTCATTTACTTATCTATTTCATTTTGTTAAATTAGCAATTGGCTCCATTTAATTTATTTAGCTTAATATTTATTGCTCCATTTCATTTGGCTTAAAAAATATTTAGCTAGAAATTAAAAGTTGGCAAAACAAAAAAGAAAACAAAGTCTACACAAGTTTAATATGTATTTTTAAAAAAAAAATCATGACCACAAATTATGACATTTTTTAATATTTGATGATTCATTTCATTTCATTAACTTTTAGTAGCCCATTAGTAATAAAATGACATTTTTATGCCTTAATTTTTGAAAGTTGACTATTTAAGTGAAACATCTCAAAATGAAATAGTGAACTTTTTGCCTAGAACGAATGGAATATATTGGTTTAATAGTCGTGGGTGTTTGTTAGTATAGTCGGAATCATAACTATCCATTGCTTGTTGTCTTTTTTAATTTTTGTATATGTTACTTTTTTTTATTCTACTATAATTTGTCTAATTTATTTGGAAGGACAAAAATATTTTATAGCCAGCATGTGCCGAGACAAGTGAAGCATTTTGTGATATAGAGTTTCCTAGAAAGATCCCCAAGCTATGATTGTTTTGCTTGCCAATTGCAATTAACACAAGTTACCAAACATAACTACCTATCACACTTTAATCGGTAAAAGTTAATTAACAAATAAAAAATAAGAGGTAATTACCGGTCACGATTTATTTTTATCAAACATAAAAGTTAATTACGAGTTATCATTTATTTTTAAAATGCGTTTTTTTAGCAAATTTTGCAATCATTAAAATATGTATTTTTTACAATGTACATTGATCCGACCTTTACAAAATTTAAACTTATATGATTTATTCGAATACTAACTCCGTCTCATACTAACGTTTTTAATATTAAAATACATCAATTTGTAATTTTAAACTACATGTCAGTACTCTTTAGATCTGTTTTATATATTTGTAATTTTTAGATCTTAGTTCTTGATGGCTTATTTGTATTTATAAGGTCTATAATTTTATCCATCATCATTCGAATTATTTATTTTGCTGCACTTATTATCTATAATCATTAAAACAAACTCACAAACACAAATGTTTCTAGATTGAAAACTGTATCAGCAAATATCAAGTCTCCACATGCATATAGATTATTAACAAATTATAATTATGTCAAATCAAATCAAAATATGTATGAAATTTTGTTTCAATGAGTAACGGTGGTGCGTGTGTGTATTTTTTTAACAATGATTAATTTAGACGATGTTGGTAATTAGGTGTGTAGTTTGTCAAATTTACGTGATTGTTTAGTGATTTTATTTCTTAGCTTTTCTTGATGCTTAACGACTGTTAAGTATATTACAATATATCAAAGTTGGGTTACTAATATAATTCATCTATTTTACTGCTCTTATTGTCTATAAAGTTTTGTCTCAATGAATAATGGTTATGTATGTGTGGTGTGTTTGTTTACCAGAAATGGTGAATTTAGATGATGTTGGTAATAAAGTGTGTACTTTGTCAAATTTATGTGATTGTTTAGTGGTATAATTTCTTAACTTTTATTGAAGCTTAATGGTTTACCATTATTGGGGAAACAATTATTTTAAATAAAACCTCCTAGATGTATTTTGATTCAATAAACTCGCCGAATATAATTAAGTATTTTGTAGAGATAATTACAAAAATAAAAAAAATAAACCCTGTCCTATTTCACGTTTTGCACTCTAAACCTCATGTTTCCAAATTTGACAATTAAAACCTCCGCCTATTTTTTTCAATGTAAACCTTCCATTTGTTAGGCGTTAGCCTAGAAGACGGAATATTGACTCGGCTGCTCGCGTGGCGGCTGACGTGTCTTCGACAAGAGTTTTTCCAAGTAAAAGCATATTTTAGATTTTGCCATAATTATATTATTAATACCTATAATAAAAATATTTCTTTAGTTTCACTCAAAAAGTTCATGTTTGAAATTTTTAATAATTATGTAATATACAAGTATTTATAAAATTGATCACAATTACAAATAGACTTGAGCATTTGCCAAAATGTTTATAATATATGTGAACGGTAAATTTGAAAGGTTATGGAGATTGAATGCAAAAATATTGAAATTGATTTCTTTAACCGAACATTCCAAAATAGAATAGTAATCTCTCATCATAAAACTGTTTATACATGTTTTATTAGTGACAATTATCATAATTTTTTAATTCATGTTTTGGGGAAAAAAATATTATCTTCGTTTATACATGTTTTGGAATTTCTTACAATAAAATAAAAAATGTAAACAAATAAACTTCCCACTCATCCCTAGTTGAATTTAATTAGAATTTTGTTGATTTTATAAACGAGACAAAAGGTTTAATTTGCAAAATTATTATTTGAACATGGTTTATAATGGAACGAAATTTATTGGAATGAAGGGAGATCGTTGAAAAAATGTTAAACTTGCAAACCTATTATTTGGACAGAGTTTATATATTGCAAAAAAATGTATTGGAATGGGAGGAAATCGTTGGAAAAACTCCCGCCGAAGACACGTCAGCCGCTACGCGAGCAGCCAAGTCAACATTCTGCTTTTAGGCTAACGCCTAACAGACGGAAGGTTTAAATTGAAAAAAAAAATAGGTGGAGATTTTAATTGTCGAATTTGGAAACATGGGGTTTAGCGTGCAAAACGTGAAATAGGACATGGTTTTTTTTGCAATTCTCTCTATTTTGTAGTATATACTTTTAATGAAGTATTTTGTGTTAACATATAATGAAGTATTTTGTAGTATATACTTTTAATATTTTTATAACAAATACATATCTAACCTTAGAGACGTGTATTTATGAGATGTGAGCAACTAAGATAATTATTTAAAAATTTACGATTTAAAATATATAAATCGTATCCATTTCTGAATTTGTTTTATACAAAATGACATTGTTTCGGATTATTTCGAGTTTAACATTATATTCAGTTCATTTCAAGTAAATAATTATTTAATTTTAAAAGAGAAGTGTTTCCAAATCTGAAAAGTGCATTTTGATGGGAACTTTCCAGATTTGGCTACTCTTTATATATATATACTCTCTTGAATATATTTCACATATATGCCACTTCAGGTCTTTTAACATGTATATATTTTATCGAATAATCTTTTGCTGTCAAATTTGGCCTAAATCATAATTTGGTCACCCTACTTTCACATATTTTGCAATAATGTAACTCTACTATTATTTTTTTAATTTACTTATTGTATTTGGCTGGCTATCACACTTTGGTCACCAAGAGTCATTTATGTTAGTTATGTTGGATGAAAATGATCGAAAAGACACAAATGTCCTTTTGTATTCGGAACATGTCGTGCACGTGAATAGATCGATTGAAGTTGCAAAATCTTGTCTCATTCAACTCCTTGCTTGAAGACGTGTCTTAAGCTTACATTGAAGGTGAAGGTGAGACAATCACGTTAGTAACACGTGATCTAGGTCAGGGTATTTTTGGGTTTCTACAAAAAGTTTAATGCTTTCCATCCAAAAAATTGGATGGAGTGATGAATGCACGATATATAGCCAAATACAATGACTAAATTGAAAAAAAGTAGAGTTAGCGTTTTGCAAAAAAATGTTAAAGTAGGGTGACCAAATTGCGATTTAAGCCGTCAAAATTTCATCATTATACTTGTAGATTTGGCAATTTTTTTACCATGCATTAGTCAGTTTTGGATTTCTATGATACACGAAACATTTGAGCCCTTAGGATATAAATCATATTACTTTAGACATTTATTCACAAACATGTAAATTTACCAAATCTTTTCAAATTTTATTTTTTTAATTCTTTTCAAGAATGTAAATATTATTTTATATACTTTGACGTTTAAAATTAGGCTTAAATCGCAATTTGGTCATCCTACTTTCCCTCTTTTTGCAATAAGGTGACTCTACAATTTTTTTTTTCAATTTAGTCATTCTACTTGGTTTGGATATTCAATAAGGTCACTCAATCCATTTATGTCCGTTATGTAGGATGGAAATGGTTTAAAAGACTAAAACACCCTTTGAGCAAAATCAAACTGTTTTGGCTTAAACGCAATTTGATCACCCTACTTTCACACTTTTGCAATAAGGTAACTCTCTACAAAAAAAAAAAAGGAAAAATATCAAAAAGTCTCACTAAAAAATTCACATATACAAAAAGTCTCAAAAATAATTATTCTATCTAAAAAGTTTCAAAGTTAAATTCTTAATATCAAAAAGTCGAAAACTTAATGTTTCTAATAACATCGTTAGAGTATGATGTTTTATTTGAAAAGAAACTTATTTTTAACTTCAATGATTTTAATGATTACATATTTTATATAAAATAATAATAATATTAGTAATAAAAAACTAACAACAAAAAACAAATAACTTCCATTTGATAATAACAATAACATAAAATAATTTTCTATTAATATGATTATTGTTAATAATAATAAATAATTAATTAATAATAATAATAAAATTATTATTATTATTATTGTTGTTGTTGTTGTTGTTGTTGTTGTTGTTGTTGTTGTTATCACTACTACTACTAGTGCTACTACTACTACTAATATCTCTACCACAATTTAATAAAAGTGTAAATGTTAACTTTTTAAATTTTTAGTGTGAAAATATTACTTTTAGATTATATGGATTGAATAATTATTTTGGGATCATTGGGAAATGAAATTTTTAAATAGACTTTTGGTATTTAATAGTAATAATATTAAGGAAAATAATAAGATTACTATAATAATAACAACATTTTATTGTTATAATAATAATAGTAATAATAATAATAATAATAATAATAATAATAAATGCAATGCAATTCTTATTATCATTGTCATAAATGAAAAGAAAAAATTGAATTTCCGTCATAATAATTTTTTTTAACATTAAGACGTTTGTAGACATATTAAGTTTTAGACTTTTTGAAATAAAAATTATGATTTTAGGAATTTTTGGATATAAGAATTTCTTTTGGGACTTTTTGCATATGAGAATTTTTTTGTGGGACTTTTTGGTATTTTTCTAAAAAAAAAAATATTTCAGCCCATTTCTACTGTAACCCCTTTTCACCCTTCATTCCACCATGGTCATCAACAAGTAGAAAAGGTAAGTAGTGTTGCGGTATACCATCTTTAAGCGTGTAGTGCTTTTGTGATGTTTGTCATAGCTGCCTTGGTCCTCAACAGCCTTATATAGATGGGAGAGCGGGCCTATCAAAGAACTTGATTTTGAGAAGGTGGATGATGTGATGAAATGGTGAAGTGATGGAGAAAGAGTTGGGAGTACAACCATTGAATTCATGGGTGTTTTTGCTCTCATTCGTACTTGGTCATCTAGAAGTGTAAGGATTGGTCTAGTGCTTCCAGAGGCAACAGCAAAAAAGTTGTGGGCTTGCTTAGGAGGCAAAGTTTGAGAAAAGCTTGCCTTTATCTTTCAAGGTAAAAAAGCAGTTCTATGGCGATTCAGTATAGTTTTTGACACAGTTTTCTAATTAGAAAAAAACACCCCGGCGGACGCTTTCGAGAAGTTCAATCACTCATAGAAGTCCTGGGAAGATCATTCAGCCACGTGATGGTGCCCATATTTGCTTCTGGGAGGATGTGTAGCCGGGGAGACTGTTGTACATTGCATTACTTGTCTCTGACTGGCCATGATTCATGTGGCCCTTATTGCTGGTTTCCTTTTTTTTTATTTCGGGGGGTGGGGAGTGGGGAGTCATGTTCCTTGCGTTTTCTCTTTTTTACTGTTACACGATGAGAGGGGGGAGGGAAGAACATGGCTTTGTAAGAGTCACCTTATCGCCAAAAGTGAGAAAGTATGGTGACCAAATTGTGATTTAAGCCCAAGGGTATTTTCGGGTTTCTACAATTGTTTTAAGTTTTCCATCCAAAAATTTGGATGGAGTGATGAATGTGCTATATGTTGCCAAGTATAATGATTAAATTGAAAAAAAAAATTATAGAGTCACCTTATTGCAAAAAGTGGGAAAGTAGGGTGATCAAATTGTGATTTAAGCCTTAAAATTATGCACCCATTATATTTTAATTGCCAAATTATAAAATATATGCATGATCACGAAATACACTAAATATGTTTTCATATTCAATAAACTCATTTAAAATTCAATCTTAATAACACTTCATATTATAAGAGAGGATATATGTTCAATATTAATTTTTCATAAAAAAAAAGGTAAGTTTCAATGCCTAAAGCAAAAAAATGCAACTAAACAAAATAAAAGTATTACCATTTTTGGAAAGTGAATTTTGACGTACTGAAACTTTCCTAAAATTACACCTCTCTTTATATATATATATATAGAAGTTTTTAGTTCATTTCATTATCATCAATTTGGTTGTATTTATCTCGGCTCCATACTACATGGTCAATAGTATTGCAAAATTTGTGTGTTATCTATCTTATTTGAAATCGGAAAAACAACAAGAGATTACATTAATAAAAAGTCGTTGACTAGATTACGAACGTATTACTACTATTGTTATAGCACCATCAATGCACCAGTAGTTTACTCTCACGTGCTTGTGGGTAATTAACACCCTTAATTACACGTTACACATTTTCTCATCTTATTCACATTCAATTAAAAAAGACTTTTTCAATGTAACTGTTGATTTTATCTTTTGTGAAGTTAGTCCCATAACTAAAATGTAATTTTACAAAAAAATTGTAAAAGTAAAAGAATAGGAAACAACCAGTAGAAAGAGTTTTTAAAAAGAAAAAGGAAAACGATCCTTCAAGCCACCGTACTTTTTCAAAATATCAATATAGACCACTACACTTGGAATTATTCAGGTCACAAAACTATGACTCCGTCAACGGTTTTCCCCATTTTGGAGCTTCCCTTAGTTTTTTCTGTTAAGTGGGTATGGAATACCCCATTTACTCATTTGCTAAACTTATTGGTGTGAACAACTATGGTAAAATAGATCTTCCAGACCATCCTATTTATTCAAAATATTCGTACAAGTCATCATGCTTTTTCAAAATAATCGTATTGAACAACATTTATTTTATTTTTAAAAAGATAGAATGAAAAGTTAAATGCATGATTTGTATTTGATAACTTTACCGCAAATATATAGAAATCAAATATGGTTTTAATTTAATGTTTGGAGGGTTACTAGAATCGGAAAGAACATTGGAGGGTTGCGATTCCCTTTAAAACAAATTCATGAGCCGTTTGGTAGCCATAATTAAGGTGAGATATGATTAATAAATCAAATTTTATGATGTTTGGTGCCTAATAGGCGGTCTGAATTAATAATCCGTGTTATCCGGATAATGCTCTTATCCCCTAGCTAGTTGTACCAATAGAGAGGTGATATTATTAGCGCTCTCACTAAAAGAAATACAAGATTAATATTTTTAATTCCAAAACTATATTCGTTATATAGTACTTGATTAATAGCGAGATCGCTCATAATACTTGAATTAATAATACTGATTATTTTTACATAGCTACCAAACAAGCCCGCAGGAATAATAATTGTTAGGACTGCATATGATTTGGGAGAATATTTTTCTGTGTATTTCATTGCTGTCAAAGAGAAAATATATATGCAAAGAAATCCCTAAACTTAAGCTCCAAGACTCCTATCAACTATTACCGAAAATAAAAGATTACAACTATAATCACGTTAAGAAAGGAGATACAAATATTTATGGTAATGATACAAGCTAATTACGGAAATCACGCGTGCGTTAACGCTAACACCCCCCATCAAGGTGGAGCATGGAGGTTCGAGATGCCCAGCTTGCCAAGAAGGATGTCGAACTGATTCTTCCCGAGAGCTTTGGTGAGAATATCAGCTAACTGTTGGGAAGAAGGAACAAAAGCCATGACAATGTTTTTGCAAAGAAGTTCATCACGAATGAAATGACAATCCGTCTCGATGTGTTTGGTACGTTCGTGAAAAACCGGATTGTGAGCAATGTGTAATGCTGATTGGCTATCAAAAAACATGCGCATAGGGGCGGTGTGAGCAATACCGAGAGAGGATAGTAACCCCTTGAGCCATTTCAACTCACAAGTAGCTGCGGCCATGGAACGATACTCGGCTTCAGCCGAAGACCGCGAGATAGTTTGCTGCTCCTTGGTCTTCCAAGAGATTGGGGAATCACCGAGAAACACAAAATATGCAGTCAAAGAGCGACGAGACAACGAGCAACTAGCCCAATTAGCATCACAGTAGGCTATTAACTGTAAAGCAGAGTCAGATCGCAATAAGATGCCTTGATCAGGATTGGACGTCAAGTAGCAAACCACGCGCAAAGCAGCCTCCCAATGTATGATACGAGGCTGGTGCATAAACTGAGCCAGAATAAGAAAGCTCCGGACGAGTAATAGTCAAATAGATAAGGCGACCAACAAGGCATCGATACTGTGTGGGAGAATCCATGACGGGACTGTCATCAAGGGCCAAGCGATGATTCTGTTCAATAGGGGTGCCAGCCGGCTTAGTACCCAAGAGACCCGTCTCAGAAAGGATGTCCAGTGTATATTTTCTCTGACATAAAAATATACCAGTGGGGTTCTGTGCTACTTCAATACCTAAGAAGAACTTGAGCTTACCGAGATCTTTCATATGAAAGCAGGTTTGCAAATAGGTTTTGAATCGACCAACGGCAACAGAATTATTACCACCAATGACTAAATCATCAACATAAATTAAGATAGTCAAATGGACATCACCTCGTATGAAGGTAAATAAAGAATAATCTGAAGTCGATTGTTGAAAGCCATAATTAGTGAGAGCGGAAGCTAGTTTGGCAAACCAACAACGGGAAGCCTGACGTAAGCCATAGAGGGACTTACGGGGACGACAAGCCTTGCCAGCTGTATGTAGGCCAAAACCAGGGGGAAATTTCATATAAACTTCTTCGTCAAGATCACCATGAAGAAAAACATTGTGGACGTCCATCTGATGTAGCTCCCATTTCTTGACTGCTACGCGAAAGTGACCTTATTTGTTGGGGCAAAAGTTTCTGTAAAGTCCAAGCCCTCAACCTGATGATTGCCGAAAACAACCAACCTAGCCTTGTAACGCTCAATAGAACCATCGGCGTGATATTTGATTTTATAGACCCATTTGCTCCCAAGAGCTTTCTTTCCCGTGGGCAATGACTCAACTGTCCAAGTACCATTAGTTTCCAAAGCGTGAACCTCCTTAGCCATAGCCTCACGCCAATGAGAGTGTCGCATAGCTTCAGCAAAAGTAGATGGTCCGGTACCTGTGGTAACGGCAGCGCCCAAAAACTTGTGATACGACAAAGAAAACTGACTAGAATTGACAAACTGTGCTATAGGATAGGGCGTACCTGAGGATGTGGAATTGGATGAGTGAACTGGCAAGGGACTAAGCTGGACTGTATGTAAGACGTGGTCCTTCAAGCGGACCGAAGGAAATTTGTCGCGTTGTCCGCGACCAAGAACCGGAGGTGTCGGAGATGGTGTGTCCATATGAGAGCCCGTATGATCAGGTACAGGATCAGGAAGCGGATCAGATTGTGAAGAACTCATATCAGCAATGTCATCATCAATAGTAGCATCAACAGTGGGTATTGGCACATGTGCAGGCATCGGGGTGTGAGGAGAAGGAATGGTGTCGGTTGCTATCTCCTGAACTAGAGGGAGCCCAATCAAAATTGTCCAAGTCTTGGGCTAGTGGAGTTGAAGATGAACTGTCCGCAGCGGAGACCTCATTTAAGAATGGAAATTTATGTTCCAAAAATACCACATCACAAGATTCAAAAAACTGTTTTGTCTCCAAATCATAGAGGCTCCAACCCTTCTTTCCATAGGGGTAACCAATAAAAACACATCTCCTACTGCGACTAGCGACTTTATCCCTGTCACGATTTAAGCTTTTGGCATAACATAGACACCCGAAAACTCGGAGATGATCGATAGGTGGGGGTTTACCAAATAATATCTCATAGGGTGTTTTACCATTCAACAACGCGGTAGGAGTCAGATTAATTAAGTAGCCTGCGGTGAGAATGCATTCACCCCAAAATTGTATGGGCAAGTGTGCCTGGAAACGACGAGCTCGTCCCACATTCAATATGTGTCTATGTTTCCTCTCTACACGCCCATTCTGCTGAGGCGTCCCTACCATGGAGGTCTCATGTAGGATGCCATGCTCGGCGAAATAGGCAATTAAACAAGTGAACTCCGTTCCATTATCACTACGAACTGTTTTGACTTGTTTATTAAACTGTCTTTCGACGAACGTTAAAAAATTCTTAATAATCGGAGGAGCTTTATCCTTTCCTTTCAACAAAAATACCCAAACAGCTCAAGAGTAATCGTCGACAATGGTTAGGAAAGAAGTAGCCCCACAATAAGTTGCCTCTCTATACACACCCCACAAATCACAATGAATCATTTCGAAAATTGCAGTTGTTTTATTCGTACTAGAAAGGAAAGGTGTACGGGTTTGTTTAGCCCGAAAACATACATCGCAATGTTCAGATTTACTAACATCAATATCATCATTTATTTGGGAAAATTTCTCGACAACTCGCATGGACGGATGTCCTAACCTTTGGTGCCATAAATCTGCAGTACACAAACTGTTTGCTTTGTTCACACGAACTAGAGGATCCTTCTTTGCTACATACAGTCCTTCTTGTCCTTCACCCATTCCAATCAGCATCCTCGAAGTGCGGTCCTGTATAACACATAATTTGTCAGTAAAAGTCATAATATATGACTTATTGCGAACCAATTGAGAAACTGATATTAAATTGCAATTGAGATTGGGCACAAAGAGAATGGCTTGAAGACATAATTTTCCCAAAACCACACTGCCTTCTTTCGTTGCATGGATCTGTTCACCATTCGGCATCCATACCGGACATGGATCGATATCTCGTAAATCAAAAAAAAAAAAAAAAGATCACCACTCATATGATGCGTAGCCCCGGTATCAAAAATCCATGGGTTCTTACCAGACATGCGTGTGTTTGTGTGAGAATTCCAAAGTGACTTTAATGTTGCCCAATCCTCATTGCTAAGGTTTTCCATCCCAGCTTTGTCCACATCATCAAGTCCAGCAGTAGTGGAAGTGTTCAGTGTACCTTGCACTTGTGTTGTATTTGCCCGAATAGGACCAGCTCTACCACGACCTCGCCCAGCATTACCCTTGCCACGCCCTTGCTGTCCCGAACCCCACCATTCCGGATAGCCATGAAGTTTGAAACAAGCGTCGACTTTGTGCCCAGATTTGTGACAGTGAGAGCACACAACAACTTCTTCTTTTCGGTCCCCCCCTGAAGTCTGAAACGTGGTAGCCTTGGTAGCAAAACTCATGGGGTCTGTTCGTGCAGCAACTCCCTTAGTCATTGTCTTGACTTGTTCTTGCTCCATAACCCGAGAATAAATGTGATACATGTTCGGAAGAGGATCAGAAGCAATGATGTTCGATCGAACCGTAGAGTAGGATTCATCATCGTCCAGTCCCATTAGAAATTGATGTACGCGTTTTTCTTCGCTTCGTCGCTCAAGTTTAGTATTCAGATTGCATTTACAGCCATGACAAGAACACATGGGCATTCGATCGTGGTCATTTAGATCGCCCCATAGTTTCTTTATCCTAGCGTAGTAGCCCATCACAGTGTCGCCATTTTGTTTGCAATTTGACACCTCTGTCTTTAGTTGATGTACACGCGCACCATTACGAACGGAGAATCTTTGCTGAATATCATCCCATAACTCTTTCGTCGTGTCCCTGTATGAAATTGTAGAACGAAGGGTTGGTTCGATCGTATTGAAAATCCATGAGACTATCATGGAGTTCACAGTATTCCAATCGTCAATTTCATCGAATCCTCAGAAGGTTCTTCTATGGTTCCATCAATGAAACCCATTTTCTTCTTAGCCCTCAGCGAAGTTCTTATCGCCTTGGCCCATTCTTCATAGTTCGTTCCTTTCAACTGGGTGTGCGTAATCAACAACCCAGGGTGATCATTGTTCGCCAGGACGTACGGCGAGACTGCGACGGCTTTCTTCCCATCATTTGTCCCACTGCCGCTGGTTGGTTCCGTCATCGTTCCTTAGTCGTCGTGTAGACCGTTTGTCCTTGATGTTCTCGTCAAAGCCAAACGGTACCCTAGATGCAGTATTCAAGAGGTGGCTCGTACGAGGATCAAAGGGTGGCTCTCACCTCTCGCGATGTAACACTTTGGTCCGCACATCATTTTGTTCCACATTTTTGGCTGGGATCGGGTTTGATACAATTTGTAACGACCCTGAGCCCGAAAGTCTAGTTCGCTATATATGTGTAGTGTACACACTGCCCACTAAGCACGTAACAAGTTGGGTCACCAGCTTATCAAAAGCCGACCAAAAATCTATAGATGGTGTTGGTACCCAGAGATAGTGTGTGGTTACCTTCTACACCACACACAAGTTCCACATCTAACCGATATGGGATGGGGACATCACATCTATAATGTCCATCTCCTTCCTCAACAAAGCCGCCACCAGTCACATTCCAAATCAGACCCATAGTCTTAATCTCAGCAACATAAACGACCTATTATGCAACCTCTGATTCCCTACTCCATTACATCTCTCTTCAACCCACCCTTAACAACACCTTTGCACCACCTTCATCTTCACCATCACTATCCTCCCTTGATATTTAAATTTTTTCATGCTTATGTGCTTTTCATCTTACAAGCTGAAAACATGGTCGACCCTGGGCCTAGGCCCACTAGGTAGCTGCGTAGGGACCCGATTTTCACCCCAAAATAGGGACCCTAAATTCTAATCGCTGTTAGTATATACTTTATATATAAAAGGGCTTCTTTGAAAATTGAAAAGTGAAGGTGTACCAACGTAAATTGGAGATACGCAAAATCGGCTTCACGACAATCAGTTAATAATAAAGAAGGCGGCCCCCCAATTGAGCAAAGAAATGGAGGCAGATAATGGAACAATAAACAAAAGGCAAAAACTTGTGTAAAACGGTCTTTGGATGACAAGTCCGTAAGATGGAGCCCCAAAAATTATAAAAAAGAGGTTATTGGAGTGGACAACATATCAAAGAAGACCGCGAGTTACCCATCAAAGAAACAAGTAAAAATAAGAGAGAAAAAATTTGAATAGATAAGATTTGGGTCTGAACTTGAAACCATGTAAAAAGTGTAGGTCAAAGCTCAAAGAGGCGAATATAACTTTAGGCAAAGGGGGACACGTGTCGTACTGTGGAGGCACCAACACATTAATGAATATTGTTATTAATTGCTTAGGTGCCCTCCCTCTTTTCAAACTTTGATGTCGAAGTCCTTTTGTGCTCAAACTTTACGTTTTAGTCCTAAATCAACTTAAATCTTTAATTAACTTCATTTTTGATACAAAATGCCACTTTGTGATCAAAAGTGACACATTTAAGGAAAAAAGTGATATTTTTAAGTGAAAAAAGGTAATAATTTTTATTAAAATGTAAAGTGACACTTTTAAGGCAAAAAATAACACTTTTAATGCTAAAAAAATGACACATTTAATGTTAAAAGTGATACTTATAAGGTCAATGGTGATAATTTCTATTTATAATGCAAAATGATATTTGTAGGGTCAAAAGTGACGCATTTTATATTGAAAAGTAACACTATTAATGCTATAAAGTTACACTTTAACGCCAAAAGTGACAGTTTTCATTTATAAAGCAAAGCGACACTTTTCAAAGTAAAAAAGACACATTTAAGACAAAAAATAACACATTTAAAACAAAAAATTACACATTTAAGACCAAAAAGTGAATTTTTAAAGGAAAAAAAGTGATAATTTTCATTAAAGATGCACAGTGACACTTCTACGGCTAAAAGTGTGACATTTTATGTTATAAAGTGACACTTTTAACCCTAAAAAATGACATTATTCATTTACAAACGTGAGGGGTGACACTGAAATTTTCAAAAGCTGAAGGGTTGCATTGAGATTTTTTAATTCGACTCATTTAACATGGATAGGTCCGTCTTACGGTTTAGATCTGTAATACCGTCTTACATGAGGCATACTCAAAACAAAACTGTCGAAATTGAAATTTGAGAAGAAGAATCTCATGGTCCATTGAATCTTTTATATTTCAATTTCATAGCTAGCAGATTTTTGAAAATTTAAATCGCTAACCCTAATCTCTTTACTCTAAACTAGTTAAAAAAAATTTTGTTTTTTTTTCTTTTTATGTAAATTCTATTGCAAGTATCAACATGTTTATCAAAATATAAAGTAATTAGTCAATTAGGTTTTAAGGCTTATTTAATTAGGTTTTGCATGTTATATTTGCTAATTTGTAATTAATGATTATTTTATTAATTAATGATTATTTTAATTTTCAGATTTTATTTACCACTAAACTATTTATTTCTATAATTTTTGTGTTTAAATATTTATTTGTTACTTGTTAGTATGTATATGTAACTTGTAAGCATACTATTGTTTATTGATTTATTTTTTCCAGGTGCATGTATGGCTCCTGAACGAAGAGTTATGTTTAAGTGACATTTTTTTTGTTTCCGGACCCTTTTTTTTAATTATAGATTTACAAACGATGTTCGATGAAGTTTGATAATTTGTTTAATCGTTAATTCTTCTTTTGTAGTTTTTTTTTACCCTTGGGGCCCCATTTTTAAGTTTGCCTAGGTCCCCAAAATTTCAGAACTGAAAATATTCTCGGATCAATGAATACCTTCATTAAAAATGTTTCGTAGATTACTGTGCAATGATTTTAGAGAGAAATTTTTATGGTGTTTTTGAGTGAGAAAAATGAAATGAAATGGATTGTTAGTTTTTAAAGAGAGAATAAAGCGAGAGACTTCATAAGCAATGTGATTTTGGAGTACTTTCGGCTTGGTGATTGGTGGTGGGTATGGTTGAGTGGTGTTCGAACCTAAGTAATTCTACTGGTCTAAAACGGTGTTAGGCCTAAAATTAAACTGCATAAAAAAAAAAAAAAATGTTGGCAATGATATGATAATAGGAAAAATTTTATTTTTACTATTTGATCTTTGACTTAATTCTCTAGACCCTTTAGCACAAATATTGACCTGCATGTGTAGTCCTGTAGTTGTGCTTACACATGTCCATATAAAATATATCGATATCAGAAAAATAGTAAAAATAATTAATCAAACTTTTTAATGACATTTGTAAATACAAGTACTGCTACAAAGTATGCATTTAGTGTTCACTATATATGATTGAAGTACGAATTAGAAACAAAAATATATAATGAAATATACTATCAATTAATTGATTGGATACATCTTCTAACCAAATCGTTAGACTTATTATCCTAATCCTCAATCCACTTTTTTTTACACTTTTTACCAGCGCGTATTCAATGTTTTCCGACCTGTAAACACTCTAATCTCTTATTATTTATTGTCAAACCACCTATTTTCCTCTACATATATTTTGTGATTACACAATAGTAGAAATTACGGTTGTCTTTAAATATCTCTAGTTCATAAACAAAAGCTTGAGAAAAATTTCACATGGGGATCATCAATGGACGGAGGGCAAAAATGTTGGATTTGCTTAATTATGACTTGCCAAAAGGGAAAATCTATTTCTCAACTTCGATCGCATTAACTTTTTTGAGCTGTTTACTAGGATGTGTAATATGTATTTATTCCCATACGGATGAATCAAAATTGAGCGCTAATTGATATTGAAATTACATTGAATGTACATAACTTATGTTGATTGACGCATAAAAAATCAAAATAAAAAGTTCAACATACATCTGGTTGTGTGCAGGTCAATCTAAGGCCTCGTCTGGTGTACCGTTTTGAAAACGCAACTTTTTTTAAACGCAGCATTTTCAAAACGTAATTTTTTTCTTGTAAACATGTTTGGAAAACTATTTCAAAACGCTATTTTTATAAATAAAATAGTTGTAAACGCAACACATTGAAATTGAGGGTAGTAAATTTATAAAAATAATTTACGGAACAAAAGTTTAAAACAAAATTTTAAAAATAGTTATGTAAAACAAAAATACATTAGTAAAATAAAAATATTTGATGGAACAAAAATAATAGTTACATAGTGAATAAAACAAAACAATTTAAACTGAGGTTAGCAAAATAATAATAAAAAATTACTTAACAAATTTTTTCCGTAAAACTAATTCTGAAAAATAAAACAAAAATAATAGTTACGAAGTCAATAAAACAAAAAAATATAATGGAAGTTATTAAAATCAAAATAATTTACAAAACGAAAAATAATAGTTAACGGTAAAAATAATTTCGTTATTTTGATTTTAGCTTATTTTCTTCTCAGAAATTTCTTTATTCATAAAATAGAAATATAATTTAATGAAAGTAATCATTCAAAAGGAAAACCTTATTTGAGCACAAATTCTATTTGCAGGACAGAAAAAATTCAAAGTTTGTTCGAAAACATTCATTATACAGAGTTTTTAAATAGTATAAAGTGTTCGGGATTGTCAGACCATGAATTGACACTTAAAATTAGTGTTCCAGTAATGCTATTGAGAAACGTTGATCATACTGCAGGGTTGTGTAATGGAACAAGACTAATCATTATAAATCTTGGGGATCACATTGTTGAAACAATTTTTTTGAAAGGAAGCAATGTTGGAGAAATTGTTTTTATCCCAAGATTGTCATTAACTCTATCCGATGTAAGACTGTCTTTCAAGTTCCAGAAAGACAATTACATTACTGGTATCATATGCAATGACAATTAACAAGTGTCAAAGTCACTAATTGCACGTAGGTATTTTTTTTGAAAAAAATCAGTATTTAGTCATGGACAGTTATATGTTGTAGTTTCTAGTATAACAAATTATTTTTGGTTTGAAGATATTGATATGCGGTGAAGATGAAAAACCAACTAATAAGACAACAAATGTTGTGTATAAGGAAAAGTTTTAGAATCTATAATGATTAATTATATATTTATGTGTAATTGTTAATAAACCGATCCTCCTTATTTTGTTTATGTACGATTTAGTTGACGTGCGCTTAACGCACGGGTTAAAAAAAACTAGTTAGTATTAATATATATAACTTCTTCTATTGTCAATAGTAGAAGACTTATATTTAAAACCTCTTACAACTACTATTACTTCTGACCAATGTGGGACAAAACTCTTTAAGGTGTGACATTACTTCTAATGACTCATTTCTAACATCATACTTTAAACATTGATATCTTATTCATCCAAAACTTGATTTGGACGAATAAATATATCATTTTGATGCTCTTGCCGAGTAGAACGCATTTGCACAATTACTTTTGCTAACAAACAAATGACACATAAAGAAATTTGTGCCTCAAGTTTCACAATTTCTTTCACTAAAAATGGTAAAATTTTTAACAAGTATTATACTTTAAGTCTTAATATCTTATTCATTAAAAACTCAATTTAGACAAATAAATATATCATTTTGATGCTCTCACCAAGTAGAACACATTTGCGCAATTACATTTGCCAATAAACATATGACACGTAAAGAAATTTGTGCCTCAAGTTGCACAATTTGTTTCACTAAAAATACTAATTTTTTTAACAAGTATTATACTTTTGATATCTTATTCGTCCAAAACTTGATTTGGATAAATAAATATATCATTTCGATACACTCACTGAGTAGAACACATTTGCGTAATTACTTTCGCCAACAAACAAATGACACGTAAAGAAATCCATGCTTCAAGTTGCACAATTTCTTTCACTTTTTTTTTTTTTTGAGAAACAGGGGCGACACCCTGCTAGATTTTATTAATTATAAAAGGAAAATAACAAACTTGAGGGGGACAACCAGCCTTGCTCTTATAACTGGGAGGACAGAGGAGCCAGACCTCGAAAAGAAACAACCAACGAAGAAAACTAAGATAGCCTAACATAAGGGGTATCTCTACTATCAAGATGAAGAAGGCCTTTGATGCGGGGAAGAAGCGCAACAGAAGAGTCAAAAGTACGATCAATGCCCTCATCACAACCAAGGTTCACAAGCGCATCAACAACTGAGTTGGCCTCGCGGTAAATATGGCTGATGGAAAGGTTGGCCTCATTAAAAATTTCTATAATAGCCCGAAGCAAGTAGAGACTCTTCAGGGAGGCCGAATGATGCCCATAACACAATGCCGAAGATTCATAGAATCCACCTCAACAATAGAACCATAATTATGATTATCTGCCAACCAAGAAACCCTTTGAAGCAAAGCCCGGCACTCCGCATGAAAACTTGTGGAGTGACCATAGAAAGAAGAGAAAGCGAAAATCAGCCCACCATGACTGTTACGAATAATTCCTCCTCCCGAGCTTAAACCAGGATTGCCACGACAAGCACCATCAGTGTTAAGTTTGAGCATATCCCAGTGGGTTTCAGCCAATGAATAATCTGAATACATTTAGAAGAAACAGTTCCCAAACGCGTGGAAAAAATAGAGTCCCAATTATGCATTTTCGAGCAGAGACCGGCCGACTGTAAGATAGACTGGATCAGAAGATTGACACGGTTAAGAACAGCCCACTAAAGAGCTCGAGCGCCGTCATGAAGGCTGGAATTTCTAAACTTCCCCAGCTCCCAAAGGATCACCACGGGGGTGATTACATGCAATGCAAAATTTTCTTTAGACGGCCACCAACTTAAGCAACAATGATTGAGAAAATTGGTGGAGAATGAAAGACCACCCAACCTGTTATATTCAGACCACAAATATCAAGCCAAGGGACTATCCAAAAACACATGAGAATAGGTTTCTGTATTACCCGAGGAACAGCTAAGAACATCGAGAAACAAGAGGGATCCCTTTACTAATAATACACTCGTCAATAGGCAGCTTGTGAAGCCACAAACGCCACATGAACAGGCTGATCTGTCGAGGGATAAGCTTATGCCAAATGAACCTGGAAGATAGAGATACATGTCTAATGATACGGGCCACTTGCCAAGTAGAAGCTAGAGAAAAAATGCCTTTGTCTGTAACATTACAATGCACTGAATCTGGGGAATTGGAAATAAAAATGTCGTTCCTGGTCACCGAAACAGCAGCCTCATGCCCAATGTCCCGACGGGCTTCTTCTGAAAGATGGGTAGTGGATTAAAAGAGCTCATTCACTGAAACGAATCTAGAGGTTACTGGTTGCGGAATTCACCCCTCAGGAAGCCAACGATCCAGCCAAATAGAACACTGACCCTGGCCAACAATCCAATTGATATGCGATTCTACAATGTCCCTGACCTTCCACATTCTACGCCAAGTGTGTGAACCTCTAGATGAAGCAATCATCGGGTGAGCAATGGAGCAGTATTTTTGATTAATAAACCGGGTCCACAGGCTGCTAGTAGATCGAAATCTCCACCAGAGATGAATAGAAAAGGCACGGATAATATCAGAAATAGCATGAATACCAATACCCCTTTCAAGAACAGGCTTGTAGCATCGATCCCAGGTCACCCAATGAGCTTTAAGTTTTCTGTCAATAGAACCCCATAAAAAATAGGAAAACATCCTATTTATGTGCTTAATCACTGAAACAGGAGGGTCCAATATAGCAATCTAGTACATAACAATAGATTGCAGAACCGAGTTAATAAGTGTCACTTTACCAGCTTGTGTAAGAAACGCCCCCATCCAAGAGTTAATCTTATTCGGAATTTTTCCAATAAGCGGGTCAAAAAGGGATTTTTTTTCTTCCTTCCTTCAAAAAGAGGGCACCCCAAGTAAGTGACAGGGAGGGATTTATAAGGAAACCCAACATGACGCCGAATAGAAGAGATTCTAGCAGCCGATCGATAATGAATTAGAAACCATGAAGCAACTCTTTCCCTGGCTAACCATTTGTCCAGAACACTGCTCATATTTTTCAAGAAGAAGACGATGTTGAATGAGTGAGTTTTTGCTACCATTGCAGAATATAACAATGTCGTCAGCAAATGCCAAATCCGAGATGATAAGGCAGCCACTTGAGGAAGAATAAGCATGATTAGAATTAAGCTTGTTAAGGTCGCAGCTAAGAACTTCAGCCGCTATAATGAAAAGGCTAGGAGAAAGGGGATCCCCTTGCCTCATACCACGGGATGAAGGGAAAAATCCTGCCGAAGTCCCATTGATAGAGACCGAGAACCAATTGTTAGAGATCACCCGCCAAAGCATATCAATTAATATCTCACTAAAACCAAATTTACGAAGGACTTGGGTGAGATAAACCCATGACACCTGATCAAAAGCTTTGGCCATGTCTAGCTTGATGATAACATTGGATCCATTGACCTTTTTTCTTGAGTTGATGAGTCAATTCGTGGGCAAGTAAAAGGTTGTCTTGAATAAGTCTTCCCTTGGTAAAGGCACTTTGATTTTCGGATATGATATGAGGAAGAATAAGGGTAAGCCGGGAGGATAAAATTTTGGTAATCACCTTGTTACAAAAGTTACAGAGACTAATAGGCCGAAGGTCTTTGAACGAATCAACTTGACTAGATTTAGGAATAGTAATGATAAGGGTACTAGTCCAAGCTTTAGGAAGATCAAACTCGGCAAAAAATTCAGAAATAGCAAGGTGAAGATCTTTAGCGATAATGTCCCAACAAGACGTATAAAACTTACCCGAAAAACCATCTGGGCCAGCAGCACTGTCGCCGTTTAAGGAGAAGAGAATCTCTTTAATTTCCTCAAGAGAGGGGGGGGGGGAATAAGAGAGGAATTTTGATCCTCCGTTATCAAAGAAGGGAAAACTGAAAGAGGGCCTTCATCCATAGAACAGACGCTAGCCGTCAACTGATCCTTGTAGAAATTAATAGTGGCCTCCTTGATAGACTATTCAGAATCAACAATGTTGCCATGCATATCAGTAATACGGTGGATAGAAAGTTTGCTACGAGTTTGCTTGACAGAAGAATGAAAAAGTTTAGTGTTTCCATCCCCCTCTTGAAGCCATCGAAGATGCGATTTCTGCTTCCAATAATATTCCTCCAATTTAAGTTTATTTTTTAGAGTGGCCTGAGCAAGATGGAGAGCAGCCCAGTTAGCAGGACTGTTATCAGCTTCGTAGCAAATTTCTTTATCAAAAACATCATCTTCAGCCACCTTAACACCTTGAAAAATGTTGCCGAATATTGACTTGTTCTAGACCTTAAGAGCAGCTCTAACAGCCTTAAGTTTATTCAAAAAATGCACCAACGACCTGCCCTTAACATTGACTTGCCAAGCCTTAGAAACCGTGGCCAAGAAAGTTTGACGCGAAGTTCAAATATTCATGAATTTAAACTAAGGGGGTTTATAATCAGTGGAAGAGCAAATAGAAATAAGAAGGGGCGAGTGATCAAAGCAGGTACGGTTGAGATGATCCACCGTGGTTCTAGAGAAATTAGAAAGCCAGAAAGAGTTACAAACTGCTCTATCAATTCGTTGAAAAATAGTAGCGTGACCATCATGGTTGTTGCACCAAGTGAATTTACTACCTTGAAAACCCAAATCAGAAAGCCCAAAAGCATTAAGACACGCTTGGAATTTAAGGGCACCTTGTCTGTCCTATCCCGTGCCACCAATTTTTTCATGCTGATCAAGAATGATATTGAAGTCCCTAAAAACGAACCAAGGAGAACTAGCAAGCCCATCACTGAAATCAATTAACTCATTCCACAACTCTTGCCTCTCTAACGACGTGCATTTAGCATAGACAGTAGTGACGAACACCAGGTCAACCCATGAGTAGTGCTTAATACTGAGAGAAAGATGTTGCATAGAATCCAACACAATTTGACAACTAAAGGCAGATTTAGCTAAGATCCATATGGAACTAGAAATATTACAGAAATAGAATTTGAACTTCAACCATCTAGCAATTATAGGTAATTTAGACTTATCGATCATGGGTTCACATATAGAAATAAAAGAGATTTGATGCAAAGAAATTAGCCTTTTCAAACGAAATATGGTAGAATCATTACCCACTCCCCGAAGATTCCAAAAGAAGGTTTTAATTGACATGGGAAACTGAGGAGGAAGGACCAGATTGGGTTTTATCTTGCATTTGCGAACATGTAGTCCAACTTGTAGGCACAATAGGGGGTTTACGGGGCTTTTTCTTGGGGGAACCCGATGCCAAGTTAAGAGCTTCTAAGGCAGGGTTAACAGTGAGGGAGTCTTCATCCTCAAAAGATTGGAAGATTGCGAACCTATTAGGAGAAACAATGGGAGCACCATCCGAATGGGTGTCCAAGGATTCTTCAAAAACGGGTTCACTGCTGGTGGTACAGTTGGTATTATGAGTGTTGTTGGCATGAGATATTGGTTGTTGAGGATTATCCTCACTGATGAAAACGGGGTCAGTATCCTTGTGAACGGAACTCTTGAGGGTTTGTTTTTGTGGTTCTTGAGGTTTGTTCAAGTCAGAGGCGAGAGGATCCTGAGGAACATCTTGAGGCCCGTTTAAGGAGCTGACCGGAATGGTGGTATTAGGCCCTTGGAAATTATCATGTGATGGGTTTGGAGTGATGTTTTGTGTTGAGGCTTGAGGGACAGGAATCTCCTTAGGTTTCCAAACAGTGGACTTAGTTTGAGTAGGGTTTTCAGCAACCAAATTAACCTTAATAGAATTATCCTGAGCCTTAGATTTACCGTTGTCCTTAAGATGAATGAATATTTGCTTTGCAAGAAAATCCATCATGACCTTCTATGTGACATCCAGTACAATATAAAGGAAGTCGCTCAGCCTCAATCACCTGCCAGAAACCTTCCAAAATACCACTGTCAATCCATATACGTTTAGGAAGGGTTTTGGTTAAGTTAACCTCAATACAGATTCGAGCAACGCTTGACCTAGATAAGTTGGTTGTGGGAGAATCAATAATTAAAGGTGTACCAATCATATTGCCAATAGAGAATAATGCTTGCTTATTAAACAAATAGATAGGAAGGCTGGGGAGTGAAAACCACATCGGAACAATAGGACTTTCAATGTTTGATCTGAATTCTGGAGTCCATTTGAATACCCGCATAGGGAAAGAGCCAACATACCATTGGTCCTTAATCCAAAGGCGTTGAAAATCTACCTCGTGGTGAGTTTGAATCAGAACATGTTTCTGTCCAAATGACCAAAAGTCAGGAATTCTTTTCTCATTGTTTCTAAAGAAGGCCGGCCATGGGAGAACTTCCCAACAAGAGAAAACTGAAATGGCTTGGCGAAGGCTGCAACTTGGGCTGGAGAGAGTCGAAGAGTAGGCTCACCCTTATAGGTTGAGGGAGGGATAAATGAAAGATTGGAAGGGAGCGAAGAAGAAGAAGTGTAATCCGAAAAAAGAGAAGCAAAACATTTCTTTTGAGTGGGGGAAGAAGGAGCCGGAGGCGGAGGACCACCAGTCCCCACCTCGGCCGAGGCCGGATCCATGCAGGTAGGAGAAACCTTAGACGGCACATAAACCCCTAATTTCTTTCACTAAAAACATTAATTTTTCAACAATAGATGAGATGTATCCCATATTGGTCATAAATTGACATTGATTTTAAAAATACTATTATTAAGTACCAATAAAAGAGATGTATCCACTGGCGGATAGAAGAAGAAGGGTGTGGGGGCAGTTGCCCCCACTTGAAGAAAATTTTGATAAAGGATTTTTTTTTAATTTCTAATAATTAGTTATAATCTATACACTTTGCCCTCACCTGAATATAATCTATACACTTTGCCCCCACCTAAATAAATGATTTTTTTTTTACTTACCCAGTTACATGTGAAAATTTGAAACCAAAACCCAAATCCCTTTTCCCATTCGGCAGTCGCCCACTCGCCCTCGCCCAGCGGCCCTAGCCTTCTCCACTTCTCCAAACTCAAGTCTCCTTACTCCTTAGTCCCTCCGACAGCCGGTGAATCTTGGCGAATCGGCGATTGGCTTTGGCGAACGGCGGCGATTGGCGGCGAATCAGACTTCAGTTCAGCCGGCTAAGGCTTGGCCTCCACTCAGATCAAATCCGGCCGTGGCTGTGGTGTGGCGTGAGGTCGGGCTCTCCTCTCGTCCTCTCCATTCTCCAAGACTCCAATCCAACAAACAAATCCTTTTCTTTGCTTTCGATTCTTTAGCGTGCAGTCACTGAGTGAGGTCAGCCCCTATTCTAACTTTCTAAGCCCCTTTACCCAATTAGTCAATTACCCTATGGCCTATTCCCTATACCTTTACTTTACACTTTACAGTTTACAACTTTACATGAAATGAAAATTATGGAATTACATTTAGTCATTTACAGCTTTGAGCAATTGAGATTTAGACTTTAGTGCAACACTTTTCCTTTTGAGTTGACTTTTGGAATTTTGATTGTTAAATGAATAAATGTTAATTGTGATTGTGATTTTTTATTTGTGATTTAAATTTTAAAATTAAAATATGATTGTATGAATTTCAAAATTATAATTGTGGTTTAAATTTTAAAAATTAAAATAACCCTAATTTTTACTAAATTTGTGTGTTCAATAATTTGGTAAGAAAAGTATATTTATTTAATCTGAAATTAGGGCATTTTAATTTGGTGGTTGTAATTGTGTTACAAATGATGATGTAATTAAACGTTTTCAAAATATGAAAACGCGTAGGGGACAATTATGATTTGTAAACTTTATTAAATTTGTGCACCCGGTTGGAAAATTTTCTGCGTCCGCCATTGGATGTATCATACATTGGTTGGAAAGTGATGTTGGTTTTCAAAGTCATTTGATAAAAGATTTCAACCATTATTATCAATAGAAGATGTATATCTCACATTGGTTAGAAAATGATGTTAATTTTAAATTATTTCATATTATTACCAATAAAAGAGATGTATAACACATTGTTTAAAAAGAAAATGTTAGATTTTAAAGACTTTAGACTAAAAACTTTCACTTTTACAAAAGATGTATCTCACATTGCTTACAAAATATTTTACTATTATTATCAATAGAAAAGATGTATCCCACATTGGTTAGAAATTGATGTTATTTAAAAAATACTACTCCCTCCGTCCCTAATTTATTGTCCTGGTTGACCCGGTGCACCGTTTAAGAAAACCTATTTGACTGGATTATTAATATTGGTTTAATGTGTAGTTTCCTTTAAAGCCCATGTGCATGTGGCCCATAATTAAAGTGGAGTGAAAAAGTAAGGGTAAAGTGGTAAAAGTGATGTTCTAAAAAGGTAAGTTTCAAAGTGGACAATTATTTTGGGACGGACGAAAAAGGAAAGGAGGACGATAATTTAGGGACGGAGGGAGTATTATTAATTACCAATAGAAGAGATATATCATACAATTGTTAGAAAGTGATGTTGGTTTTTAAAGTCTTTTGGTAAAAGACTTCTACCATTATTACTAGAGGTGACAAATTTTTCTCACACCCATTCGCCCGCACAAAGATAAATTATTTTGCAACACCAATTTCCAAATAATGTCTCTCTATTTTTTTAAAGAATTTTCATTGTAGTTTTTAAAAAGTTGATGAATGTCAAATTTTTAAACGAAAAATAATGTACGGGCATTCATTTCAATGTAATATTGATATTTATGAAATATAAAGAATGTCTCTCTGTCGCGTTTAATCTCACAATCTCAACCGTTTTTATCACGTTACAGTTATTTGCGAAAAATAGTTACTCTTTTACTGAGATATTACGATTTTACAGTTAATATTTCACAGTTTTACAATTTTATGGTTGCGAAAATTTGTATTTCACAGAATCATGACGTTTATCGGTATCAAAATATTAACTGTACATTAAGATAGATTATTAACTGTACATTATGATTCGTGACAAATTTGTATTTACTTAAGTTTCTCTTATCAAGGGGCCCATAAATATTATACTCATGTTATGTAGGATGGACAAATTATATCTACATCGTTCATATCCCTCAGCAAGATCGACGAGGTTTGACATAGACGCCAACTTGGTCGATTAGACGGCGACGAAGAAAATCACGGCGGTAGAGAGGGCCTAGCGCCTAGGCGGAGCTACGCGGGAGTTTTAGAACACTAGCCATATTTGCTTTATTTTCTGTTTTTATATCTGAAAAAAGAAGATTTTATTGCTTTTTAGATACCGCACACACGCGTATAAATATATTCCGAACTGCTACCCTACACCATGGCCAGCCTACCCCTTACATAAGTCATCGTTACAATACATGTAGATTTTCAGGACACTTCGAAGATTGACCGGTTTTTGCATCTTTGAATCGTGAGTCAGCCCCTTTAAAAAAGAAATTATGATAAAAAAATGATAAAAATATATTAATGCGCAAGTCAAAAAAATATATAGTAAAAAAAAAAGATGTGCAAAGAAAAAAAATAAATACGCAGGGGCTGATTTATTATTCTCTGATTCTCGACCTAGATCATTTCGAATGGTGGATCCTGGAAAGAGTATAGGCCCTTCGCCTGGGATCAGCCCGATCCTGCGGAGTCGAAAGGCAGGTGGAATACGTTGGTCCTATATTCTGGAGAAAGAATCCACTGTTCCAGGAAAAAGTCATAAGACTGTCAAAATTAAGCAGGTGCTTATCCGGTCAATTGTAGGGAAAATAAATAATAATAATAAAATACTAATAAAGGCACGCTGTACTCCAAGCCCAGAAAGCCTTCAACCATCCTTCTGATACCTCAAAACTCATTTTCCTTAGAAACCTGGCCCGAATTTGGAAAGACAGAGATAGTATTGGTCGGTTGATACGGGATCTGTCTGAAAAGCGGTCGAAAAAGACGTCGAGAAAAGGCGAGTCGTTCGGAGGGTGCAGATCCGAGCGGTATGGAAGCGAAAGTGGCGATCGGCTATGGATGCGATAGGGGGGCTCTAGGGTATGCTCCGACTTCGGCTATGCAACAGTGGCTAGACCAAAATCTAGATGCACGAAATGATCGCTTGCTAAGCCAAATAGCAAGTCTTATGGAAGGTCCAAAGCCCAGTGGTGAGGTAATCTTTTCCCATGCAGTTCCCCAAGAAGCATCAACCTCCCATGTGCCTCCAAACCCAAACCCTCAGCCAAACACCAACCCACCAAATACTGCCACTACCCCAAATCTAAATCCTCCACCAAGCCCCTGCTACCCAAATATCAACCCTTACCCATCCCATCCTCCATACTCTTTCCCAAGCACCAATATTCCCCAAAGCCCAAATGACCTCCCTTTTCTCATAACCAACCCGCTCCAAAACAACCCACATATGGACCCAAAAAGCTATAACCCGCTAGGCCAAGTTACCACTTATTTACCTCCTAATGATCCTGGCTGCCAAACCGAAATCGCCAATAATCCACCAGCCCAGAATCCTTATCGAGCCCAGAACCCTTATCGAGCCCAGAATCCTTATCCTGCCCAAAATCCCTATCCTGCCCAAAATCCTTATCTTGCCCAAAATCTCTATTCTGCCCAAAATCTCTATCCTGCCCAAAATCCTTACCAGATACCGTAGCCAGAAATTAACCCAGCCTTCCCTAATCCTAATAGCATATACCAAAAACTAACTCCCCCAGCCACCAAAATGGAGGCTGACATGGAAAACATGAAAAGCATGATGCTCAAACTTCTAAATAAATGGGAATTTTCTACGCGGGCACTGGCATTACAACCTTCAGCAGTATTGCCTTCAAAATTCAAAATGTTCGACATAGGAAAATTTGATGGGACTGGATGCCCTATATCCCATTTAAAATCTTATTCCACTGGCATGCAATCAAGGGGAGCTAGCTTTGAAGCTATGGCTTCCAATTTTCACCTTACCCTAATAGGGGCAGCCAAGCAATGGCTAATGTTGATAGGTAGTAGCACCATGAATACTTGGGACCAGATAGCTGAAGGGTTCCTTGAAATGTACAAGGACAATACCAGCCCTGAAAATAAAAGAGACCTTGAGTCGTGCACCCAAAGGGAAAAAGAAACCTGTGCTGAGTTTGTAGTCAGGTGGAAAAAAAAGTTGGTCCAGACATTTGACAGACCTGATCCAGCTGAGTCTTCCTGGATGTTCATTAAAAATCTCCAACCCATATACCTGGAACACATGCGGTATCTCCCCTATAGCAATTTTAAAGATATAGTGGAGATAGGCACCCGTATTGATGAAGATATACAGACCGGGCAATTAAAAGTCAATACGCCCCCTAGTTATTTCTGTTACTCTAAAGGAAAGGTAGCCGCACCAGCACCAGCCATCAATATGGTAGGAAATGCCTTAGCCCCTTTTCCTACCCAAAGCTATAGCACTGTTCCATGGTCCTACCGTCCTACGGATCAGACAGGTCTGTCAACGCAGTCGGAGGGAATAATGGCCCAAACATAAATTTCAGAAATCAGAACAGGGGGAACCGGTATTATGATGAACTGCAAGCTCCCCAGTCTGTGATATTGCAGGGGCTAATGGCACAGGGAGTGTTAAAGACTTTGGAAGGTTATAAGCCACCAAACTCCCTGCCCAGGACTTGGAATCATGCCCAGTACTATGAATACCATCGCTGCAGTGGTCACCTCACCGATAAATGCTATATACTCAAAGATGCTATCCAGGACCTTATAGATGATAAGGTTATTGAAAAGCCTCCTCCCAAACCAAATATAGTCAATAACCCTCTACCTCAAATCAATATGATTGAGGTTGATGAAAAAATTTGTATACCCAAGTTTGAAATAAATAAACATCCATTACCATATATCCTTGTTCCTTTTTCTCCATCCCTATCCATAAAAGAGCCTAGCTGCAATATGCTCTCTTAGGACACTATCCTGGGTAGCCAAAATACTTGCAATATTGAAAAAGCCGCTTCGGTCGGTGGGGATGTTAGCCACCTTACCCGATCTGGCCGAGCCTACCAACCAAACATGGAAAGAAGTGAGCACTCTAGTAAAGACCAAGAAACAGATACTAGGGCTAAAACGGTGGAAGATACTTTATTAGCTCAGATGAAGAAAACTCAGGCCAACATATCCATCTGGGGCTTGCTTTGTGCTTCTAAAACCCACCGTGATACACTGGCTAAATCTTTAAGTCAGGTAGTTATTCCTATTGAAACCTCCCCAAATGAACTCACTCAAATGATCGGAAACATTCACTTTGAGAATGTGATAATGTTTACTGATCTAGATTTGCCAAGGAAGGAACCAACCACATTGATGCTCTCCATATCACTATGGGAATAATGGAAAAACGGGTTCCCCGAGTTCTGATAGACAATGGGTCCTCTCTGAATGTATGTCCCACTAGCACGCTGACCAAACTGGGAACGAAAATATCAGAGCTTGCTCCTTCATCGCAGACATTAAGAGCATACGACAACACTAGTCGATGTGTCCTAAGGGTGGTCACTTTAATGCTGACTATTGGGCCATTAAACATGCCGGATGAGTTCCAAGTCTTGGACATACCAGCCACTTTTAGCTTGTTGTTGGGACGCCCTTGGATTCATGGGGTAAAGGGGGTAGCCTCTTCATTGCACCAACGTGTCAAATTCATCCACGATGACCATATAGTGATTATTCTGGCTGTTAAGATCGTGGAAAACAGAGAAAGCGAGGATATCCCGATCCTCGAGATAGAGCATGAAGACACTGGTATTTTCCTCAGTGACTTCGAGGATATCCCCCAAGCTGTGGTCAACGCCATTGAATATGACCGAGAAACTGACATCATCGGAAAGAAAGCCACCTCCCTAGGAAACATGGTCCCTTTAAACATGTTTCGAAAAATGAATTATATGCCTGGTCTGGGTCTCGGCAGAAATCAGCAAGGACTTATTAATTTAGTCCAGGATGAACTTAAGGAATGTATCCCTCCTTTTGGTCTAGGATACACACCGACTCCTGTTGAAGTAGCCGCAGTCTTGAAACAAAAACGTGTGAAAAGAAAGGCACTAAAAGAAAAGCATCCTTACAAATATCCCCCTCTCCAACCATATAGAAAAACCTTAAACGGTTATTTTGTGAGGAAAGGGGAAACAGAAGCCTATCTCATGTTTCCTGAGCCCTGGATAGACCAGAATGGGAAAAGATGCCCTGGTTGGGAAATCTTTAAAGATGTCAGTATCCTTACAAATAAAATGGAACAGGTTACCCTAGAGCCCTGTGGCACTTCATATAAGACTGTCACTATTGAAAATACTTGGTCTATAGACCAAGATGATTATGCTCTGGCCTTATTAGATGACGATGGTCTAGGAGACAGCTTCCTAGGTATGATAGACGGAGGCACAAATTATGAAACGCTCCCTGCTGAGTTTGAGCTTATTACTAATAAGCCTCTGCAGAACTGGTATACTACTACCGGCCAGCTTTTGACGCCCACAGATCTGGTGGACCGCTTCAGATATACTATACCTATTCCTCCCCCTAGCTTTATGGATTGGTCATCTACCGATCCGCTCCCTAAAGTTGAGGATCTCAAACCCTAGGTCCTCAACAATTTAAATAACCCTGTACGGTTTGCTTTTAATGATAATCTAAATGTCTTTGCTTATTCCTTAGTTGCACCTACATTAAAAAACGCATTAAATAATAATAATAATGAGTCATTTAATAAAATGGACCAAAAAAATTATTTGCTTGAGCTTGTAAAGTCAGTTGAGCACCAAAAACAACATCATTCATTAGCAGCAACTGAAGACTTGTCCACTATCAATCTGGGGCTGGACAATGAAATAAAAGAAATCAAAATTGGCAGCTACCTGCAAGACTCTGAAAGGGTAGCACGCATTGGTCTCCTCAAAGAGTTCGTGGACATATTTGCATGGTCCTACGAAGATATGCCCGGGCTAGACCCAGCCATAGTCGAACACCAGATCCCCATATATCCGGATGGTCGACCAATCAAGCAAATGCTCCACCGGATTAAGCCGGAATGGTCACTACAATTGAAAGAAGAAATCATGAAACAGCTGCACGACAAGTTTATTCGGGTAGTTGAATACCCGATATGGCTGTCCAACATAGTGATCGTTCACAATCCCAACGGGAAGGCCCGGATCTGCGTAGATTTCCGCGACCTCAATAAGGCGTCGCCCAAAGATGACTTCCCTCTACCCAATATTGATATTGTGGTAGACGACGTTGTCGCTCATAAAATCAAATCTTTCGTCGATGGCATGCTGGGCTATAATCAAATTAAAATGGCAGCAGAGGACTAGGAGAAAACCTCATTCACTACTCCTTGGGGGACCTACTGCTACAATGTCAAGCCGTTTGGGCTAAAAAATGTTAGGGCTACTTATCAAAGGGTTGCCACCACTCTCTTCCACGACATGATCCATAAAGAAGTGGAAGTCTATGTCGATGACATGATCGTACACTTCAGCGATTGCAAACGGTGCCCATATCAAAGACCTTCGAAAGGTTAAGGAAGCACCGGATGAAGCATAACCCCACCAAATGCACATTTGGGGTTACCAAAGGCAAGGTCCTAGGATTCTTGGTGACCGAGCACGGCATCGAGATCGAGCCAGCAAAAGTCAATGCCATCATAGACATGCCACGGCCAAGAACTCCAACCGAAGTCAAAGGCTTCCTAGGCCGATTGCAGTACATCAGCCGTTTCATCAGACAGCTGACATTTATATGTGAGCCCCTCTTCAAACTCTTAAAGAAAAATATTGACCAAGTCTGGGATGAGAAATGCCAGCTAGCCTTCAAAAAACTAAAAGCCTACCTTACCAATCCACCTGTGCTAGCTCCGCCCCATACACATAAACCTCTTCTCATATATTTAACCATCACAGACACGTCGGTAGGGGCTATGCTTGCCCAAGAAAAAGAAAATTCCTATATTGAAAATGTCATATACTTCATAAGTAGGAAGCTGCAAGGAAGCGAGCTAAACTATTCAACACTGGAAAAAAGCTGCACCGGCCTAGTCTGGGCCACGCAAAGGCTCAAGACCTATCTGCGAGGACAATCCATCAAGCTCGTCTCCAGAATGGATCCTATAAAGTACATCTTCGGCAAGCCATCACTTTCCAGCCGACTGGCTAAGTGGTCATTCCTTCTCAACGAGTTTGACATAACTTATCTGTCCTTAAAAGCAGAAGATGCAACTGAGCCTAGTTTCCCAGACGAAGGTGTCCTGGAAATTACTGACCATGACACCAGCTGGCAGATGTTCTTTGACGGAGCCGCAAATAAAAGAGGCTTTGGCATAGGAATCTTGCTAATTGACCCAGCTGATTCCCACACACCGTTGGCTATAAGGTTGGAGTTCGAGTTTGAACAATACAACTGAGTACGAAGCGTGTATTGCTGGCCTAGAAGAAGCTCTCCAGAAGGGAGCCAAAGACTTGGAAGTCTACGGGGACTCTGCTCTGATCATAAACCAAGTCGAAGGAAAATGGAAGACCCAGGATCCCCAGCTGCAGCTCTATCATGCCAAACTGACAGCACTTGCCACCAAATTCGATTCTATCTCGTTTCATTACTTGCTGCAAGACAGGAATCAATTTGCCGATACATTAGCCATTCTAGCATCACTGGTCCAAATTACTGCAGAAACTAATGTTCAGCCATTCGTAGTCGGGAAAAAGGTCACTCGACATATTGTTTCAA
Source organism: Codonopsis lanceolata (assembly GCA_013146195.2). Classification (NCBI taxonomy): domain Eukaryota; kingdom Viridiplantae; phylum Streptophyta; class Magnoliopsida; order Asterales; family Campanulaceae; genus Codonopsis; species Codonopsis lanceolata. The sequence goes on from CM028381.1 coordinate 63,506,606, forward strand.
GATTAGCGCAACCCCTGAAGCAAATCACGAGCCTTGGTATTCTGATATCCTGAACCTGCTTCAGAAAGGGATCTATCCTTCCGGCTTAGACTAAAGGGGGAAAGTCTCTCTGCGGAGATGGGCATCGCAATTTGTATACAGTGGTGACAGCCTATATAAAAGGCATTATCAAGGACTTAACCTATTGTGCGTCGACCAGGTCCCCACATGAATGGCCATATGCTGTCCAAGAAAGTTATCCGGTAAGGGTACTATTGGAGTACGCTTGAAACCGATTGTATTCGATGGGTGTGTCAGTGCGACAAGTGCCAACGTTTTGCAAATCTATAGCACGTGCCCCCACACATTCTATACAACTCCATAGCCCCATGGCCCTTCTCAACATGGGGAATCGATGTCATAGACCAAATTCACCCGAAGGGATCAAATGGCCACGAATATGTCCTAGTAGCCGTCGACTATTTCACAAAGTGGGTAAAAGCCTCTTCCTACAAAATTCTGAATGCCCGAAAGGTGTCCGAATTCATCCGGACCAATATCATATATCGATACGGAGTACCTTTCGAGATAATCTCCGACAACAGCACACATTTTGAAGGGGACGTAAATCGTCTGCTCGACGAGTTCAAAATCCAAAGGCATAAATCCTCCCCCTATCGATCGCAAGCAAATGGTGCCGTTGAAGCAGCCAACAAAACACTGGAAAACATCATCAGAAAAATGGCTGATACAGGAAGAGACTGGCCTGAAAAATTGCCACTAGCCCTCTGGGGCTATCGGACGTCCGTCTGCACACCCACTGGGGCTACCCCTTATTCCTTGGCATATGGCATGGAGGGTGCTGCCTATTGAAGTTGAAATTCCATCATTAAGAGTGATGATGAAATCCGACATATCAGAAGTTGATTGGGTGAAAGCGTGATATGAAGAATTAGCCCTAATTGATGAACGACACTTGCTAGCCCTGGAACATACCCGAGCATATCAAAGGCGGATAGCCCGGGCCTTCAATAAAAAAGTTAAAGGCCGCGACATCCAAGTCGGAGACTTGGTGCTTTGAGAAAAACCCCCTAGTTATGTTGATACTAGGGGACAATGGAAATCTCCATGGATGAGACCATATGTTGTTAAAGAAATCCGGTCAGGAGGTGTCGTGCTCCTCACGAACCAAGAAGAAGAAGACCTTGTTCATCCCTTCAATCTCGACAAGCTAAAAATGTATTATGCTTGAGCCAATCTAACTGGCAGGTTCTTCTCTTCCCAGCTCGCTAGGCTGAAAACCTGAAAGGGCGGCCTAGACAAAAATTAGAGCAAATAAAAAAAATAGTAAAAAGGAGAAATAAGGGCTCGCTAGGTTGAAAACCCAAAAGGGCGGCCTAGGAAAAAATTAGAGCATAAAAAAAATCAGGAGAAAAGGGGAGGGAAGGCACTCTCTGAATTCTCAGCATCATACCTCTAGTCTTCAGCATGCAAGGGGCTCGACTGACAAAATAAAGAGAAAACCACGGAAAAAAGCTCGCATTAAAATACTAAAATATAATATTACAGGTCTTAAGGTGCAACTTAGGAATAATTGCTAAAGAAATCTAGATTATGTATTATTTACCTGTACATATCTATTACTCTACTGCTTTTACCCCCCTTGTTCCTCCAACTATACTTCGTTTGCAGCTCTAGCCCCGAAGCTGTCCATCAGTGCCTGCGGCGTCCGCCCAGCTGGGCCCATACACTCCTTCTGCGAGGCGCAGAAGAAGCTCTAGTCTCATCCGCATGAGAGCCTCCAGAAGTGTCCTCGTCCTCTTCATCGTCAGCATCACCATTGCCCTAAACACCCGGACGACTTGGGATCTGACCACTACCTGTTACTCTGTCTGATCGTGAAAAATAAAATAAAATGAAAAGGCTAAAAGGTGTAGCTTCGCAACAATTATATGGCTGAGAATAGGAGGAGGTGGCTGCCTTTTCCTCCCCGCATATCATCAGAAAAGCCCGTTCGAGCCCAAAGGTCTATTCTTTTAAAATCCGTTTCTGAAGAACAGCGTGCCATTACCCTTAGATATTGGTATAGCTTTATTTTGTGCATACATTTTGAGTCTGCATTTGTAATATATTACATCATATAAATTGTATTGCATTGCATAATAATTATTTGTATAGATTTTTGTACAAAAACAAAACAAAAAAAAGAAAAAAAGGGAGGAAAGCTAATAAGTGCAGGCATCAAAGAACTAATGGGAACGAGAAGACTGGCTCCTATCAAGACCACCTCCCATAACCCAAGGACCCTCTGTGCCGCCAGATCTGTATGCTCTTCCTCTACCCCGAGCACGGCTCAACTCGGCATCCGCATCATCGTCACCATCATCCCGGCGCCTGATCTGTCGTACCGCGTCGTTCCCCTTGCAGGAAAGCTCGTCCACAAGCTTTTGATAAAGCTTGTTAATGCTAAAAAAGCCCCGCAGCAGCCTTTTGTAAGTAGACACGTTCACTTGAAAAAAATAGTGAGACAGCAAAAAGAAATATATTAGTCTCCAAAAATATATATGCATCATAAAAAATGAATAAAAAATGATAATGAATGAAAATATATGCATGATGAAAAAAAAAAAAAAGATGCAAAAGTGTAATGTGTTTACCGAACGGGCCTGCTCCGGGACTCGACGCTCCTCGGGAATATCAGCATCGGGAAGGACTTCCTCCACCATTCGACCACCCCAATGATACTGAAAGGTGGAGAAAACATCATCAGGCTCGGTGAATTCCAGATTCTCGTCGAGAGACGGGATGGAGGGCCTTGGCCTAGCAGAAGCATCAGAAGCCCGTCTGGGTGCAGCAGGAGCAGGAGGGGGAGGATGCAAGACGGTCCTCAGGAAATCCTCATAAGCCATAGCCGAAAAATCAGTCGGAGGCATGAGAAATTTCGACATGTATTGATACATGTTCGGCAAATGGTCCGGCTCTATCACCCAAAAAAGGAGGCCTAGGAGGCGCCACTGGAGGCATCAAAACTGGATAATGCTGGCGATTGACCCGCTCGCCCATATATAAAGAATCGACCATAATGGATACCATCAGTATCCAACATCGGCTCAGCCCTAAAGCCACAGCATAATGTCCCTCCAGGCCTTCCCAAGGAAGAAAGTGCATTGTGCCTGCACTTGAGCTAGCAATTCGCTCCTGCACTCTCTCCTTCTTTGAGCAGCTGTCGTCCTGGTCCGGCCGAACCCTTTTCTCATCCACAAATTAAGTCAAGTAAGGTGGCTGGTGGAAACGCTAGCGTAGCCGACCCGACATGAAGTGAAAAAATGAAAAGGCCCAGACCTGCAAAAAAAAAAAAATTCATCAGCAATGGAAATATATACGATACAAAAAATATATATACGATGAAAAAAAAGAGAAGCATACAAAAAAAAGAAGGAAAAGGCATATACCTCCCACGCCGGGGCAAACCCATTCATAGTCAGTGAGTCGTTGCGACTGGTCCTATCCATTGAGGCATAAAGCTCGGCCAGGCCTGCTTGCCCCCAATCATAATTGGCCATCTACTCAAAATCTGCCAGGCATGCCAGGACAGAAACTCTCAAGGTGGTAGAGTAATTGGCAACAAGTGACGTGCCTAGGAAAAAGAATAAGAACGCTCTAGCAGCGCAAGCCACGGCTACGGGGTCATTTTCTGGGACCCGCCCTGCGTTGTCCAGAAGCCATTTCCGCACGCTGCCAATATAGATCTCGTCGGCGGATTTGTATTCTGGCTCAAAGCCCAAAAGGTCCTCCACCTCGTCATGGCGCTAACGAAGAGTATAGTCAGGCGCCAAGGTCCAACCAATGCTGGTAGGAAGGCTGGTGATAGCAGCGAAGTCAGAGGGGGTCATGGTCGCCTGCCCCCAACTGAAGTGGAATGTGTGGGTCGTATCCCACCAGTAATCCCGTAGCACCTCAAATACGGGTAAAAAGCTCGAAAAGGGGTGGAAGGCATGCAGGAAAGTGCTAAACCCAGAACCTTCTACCAAAACTTGTGCCGCCTTGGGCAGCAAGCGATAAATATCTGACACATTGGCACAAGTTGCTCGAACCCGTTGCAAGGGCCTGCGAATCTAAAAAAAAAAAAAGAAAAGAGGAAAAGGTAAGTTTACTATCTTTTATTTTCCTTGCATAAATGAAAAAAAAAATGATAGAGAATAAGCATGTTGCATGCATCGTATTTTGTAAATCATAGAATTGCACCATAATAATTTCGTGATGCATTTTCAAAAAAAATAAAGAGAAAGAAAAAAAAACACATCATTTTGCATGTAAGAAAAAAAAATATAAGCATTTGGCATCCATGCATAAAAATAAAAATAATAATAAAAAAATGCATCTTTTAGCATTTGAAATATATTTTGGCATCACGGCGATAAATATATGTATATATTGCATTTAGAAATTTTAATTGCATTCTCGGCATCATCATAAAAATAAGAAAAAAAAATGCATTTGTGCAATTAAATTTTGTTCGGGCATCATAAAAAAAATGATTATCTTTATTGCATTTTAGCATTTTCAAAATTTTAATTTGCATCTTTAGCATCCCATAAAAAAAATGATGCATCTTTTTACATTTAAATATGTATTTTGGCATTCTAGGCATCATAAAGTGTATGTTTCGCATTTGAAAATATAACGCATTTTTCGCATGCATGAAAAAATAAAAATAATGCCCATGTATCATATTAGCAAGCATCGCATAAATTTTTCTGGGTTGCATTTGCATCAAATAAAATGATACATGCCTGCATTAGTCATTTATCATTTGCATTTATTATCCAAATAACCGCATTATAGCATTAGCAAAAACAAAGTAAAAATGTCGCCAATAATGAAAAAAAAAATATTCTCATGGCATTTATTATGCCTCTGCAGCATAGGCATGCATAAAAAGTAATTTTTAGTGCATAAAATATATCTGTTTTATCATGCATGCATCCGAAAAAGCGTCCGAAAATATACCCGAAAAAAATTGCATTATATTCCGAAAAGTCTGTTTCATAGGCATATAGCATATAAAAATATTTTGTTAGCCTAAGCATGCATCATATAGCCCAAATTGCATTAATAGTATAAATCATGCATTGTAGGGTCAAATAGTGCCCACTAGTTCAATTATGCATCGCAAAAATAAATTTTATAAATTTCATGCATCATCACCAAATTGCATCATTTTAGTATAAATATTGCGTGCATAAGCATTATAAGCAGAGTCATGAATGCTCCAAAAAGCCAAAGCAGTGCTAAAATCTAGCAGATCTGAGAAATTTTCCAAGTGGGTTAGAAAGAAAAACTTACAAAAGAACTTGGAAGGTTGGACACGTGACTGTTCCAATCACGATGGATATTACCCCAATCATCCTTGGAGTAGCGGTATCTGATATAATTTCGGGTCAAATGAAGAAGTTCCCTCCTCCTCTCGCCCGATTCTGGATGCATTGGAGCCTTCCCCTTCCTAGATCGAGACGAAGAAGCCATCTGCTAGAAAAAACACGCAAATTGGCGGGAAAAAAATGAGAAAAGGAGCAAAAATGAAGAAATAAACAAAGCAGCAGCAATAGCCGTCGCTGAAGCAGAAGCAGAAGAAAGTTGAAGAAGAGAAGAAGCAGTAGCTTCTTCCCCTGCTTGCCCGTCCACTTAAAGGGTGGAAAAAGGAATTTTTCCTTTTTCCCCCTCCAAAGTTTAAAGTTGCGACACCTAAGTCCCCGAATTTCAAAAGCTGCAAAATGACCCCTGAAGCTTAACGGAAAGTTAACGAAAGTAATTTTGTTAATCAAATTCGACGGCCATCCATCCAAGAGCAAGGGAAAAGTTGTATCCCCAGTAGATCAGCCGCAAAATAAGCAAAAAAACCAGAAAAAACGGTGGTAAAGGTAAGAATTTTGTAAAAATAAAACTTGCATAAGAAAAAGAAAAGAAAATAAAAAGTAAGCATGCAAAATAAGAAAAGAATAAAAACATGGCAAGCATGCGAAGAAAAAAAAAGCAAAGTGCAAGCAAAAGAAAAGAAAAAAGAAGGAAAAAGAAAAAAAAAAGAGAAAGAAAATGCAAAGGAGAATATATATGTGCATGCAGCAAAATGCAAAATGCAAAAAAAAGAAATATATATGCATGCAGTAAAATTCAAAAAAGAAAAAAACAGAAAGGAAAAAATGCATGCAAAAGAAAAAAAAAGAGAATATACATGTGCATGCAACAAAAAGAAAAAAAAAGAACTACAGCAGTAAAAAAGAGAAGATTTCCAGCCAAGGCCGGAAACTGCAGCAGCAAAGAAAGAAGAGAAGATTTCCAGCCAAGGCCGGAAAATGTAGCAGCAAAAAGAAGAAAATTTCCAGCCAAGGCCAGAAATTGCAGCATCAAAAAGAAGAGAATTCCAGTTGAAGCCGGAAATGCAGCAAAGAAAAAAATCCCCAGCATGCAGCAAGAGTAGCAATAGCAGCAGCAGAGACAGAAGTTGCAAAAGCAGCAGCAAAGGTAAGAAAAGGTAAGTATTTTTCCCTTTTCTATGCATTTGTGTTGGTGTTTGGAAAACTTTCCCTGAAAGGGCAGGCAACCCCGGATCAGAGGGAAAGGCTTTGTTCTCCAACGAAGGCTGAGTTCCTGAGGAGGCAGTGCATTCCATGCATTTGTGTTAGTATTTGGAAAACTTTCCCTGAAGGGGCAGACAACCCCAGATCAGAGGGAAAGGCTTTGTTCTCCGACGAAGGCTGAGTTCCTGAGGAGGCAGTGCATTCCATGCATTTGTGTTGGTGTTTGGAAAACTTTCCCTGAAGGGGCAGGCAACCCCGGATTAGAGGGAAAGACTTTGTTCTCCGATGAAGGCTGAGTTCCTGAGGAGGCAATGCATTCCATGCATTTGAGTTAGGTGGTTGGAAAACTTTCCCTTAAGGGGCAGGCAACCCCAGATCAGAGGGAAAGTCTTTGTTCTCCGACGAAGGATGAGTTCCTGAGGAGACAGTGCATTCCAGGCATTTGTGTTTGTTCCCCAGCAGAGGTGAACTACCTTCGGTCTGATTCCTTGGATAAGGATACGTAGGCAGCCTATTTCGGTAGGCACGACCGTTGCGGCATGCTTGTTTTGGTTTTGGCCTGAACTACGTTTTGATCTGATTTCCTTTATTAAGGGATACGTAGGCAGCCTACAGTAGTAGGTCCGACCATTAGAGCATTTTATTACATATCTGCTTAAAAACTACGATAACCTGCTATAACCGACTAAATATGTCTAGGATATGGAGATTTGGTTTGCATTATAAACTGTTGCATTATAACTATAACCTGTTGCATTTCTCTCCTATTATAATTGAACGAAATTGGAGAGTCTATTTCTTATCAACGATGTTCGTCTACTCAGTAAGCCTCGGGTTACACGTAGACTCCATCGTTGAGGGGTTCTGTAGACACCCCAATTTTGTACCCCTGGTATGTAACTCTGGCATGTGATATAAAGACCTGTTAAAACTTAACAAATGTCAAGTTACAGGATTTAAAAATGCAAAAGGCAAAGCAGGATGCACGAAACAGTAAAATGCAAGGGCTAAAAGTGCAAAAATTGAAAGATGAATAATGGGCTGGCGCGGCCTAAAGGGATCCTTGGCACGACGCCCAGCTAGCATATTGGCCGAGCCCATGGTGCTACAGTGTGCCTTTCAGTTAACGCATTGTGCAACTTCTGATGCACGGTGTACAAGGAAATGAAACGCCAAGAGTAAAATTGTAATCCCTAATGAGTCCTCTTCTCAGCCTATAAATAGAGAGTTCGGGGTCCGCCTTCAGTACACCGATCAGTGATCACAAACTCTCCGCGTCCTCGTTACGCTGAGAGAAAATAGAGCGAGAGCGATAGTGAGTCCTTCCTTAAAAGCCTCGAAACCCTGCCAAAACTCCGCCAAACCTAAAACCAAACGGTCAAAGTGATCCCTAGCCCTCTAGTTAGGTATCCATCCTATTTCCCCGATCCAAAAACCTTGGAAAGAGCAGTTGCTCTGCCCGAGTGAAAAGGCCAAAACCACCAAAAATAAGTCGTTACTATGCCCAAACCGCAGCAGCAGCAGCATAAAAAGACACACACACTCTCTCTCTCGAGAAGGACTGAGCGAGCACACTACGCTCTAAAAGGTAAAGCCTTTAAGGGCGTTTGGATCTAGTGGGGCGTCGCAACACTCCTTTCTTGCACTTTTTCGTTTTCCCCTAAAAAAAGGATAATGGGAATGAAAGGGTGATGTATTCTTATATCCTGGTATCCCCTAAAAAAGGGATAACATGATATAGAAAACCCAAAGCACTCGTAGTGATCCAAAATAGGCCATAAGGCAATTTTCACAAAATCCATAGTGGGGCCTCGCAACATCCTTTCTTGCACTTTCCCGTTTTCCCCTAAAAAAGGGAGAATGGGAATGAAAGGGTGATGTATTCATATATCATGGTATCCCCTAAAAAAGGGATAACTTGATATAGAAAACCCAAAGCTCCCATATTGGACCAAACACTCACTGAAGTTACCGAGGCGTATTCAACGCGCTATTTTAGACAGCATCCGCACGTACGCGCACCGCTATCCAAGGGCGCGCGGGGCGCGGGCGCATCTCCCGGGAACCCACAGTACCTCATCGTAACCAAAGGGCACTTTGAACAATACTATCGTGGTCAATGTATCATACACATGCATCCAAAAAATACAATCGTGAAAATTATCTATTGAAGGTCTACGAAGCGGCACCGGTTCCATAACATATCCTTATCCAATGTGATTTATTTAAGCACTTATGTGAAAATAACGTGCATCGCGACATGAGAACTACGTGCTTGTATGACCTTGCTTGATAATCAAATATGATAACGTGCTATGTATGCCTTGTATTATATCCTGTCATGCATATTGGTGACTTACAAATTCTTTATGACTTACCCCCTTCCTTTTACTATTTTAGATCCTAACCGTCGAGGACCGTCTCGTTGAGGTTGCTCGTCCTCTCTTTTCTGTGATCGCGCGCCTAGAGGTTGTAGCGTTGGCTCTTTTGATTTCTCTTTTGCAAGGACGCTTGGGTTAAAGTAAGTCACCTAGACTTCGCTTGGGAATGTGTAATTGAGTAGCTTGTACTTGTTGTAGACTAAGACTTACAGCACTACTTATGTTTCTAGTTGTTTGCTGGCACTTGTAGGCCAAGCCTTGCTTGCATGTATTGGTTCACTTGTTAAGACTTCCGCTGAGCATCTTATGAGCTCTTATTTACTTTTGTAGTCCTCCGGCGTGTTTAGCCGTCGAGGTGTATATATATATTAGCATGAATTGTTTAGTTGTTGGGTTCCGGTTGTAAAGTCGTCGATGACTTGGTTTACTTGCTATTAATTGTTCTATCAGGTTCTTAAGTTTTAAATTATTCCGGTTTTTAGTGCTGAGTTGTACTACATGTCCAATGTTACGTCACGTCAGTTTTGAAAATTGAGTCTTTGCTTGCCTATATTGTCCTTATTTGGACGACACGACCCGTGATCCCTTCTCGGGGTCGGGGTCAGGCTGTCACAAGTTGTAAATGGTGTTTAGGCCTTCCTCCTAAAATTGGACCGCAAACAATAAATAAGTGTTGACAAATTGGAAATGATCTTTGATTTTTATAATTCTATAATATGATAATAGCCTAGGAAAATAAAACATTGCACACACAACAATAGTAAAATCATGAGTAGGTGTTTTTTGTTCCATCTTGCTTTAATACCTCTATGAAACAATGGATGGGGAGTCGTCACCCTGCAGTCTCACATTTCATCCCTTGTAAAATGGAGTTGAGTGGGTACCCGAACCCGACCCATTAGGGACTCTTTTGTGAACTGCTTCCCCTAGCCTTCAAACTAAACAGTGGAAACTGCAAGCTTTTGACTTATATAATTCTCTAGTGTTTAGCACAAACATTGACATGCATGTGTAGTTGGGCTTACACATGTCCATATAAAATATATCGATAAATATTTTCAGAAAAGTAGTAAAAATAATTAATTGATATTTGTAAATACAACTATTACTATAAAGTATGCATTTAGTGTTTATTATATATGATTGACGAATTCAGAAACAAAAGTATATAACGAAAGATTCTATCAATTAATTGATTGGATACATCTTCTTATCAAATCTTTAGACTTATTATCTTAATCCTCAACCAACTTTTTTTTTTTTTACATTTTTTACCAGCGCGTACTCAATGTTTTCTGATCTGTAAACACTCTGAGCTCTTAGTATTTATTGCCAAACTACCTATTTTCCTCTACAATATTTTGTGATTTCGCAACAGTGGAAACTACTGTTGTCTTTATATATCTCTAGTTCATAAACAGAAACTTGAGAAAATTTTCACATCGGAATCATCGATGGAGAGAGAGCACAAATGTTGGATTTGCTCAAGGTGTTTCAGGAATGGGAAAATACTAGAGAGTCATATCGATTCTCACCTTGCCTTCCATCCACTTCCACTAAAGCTTGAAACCCCTCGTGATTCCAACGCTGAACGCAAACCTAACCAGCCATCGTCATCTAGATTGGCAGACGGGAGAGGAAAAAAGGGAAGTCTCTCGATCAATAATCTAGGTAAGTATTCTCAACCTTCTTTTTGATGAGGTAATTTGTAGTTTGCGAAATTTTGATTCTGATATCTTTCCGACCAAATTTTATCAGAAAATTCCTCTCGGCTTAAACGAAAAGAAATTCACAGATCAGAAGTTCCCCAAGTCCGCCATGCATCGCCAAAGAAATCCACTGATACAATTTCTGTTACATCATCCACCAAAGATGTAGCTCTTGCACTGCTAAGTTTATCCAAAGGTAAAGGGATCCAAAATAAAGGACAAAGTAGTGACAAGGAGGAGGAGAGTGGTTGCAATGGATACGATTGCGACGACAACAACGATGATGCATGTGCGATGGAAAACGAAGTGCATCAATGGAAATCAAGCAAAGATGTATTTCAATTTTACCAAACCCTAGAGCAACCCAAGGAACAATGTTTCCAAATTCATGCTCAATGTGATACAGCCAACTACACAAAAGAAGTTATCACGGGGAACAAAAGAGGCAGAAAAAGTTATCCATGTCCATCTTGCTCTAAGATTTTTAAGTCTTGTAGGGCTTTAGGTGGACATAAGAAAGTTCACAACTCTTCGTCGATCCCTCCAATTCAGGTTAAAAAGGAGGAAAATTTACCCGATCTTAATTTTCCCCCTCCTGATCATGACGATGACATTAATAATTACTTGTAACATTAAATTGGAATGAATTCAACTCTTGGCTAGTTTCTTGTAAAGCATTAAAAATTGATATTGTGTATGTTTAGCATAAGTTACAAGTTGCCATTTTGAAATAATGGTGAGATATTATGTAATATTTTGAAGGAAGTTTTTATTTATTATTCTTTTTTGTTAACAAACATCTTCACGTGTGTTTAGAAGTCTTTAGTTCATTTCATTATCATCAATTTGGTTGTACTTATCTTGGTACCCATTCGACATGGTCAAGAGTATTGCAAAGTTTGTGTGTTATCTTATTTGAAATCCGAAAAACAGCAAGAGATTACATTAATATTAAAAGTCGTTGACTAGATTGCGTCGTATTACTACTATTGTTATAGCACTATCAGTGGGCTCCAAATCGTCTATCTCACTCTCTATCATATTTCATGTCCATTGAATCTCGGTCGTAGATTTTTCTTGTTATTTTAATCAGTCTTCTTTTTATAAGGAAACGTGTAGGGATGAGATTCAATAGGACATGAGATGTGACAGAGAGTGTGATAGATGATTTGAAGCCCTACCAGTGCAACCTTAGTTTACTCTCATGTAATTAATACCATTAATCACACGTAACATTTTTTCTTATTTTATTCATATTCAATTAAAAATATCTCTTCAATATAACTGTTGATTTAATCTTTTGTGGCGTGAGTCATACAACTAAAAATTATAAAAGTAAAAGAAAATGAACAACCGGTGGGATGAGTTTTTAAAAAACAAAAGGGAAAACAGTCCTTCATACCACAATACTTTTTCAAAATATTAATAAAGACCACTACGCTTGAAATTATTCCGGTCATAGAACTTTGATTTCGTCAACAGTTTACCCCATTTTTGAGCTTCCCTTAATTTTTCCTATTAAGTGGGTATGAAATATTCCTTAGGTAAATTTAATGGTGTGAACAACTATGGTAAAATGGATCTTCTGGACCACCTTAGTAGGGCCGGTCCTGAATTTCTGGGGTATAAAGTGAAAAGAAAAAAAAGGCCCTTAAAAAATATAAAAGTAGTGATTTTTAGACGAATAATTTTTTGACTTTTCATCATTTAAAGTATTTAAAATGTATAATGCCTACAAACATATAAGAAAAATAAGTATTAAATAATTACTAAAAACTACTATTCATTCATTTAAACAATATGCAATAAAAAGAATGTATTCAATCAATTCATTTTCTTTTTTTTATTTTTTGACTTCTGGATGAGTATTGTTTTGGTAATATGTGTGCATTATAAATTCAAGTTAAAAAAAAAACAATCAACTGACAAAGCTAAAAATTGAATAAACATAAGCCATGAGCTGCTTGGCCCATTTGGCCTAAGCCATGAGCCACGTGTCAAGCGTGTGTTTCCTCCAAGCAAGCGAGCAAAGGTGTTACGCGAGCAAGCGGGCAATACCTTGACCTTTGTCAGGTAAGTTACTCGAGGATGGGGGCTCAGCTAAGCGAGCTAAATAGATGAACGAGCATGATTGCTCGTCTTCGTCAGTAAGAGCCGTCAGTTGAGGACATTCACATCCGGGAAAGGTCAAGGTATTAGCTGAGGGTGATCATACCCGAACAAGGATCTTAGCTAGCGGTAATGATCGGCAAATTCTCTGGATAATCCGTTATCATTAGTGGGCTAGTTAAATGCTTTTTCATTAAAGGCCATGACTGTTAGTGGGGCAGTTAATAATATTTATGGGCAGTTAATGCCCATCATGGGTGGTTACTCGTGGTTATTGGCGGTTATGCCTTCCGGTGCATATAAAAGCTTGGCAAAATATGGAGTGAGGTATGCGCAATCTAATTCTCTAGCCGAAACTCTGCCAAATTATTTACTCTCTTGCCAATTCATATACTGATTTACACGCCGGAGGGCCTTTGCAGGGAGTGCCCCTGCCTAGTTCATGTTTATTCATTTGTATTGCAGAGTTGGGCTTTGAGGATCTAAGTACACGTTGAAAGCCAGGTGTACGGATTGGGCTTATTCAGTGCATCCAGATTTCTTGGACGCATCAGTTGGTTCCGTTGCCGGGAAACGAGTTTTTGTGGCATTAAGATTCAGTTAGATATTTTCTGTTTTTGAGGTTTCATACATGGCGGAGAACGGAATTAATGGTGGTAGCGGCAGTCGTAGAGAGGAGGTACACCAGAATCCCAGCCTTAATCAAGCTGCAGGGAATAATATCCCTCCGCCTCATGATGCACGCCACCAGCTTAATCAAAGGCGTGGGGTTGATTCACTGGCTAGAAGCGCTGAAGCTGCGGTTGGGTTAGCTCATGAGTTTCGTGAGGAAGCTTTGCGACAGTGAGCCATTTACTTGGGCCAGATGCATCAGCTCAACTTACAGATGATTGCGATGGGCAAGCCGCCATTACCCATCGAATTAGATCCACTACCAGCTTTGTCGGCCCCGAGTCAGGCAGCCGGTATTTCTCGCACAGGGGGTAACCAGATGAATCCTTTGGTTGTTCAATCCCAACCACGAGTGCATGGTTCTAAGCGTCACGAGCAACCAGATGGTAGTAAGGCTAGCCACAAGCTTATTCCCAGTGTTTATTCAAGGCTGGGACCGCGAGTTGGAGGGGATTCCGCTCAATCACGTCGTCGTCGACGTTCGCCTTCACCACCAAGGTCACATGCTCGCAGATTTCATTCACCTTCGCCGCGGCGATCTCGTGCGTACAGTCGTCGTTCACGATCCCCAAGGGGCTCCTATGTTCGTCGACATAGAACTCCCTCACCTAAGCGAGCTCATCATTCACATTGCTCTCAAGGGAAAAAGGACGTGCACCAATCAGTTGCACAAGCTGCGCAGCTTGCCGGGGCACCTCAGGCTCAGGTGGCGCAGGCCGTAGGGGTTCCTCAAACCGCTGTGGTTATGGGACCCCCACAGGCCCCTCCTATGCCTGTGATTCAGCCTCAGCTCGGGGGTGGTTTGCCTGCAACCATAAACATGCAGTATTTCGAGGAGTTGAAGCGTCGGATGGAAGCCTGGGAGCAAGGCAAAGCTTTAGATGGAAATTTCTTGGGTACATCTGCCAGCCCGTTAGCTCCATGGATCGAGAATGCTCCACCAGCACAGGGGTTGATATTTCCAAACATTAAAGAGTATACGGGCAAGACCAAGGCCAGGGATTGGTTGATGTCTTTTGAATCCCAAATTGGCTTGGTGACTTCAGATGAAGCATTGAAGATCAGAGCTTTTGTTGGCGCGTTGCAAGGAAAAGCTCTAGCTTGGATGGGAGCATTGCCACGGCGCTCGATCAACAATTGGGCAGACTTGCGAGCAAAGTTCTTGGCTGATTTTGGGACGGCTGGTTCATTGGCAAAGACAAGGGCTGACTTGTCCAAGGTTAAACAAGGTGCACACGAGTCAACGGCGAGCTACCTTGAGAGGTTTACCAAGGTCCTAGAGCAAGTTCCTGGTCTGACCGAGCAAGAGGTGACATTGTGTTTTGAAACAGGATTACTGGAAGGTGAAGGTGGTTTTGCGATTAGAGTTGAGTATGCGCGAACCAAAGACACAAGCAAAGATGCTCATGCGAGCACAAAAATGGTGTGCCGGGGAGACGGCGAAAAAGGAGAAGAAAAAGGAGAGCAGCGAAGCTGTGGGAAATGCCAAGGGAAATGGCCAGGCAGGAAGTGGAGGTTACAATAAAAGTAAGTCTCGTTATGATCGGCCAAAGGAGTTTCTCCGTGAATCAGACTTGACCCCGCTCAACACACTGCGCGAGGACATTATGTACGAGATAAGGAACGAGCTTCCTAATCCCCCTCGCATGAATCCAGCTACTGCCGGCGAGAGGGATCAGACAAAGAGGTGTGCCTATCATGATGATTATGGGCATACTACAGAAGAGTGTTGGCCATTGAAGAAGGCCATTCAGAAGTTGATCAATGAGGGGCGGCTAGATCGCTTCAAACGAGATGCAGGCAATAGAGGGAATGCTCCTAGGCGGGA
The DNA here is from genome assembly GCA_013146195.2 of Codonopsis lanceolata. NCBI lineage: Eukaryota > Viridiplantae > Streptophyta > Magnoliopsida > Asterales > Campanulaceae > Codonopsis > Codonopsis lanceolata. Next base: position 63,521,862 of record CM028381.1, read on the forward strand.
AGCCCCACCGATCAGGGGGGTAATAAATGTTATAATGGATGAGGAGCTCACTCCGACACAGCTTGGCAAGCAGATTTATTCTCTGTCCAAAGTGGTGGATCGACCTGCGACTTTGCAGGATGGCGAACAGGTTATTCAGTTTACTCGCAGCGAGTTGGCGAGTAATGTGGCAGGCGAGCAATCCTTGATTGTCTCGGCGTTGGTTGATGGCTGGGTCGTGCACAGAATTTTGGTGGATACCGGAGCATGCCGGGACGTCATGTACTATTCTTGCTTCCAGGGGTTGGAATTGAGTGATGATCGTTTGAAGCCGTATGCTGGGGCTTTAGAAGGTTTTACAAATCACAAGGTCCCGGTCAAAGGCACCGTCGAGCTAGAGGTGCTCATTGGTGAAGGAAGCAAGACCCGAGCTGAGAAGATTACATTCATGGTAATCGACCTGAAATCTCCTTACAATATAATTTTGGGTGTACCAAGCATGGCTAAATTTCAGATGGTGGCGTCAATCCCGCATCAGCGAGCTAAATTCTATACCGACCAAGGAGTTGGGGTGTTGCGAAGCCAGCCGAGAGCAGTACTTGAATATGTGCGAGATACACAGAGGAAGAAGCAGAAGTTAACCTTGGAAGATGGCGAGCAGAAGGTTACTATCAGCACTAAGGAAACTTCACATGTGACTGTAGGACCATCAGTGGTGGCGATGGTACAGGAGGATTTGGAGATGGTAGCGAGCTCTATGCCGACACTGAAGTCGGGGGAGCAGAGTCAAATTGAAGCAGATACGGCAATGATTGTTAGTCAGACTGATATTGAGACTAGTCCATCTTTGCCGACAGTGCAGTCACTGGAGCAAGTTGAGCGAGAAGAGGTGACCGAGGAAGGTATTCATAATCCTTTGCCGACATTGACGTCGGGGGGATTTGAGAAAATGAATGAGGTCGTTGCGCCTATGGACGAACCTTTGCCAGCAGTGATGTCGGAAGAACCAGCTGAGGCCATGAATATGGATCAGCTTGATAAAGTCGAAGATCGGGCTGAGAAGGATGAGAAGGTGGAGTGTGACACACTCCAAATGCGGGACGAGCCAGAGTTTACAGCTCAAGACGAGCTCGAGGAGATTGTCATCAATTTTGCTTATCCCGAGCAGAAGATCAAAATTGGCAGGGCTTTGACAGCAGAGGCCAGGGAAAGACTAATTAAGCAGCTGCAGGACAGTCTGGATGTTTTTGCTTGGCGACCAGAGGATATGCAGGGAGTAAGCGAGGCGTGCACACCGCCTAAATGTTGATCCAAATTTTTCTTTTAGACCAATTCAACGCCCATAGTCTACTCAGTAGAAAAGGATCAAGCGATCAGGGAAGAGGTCGAGAAGCTGCTTAAGGCAGGCATAATTGAGGAGATACATTACCCAACATGGCTGGCAAATGTGGTAATGGTGAAGAAGTCAAATGGGAAATGGCGGATGTGTGTTGATTTCACATATCTGAATAAAGCTTGCCCGAAGGACTGTTATCCTCTGCCGAGGATTGATAAGTTGGTGGATGCCATTGTAGGGTTCGAGCTCCTCAGCTTTATAGATACCTATTCAGGGTACCATCAGGTGAAGATGGCTGAGCAAGACAAGGCTCTGACAGCTTTCCGAGCAGCAGGGGGGCTGTATTGTTATAAGATGATGCCTTTTGGCTTGAAGAATGCTGGAGCTACTTATCAAAGGATGGTGAATAAGGTGTTCAGCTCGCAGCTCGGGAGAAACGTGGAAGCCTACATTGATGACATGGTAGTTAAGACTAAAGGGCGCGAGCACGCAGAAGACTTGGGCGAAACCTTTGCTAATCTCAGGAAGAACAATATGAAGTTGAACCCGAGTAAATGTGTGTTCGGGGTAAAGGCTGGCAAGTTCCTCGGATTCATGGTGACTGAGAGGGGAATCGAGGCCAATCCTGAGAAAATAAAGGCATTGGTCACTATGAAGCTTCCTCGCTGTGTAAAGGATGTGCAGAGGCTCAACGGCAGGGTGATTGCTTTAGGAAGGTTCATCTCGAGGTCGACAGAGCGGTGCTTGCCTTTCTTCAAAGTTTTGCGGGGTAACAAAGGGTTTGAATGGACTCCCGAGTGCCAGAAAGCTTTTGAAGACTTGGTGAAGTATTTGGGAAGTCCACCTTTGCTGAGTAGCCCGGTTTTTGGGGAAAAGTTGTACGTTTATTTGGCAGCTACCGAGCAGGCGGTAGCCGCTGTTTTGATTAGGGAGGAAGGCAATGTGCAAAAGCCTGTATATTATGTATCAAAAGCCCTCACTGATGTAGAGGGAAGATATTTTAATGCAGAGAAATTGGCTTACTCGCTTGTTGTTGCTGCTCGGAAACTTCGAGCTTATTTTTCTGCACACTCAATTGTGGTGTACACTGATTTGCCTTTGAGAAAGATTTTGCATAAGCCAGATACCTCTGGTCGGTTACTTACTTGGTCGATCGAGTTAACCGAGTTTGATATCGATTATCAGCCTCGGCGAGCTATCAAGGCGCAAGCTTTAGCGGATTTTGTGGTTGAGACAAGTTTCAAGGATTCTGGCGAGGAGGAAGTAGCAGGTAAAGCAGTAACATCGAGCAGCGTAAGTCCAAAGCCGAGGCCAGAATATTGTTAGGAACTCCATGTTGACGGTTCAGCTAGCCGATTTGGGAGTGGTGCCGGTTTGGTGTTAGTCCCACCAGAACAAGATGTAGAATTTGAGAAGGCACTGCGTTTCAAATTCCCAGCTTCAAACAATCAGGCCGAGTATAAAGCTTTAATTGCTGGGCTTGAGCTCGCGCAAGACATTGGAGTGCGGGCAGTGATTGTACATTGTGATTCTCAGTTAGTGGTGAATCAAGTCAAGGGTGATTATGCAGTACATCATCCGATCTTGGTTCGTTATTGTGCGATGGTAAAGGAAATTTTAAAGGACTTTGATTACTGGGAATTAGTGAGAATTGCTCAGGAGGATAACATGCGAGCAGATTATCTGTCGAAGATGGCTGAGGATGAAATTCAATCTTTACACCCTGGAGTCATGATCGAGCATTTGGAGGTTCCTGTCATTGAGAAAGAGGTGGTTATGGATATTGAGCCGGCTACAAGATGTTGGATAGATGATCTTCGGGCTTACATCGAACAGGGGGTGTTACCTGAAGACAAGAAGGAAGCTAGAACAATCCAAAAACGATCATGTCGTTTTCTAGTTTTGGATAACATTTTGTATCGGAGATCTTACACCCGACCTCTACTGAGGTGTGTGCAACCGGAGATGACGGAAGGAATTTTGGGCGAAGTGCATGAAGGCAAGTGTGGAGGTCACCCCGGTCAGAGGTCATTAGCCGAGAAAGTTTTGGCAGCTGGATTTTACTGGATAACATTACGACGGGATGCCGAGATGTATGTTCGTCGATGTGACAAGTGTCAGCGTTACGCGGATATTCCACGTTTGCATCTACCGAGAAGACCCCTGTTATAGCCTCATGGCCGTTTGATATGTGGGGAATAGACTTGATTGGTCCTTTTCCCGTTGCTCGCTCTAAATTCAAGTACGCAGTAGTAGCTGTTGATTATTTTACGAAATGGGTAGAGGCGAAACCACTGGCAACCATAAGTGAGGTGAATGATATCGATTTTGTTCATGAGCACATATGGTGCCGGTTTGGAGTCCCGCGAAGCAATTGTATCTGATCATGGGACTCAGTTTTCGGAAAAGTTTACTAAGGCATGCGAGCAGATGAAGGTAAAGCATTGGCAATCATCTGTGGCATATCCACAGGGAAATGGGCAGGCTGAAGCTGCGAATAAACAAATCCTGCATGTTTTGAAAAGGAATTTGGAGGAAAAAGCTGGAAGATGGGTAGACGAGCTGCCTTCAGCCTTGTGGGCAGTTAGAACGACCGTAAGGGGTCCAACAGGAGAGACCGCCTTTTCTTTGACTTATGGGTCTGATGCTATGGCCCCGGTGGAAATGTACCTACCCACTCATAGGGTTTTAAATTACAATGTTGAGTCTAATAACACAGCTCGAGCAGCCGATTTGGATTTATTGGAGGAAAAACGATTGGAGGCCAAGATGAGAATGGCAAATTATAGCAATGAAAGCAAAAGCTCACCACGATAAAAGGGTTCGTGGTCGATCGCTTGTCGCGGGGATTGGGTCCTTCAGAAAATTGAGGCAACGGGTCATCGAAATAATGGGGAAAGCTGTCACCAAACTGGGAAGGTCCTTTTCAGATTTCGAGAATCATTAAGGAAGGCACTTACATGTTGCGAACAGAGGATGGTGATGAGTTAAAGCATCCATGGCATGCGGATCATTTGAAGAAATACTATTGGTAATTGACTTGCAATATGTAATTCTTTGATCCTTATTCTTATGATAAGTTTCATAATGGTGCAACTCGATTGTCTTTTCAACTTTATGTTTGGAAAGTTAGTCTGCGAGTTGGTCTTTGTTGTTTTCTCGATTATTCTCTATCGACACCCAGTTTTTTCTTGCTCGGTTGAAGAGTTGGTGTTCGAGTTGAATATCTCCTTAAGTCTTTGTTCGAGCATAAAGGGCTTTATGTTCGAGAAGATTTGAGGAGAGGTTTCCTGCTCGATTAGTCTCTTTTACGAGCATAGAGGGCTTTATGCTCGTAAAAGGAGTTGGTGTTCGAGTGGGACTTGGCTAAATGGTGATCGCTTTAGAGCGAGTAAAAGGTGATTTTGCTTGAGAAAAACTTATATTACGCAGTCATTCAAAGATAAAGGAAAGCAAGCTAAAATATTACAGACGTAAAAATTAAATTGTTTTTGAGACAAGGCACGGAGGCCAGAAAGGCACACAGGCCATGGTTATAAGTTCAGGCGTAGGGGGCAGCATTGTTGTCATTCGTTGTGGGAGCGGGTTCCTCGGTTCCTTCAGTTGATTCCAAGATGGTAACTTCATCATCGGCCTGGTCTTGAGCATTATCGGTGGTGGCTGGGGGAGCTTGAGACCTCCATATTTCTGTCATGAGCTCGGTGACAGAGGGAGTAACGACAGGAGGGGGATTCCACGGTGATAAGCCCTTCTCAGTATCGGCCTCGGCCAATGACTCCAGTTCATCTTCATTAAAGGGCACGAGGGAGTGGCCGGGGCGAGCAGACGAGCAAAATAATGGATTGGCTCCCCATTCGGCGAGTTGCTCGGGGCGAATTTCCAACCCGCTGCAAGCAATCTGCCTTAAGACGTGGTTCATGCCCTGTACAAAGAATGGGTAAGCCTCACTTTCAACACTGTTGGCGAAGTCGTTCGAGCTCTTATAATCTTCAATGATTTGTTGTTTCTGCTCCTCACTGGACGAAGAGCCGGACCCCGCTAGTTTTTGCTCGAGGCTGGTGATGGTGGCACTAGCAGCTTCTAGTTCACCTTGGCAGGCACGAAGTTCCCTGCTGCACTCCAGCTATGTTGTTGAGAGCGGTTTCTTCCGATTTCTTGGAAAGGCTCAGCTGGGATTCCAAGGCTTTCTTCTCAGATTCTATTTGGGAGAGTTCGGTCACTTTGCTCGTGAGGGACTCCTCGGTAGTTTTGAGGTCGGCCCGGATGCAGTTAATTTTCTCCTCCAAAGCATTCTTCTCGGTGGTTAGGGTATCCTTTTCGGCAGTAAGAGTGTTGTTCTTGTTAAGGTTGGTGATCAGGCGCTCATACATCAAAATGGATTTATTGGCAATCTGTCAGAAAAATTGTGGCTTAGAAGACAAAAAAAGGGAAAGAAAGCAAGTGGTAAGAAGAAAGTATTACCTCGGTCACGCACATGCCCATTTCCCCGATCAAGACGGAGCTCGCTTGGTCGGCGTATTTCTTCTGGATGCCACTATGGTGTAATCGCTTCATCAAACCAAGTCCAGTAGTGGCTTGGAAACCACTTCGTTTGTGTACAGCGATGTTGTGGAGATCCGGTACGTTGGCGAGCTCCCTGATGAGGGCAACGGCTTTGGGTTGATCGTCTGGCATGACGAAGTCTTCTTTCTGCCAAGAGGGGAGTGGAGGAGTACTTTCTTCCATGATAGCTTTGTCTGCCCGGCGTTTGTGTCTCCTCGGGCTTTCAGTTGGTTCGATATTGATGATTGGCGGGGAGATGTTCACCGTTTCTCTCACAGGAGGTACTGGGATAAAGGATGCCGCAGGTTGACTGGGCTCGGGTTGCTGGCGTTTAGTTCCTCGGCTTGAAGTGTTGGCCGGGACCGTTGGAAGATTGATAGCTGGTTGGGTTGACAAGTGTTTAGCTCGCTTATTGGAGCTCTTTTTCGCAGCCTGCATAAACTTGGTAACATCTGTTAATTGCCTCATATCTGCATAAGATCAAGAGAATGTTAGCCCGAGAAAAGCATAAATATGTAAAGTTATTAAAAAAGGATGATAAAGTAAGCAGTTGAAATGTAACCAGTCAGTGAGAAAGAAGGTCGGCAGAGAGCTCCGGCGCAAGCGCAATCCTCGCACTCACTAGGGAACCTCTTCCCATGGCAAGAGCCCCAGTATGGATGAGGAGTTTCTGGATCGATTACAACTCGGGGTTCAACTCCTTTAATGGGAAGGTAAGAGATCCCAGCGGATCGTAGAAGACTGAGGTCGGAAGTGAGAACTCGCCAGTCCAATACAAAATCTTGCCCTGCTTGCCCTTCTCTTGCTCCCAGTAGATTTCTGAAAGCTTTAACAATCCGAGGTTCCCCAGCTCGGTAAGCATCTTTGTCGCGCTCGGGAAGTCCGTAGTCGCTGATGTAGGGTGCAAAGGGCCAGCCGATGCTCGACTCAACGAGCAAAGCCTTCGAGTCCCAGCCATCGACTTTGTTGGGACCATCTGTGAGAAGTTTGAAGAACCCGTGGTTGGAGCGGCTGTTGATGCGACCAGTTTTCTTGTCAAGAGAGATGAGGAAAAATTTACGGAACAAGGTCATATCGGGCTCAAACCCGAGTGACCGGCAAGCCACAGTAAATGATACCAGGAACCTAACGGTGGTTAAAGTTAAGTCGCAGGGGAGAGTGTTGGAGGCATTCATCAACTCGACAATGAATGGGTCGAGAGGGAGACGAAGCCCGACTTGGAAGAAATCGAAGTAAAACACCATTTTGTCCCCCTGGAAGTTATGGCCTTCGCTGTCTATATCTAAGTCAAAGGCGCGAACGCAGTAAAGTTTAGGGTCCATTCCTAATGAGTAGAACCAGGTACTGACCTCTTCCTCGGAATTCAGGTCTTCCCATCTGATTGAGGGGGAGGAGTACGAAGAGGCGGGAACGAATGAAGTTTTGCTTGGCCTAGGAAGTTGGTCGTTTGGGCGAGAAAGATCATCTGATCGCGCAGTTTCACGAGGGATTTGGGAGCCACTATTTGTTTGTTGCTCGCTTAGTTGTATGGGTTTGCGTCGACGAGTAATTAAAGGGACCACATCTAGCTCGCTTTCTTCAGAAGATGAGGTCGAGGATGGAGGCATTTCTTCTGGACCTCCATGGTCGTAGCTCCGGCCTTCCATTTCGAAGACAGCTTCTTCGCTAGACATCCTACAGGAAGAGGAATCGAGAAGTGCAGGTTAGACATTGATCGGGTGAAGTATGACAAAAGAAAAATTGACTGTGGAAGGCAGGTTGTGAAATCAGTAAACGGGGTACTGATCACGGATTTCTCGATTCCCTCGGTTTGGGTTGAAAAGGGCTGGTAGTTCGTGAAAGGCAAAGGGGATTGGATTTTGGATGAACAATTTGCAGAAAAACAGAAAGGGGGTTTACGCAGCACAAACCCTAATTCAGAAATTAAGAAAAGACAATGCAGTGGAATAATGAGGAGGAGATGTGAAATACCTGGAAGTTTTGGAGAGTTTCGATCTTGTTTTCGAAAGTCTTGAGAAAGGATGAATCCGAAAGTCGGCTCGTGATGAGAAGTTGAAGAATTCTCCATCTGGTTTTTTCTTCAAGTGCTTGAGAATTGTAGGATGTGTAAAAGTTGGAAATAGAGGAGGATTCCGTTTTTTATACCCAGTAAAACCGCCGGTTGAGGGAACGAATCATTGGGCCCGAAGCACGAGGCGCGGTGACCGAGGCATCATTTAATGGGCATAAGCAATTGGGCCTGCTTTTTCAGACTGGCGGCTGGCGGCTGACGTTTCGTGCTTTCAAGAAACGCATGTTCAAGACGCTTCATGAAATTGCCGCCTATTCAGCTTTTTAGTTCCAAGATTATTTGAAGGAAGGGTGCTTTGGATTTTTTGTGTTCCTCCACGTCACGAGCATGAATACTCGGTAAGACAAGGAGTTGGGGGCTACTGAGCTGCTTGGCCCATGAGCCACGTATCAAGCGTGTGTTTCCTCCAAGCAAGCGAGCAAAGGTGTTACGCGAGCAAGCGGGCAATACCTTGACCTTTGTCAGGTAAGTTACTCGAGGATGGGGGCTCAGCTAAGCGAGCTAAATAGATGAACGAGCATGATTGCTCGTCTTCGTCAGTAAGAGCCGTCAGTTGAGGACATTCACGTCCGGGAAAGGTCAAGGTATTAGCTGAGGGTGATCATACCCGAACAAGGATCTTAGCTAGCGGTAATGATCGGCAAATTCTCTGGATAATCCGTTATCATTAGTGGGCTAGTTAAATGCTTTTTCATTAAAGGCCATGACTGTTAGTGGGGCAGTTAATAACATTTATGGGCAGTTAATGGAGATCATGGGCAGTTAATGCCCATCATGGGTGGTTACTCGTGGTTATTGGCGGTTATGCCTTCCGGTGCATATAAAAGCTTGGCAAAATATGGAGTGAGGTATGCGCAATCTAATTCTCTAGCCGAAACTCTGCCAAATTATTTACTCTCTTGCCAATTCATATACTGATTTACACGCCGGAGGGCCTTTGCAGGGAGTGCCCCTGCCTAGTTCATGTTTATTCATTTGTATTGCAGAGTTGGACTTTGAGGATCTAAGTACACGTTGAAAGCCAGGTGTACGGATTGGGCTTATTCAGTGCATCCAGATTTCTTGGACGCATCAAGCCATAAAATCGATAGTCACATAACAATAAAATTTGCTTTTTGCTTGAAATATTGATATTGTATACACAATGATTATTATATATAATTGCACCTATATTTCAATTTAAACCATTGTTATTGTTCCGAAAATGTCATCGTCTCCTTCAACAGCTCCGGCAAACACATTGGATTCAAAAAATCATAATTATTGGGCAACGAAACGGGGATCGACCTGCCCCCGAAAGGTAAATGTGTTTTCTGAGTTTTCTGATTAAATACAAAACTTCAATGAAAATGTGTTGGGTTGGAGGATTTTTACAGTATGGACGAAGACGAAAGAGGAGGAATAAGAAAGCTTACGGCGGAGGAGAAGGAAGAAGAAGGCTGGAGACATGGTCTGATTCATTACAATTTTGAATCGCCGTGCAAAAATATCAGATTAAATTGATGAATCGCGGTGCAAATAGACTAGACAATTAAACTATTGAACCGTGGTGCAAAAAATAATGTAATAAAATTGATGAATCGCGGTACAATTTAGATTATGCAATTAAATTATTGGACCGTAGTGCAAAAATTAATGTAATAAAATTGATGAATCGTGGTACAATTAGACTACATAATTAAACTATTGAACCGCAATGCAAAAAATTGATTAATCACGGTGCAATTAGACAAGACAATTAAACTATTGAACCATAGTGTAAAAATTAATGCAATAAAATTGATTAATCGTGGTTCAATAATCAATGCACTGCGATTCATTTCCGTAGCGTGTCTCATGCTTATTAAGGGTATCATAGTCTTTTTGCCCTCAAAAGTGTCCTTTTTCAATTTTAAAAAAAATGGGACTGGATCGATTGAAAACTTTGGAAAGTGAACCGGTCCACAATTTCTTCTATAATATATCTATATAAAACTAGTCTACACATCTATGAAATTAGGCCCCCTTGAAATTGGGGGACCTGTTCGAAGGCCAGTGTCGGTCCTGAACTTTTCCTTAAAAAAAATATAAGTATAAGAATTTTAGACGAACAATTTATTTGACTTTTCATCATTTAAAGTATTGAAAATTGATAGTACCCAAACATATAAGAAAATAAATATTAAATAATTACAGAAAATTGTTATTCTTCGTTCGTTAAAATAATTTACAATAGAAAGAATATATTTAATCAAATTTTTTCTTTTATTTATGTTGACTTCTAGACGAATATTTTTTTGGTAACATGTATTGTGCACTATAAATTCAATTTAAAAACAATCAACTAGCAAAGCAAAGAATGAAATAAACATAATAAATAATTAAAAATGATAGTAACATAACAATAAAATTTGATTTTTGCTTGAAATATTGATATTATATGCCCAATCAATTGTTATTTTTTATGACCCAGATAAAAAATTTGATGGTCAACTAACTTTTTTTATAAATAAATTTAGTGAACGCAAAATAAAATTAAGGTTGAATAACTCTACTAAAACGAAATACTTATTTATCTTTATATAGTAACTCTTAAAAGTGTCACTTATTAACATTAAATGTGTTACTTTTGAACGTACAAGTGTCATTTTGCATTATAAATAAAAATCGTCGTTATTGACCTTAAAAGTGTCACTTTTTAGCATTGAAAATGTCACGTTTTAGTATTAAATGTGTCACTTTGGACAGTCAACATTAATTTTTTAAGTGATACTTTTTAGTATTAAATGTGTCAATATTTAGTATTAAGAGTGTCATTTTTTAGTATTAAGAGTGTTACTTTGTATTTTAATGAGAATTATAATAAATTTCCTTTTATAGTGTTACTTTTAACCTTAAAATGTGTCACTTTTAGCTTTAAAAGTGTCATTTCGTTAAAGTTCATTAAGGTCCGTCAAGTATCTCAAAGCAATTGACGCTAAAGGATGGCTAACGGAGCTAACAAAGGATTAAACTGTAAGCCGTGATGGGAAAATGACAGATCTCACCAATAAAATTTAAAAACAACACTAAGGGGTGTTAAACCCAAGACCATTGCATGCTAATTTCAAAACCTTAAGAGTTTTGCTATAGACCATCTCAACTAATTTAATTTTGTAATTTCATGTAATATATTATTTATTTATTATGACTCGCGAATTTCTAAATGGACTCCGTTTTACGGATTTAGGATCCGTAAGACCGTCCTACACAAGTGTTTGCCTTTATTGATTTACTTTTTTTCCAGGTGCTTGTTAAATGACTCCTAAACGAAGAGTTATGCTTAAGTAACATTTTTTTGTTTCCAAATCGTTTCTTTTGATTATTATAGATTTTCAAACGGTGTTCAATGAATTTTGATAATTTTGTAGTTGTTAATTCTTCTTTTATAGGGTTATTTTTTACTTGTATATGCTGGGGCCCCATTTTTAAAGTTCGCTTGGGCCTCCCAAAATCTCAGGATCAGCACTGGCTGAAAATATTATCGGAGCAATGAATTCCTTTATTGAAAATGTTTCTTAGATTTTTGTGCTTGAATTTTAGAGAGAAATTTTTATGGTGTTTTTGAGTGAGAAAAATGAAATGAAATGGATTTTAGTTGATTTTTTTTTTTTTTTCGTAGACCTTTCCCCTAATGGGGTATGAAAAATGATCGATCTTGAGATTTTATATTTTGTAAAACCTCAACTTAACCATTGGGCCATCCCTTAGGTTCAGATTTTAGTTTTTAAAGAGAGAATAAAGCGAGAAACTTCATATGGTACTGAGTCGTCTCCATGTCCCCCATTCCATCCCTTGTGCCAGCTCAAAATGGAGTTGAATGGGTACCCGACCCGACCCATTAGACCATTAGGGAGTCATATATGAACTGCCTCCCCTTCAAACATAACAGTAGCAATGTAGTATTTATCTGATACATTTTTTATTTTTTATTTTTTATTTTTACTATTTGATCTTCATGGAACTGCAACATTTTGACTTAATTCTCTAGACCCTTTAGCACAAATATTGACCAGCATGTGTAGTCCAGTAGTTGTGCTTACACATGTCCATATAAAATATATCGATATCAGAAAAATAGTAAAAATAATTAATCAAACTTTTTAATGACATTTGTAAATACAAGTACTGCTACAAAGTATGCATTTAGTGTTCACTATATATGATTGACGTACGAATTAGAAACAAAAATATATAATGAAATATACTATCAATTAATTGATTGGATACATCTTCTAACCAAATCGTTAGACTTATTATCCTAATCCTTAATCCACTTTTTTTTTACTTTTACCAACGCGTATTCAATGTTTTCTGACCTGTAAACACTCTAATCTCTTATTATTTATTGTCAAACCACCTATTTTCCTCTACATATATTTTGTGATTACACAATAGTGGAAACTACAGTTGTCTTTAAATATTTCTAGCTCATAAACAAAAGCTTGAGAAAAATTTCACATGGGGATCATCAATGGAGGGAGGGCAAAAAATGTTGGATTTGCTTAATTATGACTTGCCAAAAGGGAAAATCTATTTCTCAACCCCGGTCGCATGCAGTTAGTAGGATGTGTAATATGTATTTATCCCCATATGGATGAAAAGTAAATCAAAATTGAGTGCTAATTGATATTGAAATCACATTGAATGTACATAACTTATGTTGATTGACGCATAAAAAATCAAAATAAAAAGTTAAATATACAACTGGTTGTGTGCCGGTCAATCTAACAAGAAACAAAAATATAATGTAGTTTTGAGTAGATTTTCATTAAGATAGGCAAATATAAAGTGCTATGTAATTAGAAGAGCTATTTTGCCACCTTTAAAGCCACTTCCACCATACTCACCGGTCACCAGTCACCACCAACTCTAAAGTCCAAAAACACAAATTAATTACAACAATTTTCTCCCTCCAAGAACTAATTAAATGCATTTTATGTTTCTCTCTCTAAAAATCAAGTCTACAATGCAACACAATTTCAGATTGCCACCTTCATCATTTCCACCATGGCTGTAATGTCTATTCCGGCAACAAAGCCACCACTACCTCTCTTCAACCTACCTTTGTACCACCTTTGCAATGACATAACCCACCTATTATGCAACATCTCCTCCATTACCTCTCTTCAACCCACCTTTTGTACCACCTTTGCAACACCCTCATCTTCACCATCACTATCGCCACTACTTCTTCGTTCATTTCAATGAGCATAAAATATTTTCAGATCAATGAATACCTTCTTTAAAATTGTTCCGTAGATTATTGCTATAATTTTGTTTTCTTTTGTTTCAAAAACAAAGAAAGATTATTGCTACAATTTTAGAGAGAAATTATCGGTGGCGAACGCTGACATTTTCTTAACTGAGGGCACAAATTTAATAAAGTTTAGAAATCATAATTTTTCCCTACGTGTTTTCGTACTTTGAAAATATTTAATTATATAATTATTTGTAACGCTCTTAAGCTAATCTTTTTCAATAAATCATACAAGACAATCATTTAAAAAAATGAATACTACCTTTTTGACAACCGTATAAATTGGAAAAATCTAATTTGACCAACGACATTATAATCTTAACCAACTTTAATTTGGTTATAATGATTAAAACCAACTTCAACTTCGTTAATATCGAGCCAAGAAATTGTCATAGAAAGAAGACATTGACAGAAGTTGGTTGGTTAATTTGGTCTTTATGAAACGACAAGGACGACATTGCAACCAAATTAAAAGTTGGTTGATTAATTTGGTCGTTATAAAACGTCGTTGATCAAATTGGATTTCCTCAATTTGTACGGTGGTAAAAAATGTGGCATTTCCTTTAAAAAATGATCACAAATTCTATTTCATAAATCCGTTTTGACAATATTCATTACATAGAAGCATCTTTCCACGCTTGTTATTGCTACCAGTAAAATCAATGCTAACTTCAGAATTATATAATGAAAGATTCTATCAATTAATTGACATGAATACATCTTTTAACCAAATCTTTAGACTTATTATCTTAATCCTCAACTCACCTTTTTTACACTTTTTACCACGGTGTACTCAATGTTTTCCGACCTGTAAACACTATGAGCTCCTAATATTTATTGCCAAACCACCTATTTTCATCTATATATATTTTGAGAGTACGCAATAGCGGAGATTGATGTTGTCTTTATATATCTCTAATTCATAAACAGAAACTTGAGAAAAATTTCACATCAGAATCATCGATGGAGGGAGGGCACAAATGTTGGATTTGCTCGAGGTGTTTCAGGAATGGGAAAATTTTAGACAGTCATATGAATTCTCACCTTGCCTTCCATCCACTTCCTCCGAAGATTGAAACCGCTTGTGATGTGAAACAAACTGCCACACTAATCGGTACGCAACCTTTTTAGTCATTTGTTATGACACACATCAATGAGAACAAGCAAATTAAAATGTTCAAAATATGCAAAGAAATAAGTTGTTCATCGGCAGGCATATTACAACAATTTTAAAAGTCTAAAAAAATATGTTAATACCATAAAGTCCAAAATTTAAGGTGTCTACTAACGCAGATATATTAAAAGCTTTCATTTGGACAAAAAATTATTTTTCTTTTCATTTATAACAATGATGATAAGAATTGTACAATATTATTTTTATTATTACTATTATTATTATTATTATTATTATTATTATTATTATTATTATTATTATTATTATTATTATTATTATTATTATTATTATTATTATTATAACAATAATACTATTATTATTCTCAAGCATTCATGTGTGACTCATTGTTTCTCAGTCATTACTTATTAATAATAGGTATTAATAATTATTATAATAATGAGATATTAATCTCTACTATTAATATCTTCTGTTGTTGTTGTTATTATTATTATTATTATAACAATAATACTACTATTATTCTTAAGTATTCATGTGTGACTCATTGTTTCTCAGTCATTATCTATTAATAATAAGTATTAATAATTATTATAGTAATGAGGTATTAATCTCTACTATTAATTTATTCTATTGTTAATAATAGAAGTCTTATATATATACAAATTTACAACCAACATTATTTTCAAACCAATGTGAGACACAACTCTATTAGTAATAAAATGTTAGATTTTTAATCTAATGATTTTCAAAACCAAAATCAATTTATAACCAATATGAAATACATCTCTACTAATATTACAAATAGAAAAGATGTATCTTACATTGGTTATAAATTGATGTTAGTTTTGAAAGTATTTTGATAAATGATTGCTAGTTTTGAAAGTATTTTGATAAAAAAATTTCTACTTTTATCACCATAGAATAGATGTATCTTACATTTTTTAGAAAAATATGTTAGTTTTAAAAGTCTTGTATTGAATTTATAATATTTAGTTACAATTATTTGTCTATTTTGTTAGCATTAATTAATTAATTAATTTTTATTTATATCAACATATTAGTTATTTTATTTATTTCGAAGTTTATTATGTGTTAGTGATAGTCGTAATAATTGTACATGTTCAACAACAAATGTTATATATAAAGAAGTATTCCAAATTTATAATAACCTTTTCAAATTTATGTAATTTTTTTCTTTTATTTTACTATTTATTATAGTTTATTTATTTTGTTCATATTAAAGTTTTTAATTGTATATTATTCAACTTTAATTGAGTATATATGATTTTACATCTGTGTACAAACCGTGCAACGCACGAGTGTATCACTAATTGGTTAAAAAATAATGATGGTTTAAAAAGTCTTTAGATAAAAGACTTTTAGTTTTATCATCAATATAATAGAAGAGATGTATCTCACACTATTTAGAAATATATGTTGGTTATAAATTTTTTAAGATAAAAGACTTCTACTATTATTACCAAATGAGAATATGTATCTCACATTGGTTAGAGAGTGATGTCAATTTTAAAAGTCTACTATTATTAACAATAGAAGAGAAGTATTTCACATTGGTTAGAAAAGTGATATTGTTTTAAAAACTTTTTAGGTGATGAATCTCACATTGGTTACAAAGAAATATATCTCACATTATTATTTAGAAATGAGTATTGGTGATTGAGCTGCCCGGCCCAATTAGGCCCAAGCTAGGAGCCACGTGTCAGTTGTGTAAATCTTCCGAGAAATCGAGCAAGCATGTCACACGAGCAACCAATCTCCGTTGTGGCTGGGATAAATGCTGGAGATTTCAATTATGCGAGCAATATGGATGAGCGAGCAATATAGCTCGATGGCCCCATGTAAGTCAAAACAGTCGAGGGCATTGATGCCCGAGCAATCTGATTGAGGGTGGTTACACAGAGCAATAATCCCGACTATAAGCCATGATAGTTTGCGGAAGAGTTGATGCTCGTTAGTGGGCAGTTAATGCCAATCATGGGCAGTTAATGCCAATCATGGACAGTTAAGGCCAATCATGGGCAGTTAATGCCAATCGTGGGCAGTTAATGCTAATCATGGGCAGTTATTCATGATAATGGACAGTTATACCTCCGGCACATATAAAAGCCTAGGAAAAATTGGCAGAAAGGTATGCGCAATCTATTTTCCCAAGCCTAAACTCGTCAAATTGTGAACTCATTGTACTAATTCACACGCAGGAGGGCTTTTGCGAGGAGTGCCCACTTGAGTTCACTTTTCTTCTTTTCATTGCGAGTTGGGCTCAGAGAGTCTGGAAGCACGTTGAAAGCCAGGTGCTTGGATTGGGCTGTTTGAGTGGGTCCAAATCTTCTTGGACGCTTCAGTTGGTTCCATTGCCGGGAAACGAGTGTTTTTACGGCATTAAGAGTTTCGTTTAGTGAGATATTCATTGTTTTTCAAAGTTCTATCCATGGCGGAGAATGGCGTTAACGGTGGTAGTGGCAGTCGCAGAGAGGAGGCACATCAGAACCACAGCCTCAATCTGGGAGTGTCCCTCTCACCCCATGATGCACGCCACCAGTTGAATCAGAGGCGTGGGGTTGAATCGATGGCCAGAAGCGCTGAAGCTGCGGCTGGTTTAGCCCATGAATTTCGTGAAGAAGCTTTACGCCAAAGAGCCATCTATCTCGGTCAGATGCATCAACTCAACTTACAAATGATTGCTATGGGCAAACCACCATTGCCCATCGAGTTGGATCCATTGCCAACACTGTTGGCACCGGGTCAGGCTGCTGGCGTTTCACGCACGGGGGGAAATCCGATGCATCCTTTGGTTGTACATTCCCAACCACGCGAGCATGATTCTAAGCGTAATGATCGACCAGAGGGAAGTAAGGCCAGTCATAGGGTTATCCCTAGTGTTCATTCTAGGTTGGGACCTCGAGTTGGTGAGGATTCGGCTCGATCACGTCGTCGCACACCGAGGTCGCATGCTCGTAGGCGTCGTTCGCCTCACCGCGGCGTTCACGTGCATATAGCCGCGATCACCGAGGGTTCGTTATGCTCGGAGACATAGGACTCCCTCTCCTAGGCGGTCTCATCATTCGGCGGCACTTGGTTCACAGCTCGCTGGGGCACCTCAGGGACAGGTGGCGCAGGCCGTGGGGGTTCCACAAGCCATCGCGGTTATGGGACCCCAGGCCCTCTCTACAACCTCGGCCGGGGTGGTTTGCTGCACCATTAATATGCAAGATTTTGAAGAGTTGAAGCAGGGATGGAGGCACAGGAGCAGGTAAAGCTCTTGATGGGAATTTTTGGGGACGTCTGCTGGCAGTTGGCACCTTGGATCGAGAATGCTCCACCGGCCAGGGTTTGATTTTCCAAACATCAAGGAATATCTTGGCAAGACTAAAGCTAGAGGCGGTTGATGTCTTTCGAGTCTCGGATCGGGTTGGTAACCTCGGACGAAGCATTAAAGATAAGAGCTTTTGTAGGGGCCTTGCGGGGTAAGGCTTTGGCACGGATGGGAGCATTGCTTGGCGGCTTTCGATCAACAATTAGGCGATTTGCGAACAAAGTTTTTGGCGATTCGGGGCTTCTGGTTCATTAGCTAAGACAAGGGCCGACTTGTCTAAGGTCAAGCAAGGTGCACATGAATCAACAGCAAGCTATCTGGAGAGGTTTACCAAGGTGCTCGAGCAAGTTCTGGGCTAGCAGAGCAAGAGGTGACAACGTTGTGTTCGAGGCTGGCTTGCTCGAGGGTGAAGGTGGTTTGCGATCGAGTTGAGTATCGTGAACCGAAGGCGAGCGAGATGCTCATGCGAGCACGAAGTGGTCTTATTGGTGAGGCAGAAGAAAGAAAAGAAGAAAGCGGTGAAGCCACGGGAGGCTGATTAAAGGAAGCGGCAGTGGAAGTGGTGGTTACAACAAAAGTAAGTCTCGGTATGATCGGCCAAAGAGTTTCTTCGAGTCGGTTTGACCCGCTCAATACCTTGCGAGGATATTATGTGCAGTCGAAGCGAGGCTTCCCGAATCCACCTCGTATGAATCCAAATACTGGTAGGGAAAGGGACGGACGAAGAGGTGTGCCTACCATGATGATTATGGGCATACCACGGAAGGAATGTTGGCCATTGAAAAAGGCCATCAGTTGATCAATGAGGGAGGTTGGACCGCTTCAAGCGAGATCAGGAAGCAGAGGAATGCTCCACGGCGAGAGGCTCCACCAATTAGGGGGTTATTAATGTCATAATGGACGAGGAACTCACCCAAACACGGCTCGGCAAGCAAATCTACTCCTTGTCAAAAGTGGTAGATCGACCAACGACTTTGCAAGAGGCGAGCAGGCCATCTGATTTACCGCGATGAGTTGGCGAGTAATGTTGCGACGGCGATCCTTGATAGTTTCGGCATTGGTCGATGGATGGGTTGTGCGAGAATCTTGGTGAATCTTGGAGCATCTTAGGGATGTAATGTATTACTCTTGTTTTCAAGGGTTGGAGTTGGCGATGATCGCCTAAAACCATCTGTAGGGGCTTTGGAGGGTTTACAAATCATAAGGTCAGTGAAGAACCTTTGTTGAGTTGGAGGTATTCATCGGCGAGGACTTAGAACCGGGGTTGAAAAGATTACCTTTATGGTAATCGACTTGAAATCCCATATAACATCATCTTGGGCGTCAGAGCATGGCCAAATTTCGGATGGTTGCGTCAATCCCGCACGAGAGAGCAAAATTTTATCTGAGACCAAGGAGTGGGTGTATTGCTTGGTCGGCCGATCGATCTTGGAGTATGTTAGGGATACTCGAAAGGAAGCAGTTGACTTTGGAAGATGGCGGCGAAGGTTACCATCGGTACCAAGGAAACTTCTCATGTGGTAATGGGACCATCGGTGGTCGCGATGGTGCAGGAAAGATTTGGAGATGGAAGCCGACTCCATGCCGACATTGAAGTCGGGGAGCACAATCAAAATGAAGCGGATGCGGCATTGGTCAATGCCGAGCAGAGGTTGCGGTTACGTCTTTGCCATCGGTGCATGTATCGGAAAGATCTGGCGGCGAGGTTGCCGAGCAAAGTATTAGTAATCCTTTGCCGACAACGGCGTCGGGGGATTAGAGGCACCGATTGAGGCGTAGACCTTCTTGAGGAATTTTGCAGCGATTATGCTGAGGAACTGTAGAGGCTATGGAGGCGATCGGCTCGATAAGGTTGAGGATCGGTGAGAAAGATGAAAAGGTGGAGTGTGACACGCTCCAAATGCGGGATGAGCGAGTTCCTTGCTCGGGGCGAGCTGGAAGAGATAGTCATTAATCGACTACCAGAGCGAGAAGATTAAGATTGGAAGGGCTTTGGCAGCGAGAGGCACGAGCAAGCCTAATTAAGCGATTGCGGGGCAGCTTGGATATATTTGCTTGGCGACGGAGGACATCTGAGGGGTGGCGAGGATGTGGCCTTGCATCAATTGAATGTTGATCAGGCTTACTTAGGCCAATCCAACGGCGACCACGGGTTTATTCGGTAGAAAAGGATCGAGGCAATCAAGGAGGAAGTTGAGAAATTGCTCAAGGCGATATTATCGAGGAGATCCATTATCAACTGGTTGGCTAATGTGGTTATGGTAAAGAAATCGAATGGCAAGTGGCGGATGTGTGTCGATTTCACGGTTTGAACAAGGCTTGCAGAAAGATTGTTATCCTCTGAGAGAATCGACAAGTTGGTTGGCGCTATTGCGGGTTCGAGCTCCTTAGTTTTATTGATGCTTACTCTGGGTATCATCAAGTTAAGATGGCGGTTCGACAAGGCTCTAACGACTTCAGAGCGGCGAGGGGTATTGCTATAAGATGATGCCTTTTGGTTTGAAGAATCTTTGGGGCCACGTATCAAAGGATGGTCAACAAGGTGTTTAGCTCGCGAGATAGGGAGAAATGTTGAAGCCTATATTGATGATATGGTGGTCAAAACCAAGGGGCGAGCACAGAGGATTTGGGTGAAACTTTTGCTAATCTCGGGAGGAACAACATGAAGTTGAATCAGAGCAAGTGTGTGTTCGGGTAAAGCGAGCAAGTTCCTTGGGTTCATAGTAGCGAAAGGGAATTGAGGCCAATCACGAGAAGATAGAGGCATTAGTTACCATGAAACTTCCTCGTTGTGTTAAGGGCGTGCTGAGAGGTTAAATGGCGGGGTGATCGCTTTAGGAAGGTTCATCTCGAGGTCGGCGGGCGTTGCTTGCCCTTCTTCAAGGTTTTGCGAGGTAATAAAGGCTTTGAGTGGACTCCGGAATGCCAGAAGGCTTTCAAGGAATTGGTGGAGTATTTAGGAAGTCCACCCTTGTTGAGTAGCCCGATCTATGGAGAAAAATTGTATGTGTATCTGGCGACTAGAGCGGCGGTAGCCGCGGATTTGATTAGGGAAGAAGGCAATGTGCAAAAGCACATTTATTATGTATCCAAAGCCCTCAACGATGTAGAGGAAGATATTTTAATGCGAGAGAAATTGGCTTACTCGCTTGTTGTTCTTTGCTCGAAACTTCGAGCTTATTTTTACTGCTCATTCAATTGTTGTATACGGATTCGCCTTTGCGAAAGATTTTGCACAAGCCGGATACCTCAGTCGGGTTACTCACTGGTCAATTGAGTTAGCGAGTTTGATATCGATTATCGACCACGGCGAGCAATCAAGGCACAAGCTATAGCGGACTTTGTAGGCTGAGACAAGCTTCAAGGATCTCTCGAGGAAGTAGAAGAAACAACGGCGGATGCGAATCAAAGCCAAGACCAGGAATATTGTTGGGAGCTTCATGTGGATGGTTCGGCTAGTCGGTTTGGGAGTGGTCTTTGGGCTAGTGTTAGTACCACCGAGCAAGGCGTAGAATTTGAAAAAGCATTGCGCTTCAAATTCCCGACTTCAAACAACCGGGCGAATATGAAGCTCTAATTGCCGGCCTCGAGCTCGCGCATGACATTGGGGTCGAGGCGGTGGTTATATCTTGTGATTCTCGGTTGGTGGTGAATCAAGTCAAGAGCGACTACGAGGGTACATCATCAGATCTTGGTTCGTTATTGTGCAATGGTAAGGGAAATTTTAAAAGATTTCGATTCTTGGGAGTTGGTAAGAATTGCTCGGGAGGACAATATGCGGCAGTTACTTGTCGAAGATGGCGAGAAGATGAAATCCGATCTTTGCATCACAGGAGTCATGATCGAGCACTTGGAGGTTCTGTCATCGAGAAAGAGGTGGTTATGGACATAGAGCCGGTTGCCAAATGTTGGATAGATGATCTTCGAGCTTACATTGAGGCGGGGTGTTGCTGAAGACAAAAGGAAGCGAGAACCATTCAAAAGCGGTCATGCCGTTACATCATCTTAGACAACATTTTGTATCGAAGATCTTATACACGACCTTTGTTGAGGTGTGTTCGTCGAGAGATGGTGGAAGGAATATTGGGCGAAGTGCATGAGGGCAAATGTGGAGGTCACCCGGCCGGCGATCGCTAGGCGAAAAAGTGTTAGCGGCGGGATTTTATTGGATAACTGCGGCGAGATGCCGAGGTGTATGTTCGCCGATTGTGACAAGTGTCGGCGCTATCGAGATATTCAAGGTTGCCATCTAGAGCGGACTCTGTTATTGCATCATGGCCGTTTGATATGTGGGGAATAGATTTGATTGGACCTTTTCCGTAGCTCGTTCAAAGTTCAAGTCTGCGATGAGTCGCGGTGGATTACTTTCGAAGTGGGTGGAGGCAAAACCATTGGCGACCATAAGTGAGGTCAACGTCATCGACTTTGTACACGAGCACATTTGGTGTCGGTTTGGCGTCCAGCAATTGTGTCCGATCATGGGACCCGGTTCTCGGACAAGTTTACAAAGCGTGCGAGCAAATGAGGGTGAAACATTGGCGATCATCGTGGCATATCCCAGGTAATGGCCGAGGCGAAGGCTGCGAATAAACAAATTTTGCATGTTTTGAAGAGGAATTTGGAGGAAAATTTGGAAGATGGGTGGGCGAGCTACCTTGACTTTGTGGGCGATAAGAACAACGGTGAGGGGTCAGCGGGGAAACCGCATTTTCTTTAGCATATGGGCGATGCTATGGCTCAGGTGGAAATGTACTTGCCCACTCATAGGGTTTTAAATTACAATGCTGGTTCTAATCACCGGCTCGAGCAGCGATTTGGACTTGTTGGAAGAAAAACGGCTGGAAGCTAAAATGAGGATGGCCAACTATAAGCAACGAGCAAAGGCTCACCACGATAAGCGAGTTCGTGGTCGATCATTTGCTGTGGGGGATTGGGTCCTCCGTAAGATTGAGGCCACGGGCCATCAGTGAATGGGGAAGTTGTCACCAAACTGGGAAGGCCCTTTTCAAGTTTCGAGAATTGTTAAGGAGGGCACCTACATGTTGCGAACAGAGGATGGTGACGATTTAAAGCATCCATGGCATGCGGATCATTTGAAGAAATACTATTGGTAATTGATTTACAATATGTAATTCTTTGATCTTTTTCTTTCATGGTAAATGGCAATAATGAGGCTCAGTTGACTTTTCAACTTTATGTTTGAAAAATGGCTTTTTGAGTTGAATCTCTTCAAGTCTTTGATCGAGCATAAAGGTCTTTATGCTTGATCAAATTTGAAAAATGTTTCAGATTGATCGGGTAACCTTTTATAGCGAGCATAAAGGGCTTTATGTTCGTAAATAAGGAGGGGTATTCGAGTAAAAGCTAAGCTAAATGATGATCGCTTTAGAGCGAGTAAAAGCTAAGCTAAATGTTGATCGCTTTAGAGCGAGTAAAAGCTAAGCTAAATGTTGATCGCTTTAGAGCGAGTAAAAGCTAAGCAAAATGATCGCTTGAGCGAGTAAAAGGATGTCGCTTGAGGCGAGTAAAAGATGACTTTGTTTAGCTAAAGATAATATGGGAAGCTCATTCGAAAACAAAGAAGTTAAAATATTACAGATGAAAAGTTAAATTGTTTTGAGACATGGCACGAAGGCCAGAAAGGCGCGCAGGCCTGCGAATTCAAATAGCAGCAGCAGTGTTCTCCTCAATTGAAGCAGCAGTGGGTTCTTCGGTATTTGTTGCAGTGGCATTCAGAATTATAACTTCATCCTCAACTTGGTCTTCGGCGCCGTCAGTGGTAGTCGGAGGGGCTTGAGATCGCCAAATCTCTGTCATGAGATCGGTGGCTGTTGTCGGCGGCAGGAGGGGGATCGAGGGAGGCAGACCACTGCGGCATCGGCCGGCCAAGCCTTCTAGTTCATCCTCGTTGAAGGGCACTTGGGAATGGCCGGCTCGGGCCGACAAGCAAAGTTAGCTCCCACTCGGCGAGTTGCTCGGGGTTAATCTCTAGCCAGCTACAGGCGGCTGCCTCGAAATGTGGTTCATCCCTGCACAAAAATGGGTAGGCCTCATCCACAGATTGGTGAAGTCGGATGATCTCTTGTAGTCCTCAATGATTTGCAGTTTTTGCTCGTCACTTGTCATAGAACCGACCTCTGACACCAGTTGCTCAAGCTTTGTGACAGTAGCATTGGCGACCTCGTCATTCGACAAGCCGCGGCTCGCGCACCCGACTATATTGTTGAGGCGATCTCTTCGACTTTTTGGATAGGTTTAGTTGGGCTTCAGTAGCTTTCTCGGCCTCCACTTTGGAAAGTTCCGTCACTTTGGTGGTGAGGATTCCTCATTGTTTTGAGATCGGCTCGGATCTGATTGATTTTTCTTCAAGCCGTTTTTCTCGGCGGCCGAGGTGTTTTTCTCGGCGAGATAGGGCATTGGTCTTGTTCAAGTTGGCGATTAACCGATCATACATCAACGGTGATTTATTAGCGTCTGTTATGAAAAATATACGTAAGAAATATGAAAGAAGAAAAATGGCAAGTAAAGGCGAAATGTGTTACCTCGGTCATGCACGGGCCCATTTCTCCAATCAATACCGAGCTCGCTTGATCGGCGTACTTCTTTTGGATCCCGTTGTGGCGGAGGCGTTTCATTATTCCAAGTCCAGTGGTGGACGGGAAACCACCTCGTTTGTGTACAGCGATGTTTTCGAGATCGGGAACGTTGGCGAGTTCCTTGATGAGGGCAGCCGCCCTGGGTTGATCTTCGGGCATGACGAAGTTTGCTTGCTGCCAAGAAGGAAGGGGAGTGCTTTCTTCGATCACAGCTTTGTCTGCCCGGCGCCTATGTTTCCTCGGGCTTTCAGTGGGCTCGGTGGTGATGGCGGGGAGGCGAGGCGACAAGCGGCTCTCGCGTTAGGGAGCGAGGGATGAAGGTGGATGTGGATTGCTCGGGTTGTTGACGCTTGGTTCCTCGGCTTGAAGTCGCCGTTGGGACCGTAGGAAGGCTAATGGCTGGTTGAGTGGACAGATGTTTAGCTCGTTTGCTCGAGTTCTTCTTGGCGGCCTGCATGAACTTTGTGACATCGGTCAATTGCCTCATTTCTGCACAAGGTCAAGTATTAGTACCAGGGAAAGCATAAGTATGTGAAGTTGTCGAAGAAAAGGCGATGAAATAAGCGGTTCAGAAATAACCAGAAAGTGAAAATTCGGGTCGTGAAAGGGTCAGTGCGAGCAGTCCTCGCATTCACTTGGGAACCTATTTCCATGGCGAGGAACCCGATGCGGGTGTGGGGTTTTGGTTCGATGTAACCGGGGTTCAATTCCTTCGATGGGGAGGCGAGGAGATCAGCGGCTCGAAGAAGCCGAGATCGAAGAAACTTCGCCCGATCCAACACAAAGTCTTGCAGGCTTGCCGCTTCTCGTGCTCTAACGGTTTCCTAAACGCCTTGACTATTCTTGGTTCCCCAGCTCGGTAGGCGTATTTGTCATTTTCAGGAAGCCCGTAGTCGCTGATATAGGGAGCGAATGGCCATCCAATGCTCGACTCAACGAGCAAGGCTTTCCCGTCCCAACTATCGACCTTATTGGGGCTGTCAGTAAGGAGTTTGAAAAAGCCGTGGTTCGAGCGGCTGTTGATGCGGCCGGTTTTCTTGTCAAGGGAGAGGAGAAAAAATTTTCGAAATAAAGTCATATCGGGCTCGAACCAGTGACTGCAGAGCTACGGTGAAGGATACCAAGAACCTAATAGTGGTTAGGGTTAGGTCACAGGGGAGGGTATTAGAAGCATTCATCAATTCAACGATGAATGGGTCAAGAGGAAGTCGGAGCCCGACTTGGAAAAAATCAAAATAGAAAACCATTTTATCTCCCTGAAAGTTGTGGCCTTCGCTGTCTAGGTTCAAATCGAAGGCACGGACACGGTAAAGTTTGGGGTCCATTCCTAATGAATAGAACCAGGTACTGACCTCGTCCTCGCTGTGTAAGTCTTCCCACTTGATTGAGGAAGAGGGAAAAGAGGCTGAGGAATGAATGGGGCTTGGCTTGGTCGGTTTGTTGCTCGTTTGGGCGAGGAAGCTACTCGCTGCTTGTTCGTTATCAAGGCATGTTGCATGTTCGCTTGTGAGGGTTTTCGTCGGCGCGTGATCAATGGAGCCACCTCTTGCTCGCTTCCTTCAGAAGAAGATGAAGATGGAGTCCTTTCTACTTGAGTCCTATGGTCGTAGCACTGTCCTTCAATTTCGGATACTGTTCCTTCGCTAGACATCCTACAGGAAAAGGAATCGAGAAAACAGGTTAAAAATTGACTGGGAAAAGTGTGGCAAGGAATTGGGCTGTAACATTTGGGTCGCAAGATCGATGCAGAGTGCAGATCATGGTTTCTCGATTCCTTGGAGGTGCAGGGTCACTAATTCGTGAAAAGGCAAAGGGGTTTACGCAGAAAGAGGGGTTTACGCGGTGTAAACCCTAGATCGAAAATCAAAATAAAGGACAATAGTGGAATGATGAAAAGAGCGTCACGGTGAAATACCTGGAACACTTGTTGAAAGCCTTGATTTTGTTCTTGAGATGAGACAAGGGTGTGATCTGGGAAGCAATTCTTGATGAAGATCTGTGGAATGCACCGAATGTTTCGTATGACTGCTTGAAGGCTGTGTGAGTTGCAATGAAGCGTAAAAGTGGCAAATGAATTGAATCTTACCTTTTATAGTCTAGGAAGCCGTCGGTTGGAGAATCAAATCATTGGGCTCAAAGCACGAGGCGCGGTGAGCGAGGCCGCATTAAATGTACATGGGAAGTTGAACTGCGGTTCCATTGGCGGTGACAGTGACGGTTGGCGTGACGTTCGTTTTCTAGGAAGCGTTTGTTTAAAGCTTTGTGAATTACCGCCAAGCTAGATAGGTTTTTGAATAATTGGGGGGAAGCTACTCTGAAATTTTTGAGATCCTCCTCGTCATGAGCATGAATACTCGATAAGACAAGGAGTTGGGGGCTACTGAGCTGCCCGGCCCAATTAGGCCCAAGCTAGGAGCCACGTGTCGGTTGTGT
Organism: Codonopsis lanceolata; assembly: GCA_013146195.2. Taxonomy (NCBI): domain Eukaryota; kingdom Viridiplantae; phylum Streptophyta; class Magnoliopsida; order Asterales; family Campanulaceae; genus Codonopsis; species Codonopsis lanceolata. Next base: position 63,548,563 of record CM028381.1, read on the forward strand.
AAATCTTCAGAAATCGAGCAAGCATGTCACACGAGCAACCAATCTCCGTTGTGGCGGGGATAAATCTTTGGAGATTTTAATTATGCGAGCAATATGGATGAGCGAGCAATATAGCTCGATGGCCCCATGTAAGTCAAAAGCGATCGAGGCATTGATGCAGAGCAATCGAATGCAGTTGAGGGTGGTTACACCGAGCAATAATCCGACTATAAGCCATGATAGTTTGCGGAAGAGTTGATGCTCGTTAGTGGGCAGTTAATGCCAATCATGGGCGATTAATGTCAATCATGGACAGTTAAGGCCAATCATGGGCAGTTAATGCCAATCATGGGCGATTAATGCTAATCATAGGCGATTATTCATGATAATGGGCAGTTATACCTCCGGCACATATAAAAGCCTAGGAAAAATTGGCAGAGAGGTATGCGCAATCTATTTTCCCTAGCCTAAACTCTGTCAAATTGTGAACTCATTGTACTAATTCACACGCCGGAGGGCTTTGCGAGTGCCCTGCCCAGTTCACTTTTCTTCTTTTCATTGCAGAGTTGGGCTCAGAGAGTTTGGAAGCACGTTGAAAGCCAGGTGCTTGGATTGGGCTGTTTGAGTGGGTCCAAATCTTCTTGGACGCATCATATTCTATTATATATATATATTATTTTTCTAAAATCAACAACATTAATTTATAACCAATGTATGATACATCTTTCTATTGATAATAATAATAAAAAACTTTGTAAATGTGAGATACATACATCTATTCTATTTGTAACAAAAAAATCTTTTAATTTAAAAACTTATTAAATCAACGTTTATGTTTAAACAATATGAGATACATATATTTTATTGATAATAAGAAGTAAAAGTCTTTACTAAAACTAACATCTTTTTCTAAATAATGTAAGATACACATTTTCATATTCTAACAATGTAGGATACTTTTTTATTATTTCTATTTGTAATAAAAGCTTAGACTTTTGTTGAACTTTTAAAACAAACATCTATTTCTAACCATGTACTTTCTATATCTTTTACATTGGTAATAATAGTATTTTTAAAATCAACATTAATTTAAAACAAATGTGAGATGAATTCTTTTATAGTAATAATAATAGTCTTTTAAATAAAACTTTTTGAAATCTGCATCTCTTTATAATATGCGATACATCTCTTACATTGATTATAATAAAATAATAATAGTAGTAGTGTTTTATCAAAATAGTTTGGAAGCCAACATCTTTGTAAACAATGTGTGATACATCTCTTCTATTGATAATAATATAAAAATTCTTTTATCTATAAATTTTATAACCAATATATGTTTATAAATAATGTGGATCTTTAAACATTAAATATACATTATATAAAAAATTTTAAATCAATATCATTTTCTAACCAGTGAAATACATATTTTTTTTCTATTGGTATTAAGTCTTTATAAAAAGACTTTTAATACATACATCACTCTCTTAATGTGTAATACATCTTATTATTTAGTAATAGTAGTAGAAGTTTTATCTAAAAATAAAACAAACATCTCTTTCTATATAATGAGATGCATCTCTTCTCTTCTCTTTTATTAATGATAAAAGTAGAAATCTTTTGTTAAAGACTTTTAAGATCAACATCACTTTTTAACTAATGTAAGATTTATCTCTTTTATTGGTAATAATAGTAATTTAAAATCAACGTCAATTTATAACAAATATGTGATATACATCTTCTATATATTGATAATAATAGTAAGTCATTTATATAATCTAAAATAATTAAAAATCAATATCATTTTTAACCAATGTGAGATATATATCTTACATTGGTAACAATGGTAGAAATGTTTTATCAAAAACTTGGAAAACCAACATCACTTTCTAATCAATGTATGATACATCTTTTTAATTAGTAATTAATAATAGTGTTTTTAATACAAACATCAATTTCTAACCAATGTGGGATCATCTCTTATTGGTTATAATAGTAGAATATTTTTGTAACCAATGTGAGATACATCTCTTGTAAAAAGTGAAAGTCTTTAGGTTAAAGACTTTAAAATTTAACATTTTTTAAACAATGTGTTATACATAACAATATAAAATAATTTAAACTCAACATCATTTTTTAACCAATGTGAGATATACATCTTCTATTGGTAATAATAGTAGAAGTCTTTATCGAATGACTTTGAAAATCAAGATCACTTTCAACCAATGTATGATACATTTCTTCTATTGGTACTTAATAATAGTATTTTAAAATCAACATCAATTTTCTAACCAATGTGAGATACATCTATTCTATTGTTGAAAAATTAGTGTTTTTTAGTGAAAGAAATTGTGCAACGAGACCCGAATTTCTTTACGTGTCATTTGTTTGTTAGCGAAGGTAATTGCATAAATGTGTTTTAACTCGGTGAGAGTATCAAAATGATATATTTATTTGTCCAAATCAAGTTTTTTGGATAATAAGATATCAAGAGTTAAAGAATTATACTTGTTAAAAATTAATATTTTTAGTGAAAGAAATTGTGCAACTTAAGACAATTTCTTAATTTGTCATAATTTGTTTATTAACAAAGGTAATTACACAAATGTGTTGTACTCGATAGAGCATCGAAATGATATATTTATTTGTCCAAATCGAGTTTTAGATGAATAAGATATCAAGACTTAAAGTATAATATTTATTAAAAATTAGTATCTTTAGTGAAAGAAATTGTGCAACTTGAGGCACAAATTTCTTTCGTGTCATTTGTTGGCAAAGTAATTGTGCAAATGTGTTCTCACTCGGCAAGAACCTCGAAATGATATATTTATTTATCCAGAATCAAGTTTTGGATGAATAAATTATCAAGGCTTAAAGTATGGTGTAAAAGTGAGTCATTGAAGTAATATCTCACCTTTAAGAGTTTATCTCACATTGGTTAGAAGTAATCTTAGTTGTAATAATTTTTGAATATAAGTGTTTTACTATTGATTAGAAGAAATTATATACTAATACCAATACCTCTTATCTTATTGATTATTATTATTATGTATTATTATTAGCTAATGGCTAGAAACAAAAGTTTTCACATGAATGCTTTATAATGAAGATTTATCCAAAGTTGATGTGGTGACACAATAATATCTATTCACCAAACTTTATCACATACTTCTAGAATTAAATGGTTTATGATTTAAAAATAAAAAATATAGGTTAATATTTTATTTAAATAATAGTTAGTAAGTGAGAAGAATAATTTAAGAAGAGGGTGAGTAGTAGTAGTATATGATAATTAAGTCTTGGCTGTGTAAAATGTACCTCTGTTTTTGTTGCCTTTAGAAACCCCACGACCACGACAGAAGAAGATTCAACAATCTCACCTACCATCTTC
>CM028381.1:63552032-63626771 GCA_013146195.2 Codonopsis lanceolata
AAAAGAAATTTAGGTGTATGCATTAATGTTTTATGTACATATCTATTATTGCGTACCCCCTTTGTTTTCCCCAAAAACAATCCTTTCTTGCAACCATGCCCCGGCGGTCCATCGGTGCCTCGGCGTCCACCAGCAGGGGCCCATATACCTCCTGCCGGGCGAAGAAACCCTAGACTCATCGGCATGAGAGCCCCGAAGTGTCCTCATCCTCATCATCAATGTCTCAATTATCGGGATATAGATGCTCTTTGGTACCATGATAGTCGGCTCGACCATCGTCTCTTGCTTGGCGTCGATCGCGAAAAAAATTGCAAAGGAGACTACGGCCACGGACTCAACAAACCAATAATGCACCGAAGAATAAGAGATTCGCCATTTTCCCATTCCAATATCACCCGAAAAGCCCGCTCTTATCCAAAGGTATTCTCAAAACCTCTTTTCCTCAAAATACAAATATGCCATTACATTTTAGATGTTTGCATAGTTTTATTTTCCGTGAATTTATTTTTGCATGTGTAACATATTGCATCATATACATTATATTGCATTATTTCATAATGTTTGTACGATTTCTTTTACGTAAAAAAATGCAAAACAAAAAAAATGTGCAAAAAGAAAAGGGAAAGAGATACTAATGTTCGCAGAACTCAAAGCTAATGTGCTCTGGACGAATGGCTTCGGGAAGACCACCACCGACTCGGGACCGTTGCTTTAATCACCTCGACCTCGCCCCGGCCGCGGCTTGACCCGTCATCATCATCATCATCATTATCATCATCATCATCGTCCAGGATCTCGACATCCGCCAGACGGAAGCCTTGTGCTCTTGCGAACACGAAAAAAAAAAATAACAACGGGTAAGTTCTCTACCCTTATCTCCTTCCATGCAGTCCTTTAAGTAAATAATGAACATATCACATGTTTATACTTCACTTTTTTTACAATAAATTCTTTTAATGAAAAAATAAAAAATAAAAAAAAATCTTGTTCATAACAAAAAAAAAAAATGCAAATAATTCTTTAAATTGTCACATACTATTTTCATACATGTGCATAAATTTACATGTAAATAAACATCATTCTTTCTCAAAAATCATTCTTTTTCAAAATTAATAAATAAAATAAAAAATTTCATTCAAAAAAAAAATCATAAAAAAAAAAAGCAATTCATATATGTAATTAATTTTGCATCTTAATACATATTATAACCGCATTTGTCATATGCATGATAAAATGTGAAAATTCATGCATCATCTCATACATGTTCTACATTGCATCACATCGCATAAAATAATTCATGCATTCATATTTTTGCATTTCATTTGTCCAATAATTGCCATGGAGGTGCGACAAAGAGAAGGTAAAATATCACCAATCATCAAAATAAATATCTTTGTGGTATTTACTATACCCTACTCAAAGATTTGCATGCTTGGAAAATAAGTCTAAGGGCATGAAAAATATCATGCTTTGTCATGTTTTTATCAGAAAATATGCGGCGTTGCCTCGGAAAAATTAAATTTATACTCAGAATATTCCGCTTTCGCCATTCTATTGCATGCAAAAATGTGATTTAGTGTAAAACATGCATCATATAGCCTCATTTGCATTTAGAACATAAATCATGCATAGTAGGTCAAATAGTGACCACTATTTCAAATCATGCATCGCAAAAATAAATCCAGAGAAATTACATGCATTATCACTCAATTACATCATTTAGGCATAAATAGGACATGCACATGCATCATTAATGAAGTCATGAATGCTTCAAAAGTACCAAACAAGTGCCAAAATCTAGCGATTAGTATATCAGCAAAAATTAAAAAAAAAACAAACAAACAAAACAAAAAAAAAATGTATCATTCTTTACGTAAATAAACACTTGCCATTTTTTTTTAAATATATATATATATATACATGAACAAATTTACATGTAAATAAACATTTGATTTCATTAAAAAAAAATTTTTTTTGTATATATTGTACATATATACCATATTCTTTTACATTCCTCAAGGAAAATAAAAAGAAAAAAAAAAAAAAAAAAAAAAAAATGGGAGGGGAAGATGTATGTACAAGAAGAAAAATTTTTCGAATTTCAGGCGTGCAACAAGGAAAATGCGGCGAGAAGAAGAAATTTTCGGTGAAGCTAGAAAATGGAGCGAAAAAACAACAAAGAAAGAAAAGATGACATCACCGGTGATACCAAAAGATGCTACAACAAGAAAAAAAAGGAAGCTCCTGGCCAAGGTTAGAAGGAGCAACAAGAACAAATGCAGCAGCGACATCAAGAAAATTTTTCAGCTAAAGCCGAAAACAAAGTGGGACAAGGGAAAAGACTTTCCAAAAAAGGCCGTAACAGTGATAAAAGAAAAATCAATGAAAAAAAAAAAAAAAGAAAAGAAAGCAAGAAAAATCAAAGAGAAAAATGAGCAAGATTCAAAGAGCATCGGTAGAACTACGTTTGAAATTGGTCGATTCCTTGAAAAGGATACGTAGGCGCCTCTACATCGCAGGTCCGACCATCACAATCATAAAAGCAGAAAAAAAAAAAAAAAAAATTCCCAAAGAAAGAGTGGCGTGAAATGTCGAATCGGCCGAATCTGCTGGTGACCGACGCAAAAAGGTAAGTCAAAGTATTCCTACGACTCGAATCCGCACAATTCCCTTTTTAGGAAAATTTGAAAAAAAAATTTGAAAAAAAATTGTTTTATTTTCAAATAAAAGAAAAACTCTTTTTCAAAATGAGTTTTCAAAAACAAAGAGAATATTTCAAAACACAAAAAAAGAGGAATATTTCAAAAACAAAAAGAAGAGGAATATTTCAAAAACACAAAAAAAGGAATATTTCAAAAACACAAAAAAGAGAGAATATTTCAAAAACAAAAAAAAAGAATATTTCAAAAAAACAAAAAAAGGAATATTTGAAGAAAAAAAAAAAGAAAGGAAGGAAAAAAGAATGTTTTCCACTTCACAATTTTCGAAAAAACTTGAAGAATGATTAATTAAGTCGTGTTCGGCGACGGATCTTTAGTCAAGCACAATTTTCGATATCGAAGATTTTCGAGTTATGTCTCGGAAACAAGGCGGCGATCAAGGCCCAGACATACCTAGAAAGTTTTCTTAACACATTTCAATGCCAAGGTATTGACCGGTTGAAATTGTGGTAACAGATTTGAAATGCTCGACAACGGATCTTTAGTCAAACACAGTTTTCTGATATTTGAAAGTTTTCGGATTATGTCTGGAAACAAGACAGCGATCAAGGCCCAGACATAATTAGAAAATTTTTCTTAACACGTTTCAACTAGTTGAAAGGTGGTAACAGAAAAACATTCAAATCTTCATACCGTATTTGACAACGGTTTCGGACCGGGAGAATACGGCTTTTTCGAAAACACAAAAATCTTTTTCCATTGTAGTTTAAGGTTTTGGCCTGAACTACGCTTGGTCTGATTTCCTTTAATAGGGAATACGTAGGCGCCTACATTAGTAGGTCAGACCATCGAGCACATTAAATTCACATCGCTTAAAACTTCGATAATTTTTTATAACCGACTAAAAATGTCTAGGTTATAGAGTTTGGATAGCATGTCACTGTGCATTATAACTGCTACCAATTGCATTCTCCTGTTCTTAAATGAACGAAATTGGAGAGTCTCTTGTTAATCAACGATGTTCGTCTACTCAGTAAGCCGAAAGGTTACCCGTAAACTCCATCGTTGAGGGGCTCTGTAGACACCCCAATTTCGTACCCCTGGTATGTAACTGACATAAAATATCAAGAACTGTTAAAACTTAACAAATGTCAAGTTGCAGAAGTCAAAATGCGAAAAAAAGCGAGGATGCGCGAAACAGTGAACTGCAGGGGAGGAAAGTGTCAAAATTTGAAACTTCAAAAAGCATTTGGTGCCCCCCTAAGGCAGCTTGGTGCCGCACCAAGCATAAGCTTGGTGGCACCAAGCTTTCATTCATGCGTCTCACAGATTCAATTAAGTACAAGTCTTCAAGCGCGCGGTACAAGCTGTTGATGCACGGAGAGAAATTCAATAATTCCAGCGATGTCCTTCAGCTTCAGTATAAATAGAAGGCCCCGGCCTCTCATTTTGCTCGTTCAATTTACGCGAAGGTTTTCATCGCAGCGAATCCTTCGCTCTTCGATTAAAATAGTACGCGAGAGGTGCGAGATAGGTGAGTGGAAGCCCTTAAAATCTCCAAACCCCATCCAAACTCGCCAAACCAAAACCCATAGGTTATAAGTGATCCCTAGCCTAGTTGTTAGGTATCCACCTTAAAACCCCAGTCCAAAAATCCCAAAATAAGCCGTTACTCTGCCCGGGTAACGAGCTAAAAAAGTCAAAACTTAAGTCTAGGTTCCGCCCAACTGAAAAGGCCAAAACCTACCCAAATAAAGCTGTCACTCTGCCCGAGTTGACTAGCCCCACCTCAAATCCAGTTCAATTCCAGTCCAGTTCAATTCAAAACAAAAAAAAGACTCCCTCTCCCGCAGAGGACAGAGCGAGCACACCACCGCTCTAAAAGGTAATACCTTTAAGAGCGTATTTTATTTTATTTTGTATTTTCTTTCTTTTATTTATTTTCAAAAAGTTGTATTTTAAATCCGGCACAATGTAGCCAATATAAGCCGTTGTCTTTCGGATTAGATTAGGAAAATTATGTAAAAGAGCCGTTATAATGGCCAAATATTCTTAAATGTGTTTGTAATTATTGGAAGGAGGCGGCTGCGAGTCCGTAAATAATGTAGCCACGAATGTATCTGTTTAATTTTCCCTTGTCAAAATAAGACCTTATTTATTTGCTAGATTAATATAACAATGAGCATATTTCAGCCAAAAACGCTTTGAGATCGAAGGGCGAGTTGGGTGCCTAGCACCTTCCCAACTCGTAACTTAGCCCCCGAACCCGTTTTCTAAAATCTCTGGTTTTCTCTTCTGGTTTTCCTTTATTTTTGCCTTAAAATAAAGGTGGCGACTCTAAAAACTTTCAGATCCAGTGGGGCCACGCAACATTCCCTCTTTGCACTTTCCTGTTCTCCCCTAAAAAAGGGAGATACGGGAATGGAGGGGTGATGTATTCCCATATCCTGGTATCCCCTAAACAAGGGATAACTTGATGCGGAAACCCATAGCTCCCATAGCGATCCGATTGGGCCATAAGGCCATTTTAATAAATCCATAAGTGGGGGCGCCGCAATATCTTTTCTTGCACTTCTCTATTATCCCCGACGTAAAAAAGGGAGAATGAGAATGGAAAGGTAATGCATTCCCATATCCTGTTATCCACGAAATAAGGGATAACCTGACATGAGGAAACCTTTAGTTCCCATTTTGGATACAAAATCCACTCAGGGCAACCGAGGCACATTCCAACGTGCTAATATAGACAGCACTCCTCTCGCACTTTGGATTTCGTCTTCCCCTAAACAAGGGAGGATGGAATGAGAGCAGTGGTGTCCCGCATCCGCACGTACGCGCACCCCTAACCAAGGGCGCGCGGGGCGCGGGAGCACGTCCCGGGAACCTCACACTGTTCTTCTTCTGGTGAACCTCAAAGGGACCTCTTCACTGTCTTCAGAAGCATCCTTTTCTGCAATGTATTGATCTGAGCTATCATCAAACTCAAAGGAGCTAGGAGATGATGAGGGAATGTGAGATGCATTCTTCAAGTTCACCAAATACTCAGCAAGAGTTGTCTGTTCATCTGAGAAACTCATGTTTGAGACATTAACTTCAGGTTCAGCAGAGGGATCAACAGTAGAGTCCTCATCATATGCAGGAGATTCAGGCTAGAACACCTCTTTGAGAGATGGAATAGGGTAATCTTCGTCTGCAGCCTCTAGGGGAGTAGGAATAGTGGAACTGCTACCAATGTTGTGTGCAGGTATACGAGGTTTAGCAACAAATTTACCCTCAGCTTCAAGACCAACAAAATCATCATCATCACTGACACTAGCATTCTAGACAGCTTCTTCAAACTAGTTAGGTGTAACCTTGAGTTTCTTGGCCTTTTCTACCTCAGCAACACTTGGATTTTCGAAATTACTTGGAATCCCCCTTAGTCGCTTGGAATTTCGTGAACTAGGGTTTCCAATTTGGGGGAAACCAGTCAAATCCCCATGATCCTCCACGACAATGGTGTTTCCCCTTTCCCCAGGTAATATACAAGAGAGGGGCTCAGGAAGAGGAGTAGCAATTACAATTTCACTACTTGGTTGGTTTGGAGACGATGAAGTGATTGGAGATGTAGCTCTTGGAGAAGGTTCACTGGGAGCTACATTAGCATAGGGGTTTGTGTTTAGGGATTCTGTAGGATTGGAAGGAGTAGAAGCCATGAAGAATGTTAGGGTTATCAGAGAGGGGATGAAGAGAAGAAAATGGCAGTAAGGATCTTCAGCAAATTAAGTGGGTATCGGCTTGAGCAAGAGGAAAGAGTGAGAATAACACCAACCTAGTTGTACCACTTAAAAACTCACAATAAATGGATTAGTCGTTAGCTACTAAAATCAAGGAAGAGGAGTAGCAATTACAATTGCACTACTTGGTTGGTTTGGAGACGATGAAGTGACTAGAGATATAGCTCTTGGAGAAGGTTCACTGGGAGCTACATTAGCAGAGGAGTTTGTGTTTAGGGATTTTGTAGGAATGGAAGGAGTAGAAGCCATGGAGAATGTTAGGGTTATTAGAGAGGGGATGAAGAGAAGAAAATGGCAGTAAGGATCTTAAGCAAAGTGGGTATCGGCTTGAGCAAGAGGAAAGAGTGAGAATAACACCAACCTGGCTGTACCACTTAAAAACTCACAATAAATGGATTAGTCGTTAGCCACTAAAATCAAGGAATACAAGGGGGTGTTTGTGATAAGCCCAACCAAGTTTTGATTTTTGAATAAAATCAAGGATGACCAAAAATCACTCACAAAAAATCTGATTTATGACTGCAATTAGTGTGAGATTAAAGAGAGTGCTGGATATTTGTATAACCATGATTTCTTTTCACAATCTTGAATTTTTGAATTTCAAACAATATCAAGGATTCATAACAAACACACTAAAGGATTTACCACAGTTGTTCCACCCTAAGCTGTAACATAGCAACATATGTCCATTATCCAAAAACTCTTAATACTTCACAAAGATTAGACTCCCACATAAAATTTTTCAACAAGGAATACTTTGGTAATTATTTTGCAATTTTTGAGATAAGAACTAAATTTCAATAGGCTGATATAATCAATAACTGAATATGTCCTAAAATATATGCCTAACACATGAGGAAATCAGATCAGATAGCTTCTAGACTAATGCAGTCACACACATGTGAAAAATGTCTAGTTCATCTGAATGTAGTTCCTAATTAATGAAGCTGCATTGGGAGATGCATTCGCCAAAATTGTGATTTTATGTGAACTTTTTTCATTTTTTGTTCATTATAACGATACACATCTCCCACAAATTTCATAGGTACTTTATTTCCATATGAGAATAGCTCTACTTTATTTCAAGCATATTCACAACATGCCACTTGGAACCTTTCACACTATTTACCAAGGAAAGCCATTTTGCTTTTGATCAACCCATGATATCCAAGGATTCATAGTCCCAAAAGAAAATTGCCACAACCTTGTTCATAGGTAGCTCTTTTCCGTTAGGTAGCTTTCATACTTATTTTCAAGGGTATCCAATTTTCTAAAGATCAACCTACGACAACCTAAGTTTCATAGTACCAAGATAAAGTGCTACCACCCTTGTTTTTAAAGGTAGCTCTTTCCTTTGTGGACTTTAAACTTGCAAAACAAACAATTTGGAGAGAGCAAGACACAAAAGTCACAATTAATCTTGAATGCAAATCCCAGGCAACAAAAGGCATAAACATGTGAGATGAATCTAGTGTGCCCCTAAATACTCAATGCAGGATGCCTATTTTTTAAAAATAGCAAGTGTAGGGTCACATGGCACACATACCAAGAGATTTCCTAAGATTGATAAATCTCTCAAAGTCTAGACTCTTAGTGAAAATATCAGCCAGTTGAATTTTAGTCCCTACATGTTCAATACAAATAATACATTGTTCAACCAAGTCTCTAATAAAATAGTGTCTTATATCAATGTGTTTAGTTATTAAGTGTTGAACATGATTTTTTGCTATGCTTATTGCACTGGTGTTGTCACAATACATGGTTAATATATTACTGTGTAGGCCATAATCTTTGATCATTTGATTCATCCATAAAAGTTGTGTGCACCCACTACCAGCAGCAATGTATTCAGATTCAGCTGTGGAGAGGGCAACACAATTTTTCTTTTTACTAAACCAAGAAATCAAGTTATTACCCAAATAAAAGCATCAACCAGATGTACTTCTCATGACATCAACACCACCTGCCCAATCAGCATCACTAAAACCAACAAGGTTGGTATTAGTGTGTTTTGTGTACCACAAACCCATTGTAGAAGTCTCACCAACATACCTAATTATACGTTTGATAGCTTTCAAATGAGAGACTTTAGGGTTTGCTTGGTATCTAGCACATAAACAAACACTATACATGATGTCTGATCGTGTAGCAGTCAAATATAACAGACTTCCTATCATGCTTCTATACAGAGTATGGTCAACATTTTCAGACTTCTCATCTTTGCATTGTTTATTGGATGTACCCATAGGGGTTTTCTTTTTCTTTCCATCCTCAAGACAGAATTTCTTCACCAAGTTAAGTACATACTTGGCTTGAGAGATGAACATCCCTTCATGCATTTGCTTTATTTGAATCCCTAGGAAAAATGTTAATTCGATCTCCTACCATGCTCATTTCAAAGGAAGATGTCATGCAATGCACAAATTCCTTTTGTAAGGACTTAGAAGTGGACCCAAACACAATGTCATCTACATAAATTCGAGCAATAAAAATGTGTTTATCTTTTCTTTGAATAAAAAGTGTTTTATCCACTTCTCCCCTTTTAAAGCCACTTTTCTCAAGATGGACTGTAAGTTTCCATACCAAGCTCTAGAAGCTTGCTTGAGACCATACAAGGCCTTCTTCAATTTAAAAACATGGTTAGGTTTATGGGGGTCCTCAAAGCCCTTTGGTTGTTCTACAAAAACTTCTTCTTCTAGAATACCATTTAAAAAAGTGCTCTTCACATTCATTTGTTGAAGAGTAATGTCAAGAAGAAGACGTATGGACTCAATGCGGGCAACAGGAACAAAGGTTTTATCAAAATCCACCCCCTCAACCTGTGTGTACCCTTGAGCCACAAGTCTTGCTTTATTTCTCATTATTTCTCCCGCCTCATTTGATTTGTTTTTGAAAATCCACTTAGTTCCAATAACATTCACAGAAGTGGGTCTAGGTACAAGGAACCAAACATCATTTTTCTCAAATTGATCAAGCTCATCTTGCATGGCATCGATCCAACATTCATCTTTTAGGGCTTCATGCACATTTTTTGGTTCAATGGTAGACACATAACATGAAGCATGAAACTTTTCACACTCAAGAGTGGATAGGCAAGCAAGTTTCCTGTTGTCCACCTTACCTTTCTTCCTTGTTGACATTCCATCATGCACATTACCTATGACTTGTGAAGATGGATGAACTTTATGAATGCGGCTGGGAATGTCATGGCTGCGATCAGTCAGACTGGATTGAATTTGAGGCTGTTCAGAGACAGTTTTAGCATCTGGAAAGTTTCTGACCAATGTAGCTTCCGATGCAGCTTGTGATGCAGCTGCATCCGAAACTGCATTCAGAACTATATCCTGAACTTCATCTACTTAATTTCTAGAACTTACAAATTCTATATCTTCTAGGGTAGGAACATGGTTTGTAGTTGTAGGATCTGAAGTTTGCGCAATTGTCTCATGATCTCCAAAGTCTAGCAAACCTGGAATATCATCCTCAACTATTTTGTGGTCAAGATCAGTTAGATAATCAAAAACAATATTCATAGACTCCATAATAGTTTTTGTCCTAAGATTAAATACTCTATAAGCACGACTATTAGTGGAGTATCCCATGAAAACACACTTATCACTTTTTGAGTCAAATTTTGAAAGATGATCCCTATCATTGAGCAGATAGCACACACACACCCAAAAACATGAAAATATTTCAAAGTAGGTTTCTTCCCTACTAAAATTTCATAGGGTGTCATAGTGCTACCTGGTCTCAAGAAGACCCTATTTCCTATATGACAAGCTGTGTTTAGGGCTTCTGCCCAAAATCTTTTAGACAAATTCTTGGAGCTCAGCATAACTCTAGCCATTTCTTGAAATGTCATGTTCTTTCTTTCTGCCACTCCATTTTGTTATGGAGTTTTAGGAGCTGAGAATTCATGAGTTATGCCATTTGAAGCACAATAGCTAGAAAAGGAGGAATTTTCATACTCCGTGCCATGATCTGATCTGATCTAATTTTAGTAAGCTTTAGATCATATAAGTTCATAACACGAGTGTACCATATTTTAAAAGACTCAATTGTTTCAGATTTTTCTTTCAAGAAAACGACCCATGTGTATCTAGAGAAATCACCAACACAGACAAAGGTATACTTTTTCTTCCCTAGACTCTCTACTTCAATGGGACCCATGAGATCCGTGTGGATCATTTCAAGGCATCTAGATGTGGAACACTGAGATGTGGGAAGGTGAGAGGCCTTGGTTTGCTTACCTTTTTGGCATGGTCCACTTTGTGAAGTTCTTATCAAGACTAGGCAGACCTTTCACAGCATAATGCTTCACAAGCTCATGTAGTTTATGAAAACTCATGTGCCCTAATTTTTGATGTCATAGATCTGTGATATCAATGCTAGCACTATGATAGGTTTGAGCATTATTGAACATATAGCAGTTGTTAGATGATCTAGTACCTGTCAAAAGACACATGTTAGCTTGATCAAATATCTTACAAGAATTCTTATCAAACCTTAGCTGAAGGTCATCATCACACAACTGATTGATGCTTATGAGGTTGGTCTTAAGACCTTCAACAAGGTAGACATTGGTGAGCTTAGGAAGACCATCTACATTTAAAGTGCCTTTACCAACAATTCTACCTTTAACTCCCCCTCCATACGTCACGGACCCTCCATTTATGTTCTCATAGTCTTTCAAGTTCTCAATAGAACCTGTCATACGCTTAGAACACCCACGTACTATCAAAATACCAAGAACCTCTTATGTGAGATTTTAAAGATGTGAAGGTAACATTGCATTGTTCATCATCAGACCACTTCGCACCAGGACATATATCAAAGGGCTCACAGTACTTGGATTTAGCATTCCTGTAACTACCTTTGGGAACCCACACTTTTTAAAAGGTTTTTGGCTGATGTTGCTTAGGATGTAGCTTCTGATGTTGCTTAGGATGTTGCTGCATTCGATGCTACATCCATTGTTCCATCTGATGTTGCACTTGGTTACGAACTAAGTAAGATTGCCTAACCTCTTCCTTATAGACAACATTTTTTAGGTAACAAAAGGGCTTAATATGTCCAGATTTGTGATAGTAGTGACACAGAAAATTTCTCTTTCTAGTTTTTGGTTTTTCAAAGAAGTTTGGAGTTTGAAAATTTTGTGTGGGCTGTCTTGGTTCAGTAGATATACCTTCACCTTCTTTAACAAAAGTCTTTGGTAGGAATCCAAGCCCAGACCTACCATTATTACCAGACTTCAACATATCATCCACTTTATGTTGGCTTGAATTCCATTTTGCCATGGTTTCATTGGCTTTAATGAGTTCTTCTTTCAGGTCTTCAATCTCCACATCCTTCTTGTTCAACAAACACTCCAGTCTTGTGATACACTCTTTCTGATCTTTATTTACCTTTTTCAGTGTATCATTTATCTTTCCAATCAATGTTACTTGAAGAGCCCTTTTTTCCCAATCCTTGTACAGCTCTTTGTAGGCTTCCAGCAGATCTGATTCTGATTCTCCACCATCTTCGGTGATAGAGGAGTTAAAACAGTAAAAATCATCCCAGCTTCTCTCCAATGTAGCTTTTGATGTAGTTTATGAAGGAGCTACATTCGGAGGTACATCGGCTGAAAGACCTATAAAATCAGATTGAGAGTTGTATACAGCAGTAAGAGTGATGAGATCACCTGGATCTTCATCATCATTATCGCTCAAGGTTGCATAAAAGTTTAGACCCTTCTTTCTCAAGGAGTTTGCACATTGATTTGCATAGTGACCAAATCCTTGACACTCCCTACACTGAATAGAATCAATATTCTCTCCACTATAAGAAGGTTTTAATGCAAAAGATTGGTAAAAGGTGTTGGTCCCAAAATAGGCTCAATCTAGGCTAGAAGGGGGGGGGGTTGAATAGCCTAGATATGTTTTTATAAAAACTTTTCATAAACACTTCTTAATGATTTCTTGGAAGGTTTGAATAGAAGAGTTAAGGCAGCGGAAACAAAGCAGAATCTGAACTATTGAGAGTGTTGTTTAGGTAGTACAGATTCTGAAGCAGTTAAGCACAAGCAGTTAATGAGAAAGATAAGAACAGTTCAAACAGCACACAGGAATTTGAAGTGGTTCGTACTGTGAATAGTACTACATCCACTACCAAAGTGGTTAGCTTTGGATTTTAAAAGTGCACTTGTTTATCCACTAGGTTTATGAGTAAGATCTCTAATGGATCGTGTACAAAATCAGTTTTTAACCAAGTGTATAATGGTGAGAGAGACAATCAATGATTAATTGTTCTCTTCACGTGCAGAATTAAAGAACAATTTTAAAAAACAAACTAAAAGACGCTGAAACGAATTTAAGATGGCAGATCTGCAGCTTCAGAAAGTTTGGTGAAGTGTTAGTCCTTGTCCTTTGATCTCTTGAATGCTTGAGTGTTGAAGATGAAGCTTGAGAGTTTAATGCACAAGAGTTATTCTTCAGATCTTCAATACTTGAATAAATGCCAGGAAGAGATCTTTGGGCCGTTGGACTGAGACAGAGTGAACTGTGTCCAACGTTCTTTTGTATTGAATGCAATTCGGCACTTTGGGAGATGTAACAGCCACAGTCATCAGAGATGCAGTGTGTGCAGAGAAGACATTCCCAAATAGAGTAATGTTTCAGATTGCAGGCTTTGCAGCTTGGAAAGTCTTCTTAGCCAAAAAGGGTAATATCTTCAGTCTTCAGTTTTTAGGAGACAGACTGGACAGTTGTCATCATGAAGAGTTGACTTCTTGAAAATGAAATCTGATGAAGACATAATGACTAGATATTTTCAAAAATATCTAGTTAAGTGAACACGTGTCATGATCTCGTGACTTGGCTATTTTAATTTTTAGCACTTTGAGCAGACTTTAAAGTCTGCTGTTTCTTCAAGGCTGGTGAAGAAGCTTTGCAAAGCCGCGCCTAGACTAACACTTAAATAGTTCTAATCAAATTGATTCTAAGACAGTTGCCACACTAATCGGTACGCAGACCTTTTAGCCACTGTACACTAGAATCAGAGGATGACTCAACCAAATCTAGAATTAGGAATCAACAAAAGGTTTTTCTGGAGTTTGAAAGGAATTTTCTTTGGGGGTAAATTTACCAGAATCATGCTTAAAAGAGGATTTGAGTTTGACGATGGAGTTATGTTTTGACCCTTGGCTTTCAAAATGTTTTTAAACTTAGTGGTCAAAAGGGCCATAGAATCTTCTTCAAAATCAGACTCATCAATTTCTTTTTGTAACGCAAGCAAATCAGGAGAGACATCAACAATAGATGGCAAAGCAATATTTTTCACAAGAGGAGTAGAAGATGATGCACCTTTGCCCTTTTGTCTAATTTGTTCATTTAGGTTTAATTCAAAATTTTGAAGAATACCAGCCAATCTTTCAAAACCCATTTTTTTTCAATATCATGTGCTTCCTCAATAGCACAAATTTTTACATTAAACCTTTCAGGCAAAGTACGCATCATTTTACTAACAAGACGATCATTAGTGATAGGAACGCCTAAAGCCAAAGCAAAATTGGACATATCAAGAAGCCTACCATAATAAGACATGATATCCTCGGATTCATTCATTCTAGTATTTTCAAATTGTGTGGTAAGAAAGCTTAGTTTTGAAGCACGAACACTAGCAGGTCCTTCACACAAGGTTTGAAGTGCCTCCCATACATCTTTAGCAGACTCATAGTTAGCTATTACCCTAAAAGTGTTGGCATCTAAGGCTTTGTATATGACAGAAAAAACCTTTGAATTGAAGGAGGCAGTGTTTCTATCGCCATTAGACCAATCTGCTTTTTTAGTGATCTTTACATCACCATCATTATCAGTAGTTTTTGGAGGAGTCCAACCATTTAGAACAGCAAGCCACACACTTTCATCAATTGATTTGATGAGGATACGCATCTTTACTTTCCAAATAGAATAATTTGCGTTAGTCAAAGTTGGAGGACGAACAACATTCTCATATTGAGAATCCATCATGGCTACAACCAGAATCAACTCTTAGTGGCGTCAAGAGAAGGCTCTGATACCAATTATAAGAATCAACAGTAGCTAGGATTCACAAAACTATCAATGCAGTTCCCAATGTAGCTTGTACAGAAGTTACACTGGAAGTTGCATTGGTCAGAAAATTAATAACAGCGGAAGACTTTAATTCTAAAGCAGGAATTATGCACAAAGGTTTACCAAACAATTTACAAGCCTATGGTTGTAAACCCAGCCTTATGGCCAAAAAGATTTCACTATAAAGATGAATTGTTTTTATAAAATAATATGTGAAATCACCAAACCAAAAAGCTCCCACAAGACAACACGTCTTAGAGAGCAAAACCCACAGAAACAAAGGGTACAGAAAACGTGGGATTAAAAAATCAACTTCCTAGAAAATTTAGGAAGACAAACAACCAGCAGTTTCAATTTAGTTCCAGATGTAGCTTCTCCAGTTGCTGCATCCGGAACTGCATTCACTTTGAGCAAATCTGGTTTTTTTGAATACTCTCTTATGATCTGAATATACTGCTCTTCTATGCTCAGCACTCTCTCTGCGATTCCTTTGCCGCTGCCTCTAAGCCGTGTCCTTTATTTATACCATGGAGACCTACACATCAATTAGGAAACAAACTCCAACATGGTAAATGATTAGAATTAGTAATTAAATAAACTACCTTAATTCCTAGATTCTATTACCAAATAAACAAGGACTCTTAGACACGCTTTTAGGAAAGGATTTTTGCCAAGATTGTGTGTCCAAAAATACGCCTAAACTTTAGGACCAAGAAAAACAAAATATTATGTAAATTTTGGTTCTAAAAATGCATCTAAACTTTAGGACCAAGAAAGGAAAAACAAGACCAAAATAGGTCATGCCTATTTTTCCCTTACACAAATAATTACAAAAAATTTCTCCTTGAAGAATTAATTAAATGCATTTCATGTTTCTCTCTATTGTGAACATTGTGACTCGATTACCCAGACAATTGGTCAAGTTCTCGAATAATTAAAGTGGTATCGAAAACTAAGTAATGCTAGTGGTCATAAATGGTGTTTAGGCCTTCCTCCTAAAATTGGACCGCAAACAATAAATAAGTGTTGGCAAATTGGAAATGGTCTTTGATTTTTATAATTCTATGGTGTCGATATGAGATGAGCTCAATGGATGCTTGTGATGAATTATAATAACCATCTTGTCAACAAAAACAAAACCTATAACTGAGAGGTTGGTTTTAGTGTAATTGGTTTTGAAAGAGGTAATTCAAACAAAGCTCATAACTGAGGGGTTCCTATTTAACTTACATACTTACGGATCAATCTAGACCGTTAGTTGTGTTTAACACAACTCAATCAGGACTGCCAGTTATACTCTGACCTCTTTTATACTATAAAGGATATGATAATAGCCTAGAAAAATAAAGGGATAAGTATGCCATTACTCCCTGAACTTTGGCCAAAGCCATCATCAGTCCCCCAACTTTAAAAAGTTTCACCACTAACCCAAGCAGGCCTTTTTTGCTCATCGGAGGTCCCTAGCCCTAACGCTGTTTGTTTATTTTCGTTAAGTGAACATGTGCATCTCACATGCACAAAATAAGGGGGTTATGTATAACATCATCAAAATAAGGGGGTAATGTGAATATAAACCAATCTCGCTGTCAGTTTCCTGCTGCCGCTATGTACGTGCTGGGCAACGAGAGTTCAGATCCACGGTCTCGCCGTAGCCATCGAAATAACGGAAACCGATCGCCGTTTAATCCGGTTATCGTACTTCGTGGTCCTGTTGACCTTGGCGATGGTGATGAAGACTCCAGCGGTAGGGAAAGAGGTTTTGAGTTGTATTACGATGATGGAACCCGTTTAGGGCTCCAGCCTTTTCCCGCGACCATGTCGGAGTTTTTGATGGGGTCAGGGTTTGACCGATTACTAGATCAACTATCACAGATTGAAATTAACGGACTTGGTTGGTCGGAGCAGCCGCTGGCGTTGAAATCCGCACTTGAATCGCTGCCGACGATTGAAATATATGACGAACACGTGAAGACCGAATTACACTGTGCGGTTTGTAAAGAAGCATTCTCTCTCTGCTCCGAAACTCGCAAAATGCCATGTAAGCACATCTACCATTCCATTTGCATTCTACCTTGGCTATCTCTCCGTAACTCGTGCCCCGTCTACCTTCACGGGTTACCAACCGATTCTGTTAATCCCAGTAACGTGGAGACACCAAATGAGGAAGAAGCAGTAGGGCTAACCATATGGAGATTACCTGTGGGAGGATTTGTTGTGGGGAGGTTTACGGGGGAAAGAGAGGAGCCGTTGGTGAGAGAGAGCTGCATATTGTATACACGGAAATGGATGGGGGGTTTAATAATTCAAGTACACCGCGGAGGATTACGTGGGGGTCGAGAAAAAGGGCTAGAAGAGAGGTAAGCTGAATTGGTTTATATTCACTTTGCCCCCTTATTTTGATGATGTTATAAATAACCCCCTTATTTTGTGCATGTGAGTAGCACATGTTCATTTAACGGAAACAAACAAACAGCGTTAGGGCCAGGGACCTCCGATGAGCAAAAAAGGTCTACTTGGGTCAATGGTGAAACTTTTTGAAGTTGGGGGACTGATGATGACTTCGGCCAAAGTTCAGGGACTAATGGTATACTTATCCCAAAAATAAAACAGTGCACATAGAACAATAGTAAAATCATGAGTGGGTGTGTTTTGTTCCATCTTGCTTGAATACCCCTATGGCCCTATGAAACAATGGATGGGGAGTTGTCTCCCTACAGTCTCACATTTCATCCCTTGTAAAATGGAGTTGAGTGGGTACCCAAACCCGACCCATTAGGGACTATTTTGTGAACTGCTTCCCCTTCAAACTAAACAGTGGAACTGCAAGCTTTTGACTTATATAATTCTCTAGAGTCTTTAGCACAAACATTGACATGCATGTGTAGTTGTGCTTACACATGTCCATATAAAATATATCGATAAATATTTTCAGAAAAGTAGTAAAAATAATTAATTGACATTTGTGAATACAACTATTACTATAAAGTATGCATTTAGTGTTTATTATTTATGATTGACGAATTCGGAAACAAAATTATATAATGAAAGATTCTATCAATTAATTGATTGGATACATCTTCTTATCAAATCTTTAGACTTATTATCTTAATCCTCAATGCACTTTTTTTTTTACACTTTTTACCAGCGAGTACTCAATGTTTTTCGACCTGTAAACACTTTGAGCTCTTAGTACTTATTGCCAAACTACCTATTTTCCTCTACAGTATTTTGTGATTTCGTAACAGTGGAAATTACTGTTGTCTTTATATATCTCTAGTTCTTAAACAGAAACTTGAGAAAAATTTCACATCTGAATTATCGATGCAAGGAGAGCACAAATGTTGGATTTGCTCAAGGTGTTTCAGGAATGGGAAAATACTAGAGAGTCATATGGATTCTCACCTTGCCTTCCATCCACTTCCTCCAAAGCTTGAAACCCCTTGTGATTCCAACGCTCAATGTAACCCTAACCAGCCATCGTCATCTAGGTTGGCAGACGGGAGAGGAAAAAAGGGAAGTCTCTTGATCAATAATCCAGGTAAGTCTTCCAACCTTTTTTTGATGAGGTAATTTGTAGTTTGCCAATTTCTGATTCTAATATCTTTTTGACCAAATTTTATCAGAAAATTCCTCTCGGCTTCAACTAAAAGAAATTCAAAGATCAGAAGTTCCCCAAGTCCATGCACCGCCAAAGAAATCCACCGATACAATTTATGTTAAATCATCCTCCGAAGATGTAGTTCTTGCACTACTAAGTTTATCCAAAGGTAAAGGGATCCAAAATAAAGTACAAAGTAGTGATAAGGAGGAGGAGAGTGGTTGCAATGGATACGATTGCGACGACAACAACGATGATGCATGTGCGGTGGAAAACGAAGTGCGTCAATGGAAATCAAGCGAGGAGGTATTTCAATTCTACCAAACCCTAGAGCAACCCAAGGAACAATGTTTCCAAATTCATGCTCAATGTGATGTAGCCAACACAAAAGAAGTTATCACGGGGAACAAAAGACGGGGAGAAAAAGTTATCCATGTCCATCTTGCTCTAAGATTTTTAAGTCTAGTAGGGCTTTAGGTGGACATAAGAAAGTTCACAACTCTTCGTGGATCCCTCCAATTCAGGTTAAAAATAAGGAAAATTTACCCGATCTTAATTTCCCCCCTCCTGATCATGACGATGACATTAATAATTTCTTGTAACATTAAATTGAAATGAATTCAACTCTTGGCTAGTTTTTTTGTAAAACATGAAAAATTTATATCGTGTATGTTTAGCATAAGTTACAAGTTGCCATTTTGAAATAATGGTGACATATTATGTAATATTTTTAAGGAAGTTTTTGTTTATTTTTCTTTTTTGTTAACAAACATCTTCATGTGTGTTTTAAACTTAATTCTTTAATGATCTTGGTTAGTTACTCCTGAAATATTAGTAGCATTATTAAAGTTACTATTAGAAGTCTTTAGTTCATTTCATTATCATCAATTTGGTTGTATACTTATCTGGGCACCCATTCGACGTGGTCAAGAGTATTGCAAAGTTTGTGTCTTATAGCACTATCAATACAACCGTAGTTTATTCTCATATGCTTGTAACTAATTAATACCCTTAATCACACATAACAAATTTTCTCATTTTATTCATATTCAATTAAAAAATATCTCTTCAATGTAACTGTTGATTTGATCTTTTGTGGTATGAGTCATACAACTAAAATAAAATTTGAAAAAAAATTACAAAATTAAAAAAAAATGAAACAACCAATAGGAAGAGTTTTTAAAAAGAAAAAGGAAAACAGTCCTTCATGCCATCATAATTTTTCAAAATATTAATATATACCACTACACTTGAAACTATTCAGGTCATAGAACCATGATTTTGTCAACAGTTAACTCCCTTTTTGAGCTTCCCTTAATTTTTCCTGTTGAGTGGGTATGAAATACCCCTTAGGTAAACTTAATTGGTGTGAACAACTATGGTATAATGGATCTTTTGGACCACCCTATCAGGGTCGGTTCTGAACTTTTGAGGTACAAAGCGATAAAAATATAAAAATAAGATTTTTAGACGAATATTTTTTTGATTTTTCACAATTTAATGTATTTAAAATGTATAATACCTTCAAACATATAAAAAATAAGTATTAAATAATTACTAAAAACTACTATTCATTCCTTTAAACAATATGCAATAAAAAGAATGTACTCGATCAATTATTTTTCTTTTATTTTGTTTTTTGACTTCTGGATGAATATTTTTTTGGTAACATGTGTGCACTATAAATTCAAGTTAAAAAAAATCAACTGACAAAGCTAATAATTAAATAAACATAAGCCATAAAAATGATAGTCACATAACAATAAAATTTAATTTTTGCTTGAAATATTGATATTATATACACAATGATTATTATAATTGTACATATATTTCAATTTAAACCATTGTTATTTTTTATGACACGGATAAAAAAATCGATGGTCAACTAACTTTTTTTTATAAGTAAGTTTAGCGAACACAATAAAAAAATTAAGGTTGAATAACGATGCTGGAGTCGAATACAAAATATTTATCTTTATATAGTAACTTTTTATCTATTAGGTTCCGGAGTAAATTAAAACATAGGGTTAAGTATACCATTAGTCCCTGAACTTTGGTCAAACTCATCATTAGTCCCCCAACTTAAAAAAAGTTTCACCACTGACCAAAGTAGGCATTTTTTGCTCATCGGAGGTCCCTTGCCCTAACATCATTTGTATATTTCCATTAAGTGAGCATGTGCCACTCACATGCACAAAATAAGGGGGCCATATATAACATCATCAAAATAAGGGGGCAATGTGAAAATTTTAATACCATCTTCTCCAATTAGGGATTAATGTGACTATTTTTTTATTACTTATACTCAAATTTGTTGAGGCGGCATGAGAGATGGGTTGCTGGAACGACCATGGATGCTTGTCGGAATGTTGTGGTCCAGAATCGAAGCTGGAGCGAGCAGAAGGTCGCTAGGGGCTATGGTGGGGCTGGGTATGCTACTGGGTTTGTAGATGGCGTCGGCGATTATGATGGGTGTGGATAGAGAGCAGGAAGGAGGTCGGCCTAACATGGTGCGTGATGGCGATGAAGATCTGGAGCGAGCTCGTTTGGAGAAGGTGGAGCTTTGCTGGCTCTGTTGAGGTGGGTTTTAGCCGGAGATGATGGCTATGGTGGCCATGGAAAGAGATGACGAGGCTGGGTGTGGAGCCGGAGGAAGACGGCATGATTGGATTTTGAGGTTGCCTTTGCCGGATTTGGGTAATTTTTAGGAGCAGGGGTTGGAAGGAGATGGTGGGAAGAGTGAGCATGTGAGTTGCTTTACTGCAACCTCTTGCCCATCAAGTAGGTATCCTTTATACACTGAACCAAATCCACCTTCACCTAATAGATTCCCTTCTGAAAACCCATTAGTAGCCTCCACCAGTGCTTCATACGTAAACCATGGCCTTGAGTTACCTAATCCACCAGGTTCTGATAGAGCATATAAAAATTAACTGGTAGAACGACTAGTATCACCTGGCGATCTATGTGTCTTTAGTAAGCTTGAATTTGGACACAAATCATAAATCTTAATAACACTATGTAGAGAACTTAAGTTTGCAAGCATGTTCAATACATTAAATTGAAATCTTGTTGGGTAAATTTGCACGAAATCGATCTTTTCTCAGATTATGCCCAATCCTAAACCCTAACGATGAATGGAAAAAATATTCCAAAGGATCAATTCATTACTTTTTAAGGAATTACATGTGTTTGGTAAAGAGGTCAGTGAGGTTGGCATTCTTGTAACCTTTTTCTTTCTCTTGCTCGTGCACCAGGCAGCTGCTCCGATTGCACCAAATAGTATGAAACCTAGTACTATACCAATACTCACTGCAACTGCAGTACTGATGCCTCCATTGGCCGACGGTGCGTTAGGATTTGAATTATGAGTCCCAATGACTAATGGTGGAACTTGAAGTTGAGAAGGTGAAGGTGGGGATACACCTGATTGAGGAGGTGGGGACACTGGTATTACAGGTGGTGCTGAAGAGTTTGGGGACGGTTGAGAGTTTGGTAAAAAAAGTCACATCAGTCCCTGAACGGAGAAGATGGTATAAAATTTTCACATTGCTCCCTTATTTTGATGATGTTATACGTGGCCCCCTTATTTTGTGCATGTGAGTGGCACAAGCTCACTTAACGGAAATATACAAACAACGTTAGGGCTAGGGATCTCCGATGAGCAAAAAATGCCTACTTTGGTCAGTGGTGAAACTTTTTGAAGTTGGGGGACTGATAATGGGTTTGGCCAAAGTTCAGGGACTAATGGTATACTTAATCCTAAAACATATATAAGTAGTATTGAAGTTGGTAATAAATAAAAAAAAAACTTAATAATAACGATTATATAAGTGAAAGATAAAGATAAAAGATTATGAATATTATAAGTATAATTTTTAAAAGTTGATTATTTATGTAAAACATAAATAACTAACGAGCCAGAATAATGAATTCGAGGAGTGAGATGAATAATGCAGTCGATGTTCTTAAGAGCATCACCAATGAAATTGTGGATTTAAATCTTATGTGGCATGCCACTAAAATAATAGGGATAAGTATGCCATTAGTCCCTGAACTTTGGTATAAGCCATCATCAGTCCCCCTCATCGAAGATCCCTAGCCCTAACGTTGTTTGTATATTTCTGTTAAGTGAACATGTGTCACTCACATGCACAAAATAAAGGGGTTATGTATAACTTTATCAAAATAAGGGGGCAAAGTGAATTTAAACCCTCCATCCATTTCCGTGTATACAACAGGCAGCTCTCTCTCACCACCGGCTCCTCTCCTTCCCCCCGTAAACCTCCCCACAGCAAATCCTCCCCCAGGTAATCTCCATATGGTTAGCCCTACCGCTTCTTCCTCATTTGGTGTCTCCACGTTGCTGGGATTAGCCGAATCGGTTGGTAACTCGTGATGGCAGATGGGGGACGAGTTACTGAGAGATAGCCAAGGTAGAATGCAATCGGAATGGTAGATGTGCTTACACGGAATTTCACGAGCTTCGAAGCCGAGAGAGAATGCTTCTTTACAAACCGCACAGTGTGATTCAGTGTTCACGTGTCCGTCAGATATTTCAATCGTCGGCAGCGATTCAACTGCGGCTTTTGACACCAGCGCTGCTCCGACCGACCAAGTCCGTTAATTTCAATCTGTGATAGCTGATCTAGTAATCGGTCAAACCCTGACCCCATCAAAAACTCCGACATGGTCGCGGGCAAAGGCCGGAGCCCCGAACGGGTTCCATCATCGTAATACAGCTCAAAACCTCTTTCCCCACCGCTGGAGTCTTCATCACCACCGCCAAGGTCAGCAGGACCACGAAGTACGATAACCGGATTAAACGGGGATCGGTCTCCGTTATTTCGACGGCTACGGCGAGACCATGAATTTAAACTCTCATTGCCCAGCACGTACATGGCGGCAGCAGAGGGAGTGGTTTATATTCATTTTGCCATATCACTTTGCCCCCTTATTTTGACGATGTTATACATAACACTCATATTTTGTTCACGTGAGTGGCACATGTTCACTTAACGGAAATAAACAAACGACGTTAGGGATAGGGACCTTCGATGAGCAAAAAAGGCCTACTTGAGTCAGTGGTGAAACTTTTTGAAGTTGGGGACTGATGATGGCTTCGGCCAAAGTTCAGGGACTAATGGTATACTTATCTCAAAATAATATTTGACAAAAAAAAAAAATAAAAATAAAAGAAAATAGAACAACCAATAGAAGAGTTTTTAAAAAGAATAGTGATGACTAGTATGTATCTATACCATCAAGTAGAATGTGAAAAATTGAAACATATACAAGTAGTATTGAAGTTTGTAATAAATAAAAAAAAAACTTAACCATAACGATTATATAAGTGAAAGATAAAGATGAAAGTTATGAATATTATAAGTATAATTTTTAAAAGTGAATTATTTATGTAAAACATAAACAACTGGCGAGCCAAAATAATGAATTCAAGGAGTGAGATGAATAATGCATTCGAGGTTGTTAAGAGCATCACCAATGAAACTATGGATTTGATTCTACGTGACCATGAGTAATCATATGTGTCATTTGTTCTCTCCTCATTCACATTCAATCAAAATGGATCTCTCTAATGCAAATAATGATTTAAATCTTATGTGACATTCATCCAAACCACTAAAATAATATTTGACAAAAAAAAAAAAAAACAACCAATAGAAGAGTTTTTAAAGACAATAATGATGACTCTGATCTACCCACACCCTCAAGTAAAATATGAGAAATTGACATTGTTATCCACAATGTGAACATTTGGTTGTCACATCATATCTACATTTGCATATTTTTTTTCTTCTTTCTCCTAAGGGAGGCATGGGAAGGGATCGAACCTGAGACCTCACACATTGTGAAGCTCCATGTCTACCACTGGGCCACCCCCTTCGGGACATCCACATTTGCATTGGAAATGTTTTTTTCTTTCAAAACTGAAAGTAAATCCTAAGCGACATCTAATTTCTTTCTCCACATTAGTATTGTAGATGCTCTAATAAAAATAGGTCATAATGTAATGCAAGTAGTTTTTGTTGCACATAAGGGTGTGCAAGAAAAATAAAAATTTCAAAATAAAACCACACCCACTTTTGAAAATTACAAAAGTGGATCTGCTAAGATTTGAACCAAGGACCTCCTGCTTCCTTATTAGTTGTCACCCAGCTACACCATCACTAATCCAGTGGGAGTCGATTTTTTTAGATGACCTCTTTATTTTTATGATGTTATCCATAGCCCCATGTTTTGATGATGATAACAAACAGACTTCTTATTTGAAATGTAAAAGTCTGTTTTGCCTTCAATTTTTGTGCATGTGAGTGGCACATGCTCACTTAACGGCAATAAACTAACAACGTTAGGGCTAAGGACTAGCGGTGAACAAAAAGGGCGATATTTGGTCAATGGTGATCACTTTTGAAGTTAGAGGACTGATAATGGGTTTGGCCAAAGTTCAGGACTAGTGATGCATTTAGCCCTTATTTATAATATACGACATAATTATGGCTGGTCCATTTTCCAAAAAAATTAACCCCTCTAGTACCCCGTTTTTTTTTTTCATTTGCAAAAGAGCAGTTTTTGAAATATTATTCCGAAAATGTCATTGTCCCCTTCACCATCTCCGACAAACATATTAGATTCGAAAAATTACAATTGTTTTGGCAACGAAACGGGGATCAACCTGCCCCCGAAAGGTAAACGAGTTTTTCGATTGATTAAGTACACAACTTTTATGAAAATATGTTGGGTTGGAGGATTTTCACAGTAGGAGCGAAGGCGAAGGAGGAGGAATAAGAAAGCTTACGACGGAGGAGAAGAAAGAAAAAGGATGAGGACATGGTTTGATTCATTACGATTTTGAATTGACGTGCAAAAATATCAGATTAAATTTATGAATCGCGGTGCAAATAGACTAGACAATTAAACTATTGAACCGCGGTGCAAAAAACAATGCAATAAAATTGAAGAATCGCGGTACAATTTAGACTACGCAATTAAAATATTGAACCATAGTGCAAAAATTAATGCAATAAAATTGATGAATTGTGGTACAATTAGACTACATAATTAAACTATTGAACCGCGATACAAAAATTAATGCAATAAAATTGATGAATCCGGTGCAATTAGATTAGGTAATTAAACTATTGAATCACAGTACAAAAATTAATGCCCTAAAATTGGTGAATCGCGGTTCAATAGTTAATGCACCGCGATTTATTTCCGTAGCACGCCTCAGCTCGTTAAGGGTATCGTAATCTTTTTACCTTCAAAAATATCTTTTTCCGGTTTAAAAAAAATGAGACTGGAGCGATTTAAAAAGACATTTTTTTGCCTTCAAAATGTCTTTTTCCGATTTAAAAAAAAAAAAAGAGAGAGAGATTAAAGCGAGAGACTTCATAAGCAATGTGTTTTTGGAGTACTTTCGGCTTGGTGATTGGTGGTGGGTATGGTTGAGTGGTGTTCGAACCTAAGTAATTCTATTGGTCTTAAACGGTGTTAGGCCTAAAATTAAACTGCAGAAAAAAAAAAAGAAAAAAAAATGTTGGCAATGATATGATAATAGGAAAATTTGAACAATGCAGAATGGTAAAATCATGAGTGGTGTTTATTGTGCCATCTTGCTTTCCTAACCTATGAAAGTATGAAACACCAGATGGTACTGAGTCGTCTCCATGTCCCCCATTCCATCCCTTGTGCCAGCTCAAAATGGAGTTGAATGGGTACCCGAACCCGACCCATTAGGGAGTCTTATATGAACTGCCTCCCCTTCAAACTAAACAGTAGCAATGTAGTATTTTTTATTTTTTATTTTTACTATTTGATCTTCATGGAACTGCAACATTTTGACTTAATTCTCTGGACCCTTTAGCACAAATATTGACTTGCATGTGTAGTCCACTAGTTGTGCTTACACATGTCCATATAAAATATATCGTTATCAGAAAAATAGTAAAAATAATTAATCAAACTTTTTAATGACATTTGTAAATACAAGTATTGCTACAAAGTATGCATTTACTGTTCACTATATATGATTGACATACGAATTATAAACAAAAATTTATAATGAAATATACTATCAATTAATTGATTGGATACATCTTCTAACCAAATCGTTGAACTTGTTATCCTAATCCTCGATTCACTTTTTTTTTACACTTTTTACCAGCGCGTATTCAATGTTTTCCGACCTGTAAACACTCTAATCTTTTATTATTTATTGTCAAACCACCTATTTTCCTCTACATATATTTTGTGATTACGCAATAGTAGAAATTACAGTTGTCTGTAAATATCTCTAGTTCATAAACAAAAGCTTGAGAAAAATTTCACATGGGGATCATCAATGGACGGAGGGCAAAATTGTTGGATTTGCTTAATTATGACTTGCCAAAAGGGAAAATCTATTTCTCAACCCCAGTCGCATTAACTTTTTTGCGCAGTTTAGCAGGATGTGTAATATGTATTTATCCCTATATGGATGAATCAAAATTGAGTGCTAATTGATATTGAAATTACATTGAATGTACATAACTTATGTTGATTGACGCATAAAAAATCAAAATAAAAAGTTCAATATACATATGGTTGTGTGTAGGTCAATCTAAAGCCTCATCTGGTGTAGCGTTTTGAAAACACAGTTTTTTTAAACGCATCGTTTTTAAAACGTAACATTTTCAAAACGTAATTTTTTTCTTGTAAACATGTTTGGAAAACTATTTCAAAACGCTATTTTTATAAACAAAATAGTTGCAAACGAAACATATTTTTAAAACGCTCCAAATTTGAGCATTTTAAAATGCTGCACATTTTTTAAACGTTGCGTTTTAAAACACTGCATTAAAACACTTTTAAAGAGAAAATGCTGCATTTTTTACCATTGTTTTGGTCAAAACGCTCCACCAAACAAGCACTAACAAGAAACAAAAATATAATGTAGTTTTGAGGAGATTTTCATTAAGATAGTCAAATATAAAGTGCTATGTAATTAGAAGAGTTATTTTTCCACCTTTAAAGCCACTTCCACCATACTCACCGGTCACCACCAACTCTAAAGTCCAAAAACACAAATTAATTACAACAATTTTCTCCCTTCAAGAACTAATTAAATGCATTTCGTGTTTCTCTCTTTAAAAATCAAGTCTACAATGCAACACAATTTCAGATTGCCACCTTCATCATTTCCACCATGGCTGTAATGTCTATTCGGGCAACAAAGCCACCACTACCTCTCTTCAACCTACCTTTGTACCTTTGCAATGACATAATCCACCTATTATGCAACATCTCCACCATTACCTCTCTTCAACCCACCTTTTGTACCTCCTTTGCAACACCCTCATCTTCACCACCACTATCGTCCCTACTTCTTCGTGCATTTCAACGAGCTCAAAATATTTTCAGATCAATAAATACCTTCTTTAAAATTGTTCCGTAGATTATAGCTACAATTTTGTTTTTTTAAAAAAAAAAAAAGAAAGAAAGATTATTGCTACAATTTTAGAGAGAAACGATCGGTGGCGAACACAGACATTTTCTCAACTAGCTGGGGGCACAAATTTAATAAAGTTAGGAATCATAATTGTCCCCTACGCGTTTTCAGACTTTGAAAACTACCATCAAAGTATTTAGGTTGTCCAGAACCTCTTGCTCGTTTAGCAAATACGTGATTTTTCTTTGTCAAACACTATAGTTGGTGTCATCTAATTTTTCACCCTTATTAAGGTCAGTGATTACATTCTTAGAAGTCATTTCACTACAATTTATTGCAAAAAATAAGGCATTAACACACACACACACACACACACACACACACACACACACATATATATATATATCGATTCACTTTTGTTCTAAAAAAATCAATTACTAAATATAATCACATCATACACGTAAGGAGGGAAAATCCACGAGACTTGTAATCATAACCAAGTATGTACAACGTAAAAATATTCATAAATTGATAATTTAAACAAAAGAAAAAAGATAGAACAAATCCATCAAACGCATATCATGTACATAAATATTTTCACTACTGAAAATAAAATTATTGGGTCTCGTATATTCTCAATCGCAATTTTAAAGCCCAAAACGATAATTAAATATGTGAAAAATGACTTAAAAATAGTTTAAAATTCACAAAGAATTTTAAAAAATTTCAGAACAGTCCCCAAATAGCCCTAAACAGTCACAAAATGACAAAACAGCCCCTGAAAATTATTTTTGAATTTTTTATAAATCAAAAAACTAGTTTTTATACACTGAAAAAGCAAAAACAAATATTTCCAGGTTGAATTGTTCAAAACAAATGTCCCCATTGGACTTAGAAGGCCAAAATTAGTCCAGACACGTCAGCCGTTATAAAAACGGAGGTCCAGAAATGCCGCGCGCACGTGCCACCTGCGCGTGTGGGCTTCGGGACAGCCGATCGACGTAGGCCGACGCCATCGATGACGTGGCGCTTGATCGGCGGGCTAATGTCAATGATGATGTGGCGGATCGGGCAGGGCTGACGTCACACTCACGTTAATGATGATGTGACAGCTGCCGTGTTAGGGTTGACATCACTGATGACGTCACCAAATAGGGTGTCACTTGAGTGGGTCCCACTTGCTGACGTGGCAGGTGACGTGGCGGACACGTCAACAATCAATTGTTTGACCGTTGACCAGTCAACATTTGACTGGTCTTCCACGAAGCAATTCACGCGCCCAGCCGGAGGGTACCATCCATGCGCCGCCTTCCCGTGCTCCGATGAGGTCGTTGACGGTGGCGTTGGATTCGTATCGTCGAGTACTTTCCAGTCGTGTACTTTTTACATCGAAAGGAGTGCCACAAAAAGCACATACATCGAGGCCGAGAGTGGGGGTCGTAGGACGCCTTTTTTTTAACCCTAAAAATCGATTCGCGAACGTGATCCGCGAGCCAACTTCGCGAGGCCGTAAAACGTTCATTTTAAGTCCAAATGAAACATATAATATGTCATTTGAAAGCCCTCGCAGAGTACTACAAGTACAGACCATAAAACCACGGTTTTACATAAAATAAACAGGTCAAAACAGCATGAAAAGTTTCGGAAAAAATAATTTTCAACAAAACTTGGGTTTGCGATATTTTGAAAAATACCCAACGGATTTCAACAAGAATTTAGTATGTTGTTCGCCTCGTCATAGGGAACTCAGACTTATAATTTTTTCTCGAAAATAAAATTGCTTTACACATAAAATAATGAAACCCATTTGGTTCGTTATCGGGTAAAACTTTTAAACAATTAAACCCAAAAATAAAAGCATGCAAATTATGACATAACGATACGGGCAATCAAGCATATAGGCTCTGATACCAATGAAGGATATATCTATACATATATCACACAAGTTTCTTAACTAAGAGTAATCATGAGTTACCTCGTGCGAACTTGAAATTTGAGCGAAGCAGAAGACTTTCTGCTTGAGCTACGATCTTCGTATGTCACGATCAAGAATCCTGCAAGTCTCTCTCGTCGGATTGAGATCACGTAAAACGAATATCAATGATGGTTCACACCGCAAATCCAAGCCTTTTAATGGTTAGGCTAGAGGGAGTATTTGGTGAGATAGAATATAGGAGAGAGAGAGAGGGGCAGCCAAGAAGCTTTTCTTCTTAGGCGTGTAATCCAATGTGTAGGGTTTTATCCCTTTAGTTGCCCTATTCATATTATTGTACAAGAAACTCTATTTCTTGTAGGTTAAATTAGGTTAATCTCAAACCCCTTCGGATTAGGAAACTAATTAACCAATAATAATATAAATATATTCCATGTGGGTGAAAGTAATTAATCGGGCCACAAGCCAAATTACTAACAGAAATACCTCAAGTCCTTCAAGTTTACGTAATTACTTTTGTAGTGCAAAATTGGTAGATCAAGATATTTTGCTCATTTTGTACTTTTCATAGCAAAAATTATGTCAGTCTTCATTCAATGAAATCTCATTAATAAGTTGACACAAATTCAACAAAGGAGTTGATGAAACTGGGAGGTTTGGCGTCCATATTTGCTCTTTTAACATCCAAAACTTTACTATCGTATCCCTCTGTTGCAAGAAATAGTAGGTCTCTTATGAGATAGTCTTACAGATCTTAATTCGTAAGATGGAGTCACACTCTCTTATAACTCAACTACCAAAACTGGTGCATTAGGTCAAAAGGATATGTCTTATATAACATAGTCGAAAGAGTTTCATTTTTGAAGGTGCAAGCATATAAAGCTACAATTTTAACAAGTTTGGCTTATGAAATGTGTAACACCCCGACCCGACCCCAAAGTCCAGTCCAGTCGACTACGTGTAGCTCACTTCGATCATTGAGGCCTATTACAAGCCGACTAAAAAGTAAGTTGGTGTCCAATATATGATAATAGGTGGTCACCTTATAAAAATTACATATAATTAAGTCTCATATCCACTCGATATGGGATGGGGATATTAAAAAATAAGTGTTGGAACGGGAGAGAATTATGTCATTGACGAAAGACATCAACTTCGAAGGTTTCCCTTCACCTTCTTCATTTGAAAATTTTCTCTAGGCTTTCTTCTTACGAAAATGATTTCGTCTATAAATGCTTCCATCTTACAAAATTGATTCGATCGCCCTTAGTTTCAACTCAGTTGACTCAGATGTAGCATGCCAAAAAGAAGGGTATTTTAGTTAGAGAGAATCACGGGGCTAAACTCAGAAGGCCCTTTCACTAGAATCAAACAGTGAACATCTGTTTAGATAGTTAAACTCATGTGACCTAGGCTTGTCTTTTCTGTGGTCAAACACCCAGATCTTGGTGACGGAATTCTTTAAGCGGCCAAGATTTCTTTACCTTGTTAAACTAGTCCACACGGAGAAGGGATTCGTTCTGATTTTTCAAGAAGAAAGAGGTCGTTCAGGTTTAGGCTCACAGTCTCACACACATGATCGACAAACCCTAGTTCAGTACTTCAGTCTTCGGTAGGGATTCGTTCTGATTTTATTGATGACGTCACGTTTCTTTTATTGAATTATTGTATTTTTTCGGGTGCTACATACATTGAGTTTTTCATCACATGCTTTTGGACTTTGAATTGTAATTTTTAGGGTAAAATTCTGATCGGTCCATTTTCTAAAATTTGTAACCTCTCTAATTCACTGTTCTCTTTTTCAACCGCAAAAGTTTACTTTTCAAAATATTGTTCCGAAAATGTTGTCGTCTTCAACAGCTCAACACAAATTGATTGAATTCGACAATCACCATTGTAACACAACGAAACAGGGATCGACCTGTCCGGTCAGGTTGTAGGGGTCGATGGGGCAGCGCCCCTTCGTAGGGGTTCGGGGGAAACGCCCCCGAAAGGTAAACGAGTTTTCTGATTCATTAAGTACGAAACTTTAATGAAAATGTGATGAGTTGGAGGATTTTCACAATAGGGACGAAAGCGAATGAGGAAGAATAAGAAGGCTTAGCACAGAGGAGAAGGAAGAAAGAGGCTGAGGACATGGTCTGGTTCATTACAATTTTGCATCACGGTGCAAAAATATCGGATTAAATTGATGAATCGCAGTGTAATTAGATTAAACAATTAAACTATTAAACCGCGGTGCAAAAATTAATGTAATATAATTGATGAATCGCGGTGCAAACATTGATGTATCTCAGTGCAGTTAGACTAGGCAATTAAACTATTGAAATGCGGTACACAAATTAATGCAATAAAATTGATGAATCGTGGTGCAATTAGACTATGCAACTAAACTATTGAACCAGTGTACAAAAATTAATGCAATAAAATTGATGCATCGTGATTCAATAGTCAATACACCACGATGCATTTCCGTAACGCGCCTCATGCTCATTAATGGTACCGTAGTCTTTTTGCTATCAAAAGTGTCATTTTTTCGTTTGATAAAAAAAATCATGATTCTGGAGCGATCGAAAACTTTAGAAAGTGAACCGGCCTACAATTATTCCCTAATTGTATAATATTTTAGTTAATTTTATATCAGGCCAAAAAGACCAGTAGCTCATGGACCTAAGATAAACCGGACCGGCCTAGCATTTTGATAGGTTCATTAAATTTTGGGTCAGGCCGGCCCAGCCCATTGCAAGCTCTAATATATAATGGAAGTGATGAGGAATTAACAAATTCGATACTAGCAAAGGTGGCATGAGTCGATCTATTCCGAATGTTCCTTCTAGTCCCCTTGGCCAGGCAAGTACAAAAGTTGACTTCGTCAAACTTGAGCATTCATGTCATGGACTAGCTTCCCTGCATTATTTCCATGTTGTTAAAGTCTGCAAGTCCTTTACAAAAGCAATTGGTTATGAGAGGTGTGCCCTAGGATCTTTAATAAGTGATTGCTAGGCCTATTATTCTCAGTGTAAGTTTAGTATTTCAACACACCCCCTCACATGTAGATACAACGTGGACTCATTGGTTTAGATGGCGTGGAGCAAGAACGTCGGTTGTTGGGTCTGGACGTCTAGAGAGCCCTCGCTGATACCATGTTAAAATGTGAGGGTCCATCTCAAAACCATTTGACTATGCTTGACCATGCAAATCATGGACTAGCTTCCCTGCATTACCATCCTGCTAGGGCTTTGGGACCCTCATGGGGTTAAGTGTATTCAGCTAAAAACTGGTAAGTATGTTAGGTTCTATCCTAACATGATAATCCAGAAAACTGTTGTTGAAGAGATAGAGCAAATATTCATCCAATTTAAGGGTAAATGCTAATGTTCATTAATTCACAAGTCTCATATACATGCATCTGTCCAAACAAAATGATCCCAATATAAAAACATAAAACAACTTATATGCAGTTTATACAAAAGCAAAAAACCTGCATATTGCATTTCTTACCCTTCTATCAGAAAAAGCTATTCAGCTCGGTTTCTAAGAGAAGTCTTACTGAAATCTAACGACAATGCAGGATATGTCATCCCTGCTTTTCCTAGAAAGAGCCTCGTCCGTCAAATGCTTTGCAGCTGATTGGGGATCCTTCATGTTCTTGACGGAGTTCACTGCTTCTTGGTTGGACATCACCTGCCCAAAAATTGACAACTTAAATCACCAATTACAAGTAGAAAGAAATTATTGACAAAAAACAAGGATGACATGAAGTTCCTTGCACGAAAATGACAATGGCACTCCACTTTCAAACAGGGTACTCCATAGGATGTTTTCATTTGTACCTTATGAATCATATAATGCGCTGTGGAGTGCCTTGGTTCAAAAGTGACGTAGTTATAGCACTACTAATACGTACACACGTAGACCACTTAGCCTTACTGCACAATGAAGGCAAAACACCAAAAGAGAAGCAAGTTTAAGTGGATGACCTACCTTCCATAATCCATCACTCGCCAAAATTGCAAACTCTGCATCATCGTCAATGATCTCCACTGCAATATCAGGTTCTGAACTAAGATGTCTCTTCAAGCTCTTGTCACCAAATGCCCTTGCAACTGCTAGCTGCCCATCAACTCGTGGGACATCGCCTGCGTGCATCAAAAAATAATGAGCTTATTCAGAAGATTTCTCACCTGCCTTGCCTTAAATGTTAAATTCAGAAACATAACCATATCCCTCTTTCATTACAATAGCAATTTGCTAATCCAAAAAAGTCTATAAACAACCACTGGCACCTGTCGTCAAAAAAAAAAAAAAACCGTATATGCTATGCATGACATATTTTAAAAAGATACTCTCATCCATAAGAGAAACATTTATTATCAATACAATTTTTATTTGGAAAAAAATGAAAAAAAGTTCCCAGTCCAATGTTGATTGGGAATTAGATTGTTCCAATATAGTGTTATTATATAGAATGGGGTAATACAATGTTATACATAGATCACATATAGGCTGAAAGTCCAAGTGGCCCCAAAAATAAAATTGTTGGGAAGAAATGATTATTAGGAATACAAACATTCTCTATAAACTGTGACAAATATCCAAGTGGAGACTTGTAAGAAGATCTGCAATAAGCGCCCTATATTAAGTTAGCTTTTTGTCTTTTCTGTCAACCTATTATGAACATTTCGCATCCTATAGAAAGTACTCAGTAAAAGATATAGGAGAAAATTGAAAAAATGAAACTGAATCTCTACCTCATGTTAAAATCTTTCAGCCAATAAATTCAGTGTACCATGCATTAAAGAATGAAGTATAGAAACTAATGTGCAGGTCTGGCACTCTATAAGTTTGATATCAAATACTTTTACCTGGAAGGTTTGATACAAAGCCACCCTTGCTTTCAATAATCTTTTTTTCCTTGTTTGGCTCGTGATCAACTGATAGCTGTTTGGCCACACCTTTCTTGCATATAACAGCCCGAGAATCTCCCACATTTGCAACTACAAGCTTCTGGCCATTAATAAGTATTGCCGTAACTGCTGTTGACCCTCCTTTCCCCAAAGAAACTGATCTCTCCAGTATATCCTTATCTGTAGTGTGATAAGCTCTCCTTATGGCACTCATTGGGTCGGTCCAAAAGTCATTCTGTTCACATACAAAATGTATTATAGTTGACTCAAAATTATTTTCGAGACGAGCCGTGAAAAAAAATGCATACTAGTACATATCACACAAATTTTTGAACCAATCATACAATCAATCGAAAGTTTTAATCACTTCTACTTTCAAATACACTTGAAAAAAATGAGCCAGACTAAGATAAAGAGGGACGGTGAGAAGAGCGGCGGAGGAAGACACAGAATCGCTGTGATTGTTAGATGAGAAGATAGAAATACCTCTTTGAGAATATTGTTGAATAAGTTTGATTTCAAGTAGTTTGCGACATCATGGCCCATGTGACCATCAAAAATTGCAAATAAACCCAAAACATTGTCGTCTACTTGCTTGAATTCAGAAACTAAGCAATCTTCCATGGCATGATTTGATTTTCCTTTCACAAGATGAAAGCCGGGAGTGATACGCTTCGACATTCTGTTCTTAGCTCTCTCTGCGCCTGGACTATCTACTGCGGATGAACTAAAGCAAGCCTTTTCCTGAAGAAAAAATAAAGAATATACAAACGAGACCATAAAACACAGCATTCAGTTGTCATGCATCTACACTCACGTTTTCCCTTGCCAAACAGATATATTATGGTTGAAATTTAGAGCAATTTAGCCAGATACAAAAAACTAAACAATGGATGCATTCATTATGGTTCATATCAAGGCAGAAAAGTCATTAAGAGGAACAAGGTCATACATATTTGCAAAACTCATGCTCTCGACAATCCTAATTAAATGAGAAATAAATAAAGGTGCTTGCCAAGTCCAACAATGGAAACATTCACATGAATTCTGCACGGTTGTGAAGTGCTCGGAAAGCATTTCACTCCACAAGGTGACAGGGGTATGATCCACATCTGTAGGATGGGTATCTGTATCATGTTTATGACTTTGTTACTATGAATCATGAATCACATGCCAAAACAAATAGTACATGCTAAAGTCACGCAAGTAGGTCATTCCATCAGCAACTACTAAGATTGAGTTTGGAGGAAATATATTAGGAAAAAAAATACAGTTACTCTACCAGTAACCTCACTGACATATCTGCTAAAAGACTGGAAAAAGATGCCAGGCATTTGGTGCTCGTTTGGCATGCAGCAACAATGGTTCCTTTCCGTGCTATCTGGACTATCATGAAATGAAATTTGTACTATATTGGCATCGGAACAGACTGACGTATCAAACGAGGAAAAAAATTCCCATGACCATAAAATGAAAAGGGATGTGCATGGTAAGATACGACATCTCCAAGAGTATTGTAAAGACAAGATATAGAGGTATAGATACTAATATTATAAACTGTC
This sequence comes from Codonopsis lanceolata, assembly GCA_013146195.2. Taxonomy (NCBI): domain Eukaryota; kingdom Viridiplantae; phylum Streptophyta; class Magnoliopsida; order Asterales; family Campanulaceae; genus Codonopsis; species Codonopsis lanceolata. The sequence continues at coordinate 63,588,013 of CM028381.1, forward strand.
GTCCAATAATTGACATTACAAAATACAGGACTACTGTAATCAATAGTTAAGCTTGTTTTATTTTCGAACGGACCAACAGAATTTCTATTGAAAATGGAAGATTTCACCGAAAAGAAAAAACAACTACAACAAAGAAAATGGAAATCCCATAGGAAAGCAAGAAGCTTCCAAAGAGACTAACACCCAAAGACTCCCAGCTAACCTACAAAAAAATCCAGCTGCTCAACAGGTTTAACCTAAATAACAGATACATATAACAAAACAAGTGGCACCACATTGCAATGCCTATAAAGCAGCAGATAGCAAAACACGACAGCTCAAAAAAAAAAAAAAACCCAATACTAACAAAAACAAGCATCATCACATCACAGATAAAACTCCCTTACTCCTCCAGAACTAGCCCAAAGAAGAAAGAACCACTATCACTACTAGCAACCCCACAGATCCAGACGACATACATGCAAACGGACAGCCACAACTCTCCACAGAAGGAGCAAATACAATCCCCATCACCACGGCAACATTACAGTCTAAGCATACAATGCCAGCACTAAACCAAACACCACAAAACCCTGTCTCACCCACCCCCTCTCCATGGCCATACACCCACCACATGCCACCCACAACAAGCCCACATGTCATTAAAAGACTGAGAAAGAGACAGATTCATCAGTGACCTTAGGTCTCTGTTTCATAATTTGACCGTCTCACCTTTTACCCAATTGGCTATAAATTCTTCACGCTCTATCTTCAAGTGATGATTGTCTGCATTAATCCAAAAAATTTGCCCAATATTATAGCTTCCTCAGCCTCCTTATCCTCTGACTTCATATAATTCCTATCGAAATCACCTATCTAAAGTAATTCCATTTGTTGGATTGCCTCCTCCTTCTTCCTTTTTTAGAAAATTTCCTCGCTGGAAACTCTTCTTTAAAAGTCTAGATATCATCCCATTTTCCCACAACAATTCTTTTTCTTATCTTCCGTAAAAGTTTTCTGCCTTCTCATCGTCTTGATTCCACTCCTCGAACCTTTCCTTCCTGGCTAACCTCTACAGCACAGGGAAGCAGAACCGTAATCCCCACATATGCGCATACGTCCCTGATCTATTGCCTGCCGCATTCTGCAATGCTTTGGTAAACTTACCAAAGTGAGATAGACTTGTAACCCGAGAGAATGTCATATCAACCATAGCCAAGTCAAAAATTGCAATATTATTGTATTGGCTATGTTGCAAGGATTCAGATATCCTAAACCCTATATTTACACACATGAGGCCTGTGCTGGTATAAATTAAAACCAAATCACCATCTTCACCCTTGACATATTTTAAAATCCCAATACTTTTAAGCTCAACAGATTTTCAAGAGTTCATATGGAGCAGCAAATCGCCGGAAAAAGGTCCAAATGTACCCATGGCAGGCAGTTATCTCAAGAAAATCACAGGAAGCAAAAGAATGAGAAGCCTGCCTCCGTGCCCCATTAGCCAGCCAAGCTAACATCTTTGACCAACTCTAGAGGACAAAAATGAATGATTGCAACATCACCACCGGTTGGACATTCTGAAGTCACATTTTTTTCTGAAAATGGATAGATCTTAGTAAGTTTCTATGAAGACCATGAGCAGGTCGAAAAAAAGTCAATGTTTCTGGGAAAAGCCTTTGTCAAAAAGAAAACCCTTTGGAGACTAAAATCAAGTGGTAGTCGTTCTATCATCCAGGAAACTTCAACTTCAGCAGATATCTGTTTTCTTCCTTCATATTTAAAGCAAGGAAGAGGTAAGGTCTTGAGTAATATCTCGCCTGACTTGTAAGTACTAAATGGCTAAATGCTGCCCAAATATTTTGCTACTGCATTAGAAAATGGACGTGCATAAAGGACTAAAATATAGATAAACTAACCAAAATAGATTTCACACCATAAATTCAGCTTCACTCTATAGAACTCATCCTCAGGTCAACACCATCACGAAATCGGTTCTCTGGCACCACAAGGAGTATGCTCCATGCTTAACAAGCAATTTTGACTTGAAATTAAGTTTTCCGGGCCTTGATGGAGCGATTGGAGCCCCACAAGTTTGTCCAGTTAGAAATTTGAAACACAAAGCTTTCACAAGTACTTCTCCAAACGGAATCGATCACATCTTGCATCTTCAACACTCATTCTTTATGAATCAACACAAAAGGAATAAGTAATTCCAACCGCAGTCAATCCCCGCTTTGTAATTGCTTTGATTCACGGTACCAAATGTATCAAGTCAAGCCAGTTCATAGACAAATTAGACAGCCAAATGTTCAGTAATAGACAACTTTTCAGCACGATATCATATTTCAAACACGCAACGACTTGTTCTTTCCCGATCAAATTGATGCAGTACAGCCTTGCAGATTCCACATTAAACAAACTCCATCGAACAAAACCGACACAAATATTATCACCATCTAAGTTTGAATAGCCTATTCAGCTTCGTTAATCGGAGCAAGAGAAAGTTTAATTTCAATCAGTAAACACCAATTGTACATACATCTGCAAACTCCCATTGGTTAAGTTGAGCCTGACTAACCCCCCTCCCCCTCCAAACACACACACAGCCCCTCAAATCTAGAATTGATTCCTCTTTTGCTCATTTCTCTAAAACTATCACCATACCATACATATCAGATTTAAGTCTTTATTCTGTAAATCTCTCGCTCTGTATCTTTATACAAGTATGAAAATCTGTGTTGAAAGCATCATGAAGCAATTAACCAAAAGAGATTTTTTTTTTAAATCAGATCATAAGGTAAAGAGTATAAAATAATATTAAAAAATTGGATAAAAGTGGCTAATTATTTTGGTTGTAACCCATTCCAAGCAAATAAGAACAAGAATCAAAAACAAAATGATTACTAGTGGAAATGAAGCGAGAGAGAGAGAAAGAGAGAGAGAGAGAGAGAGTAACCTTCATCTTATGAAGAATTTCTCGGCCTCCAATCATGGCTTCTTCTTTGTTACCCCCTGCTAGCTCTTCTCAAAATATACACAAGCACAGTCAAATCAGACAGAAATAGGGAGACAGGAGAGAGAAAAATGAGACAATGACAAAGTTGACTGACTTTTATATATGTATGTATGTATGTATGTATTGGTCTTGTTAGAAAGTAAGACCGTAACACAAGGTTAAAGGTTTATTTTTTGATTTTGTAAGAAATTGTAAAGATGTTAACTTTTAAGTTATTTTTAAGTTTGAAAAGTCAAATAATTAAGTGATCATTAATTCGTTCCTAAATAATCGTCTTTTTTTGACTCGACATAATATTTAACAAAAAATAATTGATTATATTATAAATATTAATGTAATGTATAATTTATTTAATATCCTTCGGCATGTAACAATAATTAAAGTAAATAGAAAAAATAAGGATATAGTGGTAAATGTATTTTATTTAAAAGGAAAGTTTTGAAAAATGAAAAAAAAAATTGGAACAAACAAAAAAAAAGAACGATAATTATTTAAGAACGGAGGGAGTATATAATTAGTATTAAAGTTGGTCATAATTATAAAAATAATTAATCAGAAAAATATACTTACAACAAGTGAAAGGGTAAAAATGAAAGGTTATTGAAAAAAATATATATTATATTTGAAAGTGAATTATTTATGTGAAACGTCCTAAAGTAGTATGGTGAGCTTTTTATCTAGAACCGAGATAGTAGCATTTTATAGCACTACATGTTTGAATTTAGACATAATTATTGACAAAAATAAATATTAATAACTTTATTTTAACAAAATACTTATTAGGTACGAAAGAATTACAATTGATAACGATAATTCATCTTTGAAAAATATTTTTTAGGGTATATATGACATCAAAATTTAATGACTAAATTATGTAGTTTTATATTTTCTTTTCTAAAAAAATACAAAATTAATATAGAAAAAGTTGGTACAACTAAAAGAAAAAATATATAAAATAATAAAATTAAGTCTCTGAATTCTTAAAAAGAACCAAGCCTTAATACATAATTTTAAATATCTTTGATTTTGATTTATGTTACAGAAAATTATACCTCAATCCATTCCTAAACTATGTTTTTTTTTTAGTCAAGTGGACTATTTTTCAAATGGAAATTTGATGTCTCTTACTCCCTCCGTCCTAAAATTATTGTCCTTCTTTCCTTTTTTGTCCGTCCCAAAATAATTATCGTGTTTGAAGCTTTCTTTTTTAGGACAACACTTTTATAACTTTACCATTATTTTTTCATCATATTATGTGTCTCTTTTTTTAGTCAAGTGGACTATTTTTCAAATGTGTTTTTTTAAACTGTGTATCAAGTCAACTCAAATGATAATTTTGGGAATGAAAGAATTTTTTTATTCAAAGTAAAAAACACGTCATTTATAGTAACTTAAAATATTACGAATATATTTTTTTAAGTAAAAAAATAATAAAACGTAATATTGCATTTAAAAATTAGTCAGATTGATTCAAAAGAAGTCAAATAAAACAATAATGGGAGAGAGAGAGAGTGTGTATATATATATAAATGTTAGAGCAACTCCAACCATGCCCTATTTTCCTTGTTTTGGTGTGAAAATCACACTAGAATACTCTAACCTAACTTCCAAACCAGTACCAAAATGGTGTGAAGTCTGCATCAATTTGTTGTTGAAAGGACCCACTCATTTTTTAAATAAAAAATTAGTTTTTAAATACATAAAATTATTAACAATATGATATTATTAATTTAAAAATATTTTAAACTAATTATATTTTTTTTATTTTATAACTAATTTATATACATATATATATATATATATATATATATATATATATATATATATATATATATTAAAAGTTTAATAGAAAATGAAAATAGAATATGCTAAGAAATATCTTTTTTTTGTATAAGATTTGGGGTGATGAGTTGGAGTTGGAACGGTGGTTAGTGTTGAAATTACACTATTTTAGTGCTGAAACTAACCTAAATTAAAGTTTTTTGGTTAGAGATGTTGTTATATCAATTAAGTACATAATTTTGAATATAAAATGATGTGACATCATATGTTTACTTTTGTTTCTATTGCGAGTTAAAAAGTGAAATCAATCAAATGACAAATAAAACAACATTTTATTTTGTGTAAAAAAAATAAAATACTCAATGAGATCATATATATATAGGCAAAAACTTAAAAAAAATACCATCTTGCGGGATTTTACGTTAGACAAATCTATACAAACAAACTCTCCCCACCCCCTTATATTGGTGGGTGAGTTGTGATAAAGTTGGATTTCGTCTTACAGATTTCTATGAGAGACTTACTCATATACTCCCTCCGTCCCAGATAAAAGATAAATATTTTTTGTGGACAAAACACAACGATTAAGAAATGGAAGAGACTATTTTCACTACAATTTTTTTCTTTTCCACTACATCCTTAATTATTGTATTAAATAAATACATGTTTTGACAAAATTACTCATTTTTAAGTTGACTAATTAAGTTAATTTCTTAATTACCTTCTAACATTATTATTTTTGGTCAAACATCAATGAACAACATAATTATTCTATTTATATTCTTAACATTTTAATTCTCAACAAACAAGATACTTATTTTTTTCGTAATAAATATGTTTAATTATTTTTTTCTAATCACTCACGTTTCATATTCCATTATCATAAAAATAATATGATTAATACATTTTCTACCATTTTAGATTATATTGGATATTTTATTATAAAAAATTAATATTCTAATTTAGTTTTAAAAATATTATTTTAAACTATCAATTCAATTATTATGGTAAATATTAAACTGAATATTGGTTTCAATCAACTCAAGAATTAAATTTTCGAATCAATTATAAAGGTAGGTAAAAATATTTAAATATTCTGATACTATTTCATATTATGATTTTACTATTCGATTATTTTACTATTACATCTTTTAAATTTCACTTTAATTTTTTTACATAACCAATGAACATATATTTACTCAAAGTTTGGTAGACAAAATGTCCTTACGATATTTTTTTATTATACAATATAACTTTAGTAATAAGATTAATCAATAACGTCATTACAAAAATTAAAAATAATACTCCAATAGAATAACTATATTATTCATAAATGTTTGAACTAAAAAATAATTTTAAAAGTTAATTAGGAAAGTAATTTGACTAGTCAACTTAAAATGAGCAAGTTCTTAAAGGGTAATTTTGTCCAAACATATATTTAGTTGATGCAATTATTAAGGATATAGTGGATAAGCAAAAATTGTAGTAGAAATAGTCTTTCCCTTAAGAAATATAGTTAATGATGAGTTATAAAATATGTTCTGACATAATACTCATTATACATACATTCTCTCTCATTAATTATGTATCTATTACATCCACTCTCTCTATGATATGCAATAATGATAATACTAAATAAAGAGTTTGTTTGGTAGTCAGACAAGGATAAGCAGTATTAATCCTCACTTGTATATCGAGGGTAGTTTTAAGATTACAAATGTTAATCTCAATTTTTTTAGTAAGGGCGCTAATAATACCACCCTCCCCCTTGGTATTAATAGTGAGGGGATAATGACTTTATCCGGATAACCCGTACTATTAGTCCCGACCACCTATTACGTACCAAACATCAGGAAATTCGACTTATTAATCATATCTGACCTTAATCTTGATTATCAAACGGCACCTAAAGGATATATCAAGAAGAATGGTATAAAATTTGTACATCAAAATTCTTTAGTAATATTTGTTGGAACATCCTAAAACAGAAAGTAAGAATATTTATCTCGAACAGATGGAATATAATACTTCTTCAGATTTCAAATAATTATCCTCTTTTAAAACGTTCATTTATATGTAAACTCATTTACCTATTAACTCTTATTTTTTATACTTATTTTAAGTATAGTTACATGCTCAAATATATTAAATGATATTTTATTTCTTAAATGATGTGTCAAGTAAAAAAATTATAATATATATATATTAGATATTCGTGTCCGTGCTTAAATAAAATGTTCGATTAAAAAAAAATGCTACAACTGAGGGGGTACATATCAATAGTTGATATTTTATAAGAGGTGATTGTTTAGAAGATTAATGGGTGTGACTTTTAATGTGAAGATAAAACATAGAGAGAATAAATAGTGGTGATTGCTCGTAATAGTAGTTGTAGTGCATGACTTTGTAATTGTGAGGGAAAAAATAAGGAGTTAAAAGGGGATAATTCTCACACACATGAATGTGAAGGTAAATTACGACTGTTAAATTTTTAAAGATAATTTAATCTCAATTTTTAAATAATTTTACTCAATTATGCATGTGTAAATATAAGGAAAAAAAAACTTCAAAAAAAAAAAGTTCTTTTGTATATTAAATATATAAGAGAGTGACTGATTGAGAGAGAGGGAGAGGGAGAGAGAGAGAGAGAGAGTGTGTGTGTGTGGGGGAAGGGGCGGTGGAGTTGGTTTCATTGGTTGTAAATGCCTAAAGGGGTATGGGTGTATAGGAGAAGATTTTGACTTTAGGAGACAATTGATGTTTGCGCTGGGTGACTTTAAACCCTTTGAAGCCGCGTTTTTCTTTCGTGTTTCCTTAACTTTATCTTTTTCTTGGAGCTTGCCTTTCCCCCAAACTATCATGGATTTCCAAATAGCAACCTAATCTTTTTCATCTGACAGACTGACAGCAAACCCACTGTAAACTAATGAAACTTGACACTTGTGACTTCACCTCAGATCTGTTTGGTTCCTTCCGTAATCGAATAGGAGCAAGCAAACAATGTGCATTCAATGTTGTTTAGTAAGGAACTCATTTAAAAGATTAAGTTGTTAAAGATAGCATAAACAATATATATCCAACGTCGATCCTGTTAAATTAGGGGCCTAAGGTCAATTACGTGGAACGGAGCCTTCTTTTGTAGCATGTTTTTTTTTTTTTTTGAAAAATTAAAGAAACAAACATAGAAGATAATAAAAAAAACACTTCATCCCAGAGTCATGAACATAAAACACAAAATATTTACAAAGTACTACTTAAATGTCGCTCTTTTAGCACATTTAGAATAAAATCAATAATCAAAGTACAATAATCAATTTTTTAAACTCTATTCTTCTCGATAGATATCATAGCTAGCCCATTCAAGCATTCTTGAGATACTTTCGTAATGACATTTTGTCTACTTATAATAATTGAGATCAAAGCTTACGAATAACTAACAAAAAGAATTCAAAATTCATTATCACTAAAAAATCAATTTTTAATGTACAATTTCTCTATTTTAATATATAATTGTAGTGTATGTACAATTTTTCCATTAAAATAAATTAACGATTAATCTCAATTTCTCTATTTTAGAATTATAGTATATGTTCAAATAATCAAATTTCAATTAGAATACCACCAATTACCGACAAATGATCACTCATTCACATACTTAAAAGCTCAAAATTTTCAATTATATTATCAAAATACAAATAACTCATAAAGTAAAAAATATAAAAATCACAAAATATTTTGGGGGAAAATGGAAAGGACCGTAGTAGAAATCTTACTTTTGTGTTTTTTCTTCAAATTATAGAAATTAGAAAGAGTCAAGCCTATGTAGGCTATCTCTGTCTTTCACTGTCTCACTCTGCCGATCTGTTAGTGTTAAACTAGGGATATTTTTTTAAAAAAAATACTCCCTTCGTTTTCAAATTATTATTTTTTTATCCGTTCTTCAATAATTGTCTTATTTCAAAATTTTTCCTTTTAAGAAAACATGTTTACCACTGTACTCTTACTTTTTTTATCTACGTAAATTATGATCACATATTCAAGGACATTAAAGAAAAACACACATTTCACCAATATTTATAATTCAATCAATTCGTTTTTCTTAAATGATGTGTCGAGTGAACCCAGACAATATTTTTAAAACGAAGGAAGTAATAGGTAAGGTTTTTTGAGATTTGGGTGCCTAAAAAATATGTAATTTTTTGGGGGCCCAAAGTCATGGCTTCACTTGCCTTATGGAATGGCCGGTCATGTATATATTATGTTTTATATTTTGTGTTTTAACACTCTCCTCACGTTTTTACATAGAAAAAAATGCCTTTTTATATAAGGCCAATACGTGTTATTTTTAAGAATTTTATAAGATAAATACAAGCGGAAAGATTTGAACAATTATCCTTGTCAAATAATGAGCTCTGATATTATGTTAGGTAACTCAACTGACAGCTCATATAAAAACTTAAGCTGTTAGAGAAAGCACCAATAATTTATATCGTGTTTTATATTTTGTGCTTTAACAAATATGCACTCAAAGTTCACTTGACATGTTCTGATTAATCGAAAGATTAATAAGCACAAATTACTTAACCAACTATAATATGTCACGTGAACTTTAATCCTAACCCGATGAATTTTTAACATAATGATTTGGATTCTTTCATATCTGATCCGCTAACTATCTAATCCGAAAACCTCTTGTTCATGATGCATCTCCTACGGTTGATTTTCAATATATTTCACCAAAGTTTCAAAGTAGATTCGTTAATCTTTTTTGAATACTTCTCTATTCTCATAAGTTTAACCTATAGTATAATACATCGCAAATACATATTTTTCTTTTTATATTTAAAAAATACATATTCTATTAATACTAATTGCAACTTAAAAGTATACATATTCTAGATGTAGTGTCGCCGTGGCATGAAGCTCAACCATTTGATAACCATGAACTTAGATTATTTTTTAAAATTCGTTTTTATTTATTATTTTAGCAAAAGAGAGATAGCACCTTCAAAAATTTATAAATGACCACTAAATAAAAAAAATTAGGAGGTATGTAGTTTGGGCCAATAGTTCAAGGAGGTATGTACACTACAACAAAAATAAGCTTTTACAACATTTGTTGCACAACGTTTTTTGAAAAACGTTGTTATTGATATATATAAGACAACATTTTTATTGAAAACGTTGTAGATTAATTTTTTTGCAGTTTATTACAGCGTTTAAAAAAACAAACGTTGTGGTTTTCCTTAAATTACAACGTTTTGACCTACAAACGTTGTTAAATAAACAACGTTTTATATAGAAACGTTGTTAAATAAACAACGTTTTATCTGGAAACGTTGTGAAATCTGCCGCCAAAAAAACGCGGGCTAATTTCCCCCGTGGACTTAATCTTTTTCCCGTTATTACACTAAAAAAAGCTATCGATCAGTAAGTCATTATTCCTCTCTTTCGCGCTAACAGCCTATTCTTCGTTCCCTGCATCTTAGCGATCTGTAAGTCCTTTCTCGATCTCAAGCTCTCTCTTCAATCTTTCGCTTTCAGTTCGAGCTCTCATAAGAAACATGCTGAAATTCCTCTGTTTCTCTTCCCCTTTCACGCAGATATTGTAGGAAGAATTGTGGGTTTCGTATATACGATCGATTAGGGCTTGTTTGGTCGCTTGAATCGTGGGTTTATCTGGTAAGCACCTCTCTCTTTCCTTATCTAATTTGTGAACTCATGAAACCATGCCCTAACACATAACCTCTGCTACTTTGCCCTAAAATCTTACCATGTAATATGCTTGGAGTTTTATTTTCCCCTCTCATCCCCTCTAATTTCACTATTATGTGAGTATTAACACTAAATATGGTTTATTGTGGATCCTACAAGGTGTATGATGTTTGGCCTCAACAAAAATTTAACATATATAGTATCTCGAGGTGTTTGGCTCTCTCTCTCAGCTTATTTCTTTGCTTTTCTTTAATTTAACATCATCAAGGAAAGTATATACTAGGATTACGTTAATGAAGTGGATAGAGTGATGACATATCTTTCATCCATTGTAAGAGCAAAATAGGTTTTTCATTTCAGGGTGATCCTCTAGTTTCCAGTTTGTATTTCACATCAATAGCTTCTTGGTTACACATTTTCTATCCAGACGCTACCTTCAGAGCGTATCCGTTCATCATATCTAGTTGGGGACGATGATGCTGTATGCAGAGAGTTTTATTTTTTTATTTCTCCATTTCTTCTCCAGGAAGGAATATATGGAAGTTTGTAGTGTTGTGTGCACCAGGAGGTAAAACTTCTGTAAAGGACAAGTACTGACGAGGTGTTTGATGAATTTCTTGAAAGAGTAGTGTTCTTCTTTTAGATACCATTTTATTTAGACAATTTGACTTTGAATCGTAGTTTGTGTCGAGTTTTCTTTGAAAAGATGCTAGCTTTACTAAAACCCAGATGGAGAAATTTATTGTTGCAAAGAATTGGTGTAAGGAACCAGAGGCATGTTTTGGTCCTTGTCTACTCAACATTGCCAACTACGTCAATGTCAGCTGATTTTGAAGAGCTATATAATGTTATATGTCGTGGGGTTGGTAGTTTGGACGACTTGGTAGCAACTCTTGATAAGTTTAAGGTGCCTTTCTCTTCTTCACTTGTAGCTCAAGTCCTTGATTCTTGCAAAAGTGAAGCGCCCTCGAGAAGGCTACTTAGATTCTTTTTGTGGTCGGGGGAAAAAGTTGATGGTACATTGGAAGATGAAGATTTTAATCATGCTATCAGGGTGTTTGCTGAGAAGAAGGATTTTATGGCAATGGACATTTTGATATCAGATATTGGCAAGGAGGGTAGGGCAATGGACGCGAGTACTTTTTGTAGTGTAGCTGATACGTTGGTTAAATTGGGGAAAGAAGATGAAGCTTTGGGGATTTTCAAAAACTTGGAGAAGATGAAATGCCCCCAAGATAGTACTACCGTGACTGCGATAGTGAGTGCTCTTTACTCCAAGGGGCATGCCAGAAAAGCTGAGGGGGTTGTTTATCACCATAAGGATAAGATTTTGGAAGTAAGGCCTTGCATTTATAGGAGTCTACTTTATGGATGGTCTGTGCAGGAAAATGTGAAAGAATCGCGCCGAATCATCAAAGACATGAAGTCTGCTGGAATTAATCTTGACCTTTTCTGCTTTAATACATTCCTGAAGTGTCTTTGTATGAGAAACCTAAAATCTAATCCTTCGGGCCTTGTTACGGAAGCTTTGAATGTGATGGTGGAAATGAGAACCTATGGGATTGCACCAACATCCATCAGTTACAATATATTACTTTCTTGTCTAGGTAGAACTAGGAGAGTCAAAGAATCTCTTCAAATTCTTGACACCATGAGAAAATCTGGATGCCATCGTCCTATTTATATCACAATCAAATTCATCTTCAAACCACAATAAACATAATCTATTTCTTGTAGTTGTATCAAACTGTTTATATTTACTATTTACAACAATTTCAATGTTTCTTGATATGATCTTAAACTGATCCTAAAATGTGTGCGGCGACTCCTTCCATTCCCGCCTTGTCTATCACCAAAAGAAAATCTATATTTGACCCTCCTCCTCAACGTTTTGAATTTGAGTGATAGTCTGAGTGGTAATCTCGATAGGCTGAATGTACAATGAAGGGTACTCGAGCAGATTCTGAAATAGATCAAGTTTAAATTAACCCGGAGTCGGAGTCGAAGCGACCCTATATTACGCAACAACCTGAATTTGAAAATTAGAAAAGCTGAGGCGAAATAGGCAAGCAATAACAAAATGATTTGCAAGTTGATCATCTTGTTCTTGGCTACTGGATTTGGATTGAATTTGAAACTTGGAAATTGAAAGTAAATTTAACCCTAGGTTTACACTTTATAAAGACAGAGTAATCTCAGATAAATTTTTTTTTTACTGTTTAAGATAAGATAAATAATAATAATTTGTGAATACTTTATATGGAACATGATATTCTTGCTTAACTGGAAAGCTATTCCAGTTTGAGTAAAAGAGGCTTGATTTAAAAGTCGGTTTCGGAGGGGTCCATGTGATACAAGAGCTGTTGCCATTCCCTACAATTGCATGTGTAGGTGACTATAAGTGTAATGTGTTTCATTGTTTGTGTTGGTTGAATGTTGATGCACATTGACCCAGCTACTACTTATCCTGTTACTATTACATTTTCATTTATGTTAATCTACTGCATCTTTTGTGAGTATGAATCAAATCAACGTATATTCAAGTTTACTATGATTTAATCGGTATCCTGTGTGGTGTGGAGAGGGCAAACTATGCTCTTGAGCTGCTTGAGCTTATGAAGAAGAGCTCTTTGGGTGGTTATGGTCCAGTTTATGATCTGCTCATACCGAAATTTTGTAGAAGTGGAGAGTTTGAAAAGGGCAGAGAACTTTGGGAAGAGGCAATGTCCATGGGTCTCACCCTTAAGTGTTCAAGTGATGTGTTGAACCCCACAATGACTGAGGTGTTTAAGCCAATCAGGAAAGTGAAGTAGCAAGTTACCCTGAGGAAGCCAAAAGAACATGATGCTTCTTTTGAGCATCTCAGCCTGGCCGTCCTGGGAATAGGTAGCTTGCCTTGTTCACAGCTTTGGAATATGGCATGGGGATAGAAGGCAGGTTTGCCTATGGAAGAAAAAATGGAATTATGGAATTCATCAAATACAAATAGTATTACTCTTGTTATTTTCAAAAAAAAAAAAAAAGAAAAAGGAAGCAATACTAATTCGTCGACGTTAACTGTAATGCTTTCTCAACTAATAGTATCCAAGTGATTGGGGAAAAGGCTGGGCTGAGTTGAGTTTATGTGTCTCATTATATCTTCATTCTGTTTCTGCTTGGAACACACTACTATATATTCAGATTTGCTAATTGCGCTGTATCATATAGTAATGCTTTATGCCCTGAAATATCAAAACGATCAGTAACACCGGCATAGTACTGGAATGCCAAAACTAGTGGGCGATACCATATACCTGTTGAAGTATAAGTAGAACCATATTTTTGCCTGTTCTACTTTTACTCCCACAGACCAGACAACAATAGAAAACAACAAGCCATAGTTAGACAATACTAGTTAAACAATTGTTTACCATCCTGTGCGAAAATATGAAAGTACACATTTGTATTCCAAAGAAATCGCCTTTATCTTTTTTATCACTGTCCATATCGGGAGAAGAACGGCAGCTTTAGAGAGCCTAAAAACGAACTGGTTATCAACACAAGTCCTTTTAATAATGTCTCAAGAAATATTATCAATTTTGAAATTGATTACCTCCTTGCCAAAATGAAGGAGATAAAGTCAAATAACTATCTGCTAGGACAGTTATGCATGCTTGTATTCTTTACAATGCTCATTGAAAATACCTTTGTCCTATTTATATCCAAACAAACACAAAAGACAATAGAAAGTAGATGATTGTTTTAAGCATTCTGAAAAGAGAGCTTGGCATTGCTGAACAAACCAATGTCCTCGTAGAGGGACAAGAAAAGATCAGTCCAGAGAGGCCATATCAGAACTTCAGGAGGATTATGCAGATACTTGTTTATGTGAAGAGATCCCGTATACGCTACAACGTCAAGCTAAGTAATTGCTAAACTACGGTGCTAATTAGCTAGAGAACAAAACTTTGTGCTCTAACCATGATAAACCTCCTATATAAAGCAGAACTTCATAATTACCTGCCACATAAACAAAATATTAATATAGCTTGCAGTATTCCATATCATGGCATCTCAGTTGGGTATTTCACGGGCTTTCCTATCCTCATTGTTGTTAATACTAGTTGTGGGTTCTAATGCGGGTAGCATTTCGATTTGAGAAGTGTATCTTTGTTGCTGATCTCATTTAGTAAGGTTAGAGCGTGAAAGCATTCAGATCTTGTGTTATCTATGATTTGGTGGCTAATAATCATTACTTGGACAGTTGTACGGTTCTGACGACCCAGTACACGACATTGTTAGATATGGAAGCCACAAGGTTTGTGCTTGCAAGTTTTGTATTATATTCAAGTTAAAGTTTCAAATTCTGTTGGTAAGAATTCTGCTCAAAGTTGAATTTAAGAAGGTATTACAGTTATTGAAGTTGATCATAAATATAGGGGGGGTACCACTATACTCTTCTACTTTTATAATTAAAAAATTTTATATCCACTTTTCTTCAAGGTGCTGGAAGCTAAATAGCTAATACGGATTTGTCCTTTCAGCGATTGCTGGGTTCAGTCAATCATGAAGGAAATATCTCTCCTTATTCTGA
Organism: Codonopsis lanceolata; assembly: GCA_013146195.2. NCBI lineage: Eukaryota > Viridiplantae > Streptophyta > Magnoliopsida > Asterales > Campanulaceae > Codonopsis > Codonopsis lanceolata. Next base: position 63,603,084 of record CM028381.1, read on the forward strand.
CCATAAAGAGTGGATTTGAAAATTTTAATAAACACCATAGACAAAGGAGGATGAATACATAGATAAGAGATTACAGACAATGCAAAGGCATAATTTGAAGCAATTTCTTCTGCTCAAATGAAACTTACTCTGGTGTTAGCAGTAATTCAATGTAGCATATTAGGTTAAGAGAAAAAATTGCAGTGTGGACCTGAAGGCTACGTCTAACTAGAGTATTCAACTATGACAAGAATTTGATATGGGCGGTACGTAGTCAACTGTCAACATTATACTGCCAGCCAATTTATAGGACGACTATTGATGCTGGTTGAATTAGACAGAATAAAACATGAATACATATTAATTGATTACTTTTCTTGTTTCAGCCCTGTTAACAATAGCTGTTAATGGAACTGTTTTGGGTACTGTGTTCCTGTACTCTAATGTGAAAATTTAGTCATGTATTCATGGAGTTGATGGAAGCTTGTCTAAATACTAAATAGGGCTAAACTCATCTTAGTATGGCTTCGTTCTTATCAGTATATAGAGCATCGTTCAGACATGGCTTGAGTTTCTTTGATTAGTTTATGTTTTTGAATTAAGTTGCTTCACCTCTTTTATAACTTAAGAAGTAGCAATATTTTAAGCATTTGGGTTGTTTTAACACTACTTCATGGTGATGCTAACGTTATCTACTATGCAGTTGATTTGATGAAGCCAGAAAACACTGTAATTATTCGTAATGCAAAGATAGACATGTTCAAAGGATCAATGAGGTTAGCTGTTGGGGACGTATTGAGGTGACTGAGCCTGCATCTTTCACCGTTAAAGAGGATAACAATCTGTCTCTTGTTGAGTATGAGTTGGTGAATGTTGCCGAAGAATGACGGGCAGGTCTCTCTTCAAAGTGCATTTCCCCTAATATTATTCTGAAATCAATCGTGCCAGCTGCTTGCTATTTGGAGGTAACAAATAGATTTGGAATACAAATCTTTTACTGGAATTAGTTTGACTTTCTATTATTAGAGTTATTAACATGTAATAGGATAGTATAATGTTAATTTCAATAGTAGTGTAAAAAGATTGCTGAATCTGCTTCGTGGTCAAGTGAACTATCCAGGTGTCCATAGCGATCTTCAAATGTTTATACCTCATGTTTTCGTTTTTAGATTTAAAATACTTTCTTTTGTACAAGTGTTTTTTCTTTTGCTATTCAAATTCCAAGGGTTTAGGTTTTGACAAAAACTTAGGTAAGACGGTTTTACTTTTTATCAAAATGTTTTACCTGTATGAAACCATCCATTCACAATGACGTCATTAGTAAGATCGTGTCTCTTGTGGTAACCAGAGAACAAAGTCTTCCCCCTCAGGCAAATTTCTCCATGTGGCACAGTTGAAAGTGCATCATATCCCATCTCTGGCACTGACTCAAGCCTCGCCTCAATGGTCGTCATGGGGACGCCAACAGTTCCAATCATAGAGTACACATTGGCTATGGAGGTGAAACAGACCTGGCATTTAGAAATTTAGAGAATCAACAAAATATATATGTAGATAAAACATAGACCTGTAAAACTTTCAAACTTAAGTTGCCAAGGTGAAAAAATTGAGTCAGCTGTACTTATAAGGAAATGCCTGTGAATCATATGTACTGTACTTCGTTATTTGAAAACGTGATTTGGGATATAATAGTCCAAGGCAAAGTTTCAACTACAGAAACAACCATGTGCTGAGATGAGGCAAGTAAGAACCTACTGTGGCTAGAGCATCCTGCACTTGGCCGCCCTAGGATAAAGAACATTCCAGACAAGGTTCGGAGAGGACAGATTGAGGAGATATGTCCGTATGTTTTCTCTTGACATGGTGCATATTTTTTCAAGGCAAAGAAATAACTGTAAGTGGGACCGCGTACTTCATCACCTAACCCACGATCATATGTATAATCAATGTCATAACCTAGGTAGTATTGTTGATGTGTATCTGACATTGAAACTGTGGGTTATATTAGAGTGCCTTAGAAGACAGTAAGTGGCGAACGATAAATTATGCCTATGCGTTGTGAGAATTACAAGGCAATCTCCTTTGCAGGTTATATGGAACAGTCAACCATGTTGGGCATAGGGGCCATGTAATCTTAACCTCCACTTTATATATCTAACAAAACAGATTAGAGCACAATATAAATGACTGCACAAAGACTAGCAACTGCCCATAACTGCCGGGACAGGTGGCTGCCAGATCTGCTGGCAGTTTTATGTCCTAAAACTGTCACAAACTACTCAACCGCCCTGTCTGAACCAACTGCTTCCATCATCAGATTCTGTCAACTGTTCAGCTTGTTTGTGAGCTGCACAACAGTCCACAACCTGAATCTCCAGCAACCTGAATTCTGCCCGCAAAACTGAATCCTGCCAGCAACCTGAATTCTGCCCGCAAACCTGAATCCTGCCAGCATCCAGCATTCTGCCAGCCCGTTGGTAAATCAGTTTCTGCCCCGCATGATCTATGTCATTGCTTCTGTCCGTCGCAGCCAATGCCCCACGCCTATGTCCATACACCATAGCCGCGTGTGCCTTCGTAACGTGCAGGTTTGCTGCCCACACATGTCCATGACATGCCCCGTTCATGCCATGGCTGCACTCAACACTTAAGTGCTTACAGTAAGACATACTAGTTGTACGCAAAATCGAATAGTGCCTTCCTCACTACACCCCTAGCAGAAATTTTGGCCATTACACCTACACAAGGATTATAGTTCCCAATGCTTAGACCGCTGGAAACAGACATTATACTGTTACTTTTGAGATTGATGACATACCAGTATAAATGCGGTCATAAACTCTAGGTACTCCACAGAATATAGTTGGCTTCAATTCCAGAAGATCCTCAATCAAATATCTGATATCCTGTAAGTTGGACACAAGAATTGGTTGGAATGAATACATATTAACCGGTGTACATAAAAGATAATCACACAAAAAACAAAAAAAAAACAAAAAGTTTTAATCTTACTCCCTGCCAAAATCCTATAGAAGCCCCTTTGTAGATGCAATAGGTCACATTAAAAACTTGATCAGCTGAAGTTAAAAACTTCAATTCCCAGTTGGTTTTTTTAGTGACTGTGTATACCTAGCAAGTTCCTTTCTCTGAATTTTCACAATGATTCTATTAATAATCCTTTTGTTAGTTCTTATTCTAATGTACAAATTAGATCTCATTAGTGTTTTCTTCAATCATTTTTCAGCTTCCTAGTAGAAGTGCTAGACGGAAAAAGGTTAAGAGGCAATGGATAAATCTTGGGTGTATCTGCCAAGGTTTTAAATCTCAACTCAAAGATCATTTTCTTTTGGCACTAGCATACTCTCTTGGTGCTAGCCAATTAACTTTTTAAGGTTTTCTTTGTAGACCAATTCCTGCATACGGTGCAGGAGCTAGAGCTTTCGTTGCAACAGCTATGGAGAAGTTAGGAAATCCCCCAAAAATTCAGTGTCCTTGTACTCGATGTAGAAATATCGTTTTCCAGACTAGTGACGATGTAGTGTCAGACCTGATTATGTTTGGGATGGATGAGACATACAAGATATGGATTTTCCATGGGGAAAAACATCCTAGCACTTCATCCAAAATGACATGTGATCGTGATGATACATATAGGATGTTCGTAGATGCGCATGTTAACGATGAAGAGATAGATGCGCATGTTAACGATGAAGAGATTGCAGATCGTACCAAAGAAATGAGAGATGGAGGGTTTTCTAAATTGTTGGAAGAAGCAGAAACTCCTCTTTACCCGGGTTGCACCAACTACACAAAGCTGACAGCGACAGTAGTACTTTTCAAACATAAAGCTGTCAATGGTATTTCTGACAAGGCATTTACTGAACTTCTGAAAGTCTTGAATGACATGTTACCACAGGAAAATACACTTCCGGGTTCAACATATGCAGCCAAAAAGTTACTTAAAACCTTTGACTTGGGGTATGAAAAAATACATGCATGTGTTAATGATTGTTGTCTATTTAGGAAAGACACGAAAGATCTAGACAATTGCCCAAGATGTGGGAAATCCCGGTGGAAAGTCGTTGGAAAAGGAGATGAACGCAAAATTAAAAAGGGGGTACCAGCCAAGGTTTTGAGGTACTTTCCAATCATTCCCAGATTTAGAAGGATGTTCAGATCACCAGAAAATTCTGAACAACTATTGTGGCACAACACTCATCATAGTAAGGATAACAAGATGCGACATCCGGTTGATTCACCTCAATGGAATTTTATTGATATTAATTGGCCTGATTTTGCATCTGATCATCGAAATCTCAGACTTGGACTTGCTACAGATGGATTTAATCCTTATCGTAATCTAAGTTCCACGTATAGCTGTTGGCCAGTGATGCTTGTTACTTACAACCTTCCCCCATGGCTATGCATGAAAGAGAGAACGATGTTAACCTTGCTAATCCCTGGGCCGAAGCAACCAGGAAATGATATTGATGTATATTTAAGGCCTCTCATTGAAGACTTGAAAGAATTATGGATAAGTGGGGTTGAGGTGTATGATGCATATAAGAAGAGCATGTTCAATTTGAGGGTCATTCTAATGTGGACAATTAATGATTTCCCAGCTTATGGAAATCTGGTCCGGATGTACTACAAAGGGTAAGACAGCATGTCCTATTTGTGGTGTTGATACTTGTTCAATATGGCTACCTTACAGCAACAAGTGTGCATACATGGGTCATCGACGATTCCTTGCATCCAATCATTCTTTTCGAAAGAAGAAGAGTTGGTTTGATGGAACCATCGAGAAGAGGGCCAAGCCTCCAATATTATTGGTTCGAAATTTTAAAAGTTGTAAGTGACATTGAAAATGATTTTGGAAAAGGGAGGAAATTAACAATGAGGAAGAAACAAGGAGAGGAAGGGGAAAAGGTAAGGGCCACAAGAAGAGGAAGAGGAAGACTAAACGAAAGAAAGTCGTAAAAGGCCTCATGTGGAAGAAGAAGCCAATTTTCTTTGAGTTGCCTTATTATGAGGTAAACCATTTTCAGACTTTATGAATACTTTAATAAAATTGTAGAGTTTATTAGTCAATAACAATGTCATTCTTTTTGCAGTATTTTCCGGTACGCCACTGTTTAGATTTAATGCATGTTGAAAAGAATTGCGGTGAGAGTTTAGTTTGCACTTTGCTTAATATCAAAGGAAAATCAAAGGATGGTCTTAATGCTCGTAAAGACTTGGAAAAAATGGGAATTAGGTCAGATTTGCACCCAAGGGTTGAAGAGAATAATAAGATATTTCTTCCACCAGCACAACATACTCTAACAAGTTTAGAGATGGAGACCTTTTATTGGCGATTAAGAAATTTGAAGGTTCCCGACAGGTACAGCTCAAATATTGCAAATTGTTTTACGCAAGAAGACAAGATATTTGGACTCAAGTCCCATGATTATCATGTTTTAATGCAACAGTTATTGCCCGTTGCATTGAGGGGAATTTTACCTAAAGGACCCAGAAATGCAATATTTCGACTATGCTCATTTTTCTACGATATAAGTCAAAGAACGATTGATACAGAAAAACTAGAAGTTGTTGAAGAAGAAATTGTTGAGACATTGTGCATGCTTGAAAGATATTTCCCTCCTTCCTTCTTCGACATCATGATGCACTTGCCAATACATTTAGCACGGGAAACATATTATTGTGGACCAAATCAATTCCATTGGATGTTTCCATTTGAAAGGTATTCATATTCTATTTATTCTTCAAACATTTTTTTCAATAGTTTTAGTTGTTTGTCTTCATCTTTTTATTCGATCATCTTTAGATTCATGAAGACAGGCAAGGAAAATGTTAGAAATCCTTCACGTCCTGAAGGATGCATATGTGAATGTTATCTTGCCGAAGAGTGCATGACATATTGCAGTTGGTATATCAAGAAAGCTTCTGAAATTGGTGAAACACATAATCGTAATGAGGACTATCAAGATGATAGAATATTTGACGGAGACCGATTTCCAAAGGAGAGCATACTATATTGTCTGTTGAAGACTTGCAGAATGCTCATCGATATGTGTTGTTTAATACTGCGGAAGTTGAACCATATGAAGAGTAAGTTTAAGTTAAATGAAAACTTGTCGAGTTTCTTCGTCATTCATCATTTTCACTCTTTCTTTCTCTTAGGATGCGTATGGAAGAGTTGAAGAGATTACATGATAATCTATCTGATGAGGAACTTTCAAAGAAGCATTCAGAAACTTTTTGTGATTGGTTTACGGATAAGGTTTTTTTAACTCTTTGTTGTGTTTCATTACACATTACGATAGTTTACTTGTTCAAGAATAAATATATTATTGTTTAAAAAACATGTACAGGTTAAACTGGAAATGGCTACAGGAAAAGTTTCAGAAACAATAAAGTGGCTATCATATTGGCCTAGAAAGCAAGCACTCTCCTACTCAGGTTTTATTATAAATGGTCGTCGGTTTCGCACGAAGGCGACTGAAAAGTCCACGCAAAATAGTGGTGTTTCACTCGAAGCAACTACAATACGTAGATCTGCGTCAAATGACAATGAACAATCTACTAGTAGTATAATAGGTCACTATGGGATCTTGCGTGACATTATTGTGTTGGACTATCTTCTTTTTCAAATTCCTTTATTTAAGTGCGATTGGGCGAATATTTATCGTGGAGTGAAGGTTGAAGATGGATTTACTTTAGTCAACTTTGATCAATTTCAAGATCAATTTAAAGGAGATCCTTTTATATTAGCAACACAAGCCTCCCAAGTGTTTTATTGGAGAGAAAACAAATCATCTAATTGGCAAGTTGTAGTGAGGCCACCACCAAGAGGCTACGATGATTTCGAAATCTATAATGAGGATCACGATGAGGATGATGAATCATCTTATAACCCACAAAATGCAACTTTGCTTGATAGAACCATGGACGACCAAGATGGTGGTTACGTAAGAGTGGGTTGTGACAACATATTGGTAAAAATAATGAATATTTCTTCTATTATTATTATATGGTATTTTTTACATGAGTTGATATGACATATTGGTTAAAATTCTTTCATCTCTATAATGTTTTCATTTTAATGAGTATAATGTTTATATTACTCGATGTATGTACATTATTTAATCCATGGAAATTTTTATGAATTAACAGGTGGATCCTTAGATAAGTTCCTAGACTTATCATCGATATGGCTAATGGACAAGAAGAGGTAAGACTTGACTAAGATTTTATATCATGCTATCTATCTTTATATATGTGTGTGTGTCCTATCTCAATAATTGATAATGAACTATGACTTCAAAACAAGGGAAGAAGCGGTCTAAAAAGTTCAATTTAGCGGCCATATCGATTTCTCAACAGCATGGATCTGAATCCATCAGGATCTCTGAAAGAGATTCTAATCCCTCTCCCGACCAAAATTGTTCTATGCAAAGAATACCTTCTCATTTGCCTTCTACATCTAACGAAGTGCCTGATCATCATCCCAATGAAGAAGAGGAAATTACAAAAAAAAGGAAAAGAGGAAAAACAAAGTGAGAAAAGTGAGTGCAAAAGCTAATACTCGAGTTGAGGTAGAATTTAATGAAAGAGGACAACCGATAGGCATAAATTCTGAAAAGTTATCGTCGTACTTGGGTTCATTGTCTCGCGAACTTGTACCCATTAATATTGATGATTGGAGGAAAGTTGATGAGACGAAGAAGAATGATTTGTGGACATGTGTTCAGGTATTAATTATATAAAACACATTGTTTAAGAGACTTGTTTGATTGATTTGTGGACATGTGTTAATGTAGTAATTATATAGGCTCAAGTTCAAACATAACTTTACATGTGCACATGTTATATATCTAATGTGTTTTTTTTACAGACAAGGTTTAAGGTCGATGACACCTTCAAGAAGCTTATTCTTCAATTAATGGGTACTCGTTGGAGGGAGTCTAAGTCTAGGCGATAGCATCACTACGAGATGCCTCAAAACTCCCAAATAAAGGAGGCGTTGTATGCTAGTCTTAAACCAGATAATATAAGTTCTCTTGAAGACTGGAACAATTTTATAGAAAAAAAGCTATTAGATGAGTTTGAGGTATGTTGTAAGTTTTTATTTAAGGATTTTGGTAAGGTATGTTTTGTTTACAATTGAATTTTGGTGTAGGAGAAAAGCAAAATGTTCAAGCAGATGAGGGGAAAAAATCAAGCCCCACACACGATGAGTCGGAAAGGGTATGCCCGACTAGAAGACGAAATGGTAACTTTCTATGAACCTACTAACATACTACTAACATATTTTACCTCTTTAAATTGAATAGGCTCCGTAGTAAACAGTTGTTCCTATAAATTTTAGGAGGCTTTTCTGATGTTTCTCATCTTTTTTCCCCCTCTTTAATTTTCTTTAGCATTTTTGTCGATTTTTATGAACCTACTAACATACAACCTATTTAGAAAAAGGAGAATCCGGATAAAGTTGTATGGAGAGAGGATGTTTGGTGTAAAGCTCACACAAAAAAAAATGGGGATCTACCAACTAATTTTGTCGCTGATTGTGTGGTAAGAGCACCTTTTTATTAATGATCTATTTCACAGTTGTGTTTGACTGTTTTATATCTTATTAGTCTATTATTTATAAATTTTCTAGACTAAAATTAAAGAATTCAATTCCTCGCAAACCTCTCCTGGGAGTTCAGTACCTATAACAGATGATGCGCTTTCTCATGCACTCGGACACGAACGGAACGGAAGAGTGAGAGGGATGGGATTTGGTATTACACCTTCTCAAGTTGGTATCCACATGAATAGCAAAATGAAAGAACAGGTATTTGAGAAAGAGATGTCTGAAATGAAGAAAGAAATAGCAAACCTAAAAAATCTATTAATGGAGGCAAGTATTCTACAATAAAGCACATTGTTTAATAGACTTTTTAAATTTTTCACTTACATGTTTATTTGTGCTTGTCCACAGACTATCGCTTCAAAGGGTAACGGTAATGGAAGCACACCCTCTCCTCGCTCACAAAATGGTAGCTCTCATGTTGTGGGTAGTACCAATTTAAATGCAAGAAATGAAGGAGTTAATGGCGATGTCGGTAGAAAATGCAAGCTAATTTCTTGGCAAAAGACGGTTGTTGCTAAGGGTGAAATAGAATCTATGGATCCTAATGATGTGGCACACAATGTTCCTCTCGGAAATGATGCTTGGAAAGTTTGGGTTACCGTGCCTTTAGATCCTAAGGCTCCATTATGGAGGTCTAACTCATTCATGTTAGTGATCGAGGACGCAGTTGGGAGTACCGTTGCATGGCATAAGAATTTCATAACTTTAGATTAATCCTGGTTTAGTATATGTATATATGCCTCTTGTTTAGTATATAATGCTCTTGTTGTTATGCATATTTTGGACAGGGACTTTTATTAATTGCTTTGCTTTGACTATTTTATATAATTGCAGTTTAGGGACTGATGCACCTCTTATGTTACTAACCCCTTTTTAACTCCGCCAATGCAGTTGCTATATATAGCATTGCATTGACGGTCCCAAGCCCGGATAAAGGAGGAGGGGAAAGCAGTTAACTTTATAAGAATCTGTTAACAATGATTGAATCAATGCTGTTTTTTCAGGAACGAGAGGAAGAGACCAGGAGGCTTAAACTGCAGAAGATAACTGAAGAGGCAGAGCAAAGGAGACTTGCTTCAGAGTATGAGCAGAGGAAAAACCAAAGGAGTTAATATATGTTATATTTTTCGCATCCGGCTTGACGAACCAACTGACCTTCTATGTTTTGTGATGGTATGAAACTGGTAGCTGAATATAAGCTTCAAAAGAAGAAATATGGTGACTCTGAACAGCTTCCAGAGCCTGCTGAAAGAAAGCAGCAGCTTTCTGCTGAAAGGGTAATATATCTGGATTTATTTTCTCTTAAATTTTGTTTTCATCCATTTCTAGGCTTGTACCCCCTTCTACCTCCAAAAGTAAGGGATTCAACAGCCAATAGCCCTTGAAACTCCTGAAAATCATGACCAAGGTAATACTTTCAGTCATTGTTTACATTTGCTTGAGATTCAGTCTTAAATGAAAGTCCTCGCATCAAAAACTAAAAAAATGTATTTCGCAACTGTTTGTTGATTCAGGCTCTACAGATCCTTTTTAGTTACGAACCCTAAGCTGTGATCTTTTTTCAGCAAGATGGCTTGGATCAGGTACGATACTCCAACTTTCTCCGCTAGAGTGATAACCTACTTACGTAATAGCTCCCCAAATTCAGCTTTCATCAATGAAAGCGGCGAGGATTTTCAAGACTCTTTTGTTAGTGAAGGTACAACTTTCTTATTAGGCTAGTACTTCAGGTTTGTCCCCTTTAACTTTATCAGTGAATGTGATAACCTGTTTATGGACACATATTTCGTCATTATCTTTAGCATTGTGATAATCTCTTTTTTTTTTTTTTTCAAAATGGCCAATTTTGTAATTGGACTTTGACTTTATGAATTAGGTAGAGTCAAGGTAGTTTCCAAGGTTGATCCCAGCCAGAACTTGGACATTATCCAAGACCTAAAACCTCAAGGTGATAAGCTGCCGTGGTGGCACCAAATTGGAAATGTGGTCCTGTATTGATGGATAGTATCGTGTGTCGTGGCTACTATACTTGCCGGTTTCCAGATTCTTTATTGTCTGCCCTCATAACAACCCTAGACTGAAGTACATTCAGTACCCTCTGACTTCATATTATTGCTATACTGCCCCTTTGAGTTATTTTCTTTGCTATCCTCACTGGCTGTAATATCCCCCCTCAAACTGGAAGTGCTAAACAAGTTAAGTACTTGTAGTTTGGAAAGTAAATAGGAAATCTGAGTAGAAGCTAGGGACTTTGTAAAGAGATCAGCCAGTTGATCCTTGGAGGCAATTTTAGCAGGCTTAAGAAAGGCCAGACATAATCTTTTCTCTGACAAGGTGGCAGTCAATCTCTATGTGTTTTGTTCAATAATGAAACACATGATTTGAAGAGATATAAAGAGCTGCTTGGCTGTCACATGATTTGGGCAGACTACCTATTAAAACATACAAGTAAGCCATATATGAAATAGTGGCTAGGGCAGCCAAGAGTTTTGAGTACAAATGGGTCAGAGAGTTGGTGAACTTATCAGAAATTCCACAGAACTGATCTTTTTTTGACTCTTGTTCCTTGTATAGTCTGTCTTGCCTTCAGTAACATGATACCTTCGTGGAGGCCACATCTCAATCCTGCTGGAATTAACTTTTAAACCATTCGATTCTCTGAAGAGCTCTTAAGGATGCTTGTTTCATTTGCTTTGTAACTTTATATTCTGATAACTCATATGATTTTCCTATTCTCATGCTCACATTGGTTTTATGGGTTCCACTTTCTTCGTATAATCATGATTTTGATCGAGTATTTTATATTTGCTTGTTCTTTATGCTCTCATTCCATTTTTAATACTTAGCTATAGCAAAAGCAGATATGCATGAGGTTCAGTGCATGTTGCTCAGACTCTACATTCTTGCCATAATATGTGTGACAGCATGGTCCACAGCATGCCATGGCTATTGCCATAGTGTCGTGGCAGCTGGGTGCGTAGAGAGTAAAATCCTGCAATTTCATTGAGTCGGGCATCTGTACTCATTCCTAAAACTCGTACCTGAGTTGCGTAACATATGGTTTAATATTATGTGTTGACTGGCCCTTAATCTTGAATGTTATTGGTGGTAGTTGCTTGTAGTCCAGGAAAAGAGCGGAAGATTTCGGAAATCTGATGTGTGGAAGATCCCTACTGGAGTTGTTGACGAGGTTGCATATCTGAAGTTTCATAATTTTTATGATATTTACAAGCATTTCTTTTTACCATATTCTGAAAAGAGCTCAATCTCCAGGGTGAGGAGATCTTTGCGGGAGCAACCAGAGAAGTAAAAGAAGAAACTGGAGTGGGTGTTGTGATTGGTTTGCAACTTTGCATATTAAGAGTGTTGCTTTGTTTTCATTTTTTATTGATCTTTCTAAGCCTGCTCATTTATACTCTTCCAGATTGACACAGAGTTTGTGGAAATACTAGCATTCAGGTAGATTGCTGTGTTGATTTTAATCCAATTTACCTACTGAACTGGTTTTTGTTCTGTGGAGAAACAAATAAATTGCATCATAAGTTTCATCGAATATTAGACCTACTTTAGTTTATGGTGCAAAACATTGGGCAGCTAAGAAACCTCTTCTTCCCCCCCCCCCCTTCTAATGAGTGAAGTTAAGACGAGTATGTTAAGATGGATGATGTATGATAAAACTAGAAAGATGGAATCTGAAAAGAATACTTATTAGGGACATCAAAAGTAGCCTCGATAGGAGATCAAAAGAGAGAAAATGCTTAAGATGGGTTTGGACTTTGGACATTATCAGAGTAGGCCAGTAAGTGCACCAACTAGAAAGAGCAATGATACCAATAATGATAGTATTTCTGAGAAAGAAAATTCATTTTGACTTCATCACAGAAAATATATATGAAACTCCCAACTGTGCACGAGTCTTTCTATCGTTCCATATGCTACCAAAGATTGCCCTTCTGGACTGACTTGATTTGTCAGCCTTGATGGTGATAAAAAAGAAGGCTAATCTAATCTGCTAAATTCTGTCACGAGGATTAGTTCTTATAAAACTTCTAATGAGATAATTATCATTATTTTGCAAATATCTAGTCTTTTGTCAGTTGAATTGATTATCTGATCTATTGTGCCTAGCATTGTATAGTTTAGCTTGTTCACAAGCCTTGTGGAAGATGGTTGCCTTAGATAGCTTAACTGATTTGTGATTCCGTAAATTGCTCCTTTTTTAGATAGAACCATCTGTTGGAATATGATTTCATTTTTTCCAATCAAGATTTGAACAAGACTCTAGTTTTTTTTATACAGACCATTTTGTCCTTCTACCTTACACACATGGGGTCTACTTCCGTACTTAAGCCTTGGAAACAGGCCACCGTTTTATCTTATTACCAAACAAAAATAAGTTGGGGCCTTTATTTGTTTCTTTTTCTGGCCTTTTTTTCTGTGCAACTTGTATTATTATGATACAGTGAGAACTTTGTCTTGCACCCAATCAAATTGTCACAAGCTCACAGCCATATTCTGATGGTGAATTGTGTGCAATGTTTGGCAAGCAATGTCATGTACTCTTATCTGCTGCTTTACGTACAATACGTACAAGGCTCTTAATCTTATAGCCACAGAAATACTATCCGTTGTCTTGTTTTTATCCTCCTTTATGTTTTTGTACTCTGAAATCTGTCTCAGTATGGTGCAACGAGAAGTCTATCTCGCGTCCAAATATATTGTCAGAACAATTATTTCTGGTTTTCGCACTCGATTCCTCCTTTATGTTTTTATCCTCCTTATGTTTTTGTTCTCTGAAATCTGTCTCAGTATGGTGCAACGGGAAGTCTGTCTCGCGTCCAAATATATTGTCAGAACAATTATTTCTGGTTTTTGCACTCGATTGCCTCCTTTATGTTTTTATCCTCCTTTATGTTTTTGTTCTCTGAAATCTGTCTCAGTATGGTGCAATGAGAAGTCTGTCTCACATCCAAATATATTGTCAGAACAATTATTTCTGGTTTTTGCACTCGATTGCCCCTGTCCTTTATTTGTAGAAATAAGCCAATTAGTAATTTATGTATGCAGCGGAATGTTTCAAGGATCGAACCGATGTTCAGTGCTTACATAGGTGGCAGAAAGTTTTAAATCCTGAACTTGTCAAAGGTCCATGGTCTAAAGAGGTGAGACAATGTCATTTTTCTCTGTTGAGCATATCTTCCTTATATTTTCTGAGTTAATCTATCCTTATATCCTTAAAAGTTTTTGGGTTCCACATATCCTTAAATTCTTTCAATAATTTGTATACAGGAGGATGAAATAATAGTTCAGTTAGTTAATCAATTTGGGGCCAAAAAATGGTCAGCCATTGCACAACATCTACCTGGGCGCATTGGTAAGCAGTGTCGCGAGAGGTATGATTGTGCAGAACTTTGTTAATTGAACTCTTTCTATATTTTTGGTCCATCCTGTATGTATGCATTTTATGATGCATCTGTGGTTTCATGCCTTTAAGCTACAAAACCATCTGAAATTGCTATCTAGACAGTTGATTGTAAAAGTGCACAATTGCAGAGATTTTTTGAAAGTCTGTTGATGAATTGGAATAGGGTCTACTGCCAATACACAATTTGTATTGACCATTATTAGGTGAATACTATTCTTTCATGTCGGGAATACTACACGCAGAAAGTCATCAATTGACTCTTATGCTAGCATGAATGTAATTGGGCAAGTGAATAGTTTACTTCGCTATCTGCTGATAAACTGTTTAAGTTGCTCTGATATCATCGTATGGTATGTTCCCAAATGGCGACATTAATGCTGTGGCAAAATAGGTTTAATTTGATGTTTTCCCTTATAGGCATCTAAGTGCAAAAGGTGCCTTACAAGTTATGATTCTGATCTTCCCCATCCACATGGGGGTTTGCAATCCCCCGTTTGATTTTTTATATAAAGAATTTTGTGTGTAATGTTCTTCCGAGATGGAACTTCTTTTTATCCAGTGCTAAGAGACTATATAGCTTGGTGCCTCAAGTGTCAAGCTTCGACTGTTGGTGAACTTGATTAGACTCCTTTACATCAAGTGTGAGCTTGATTTGGCCTCCTTTACATCATCCATTTCTTGGGATTATCTTTTCCATATATTTCATGTTGGATCAGAAACCACTTGAGCACAATATATTTGTGGGCCATTTTCTTTTTATCTGCTTATATTGGTTTCTTGAGGACTGAGTTACCTAATGGTTCAAGTGTGCCAATAAACTAAGATTGCTGGAAAATGATTTTGCATTTGCCTTCAGGTGGCATAATCATCTAAATCCTGCTATAAACAAGGATGCTTGGACACAAGAAGAGGAATTGGCACTTATTCGTGCTCATCAAATTTATGGGAATAAATGGGCGGAGTTGACAAAGTTCTTGCCTGGGAGGTAAGTTTACAATCGTTCATAAAAAATATGGAGCAACTTTCAATGCTCCTACTGAATTAAGAGTATTTGCAACTCAAAATTTTAAATTTACTGCATTTCTGCATCTTATGAATATCCTTTGGCTTACACTCACTTGGCTGTATTTATGATATTTCCATTCAATTCTTCTTATAGAACATAAACCTATATTCATTAGTGTCATTTTTGAAATTTATTTGGGCCTCTGTGGTAAATCAGGACAGACAATTCTATCAAAAATCATTGGAACAGCTCTATTAAGAAGAAATTGGATTCTTACTTTGGCATCAGGCTTGCTTTCCCAGTTCCAAGGTCTGCCTCATGTCAGCCATACAAACCAATCAACTCCTACAAGGGTGCAGCAGTGCAGTGGTGATGATAGTATTCTCAAAGATTCCCAGGCAGAGGAAATTTCAGAATGTAGTCAAGGTTCAACTTTTGTGGATTGTTCACAATCCACAAATGAGATGGTGAATTCAATTACACATTCAAGAGAGGAATGCCAGTTGGCGGAAGAATCAACTAGAAAGAGCAATGATACCATTCATTAGTGTTATGCAATCAAAACTGAGCTAAGCAAGTAGAACTAATAAGTTTTGGACAAGGTATACCTGAAGTGCCTGTATTGAAATCAACAGCTGGAACAGAAGAGTCATTATTGTAATTTTATAGCTTTTTTTACACTTTGACAAAGAGCTATAATTCTTTCGGATGTTGTAATTTATTTATTTTTGCTCTCTGATATCCTAGATGTTTGTCTGATGGTTTGAGACCAGGTCTTGAGAGTGCTTGATTATTCTCAGATTAGCAGGCATCTTTTGGTGACGGCTGGTGATGATGGGTCTGTTCATATGTGGGATACTACTGGTCGTAGCCCAAAGGTACGCGATATGAAATTTGAATGTAACTAGATGAGGAAACTTGATCCTAGTATATATCTTATTGCACCATGTGATCTCTTGATGAGTCATCCAGTCGAAGAACTTAAGAAAAAAGGTTAAGGGTAAGAGTTTTGATTTATTGTTGACAGGTTCTTTATTATCTTGATCTCTAATGAGATATCATCTTCACTGTACAATTCATTTTATGTAGCAGCATTTTATGTCTGCATATTGGTTAAAATTGACTATAGTTCTGGCTAATTTTTATTGGAGTTACAAGATTGTTATTTCGTTTTGTAGTTAATTTCATAGTGCTTTATGCAACGAAGCATGTATTAAAATTCATTTACTGGTTTAATATCCACATGCAGATTTCTTGGTTGAACAAGCACAGTGCACCAACTGCTGGTGTTAGTTTCTCACCATCAAGCGATAAGGTCTCTTCTTTATTATATAAATATTATCTGTCTAAATTACAAGTAATTGAAAAAAAACTTCCTGTAAAGAGAACTGACATATCTCAAGATCATCTATGGGTGTATGAACAATTAGGTGTTCGGGTCAGTGCTGTAATACGATTGGCTAGTGTAGGTGGGAACAGAATTGGATGTATATTATTTTAAAAAAAAACAAATTTCACAACGTTTTTAAAAAAAACGTTGTTATATATAATTTACAACGTTTCTCTAAAAAACGTTATAAATGATCATTAACAACGTTTTTTATATAAACGTTGTAAAATATCATTAACAACGTTTTTAAAAAAACCTTGTAAAATATTATTAACAACGTTTTTAAAAAAACGTTGTAAAATATCATTCACAACGTTTTTTTTTTAAACGTTGTTATATAAATTTTACAACATTTTTTGGCCAACGTTGTTATATCATTTTACAACGTTTTTGACTCAAACATTGTCTTATATTTATTACAACGTTTTTACAAAACGTTGTGAAATGTTTTTTACAACGTTTTAAAAATGTTGTCCAGCAGTTTTTGAGACAATGTGGGAGGCCAAAAAACAACGTTTTTTGCAACGTTTTCAAAAACGTTGTGAAATAAATTGACCTATTACAACGTTACATTTCACAACGTTTCAGAAAACGTTGCGAACACTCTTTTACAACATTTTAAAAACGTTGTAAAAAGTCATTTTTGTTGTAGTGGTAGTTTGGATACAAGGAATTAAGGGGGCGACTTGGAAATTTGAATTACTTAGAGGAGGTCATCTGTAATTTTCTCTTCTTTCGGACAACAACCACCGACCTTGTTTTTATTCTTCGCCTTTTGGCTTGCCTTAAAATTACCACATTTTGGTCGTCACAGCGGCAGGTAAATTTGTGTTTTATCCAAAAGTTAGTTAGGGTGTGTTATTGTAAATTACAACAAAAACTTATGAAAAATCGTCTTATCGATAATTTTTGTCAAGACGTATTTCTATGATCTGACTCGTTTAAATTTTGTCAAAATTAAAAACTATTTATAATAATACATAAAAGACCCACAAAAATGTTTAATGAACGAGACTTCTTGTTTTTTTTGTCTAATTCCAGTTTTAGCATTTGCATTTAAAATTGTTGTTTCTTGTGAATCAATTTGATTATGATTTCATTTTTACACTGTTATTCTAGCTAAATGACATTATCCATATACTTTGTGAGTCCAGATCTCCTGTACCACTTGAGTGTACCACTGGTGTATCACTTTTCATATCCACCATTGCATCTCAATCATTGCATGTCAACCAATGGTTAAGATGAAAAGTGGTACACCAGTGGTACACACAAGTGGTACAGGAGATCTGGACTCATACTTTGTAGCCTTTCAAGGCTTTTAAAAAAGTGAAGGGTAGCTTAGGAGTCCAAACCAAATTAGGTTCATAGTTGAGGGCGCTTTTGATAATTTACCCTAAGGGTTTGTTTGGTAGTCAGACAAGGATAAGTAGTACGGAGTATTATTAATCACAGTACTATTAGTGCCCTCGCTATTAATCATGACTTGTATATCGGGGGTAGTTTTGAGATTACAAATGTTAATCCCAATTTTTTTTAGTGAGGGCGCTAATAATACCACCCTCCCCCTTGGTATTAATAGTGAGGGGATAATGACTTTATTTGGATAACTCGTGCTATTAGTCCCGACCACCTATTGCGTACCAAACATCAATCAACTCAGCTTATTAATCATATCTGACCTTAATCCTGGCTACCAAACAGCACCTAAAATCATTATCATCAACTGGATTAGACACTTCAATCTTATAGACAACATCTGTCACAGTCAAATTTATGATATTATTACAAAATTAATGTACAATATATACCTCCGTCCTTAAATTATCGTCATTCTTTCTTTTTTCGTCCGTCCCAAAATAATTATTCAGTTTGAAACTTACCTTTTTAGAACATTACTTTTACCACTTTACCCTTACTTTTTCACTCTGCTTTAATTATGGGCCACATACACGTGAGCTTTAAAGAAAATTACACATTAAACCAATATAAATAATCAAATCAATTATTTTTTCTTAAACTGTTCGTCGAGTCAATCAGAACAATTATTAAGGAACGGAGGGAGTAGTACTTTTGACTTATTCAAGTAATCTTATTTTATACATTACTACATTTAGTGGTTAACATTACACTCCACTTCATTTTCATTTTTTAAAAATCTTTTTGACCAAGAAAATAAATTTTCACTACTAGAGAATGCAAAAGTTGGAGTTGGTAAAAGTTTTCAATCCTTGCTTTACTCTTATCTCTTTAAAAATGACAATCAAATATTTTACTGCATCTCCTTCCAAATAATTGTTCTTCATTTACTTTAAAATGATTTTAAGAAAAATATTTTACGTTCAAAAGAGTGATATATTCGATCGGATATACAAATTAAGAAAAGATAATTAATTCTTTTATAAATATTAGATAGTTTGTATTTTTTTTAAAGGCAAAACACACAAATGAGTCACTCAATTTTGCCACTTTTTTCAATTCGCTCACTGAAAGTTTAAAATTATTATTTGGATCATCCAACTTTAGTTATGATGCAAGCGAGCTCATTTTTTAGATGACGTTAAATTTAAGTGAAATCACTTTTTGTCACTGTAAATATTAAAACTTTGTGTGATTTTAGAAACCCTAAAGGGATCCAATAGAAAACACAAACAAAAGGGAGGAACAATTATAATTAAAAAGGGATCCAACTGTAAATAATAGAACTTTTGTTACAGATCTGAGTTCATCTTCCGACAACATTTGTCATGAACACCACTCATTAAAGCGCCCATTTGCTTTGCCCCACTTAGATCTTTGTAAAAAAGATTCTGAACTACCAAAAAAACATCATCTAACTTATCTGTCGATTCTAGAAAACGGGAAACAAAATAAAACCAGAAAATTCCATCTTGGAGCTGTCAATTCCATGAAAACCAAATGCAGAGGAACGAAATCATTTAGAATAGAGCACAAAATCATCGTTGGTGATAAATTTATATTCAAAAAAAACAAAAGACACCACAACCACGTCTAACAGAAACTTTGATTACATATATGGGTTCATCTTCATCTTTCCACGACATTTGTCATGAACACCATCCATTACTTTCATCAAATCACACACACTCACACATGTATACTCTTGGTCTCGGACAAACGAGGAAGAGGGTTTCATGATATCCCTCTCACGTCTCACATTAGCAGCGAGCTCGACTCCGGTCGACTCCATCTCTTCTACAGCGTCGGAACCGAGCTTCGCCATTATCCACCATAATCGCCGCCCCTGCTTCAAATCCAGCGAGCAGCTTGCTTCTCCTTCCCCGATTTCTCCCTCTGTCCTTCTCTCTTCTCCAGCGAGTCTTCATCTCCACTCTAACCCAGATCTGGTCAAAACCACCTCCAGATCTACCTTGCTTCAAAATCAAACCAGATCTGGTAGTTCTGAATAATTTTTACCAGTCCATGTCGTCCTGAGCACACTACATTGACCACAATAGCAGCTCGCGTTTGACATGACTTCTTGTTGGATTTTTCTTGTACAGAGAGAGAGAGAGAGAGAGGAGGTAGAAGAAGAAGTGATATTAAAGGTTTCACAAGCTTCAAATTCTATATAATTAGGTTGGAAAAGACAATTTTGTCCAGCACGTATATGAACATGTGCCACTTAACGTACCTTTGTAAACGGCAAGTGACGGGAGGAGACACTATGTGACAAATGAAAACATCAGGCATGAACTTGAGAAAAATTTAACATTGGGGGGCATTATGGGATTCGATGATTAATTTGGGGTGATTTTCATATTTTGGCCTTGTTTTTATTCTTCGCCTTTTGGCTTTCCTTAAAATTACCACATTCTGGTTGTCACGACGGCGGATAAATCAGTGTTTTATCCAAAAGTTAGTTAGGGTGCATAAACGCAACACTCAAATCCATAAACATAACACCATTCAAAAATGCAAATTACCTAACTACCCATCTATACATTTAAACTCATACCAAGTTACCAACCCATTACTCCATCCATTACACCCATCAACCAACCACCACCCTCATTAATCCACCATTACTTCCACCCATCCACTTAACTCCCTCCCTAACGCTAGCAGCAACAACCCACCACACTAAACTAATCCCCCATTACTCCTACCCCTCCATTTATGCCATCCCCCTACTCCAATAGCAACAACTGCTCAGATTACAAACCCATCACCAACGAAGAGAAGCAGTCTCCCTCTCCCTTTTATCCTTCCAAGTGAGTTTGGGTACAAAAGTTACCGTCATTTTCCTCTCTCTCTCTCTCTCTCTCTCTCCTTTTCTCTCCCAATCGTCTCTCTCTCTCTATTTCTCTTCCAACCGAAAATCACTCTCCTCCACTCCCTCAAACTCCCCCACCTTCACTGTAACCAAGCCTTCACTGCCTTAGAAGGCAATTTCTGACCTATGAAAAAACGGATCTCCATATAGACGTCCGCTTGGGCACAACGGCCATCCACCGGAACATCCACAAATCAGATGTAGACCTTTTCTATTTTTTTTGCTCGATGTAGGCGGATGTTGACTGTTGAACCAAACATCTGCTAACTCTAGAACATACGCAAATCAGATGCGGACCTTTGAATTTTTATCGGTCGATGTAGGCGGATGTTGAGCCAAACATCCACTAATTCTAACCATATGTTTAGCAAAGCATCTGCTTGATTCGGGCGGATGTTTTTCAAGTTGTTATATATTATTTATTTCTTGCATTCACTTAATGGTGGGTAATATGGCTCCAAAATTTGATTCATTAGCTAGAAGATATTCCTTTACATCTGGCTTTTTTTCATATGTTTTGCACATCCTCCTTGAATAATCATTTTTTAATTGTTTACACTTTATATAAGATTGAGATTTCAACTTAGGGTTGTTGTAATTGAAATGAGTTAGTTAGGTGAAATGAGTCGGGGGAGGGTTGTTGTAATTGAAGTTATGGGTTTGAATCTTTAATTTAAGTAAGTGTATTATTGTCATTTTAATTCTTAAATGATATTACGTTTAGAGATTTGAGTGTTACGTTAAGGATTACTCGTAAATTAGGACAAAATTATCGTCTTATCGATAATTTTTGTCAAGATGTATTTCTATGATTTGACTTGTTTAAATTTTGTCAAAATTAAAAACTATTTATAATAATACAAAAAAGACCCACAAAAATGTTTAATGAATGAGACTTGTTGTTTTTTCTAATTCCATTATTAGCATTTGCATTAAAAATAGCTGTTTCTTGTGAATCAATTTGATTACGATTTCATTTTTACACTGCAATTCTAGCAAAATGACATTATCCATATACTTTGTAGCCTTTCAAGGCTTTAAAAAAAGTGAAGGGTAGTTGAGGGGTCCAAACCAAATTAGGTTCATAGTTGAAGGCGCTTTTGATAATTTACCCTAAAATCATTATCATCAACCGGATTAGACACTTCAATCTTGTAGAGTTGTAGACAAAATGGGTCAAAGTCAAACTTGTGATATTATTACAAAATTAATGTACAGTATAGTACTGTTGACTTTTTAAAGTAATCTTGTTTTATACATTACTACTTTTAGTGGTTAACATTACACTCCACGTTATAGAACTTCATTTTCCTTTTTTTAAAATTTTTTTGACCCAAAAAATAAATTTTCACTACTAGTGATTGCAAAAGTTGGAGTTGGTAAAAGTTTTCAATCCTGATTTTACTCTTATCTCTTTACAAAATGACCATCAAATCTTTTAGTGCATCTCTTTCCAAATAATTGTTCTTCATCTTCTTTAAAATGATTTTAAGAAAAAATACTTTACGTTCAAAGAGTGATATATTCGACCTGATATGCAAATTAAGAAAAGATAATTAATTCTTTTATAAATATTAGATAATTTGTATTTTCTAGAAAGGTAAAACAAACAAATGAGCCACCCAATTTTATCACTTTTTTTTTTAATTCGCTCACCGAAAGTTTAAAATTGTTATTTGGGTCATCCAACTTTAGTTATGATGCAAGTAAGCCCATTTTTTAGATGACGTTAGCCCAAGTTGTTAAATTTAAGTGAAATCCATTTTTTCCCCTGTAAATACTAAAACTGTGTGTGATTTTAGAAACTCAAAAGGGGTCCAATAGAAAACACAAAAAAAAAGGAAGAAACAATTATAATTAAAAAGGGGTCCAACTGTAAATAATAAAACTTTGGTTACAGATCTGAGTTCATCTTCTTCTTCATCTTCGACAACATTTGTCATGAACACCACTCCTTAAAGCGCCCATTTGCTCTATCCCACTTAGATCTTTGTAAAAAAGATTTTGAACTACCAAAAAAATATCATCTAACTGATCTGTCGATTCTAGAAAATGGGAAACAAAATAAAACCCAAAAAATTCCATCTTGGAACTGTCAATTCTATGAAAACCAAATGCAGAAGAACAAAATCATTTAGTATACGAAATCATCATTGGTGAGAAATTTATATTCAAAAAATATATATATACACCACAACCACGTCTAACAGAAACTTTGATTACAAATAGCAGTTCATCTTCATCTTCCCACAACATTTGTCATGAACACCACCCATTAGTTTCATCGAATCACACACACACACACTCTCACACACGTATGGTCTCGGACAAACGAGGGAGAGGGTTTCATGATATCCCTCTCACGTCTCACATTAGCAGAGAGTTCGACTCTGGCCGACTCCTTCTCTTCTCAGGCCTTGAGATCGAGCTCCATGCATCATCCACCATAATCGGCGCTTACTGCGGATCAGAGCGAACACTGCTTCTCCTTCCCCGATTTCTCCCTCTATCCTTCTTTCTTCTCAGTAGTCTTCATCTCCGCCCCAACCAGTTGGTTAAAACCACCTCCCGGACCTACCTTGCTTCAAAATCAAACCGGATCACGGTAGTTCGAATAATTTTTACAAAGATCTAAGTGGAAATTTGAGCAAAGCTTAGAGGCGAAGGAGAGAGTTAGGTTCTTGTTGAAGATCTCAAGGTAAAAAAATAATCAAAAGATTAAGAAGGAGAAAAAAGCATACATACATTAGCAATGGAGATTTTGGGGAAAATTTTGGAGCAGAGGTAGAAGCTTGGATGCTTCTTACGGTGGTTTTTGAAGAATTAAATATTAATTTGGTCATGGGCATGTAAATCAATGTTTTGGTCCTCGGACAAAAAACAATAGAAATTTGGTCCTGGACATGTATTTTTGGTCCAATTTGACCCCTCCCACCGTTAGCGTTAGTTTTGG
>CM028381.1:63626871-63646033 GCA_013146195.2 Codonopsis lanceolata
GTATTTGTTGAACAACCTCTGGTTTCTTTGATCTAAAAAGAAGGACCATGTTTACAAGTTAAGAAAAGCTCTTTATGGTCTTAAGCAAGCCCCGAGCATGAGTATGAAACCCTATCCAAATTCCTTATGGAAAAAGTTTCAAAGAGGTAAAATCAATACTACTCTTTTCTCTTTGAAGCACAAAGGTAATATTTTACTAGTTCAAATTTATGTCGATGATATTATTTTTGGATCTACTAATGAAATTTTTGTGCAAAGAGATTTGAGCATCTTATGAAAGGAAAATTTGAGATGAGTATGATGGGAGAAACGAACTTACTTCTTAGGTTTGCAAAATTAAGCAAGCGAGGAAGGAATTTTTTACATCAATCTAAATACACAAGAGATCGAAATACAATCTTCAAGAAGCAAGACAAACACTCGATGAGGGTTGAATGTCATTTAGTCAGCGATGAAAAGGGTAAGCCCGATTAATACAAGCTGGCCCAATACGAGAGAGGTATAGTTGGATCTCTTCTTTATTTAGCGCTAGCCGGACCGGATATCATGTTTCTTGTGTGTGTATATGTGCTCGTTTTCAAGCTAATCTAAGGAATCTCATATGATTGCGGCAAAAGAATCATTAGATATTTGATTGATCTTGAAAAATTTGGCATTTGGTATCCCGAGAGATTCTTCTTTTTAATTTGATTGGATATTCGAATCTTGACCTTGCGACTTGTAGAGTTAACGAGAAAAAGTACCCGATGGAACATGTCGGTTCCTTGGAAGCAGGCGATATCATGGGCATGCAAAAAGCAAGCTTCGATTTCCACTTCATTCTTGAAGTGAAATGAATATATTCTTCTTTGGAAAGGCTGTTGTTCTCGAATTCTTTGGATGAAACATCATCTATTGGATTATGAAATGCCTATGGGAACTGTCCCATTTATTGTGATAATACTTACGCTATATCGGTTTCTAAAAATCTGTCATGCATTCAAAAACCAAACACATAGACATCGAGATATCATTTTTTGAAAGATCATGTTGAAAAAGGCAATGTTCGGCTAGAATATGTTCCTCTTGAATTTCAATTAGGCGACATTTTACAAAAGCCTTAAAATCGATAGATTTGAATTCTTAAGAGGAGAATTAGGAATGCTTATTATGTCATAGAAAGATATTTTTGGTTTGTCTAATCTTTGCGAGGTATACTTCGGTTTGTCGATCAATATTTATCTAGGCGACAAATTATTTCATTGATATTATATGGTTTGACCCGGTAGCATACAAAAGTCTTGTCGGCCGATGAGTATTGGGCGACACATGAACTCTTAAGCAACAAAACTTCACGGTGACGACCTTGGTGACAAAAATTTTCCCTCATTCTGGTTGGAAACATCGCTTAAAATCAAAATTATGTCGGCCGATGGGCGACATACATTGGTGACGACATTTATTAGGCGACAATTGTTCGGTGACATATCGTATTCAATATTTATCGGTGATAACACGGTGATTAACGATCCTTTGTCGGGTAGTCTCGAGCCTTAAGTCAAAGGCGATCGTATCTCGGCTAAGACTTACTCTAAAATTTATTAAAAATTCCTCATTTATTTCCGCCTTTTATTTTTCTTGGAACTCGCGAAGCTTTTTGAAAAGCCAAAATGACCTTTCCACTATCCCACCAACTCGGCGGTTGAAATGGCGTGTTTTCACAAAAACGGCTCATCATTGTGATAATAACTCTCTGTCATAAATTGCTATTCTTATCACAAAAACCAAAATTTTGTGTACTTTATCACTACACTCCATATCTTCACTTTTAAAACCCACTATCTCTTATAAGTGTCGTACCTATACATTCTCTATTTAAAACACACTCACTTCACTTTTCACTTATCTTTCTAAAAATCTCTTCTTCTTAAAGTCTCCCTACTCTCAAAAACCTAACCACAGATTTTACGGTATTCTCATTCCTACTCCTTCCTTCTTTCTCTTTTCATCTACGTTCTTAACTCATTTGTTGTTATTTCGGAAATGGCTTGAACACAGCGGTTGGATGTCTTCTGAGCGTCGTTTCTCGAATGAAGAACCCCATTAGGACTTGAGCTCATCCATTTAGTCCTTTGCGTGCGGGTTAATGCCTCGCTTTCCTTCAACATTCGGACTTTCAGTTTCCAGTTAACTGAAGAATTTTTCATGGGTATGGAGGAAAACCCAGCCGACCCATTTTCTCTTATAGGTAATATCAGAGGAGTTCCCATCGTCTTTGACTCGGAAACCATCACTTCTTTGCTTTTCCCAACCTACTATGGCGGCGGTTCTACAACCTACACCATTCTACGAAACCCAGCGAGATGGGTGGATTACTATGAGAGGAGAAGTCAGTGGAACTTGCCTTTAGCGAGGGAACAAGCATCGCTTTGCTCCACTCCACTTATGCCACGGACGGTGTTGGACAAGTGCCTCATCATTAAATCAGGGGGCATGACAAGATAACGGAGAGCAGCTGCTGTTTCTCATGGAAGGCATTGTGGAAAGCTGCTTGAGATGAGCGGGAGGCTGTTTTGGTGGAATGTATAAAGGTCAACATTGCCAAGTACAAGGAAAACATGGCAGCTTGAAACCCAGAAGCTCACTCATCATCGATTATAAATCAATTTCTTCGATCAATCCCTACTCTTCAGCATCTACTCATTAAGGTTGGTGACCTTGAACCTGTCAAGATCAAGAAGTATGTTGCTGCTGATATCAGGAGAGCAAGTGTATCAAGCAGATTTGGTCAGGAAGTACCCCGTTCGGATCAAGCGAGGAGATCCAAGAAAACAAGGACCCAGCTCTTCTGCAATTTGTTTCCTCTAGTCGGCCGGTGATGATCGGCAATCGGCAGTGAAATTGTTGACGAGTTCAACCTAACCGGAGGTCGGTCGGCTAGAGGTCGGCCAATTGAGCCGGTGACCTCAAGCCGAAGGCTAGTCGGCCGGTGATGTGCAAGAAGTTGAAGTCCCTGAAAGGAGACAAACTAGAAGGAGGAGACTGACGTTGGCTGCTGACACTGCATCAAAGAGACAGAGAAGAAATCCTGAACTAAATCCAGGTACTTTTGTTCCTTTCTCCCCTACTCCTACCACTGATCCTGCTTCAAACTCTCCCCCCCCTCCAATCCTAGGTCTCCAAACCTTTGCTCAATAAAGTTTTTCCCACCAATTCGGAATCCCACCTTTCATCCTAGGCATTCCTACTATCAGGCTAATCCAGTTCCTATCCCTCCTAATTGGGTCTTCCTTATAGACCATCTGCCTTATTTTGTTCAGTTTCTTCTTTCTTTCCATGAGGAGAAGAAAGCTGAAAAACCCCCTGTCAACCCAATTAAGTACATTGATCACAACCTGAAACGACTCCCTTATGTGTTATATCATGTCACCCCCAATCTCAGTCAGGAAGACTTAGTGGCCAATTATGGGAAGTATTTTGATCCTTTTCCTTTGCTCTGGAACAGATTCTATCTCTCTAATGATAGATTTGTTCAAGATGAGCTTGTCTTTTTAGCCTGGACAATTTACAATAAAGTTCATGACCTACCAGCTATCCCTCAAATGATCCCTTCCTGGTTGGCAGACTTGCACTGCCTGAGGATGATGACATAAACCAGGACTGGGAACAACCTTCTGTTGAGCCAGCCAAATTAGCCAGGATCCAAAGAGCTGCAAACAAATATGTTCAGGATGCAGTTAATACTGCAAACCAAGCCTATATTGAACTCCACAGACAGATGGCCTCCATGCCAGGAGGAGCTTCTATGAACACTGCCTTTCCAGATGCAATGATTAGTCAACCAGCCCCATTGATTACAGAATCCATTCCAACTGTTCCTCATATCACTCCTTCTCCTATTCCCTTTGTTGTGTCAGGCACAACTTTACCTGTTTCAGCCTCAGCTGAGCCCACAGCTATTTCCACATCTACTTTGCAACCCATCTCTCTACCCTATTTCAGTCCCACTATTGATGCCTCTTCTTCCATACTTCCTACTACTGTTACTCTCCCTACACTACCGATATCAGTGCCAGTTCCTCAACCATCAATCCCCATGCCAGTCAATCTACCAACAATCACACCTGTGTCAGCCACTCCCTCTTCTGCTCAAGATGTGTCAGCCATACCCCTACCAGTCACACTTGTGTCAGTCACTCCATCCATTCCCATTCCTCCATTGACTGATACCATTCATACTCCTCTCCCCACTGTGTCAGCTGCACCTACCCCTCTAGCTGATCCTTCAGCTGCTATCACTATCTCTTCAGCTGACACTGCAGCTGCTTCTCCCCCTCTTCCCGCAGCTGACATACCCTCTCATCCAAACCAGGCCTCCCATCTGTTTGTTTTACCTGACCTATCCCTTCACACATCTCTCACCCTTTCAGTCAGCCCTTTGTCTACCATCAAGCCTACTCAACCTGAGCTTTCTCCAGAAGATGCTTCTGATTCTTCCTCTTCTGCACAATCTGTTGGCCAATCCCCCATAGACTCATCATCTGATTCCTCCAAGTCCACCTCTGAGGATGAGTCCCTTCTTAGCCCTTCTCGGTGGCACGTAGGAAAGCCGAAAAGCAGGGAGATTGTCTCCAAAGCTTTGCATCATCCTACAGGCACCAAAATTGTCTTTCCTGAAGACATGCCTCTACCTGAACCCATACCTGAGCCAGAAGCCCAAATCCCAACCTACCCCATGGATGTCTTTTTCCCTCCTGACCCTGAGGATACTGATATCCATACTTTTCAGCTATTCTCTAATGAGCACGGACCTCTCGACCACTGCCCCGAACCTACAACCCCTGGTTCCCTCTCTCTATCAGCCAAGCTAGATCTTCTGTATGTCCACCATTTGCAAATGAAGTCAGCTTTCACACAACACACCAACCAGCTTGCCACACTTCAACAGCAAGTAGCTTCTCTGCTTCCGAACCTTACCCAGATCATCACCACCAAGGTGCAGCCGCCATTCTTCTTTGGGTCCCTCGTGAAGCCAATATGGATGATTGGAGGACCATCTTGCTCTACCGGCAAGAATGGGCCAAGCGAGCCTTCAATCTTTGAAGCAACACCTGCTTCAAACCATTCGGAGGAGAAGAAGCAGAAAGCACAAGCTGATACTTACCTGGCGAAAACAAGATTCTCGCGTCTCGATGCTGATCGGCCCGTGGTCAAGGCGACCGACAAAGAACCGAAGCACAAGCGTAAAGAAGAAGGAAACCAAGCTGAACAAGTAAAGGAAAATGAAGCTGCTGAAACTAACAAAGAAGCTGAAGTTGGTCCATCAGTTGAAGCAGACAAGAACAACTGAAGGATCCACATCAGCCAACTGGATATCTCATTCTCTCTAAACTCTGAACAACTTTAAAACTCATGTTTTACTTGTAGTTTACATTTGGTACTTTTAAATTTTTAAGCTACTTTCCTTCATATATTATCTGCTTGCTGTACTAACATCACTTTTGCAGGAACTTAAGCATTTTTGGCTTTCTGCTTTCAAGTGAATGGTTTTAAGCAAACAGGAGGAGATTGTTGAATCTTGCATAAAATTAGATTTGCTTAAAATCATTCCACTTGATTGTCAGCCAAGAATTTAAATTATCTTTGGTCAGCTCGTAAATTATTTTGTCAGTTATTCACTTCAGCTGACCTTAACGTTTTTAGTGTCAGTTTGTTTTCCTTATTTGATTGATCAAATACTTGTACTGACACTTTCTTACTTTGTGTTTTTGGTAGATATTCTGCTAGAAAATATTTCACAGGATCTTTTGAGATCTTGCATCTGCCAAACACATTTTCAAATTCAAAATGTGTTCCTAACGGGTTACTCTTGAAGATTATCTATAAATACCCACTGGAAGCATTCTTGAAGACACAATTTTTTACAAAAGTCAAAAGCCAGTATACTTTCAAGAAATTTCTATGTGACTTAGTCTTCTTAGAAAAACATTAGCTAGATACTCTTCTTTGATTAATTCCTTCTAGTTATTGTTTAGGCAAACACTGAGTGATTCTACTACTTATCTTTTGAAATCAGTCAGTTTGTCTCACGAGTTTGATTGTTTCTCAATCATTCTCCACAAACACCGGTCTTTTGTTGTACACTGATCCATTAGAGATCAAATAGATTTTTAATAAAATTAGTGCACTTCAAAAATCCAAGTCTGACCAACTTGGTAGTGGACGTAGCAGTTTATCTGTGAACCACTTCAACTGATCTGTCAGCCACAACTCACATTCTTGCAAACTGACTCAACACTTAAAAAGTTTTTCAACTATTTAAGTGTCAGTCAGTTAACAACAATTGTTTGCTTAGTTGTTCAACTAATTTGTATTTCAGTTTCCTCTCTATATATTCAGTGATCAACTTTAAAAGCCAACTTCCTTTGAAAACAGTTGTGTCAGCTAGCTAACCAACTTTCATCAGCTTAAAAAATTTCAAAGTGTCAGCCAGCTGACCAATTTTCAGCTGACTTATAAAACTAGTTTTCCGCTGCCAATTTTACAAGTTTTACAAATCAACCCTCGAAGTTTTTAAAAGGCTATTCACCCCCTTTAGCCTTAACTGTTGCCATCTGGACTTACAACTTTGGATCACCTTCCTTGTGCCTGCTAGGAACACAAGAAAACCTGAGTGGAAGTGCAAGGCAGGGCCTCGCGAAACCCTTCCGACGTGAGAGTAAGTCTCGTGTATAAGCTTGAAAGCAAATTGACAGAGTGTCGAGGCTCAAGAAAGTGTGCGTACCTTGTTAATGATTGTGGAGAGGTATTTATAGGCCCTCAAGGTGGTTGAATCCGTATAGGATTCAGTTTCCATAGTTACCAAATCAATCAAGAAGAGAATCCCTTGATTTTAGGCATGATAGGCGGCTGGCCGCGTTGATGTAGGAGCAGATAAGGCAAGTATCCTGCTCAAGTATGGAAACCTTTGACTTTTCTTGGAGAGCAAGCCTCCGGCTCTTCATGCTTGTTATGTACTCGGGCGAGCAGGGCTCTGCCTGGCCATTCCATGTGTTTTGTTTCTAAACTTGTCGTAGATCTAAGGGACAGCCCCTGGTCGGGCAAGCAAGGCCAATGCTCGACCAGGTTTGGATGGGATAAATCTGGTTCCTTTACTCGGTATGAATGTGGTGTCCGGGTATGGCCCCTAGTCGGACAGGCAAGGCCTATGCCCGGCCAGGTTTGGACCGGAGTTACACTGTTTGCTGCTTGACGCCTCTATTACTTTGCTCGCTAGGCCTGTGGGCCCCATATGCATTGTGCTCGTGACTAGCACGTGATGATAGCTCGTTCCTTGCTCGTGACTGGGTTTGGGCCGGGCATATCAGTGGCCCCTAGCTCCTTGTCTGGCGAGCATTCATGCTCGGAGCGGGGAGCGTTTAGACTAGATACTCGCGCGAGCTTCAACTCTTGTGAATTTTCAGGAGTCAATAATTGGGCCGAGTATATTGGTGGAATGTTTTGGAACTTTAGCCGACGGACAGCTGGAGCGTGTTGAGCAAGCTTGTTGCAGGGGATGTACCAGGCGAGTGGATTTGAGGGGCGTGAGCCGTCACAAAGTTTGGTGACTTGACGGGGCACGGAGCACGAAGCGACGCATAAATGCGTTGTGATGATGGGCCGCGAATTCCCAAGCGCCGTTTCGGGCTCCGCCTCCTTTTTCCCCCAAAATACCATCAAGAAACCATCCTATAAAAGGCCAACCCCTCTTTCTTTCTTCTCTTTTATCGTCTTCAAGTTTTTAGAGAGAGAAAATTCTGAAGAACTTGAAGCTGCTGCTGTTGTGTTTTCTCCTAGACTCCGACGAAATCGTTCCTCCGTTTCCAGAATCCATTCAGCCCTTGGCGTTCGTAGTCTTCATGACGGTTCAGATTTTTCCCTGAATTGCTTAGAGAGGACGCATCACCCCAGAAATCACAGTAAGTTTTCAACTTTTCCCTCACTCTGTTTTCGGTTTTTCTGATTTTTCTGGGTTTAGGGGTGGTTTTTGGCCTTCTCCCCTTCGTCTTCACCCGTCTCTGCTAGGGTTTAAGAGGGTCAGACCACCCTTAGGTAGAGATCGAGGAATAGATCCTGTGGTCTTGCTCGCTAGGTGGGCCTGGCCCCTTTGGTTGGCCTAGACTTAGGGTTTTTCTTCCCTCCTTTCTTTGCTAGTTACCCGGGCAGAATTCTGATAGCCCTCTTCCTCGATCTCTTTGTAGATGTCTGATATTTCCGAAAATGACCGCGAGGCCTTTAGCTACGGCGGGAAGAAGCGACTCCATTGGCAAGTTCCCTCCATTAGCGTTCCCTCCAGGCAGATGATCCGTGGGCCAACGGCGGTCAAAGCGTGTTCTTTGCCCCGATAGTCGACCTAAGCGATTCCTCGGTGAGGAAGATTCTAAGCGGCGAGAGAGTGACCGAGGGGCTTTCTTGTCGGCGGGGCCTCGGCAGAGCAGGCGCCGCCAACATTGATACTACAGCTGGACAAGTGAGGACCGAGCAAAGAGAAATGGCCGGAGAGGCTTCTGATGCCGATGAGGCAGACGACATGTCACTTGCCCGGCGTTTTAAGAAGACGAGCCGCTCTCAGGTGGAAGCCATTCCTGAGGAAGAAACAGACGACCGAGACAATGTTCCCCTTGCTCGCTAGTTCACCATGGTAGGGGGCACCCATGTGGAGGTCGCACTTGAGGAGGTTATCGAGGAGGAAGAGGAAGAAGAACCCGAGTGGTACGTGAACGCAGACAAAAGCCGGTACGCTACTCATTGGGCCACCCTAGACACGGCGGACAAGGTAACCGCGTGGCTTACGTCCCTCGGTGTCGACCCTGTATATTACCGGGCGAGAAAAATGGACGTGCCCGCGAATGCTAAGCTTTCCCGTGAGCAGGGAAACAAGCTCTTATTTTTTGCTGACTTTTTCCGAGTTGGACTACCACTCCCGCTGGAACCCTTCCTGGTGGACTTCCTGCACGAGACCAAAGCCGTGCCTTGTGATCTAATGCTGAACACCGTCCGAGCCATTACAGCCTTCACAGTGGCGAGTAGGCTGCTAGGATTTGAGCCGGACATGTATTTGCTCCGAAAACTGTTTATCTTTGCCCCGAGTACGGGAGGAAGAGTCGGAGTGAGGGCGAACTCCAACTTTTTGAGGCTATTGTCCGAGGTCCCAGGGAAGGTGGAGTCTTGGGACAGGAGGGTCCTGTTCATTGAATCCCGGGTTGGCTGGCCGTTCGTGCCCACGGCAACCAACGAAATCAAAATCCCGAAGGCTTCAAAGCAAGATTTCAGCTCGGGGGAGACTGCTCGATTGGCTGCGTTGAAAGCTGCCGTATGTTTGATAGAGGAGAATGAAAAATGCGTCGGCCATCAATTTCTTCTTGACTGTAAGGAACTGGTCTGTAATCCGCGTTACTTGTGTTTGGCCGGTGTGATGCGGTCAGGGGTCCCTGAGGTCGAGCCCCTCCTGATCCATGTGCCCGAGAGCCCCCACCCATATTGGGATGACTGTCATGGGAAGATGTTCAAGCATGAGTGCGTCGAGTGCCAACGGCTAGGCCCGGGTGCCGACTGTCGGCCAGCTTACAAAGACCGAGACGGTTGCCAGCTAGCCACAAACATATTTTCTCTGTTTTAGCCCTCTCCTTTCTGAATTCTTTCTAATCCCATTTTGTTTTGTCATGTTTCATGAATGAAGAATTTGGCAGTGCTGAGGCAGCGGAAGAAGCAGGCTGACCAGCGGGCAGCCGACTTGAAAGTTAACAAGCCCGTGGACTTGCCCAAAGTGTCGTTCTGTCCTCCATCAAAGAAAACTCCGGGCTTGGGCAGGGCCACAAGTCCAGCCAAGAAGATAATGGCGCCTAAGACCGCCGCCACTACCTAAAAGGAGGCCGTGCAGAAAGAAGTCATCGTGGCCATTACTGATGACGCTGCCGAGCCGCCTGCTGCCAACATATCTGTGGTGCTCGCTGCCAAGGATGCCAAGGCCAAGGGCAAGAGGAAGAAGAGCTCCAGCCCTCCTCACTGCAGGAAGTTCGCCGCCGGGGCTCAAGTCGACCGTTTCTATTGCCCCCAGCTCGTGAGCGGGAAGCTTCTTGGAGGCGCGCAGCCGTGATGCCGCCTACTATTTGCCGGGCGTTGGTTAAAGAAATATCCTGGGGATGCCCCTTTCTTTGAGGGGGCATAGACACTGCATGCCCGTGGAAGCCTTGGAGGTCTGGTGGGTAAGGGCGTTATTGAGAGGGCCATGCACGACGGCCTAGCTTTAGACCGAGACACTGCCGACCATGTCCTAGTCAGGAACGTGAGGCTGATCTGCTTAAGCGAGGTAAAGTATTTGCCAGTGATTTGTTTTTCCTTTCCTTCTTTGCTTTCTGCTCTAATTATCTCTCTCTTGCTCGCAGATTGCTTCCACATGTACTAATCTTTACGATCGGTACAATAAAGATAATGAAGCTCGCAAAAAGGCGGAGGCTGACCACCGGGCTCGTGAGAGCTTGGTGAAGGAAAAATGCGAGCAGGTGGCCCTTCTGGCCGATCAACTGGAGGCTAATGCTAAGGCAGCCAAGAAGAAAG
The DNA here is from genome assembly GCA_013146195.2 of Codonopsis lanceolata. Classification (NCBI taxonomy): domain Eukaryota; kingdom Viridiplantae; phylum Streptophyta; class Magnoliopsida; order Asterales; family Campanulaceae; genus Codonopsis; species Codonopsis lanceolata. The sequence continues at coordinate 63,637,447 of CM028381.1, forward strand.
AGGCTGAGATGCTTGAATGCAATCTAAAGCTGGTTGCCCAGAACGGTGCTCTGACCACCGAAAAAACAGAGTTGGTTGGTCAGGTGAAGAAAAACCAGGCTGATCTGGAGAAGGGGAAGACCGCTCTGGCCGCGGTCATTAAGCAGAGGGATCTCCTGCAAGTGGAGAGGGATTCCTTCAAGATGCAGGTCGTTAAGGATGGGAAGTGTATCGAGTAGCTGCTCCAGAAGCTGAAGAAGGCCGAGGAGTCCGCGGTGGAGAAATACAAGAAGTCCCAAGCCTTTGAGAATGCTGTGGATGTGGCTATTCTCCCCTACTTCGCCCATGGCACTAATCATATATTAAGAATGCTTGACGGCCATGGCGGAGTGGGGATGAAAACAATGGCAGAATGGGCCGTGCTCGACCTATCTTGAGGTCGCTTTCGCCTTCCACGCCGGGTTCCCTACACCAAGGAGGAAGGCGCTGGCGGCCGAGGCGAGCACCCTGGGTTCCACCACCCGTAGACGAAGTGAATGTCTGCTCACTGATCGATGAATTAGAGTCTGAAGACGAGACTTTAAAACAGACCGAGCAGATTGAAGTGGAGTGTTGGTCCCAAAATAGGCTCAATCTAGGCTAGAAGGGGGGGGGGTTGAATAGCCTAGATAAGTTTTTATTTAAACTTATTCGTAAACACTTCTTAAAGATTTGTAGAGAGGTTTAAAAAGAAGTGAATAGGCAGCGGAAATAAAATAGATTCTGAAATTATCAAGAGTCTTTGTTAAGGAAGTGCGAGAATCGGACGATTAAGCACTGGCGTTAATAAGTGTAATAAGAGCAGTTTGAAGCGGACACGGGAATTTGAAGTGGTTCGTACTGTGAATAGTACTACATCCACTACCAAAGTGGTTAGCTTTGGATTTTAAAAGTGCACTTGTTTATCCACTAGGTTTATGATTTAGATCTCTAATGGATCGTGTACAAAATGAGTTTTTAATCAAGTGTATAAAAGGTGAGAGAGACAATCAATGGTTAATTGTTCTCTACACGTGCAGAATTAAAGAACAGTTTATAGACAAACTAAAGTGAAAAAGCAATTTAAGATGGCGGATCTGCGGCTTGAAAGTTTGGTGAAGTGTTAGTCCTTGTCCTTTGATCTCTTGAATGCTTGAGTATTGAAGATGAAGCTTGAGAGTTAATTGCGCAGAGTTATTCTTGAGATCTTCAAGACTTGAATAAATACTAGGAAGAGATCTTTTGGACCGTTGGATTGATGCGGGGTAAGCGTGTCCAACGTTTAATTGCATGAATGCAATTCGGCGCTTTGGAAGATGTAGCCACACGGTCATCGAGAGATGCGAGTGCGAGAAGACATTCCCAAATTAAGTAATGTTTCGACTTGCGGCTCTGCGGCTTGGAAAGTCTTCTTAGCCAAAGCGGGTAATGTCTTCGGATCTTGATTTCGAGAAGCTTGATGCGGATAGTTGTCAGCATGCAGAGTTGACTTCTTGAAAGTGAAATGTGATTGAAGACATAATGACTAGATATTTTCGAAAATATCAACTAGGTGTCCACGTGTCATAATATCATGAATTGGCTTAACTTGACTGTTCGGCATTGAGCAGACTTCAAAGTCTCTTTGGTTCTTCAAAGCTCTTTGTAGGCTTTGCAAAACCGCGCCTAGACTAACACTAAAACAGTTCTAAAGAAAATTGATTCTAAGACAGTTGCCACACTAATCGGTACGCAGACCTTTTAGCCACTGTACAATAGAATCAGGGGATGACTCAACCAAATCTAGAAATAGGAATCAACAATCTCCTCCTATTTGGTTGATGTCATCATCTCAGCTACTAACAGACTTTGAATCATGTACTGAGAAAATAACATGTCTTAAAAAAAATTATTAAGAGTAGAAATGCCTCTCAGAACAGAAGCCTTAGTAGAGAGACAGCTAAACAAAGTACTTACAAGAGAAAAACCTTAAGATCAAGTACAAAGTAAAGCAGTGTTTAAATCTCTGAGATAAGCATGCAAGCAATATGTACAGATTTAAACACGAAGTTTAAATAGAGCAGATAATATCAAGATAAAGCAATTTAAACTTTGAAAGGTACTTAAGACATACGTGATTAAACAAGCGGTTTAAGCAGCGAAGTTTTGGCAAAAGCAAAGAGTTTAAAAGCAGATCTGGGACAAAATACCACAGTTCGAGAATAGATTGAAATTGAGTAAGTCTTCGTTCTAAGTAATCTCCAACCCAGACTCTGATTCTGTCATTTAGGCGTTCTCGGAGTCGGTTCTGTTCTTCAATCAGGGCTTGATTCAAGAAGTGAGTAGCTCTCTCCTCCCTGATGGCACCAACCATCGGCGGCAATATTTCTTCGACAAGGCGAAGATTTGTGAAATCGGCAACCTCCCCGGCTAAGAATTGCTCGAGCCATCCGGGTTTTGAGTTCATTGAAGAGGCCACGAATCTTGATCTTGTCTGGCGAGAGTGCGGCATTCCTATCGAGGCGACTTGTTGATCTTGAACCGAGGAACAGTGAGTGGTGAAGGCTGGCGGTGTCGTTCACTAGTTGATCAACAATCTTCCGATGTCAAAAATGGTGGCATGAGTAGCATTGAGGCCATAGTGAGCACATCAACTTCTTTGGGCCATAGAGGAGGCTGTCAGGTTGGTGAGCAAGTGGTGGTTGTTTGCTCGAAGAAGCTCGGAATGGCGAGGATCGGCGGTGGTAGGTAGAAGGGTTAAGGTTAATGGAAATATGGCTTGAGGAGGGATGATGAGCGGGGTTTGGAGGCGGGGAAGATGAAGCGGGGTTGTCGGAGAGGTTGGAGGTGGAGGAAGAGGGTTTGGAATCAACTTCAATGTCGGTGGCTGGCTGGCTGCCGGAGAGTAAGAGAAGAAGAAGAGGATGCTTCTAAGAGGTAGGAAGGAAAGGGATAATCGGGTAGAAGGACAAAGTTAGGAGGGGGAGTAGAAGGGTAGAGAAGGTCGAGAAATAGAAGAGGTCAAGCAGAGAAAGAATGGGTGGCAGAAGAGATGGAAGGAAAGAGAATCGGTAAAGGTCGGAAGAGATAGAGATAGGGGTGATGTATTGAGAGATAGGAGGGAAGATCTCGGGTAGAAAGGCATTTGGTAAAGAAGAGTAGAGATGTGAGGGGCAAGAGGAGAGAGTGGTCGGGCATAGAGAAGGAAGGGGAAGAGGTAGAGGCGAGTTGGAAAAGAGCTGAGTGATGGCTAGGGAGGTTTCGGATTAATGGTGGAGATGGGTTCGGTGAAGATGGCGGAGAAGGGATAGTGTCTCGAGGTGGAGAGGGTGTTGGAGCCACAGACTTCTTGCAGTCAGTCGTTTCTTCTTCTTTGGAGCAGGTGAAGAAGACTCCTCCTCAACAACAGCAGGGGTTGAAGAGGATATGGGAGAAGAAGGGGCAGAAGTTGGCTCAAAAGCGGGCTCCTCCCAACGGACGGCAGTTGAAGATGAAAAGAAGGGGAAGAAAGAAGTAGTGGAGAGGAAGGTGGAATGAAAGGGATGAAAGGTTGGAGAGGTTCGATGCGTTTGGTTTTCGTTCGCTGAGGGGCGAAGTGGAGGCGGCGTCAGTTCGGCTTCTTCAAGCACGGGAGAGGGCGGATGGAGCATTGTATGTCTTTCTCCTTTTTGATTGAGGCAGCCAGAGAATGAGCGGCGGCGGCAGTCTTTGGAAGAGGAAGCAACTTTCCTCTTTTTGGCCAAGCTCCTCCTCGGCCGAGAAGAGATCTTCTTCTTCTTTTTTTGTGAGTTGAGGAGGCTGGATCGGCGATCTTGGAGGCGGACCTTGGCGGCGGCTTCTTTGGAGAGCTTCTTGCTCAGCTGCTTTGCTATGAAAGAGTCCACGGTTGTCTCTGGATTTATTCTGATAACCTTAAGTGGAGGGGGGTTTAGGGCATGGACGATGATCAGAGGGTGAAGACCTTGCTGAACTCTCTTCTCGTTCTTCAGCTTGAGGGTGTTGATGATGAAGGTGCTGGTAAGTGGATGGATTTTTGGACCTTCTTCTTCTCGAAGGCAAATATGTGGGTATGAAGTTTGGTGTTTGCACGAAGAAGAGTGTTGATAAGCGACAAAGGCGACACGCTTGATTGACTTCTTGGCGGCATCAGCGGCATCGCGAATCATCTCAAAGCGAGGATGCGTGCCTTGATTAAGTCGAAGGTTCGGGGATGACGGCGGAGCGTGTACTCAGTGATACGGCGTCATGATGTCATGAGTGCCATTCTTGAAGATCATGCTCTTGTCAAACAAGTGGCTGATGAAGTAGACATCGTCTTCAAACAAAGTCCGCTTCATCTTAGCAGCAGCCTCTCTTGGTGTGTTCTCCCAGCATGTAGGACCGGGTAGTAGCCTTTTCGGCATCGTGAGAGAGGTAGGGCCATCGAACCCCTCGCCAATAATCTTGGCAATTGGGGGAGGCGATGATAGTAATGTTGGCCGATTCGGCGATGGGCGTGATGGAAGGCCGTGATTCATTTACATTAGCCATCTGGAAAAATTCTTCTGCTAGCATATAGTTGTAATCTTCATCTTCCAGCATGAACAGTGGCAGAATGCCAGACTGGTTCAGGTCGTCCACTATCTTAACTCCAGAGGCATAAGCACGAACAGATGGTTCGTGATGCACATCCAGGTGATACATGGTTGAGGCGATTTGGAAAGTCAATAGGAGGACTTGCGGCTGTTCGAAGAGCAGCGGAATCTTGACGGAGGAGGTTCGACCTAAGAGTTTTGCAGAAAATTAGGGCAAGAACTCAAGAACTCGAAACATAAGCAAAACGAAGCATTAAGCCCTAGGAATTTCCTGACAATACATGAAGTACCACATCCAGGCCAAATATAACTCGAAAGACTAAAATCGACTGTTTAAGAACATTCATAAGAAGATATTATCAGAATGAACAACATAATTTGAAGATTTGAGAGATATGTAGCTAACAGTCACATGAACAGTCAATAATGGCGTAGATACAGATGAGAGAGCATAACTTAACTTACACTGAGATTACTGAGTTAGGGTTCGAAATTTCTTACCATTTGCGCCGATTTGCAGAAGAAGAAGACGAAAATGAGGTGAATCTGCAGAGTCGACTAACGACCAGGAAGAGGGAAGCAGAAAATTGTAGAGAGAAGGAAACTTTAGAGAGAGAGAGAATATCAAGAGACAGTTTTGGTAAAATGAGCGTTTTGGCGGTTGAGGGTTTATAAAGGAAAGGACGTGCCGTCAGTCATAGAGACTTGTGAAAAGTCATCAAGTCAGATGCCTTTTGATGACAAGACTTAATGAATGACGGTTTTTAGGAAAGAGAAAAAAAATGCCTTTTCAAAATTAACTCAACCAATTTCGAAATTAGTCCCTCAATATTTGCATAAGCCTCCCTCTCAAAATTATAGTTTAGAAAGCTTGTTTTTCTTCCAGTGACTTTATAAATTCTTGATTGTGAATTTTTAAAAGGCTGTAAAGAAAAAATTTAGAATGCTTAAAAATTTTCAAGTCTGCTTAAAGAAAAATTAATTTTGAAATTTCCAAATATTATAACGAAAAATTAATTTTAGATTAAATTTAAGCAGTCGGGTCAAGCATACCAAGCTCTCCCCTTAGATAAGCAAACATGTCTGCTTCTAGAGCTTTGGTGAAGATGTCTGCCAGTTGATGGTCAGTTGAAATATACTTCATGCTAATGTTTCTCTTTTCAACATTGTCCCTTAGAAAGTGATATCGAACATCGATATGCTTTGTCTTCGGCGCATCAGGATTGTAGGTGATAGAGATTCTTTGAGGTGTTATCACACATGATTAGGCGATCTACTACTTTGATGTCGTAGTCCACCAGCTGTTGTTTGATCCAAAGCGGTTGGCCGGCTACCAGCGGCTATATTACTCTCTGATGGTGGAATTTGAAAGCGGATGCTTGTTTCTTGCTAGCCGAGACAAGTAAATCTCCCAGAAATTGACAAGTTCCACTAGTGCTTACGTCAATTTGGCAACCCGGCAGTCTGCGTCGAGTATCAACCAAGTTGAAGAGGATTCCCTTGGATACGGATACCTAAGTTAGTGGTATCGATCATGTTAATGATTCTTTTGGGCTGCGAAGATGTGACTCACGAGGATGCGCTTGAAATCTGCACATGACATACACTATGTCGTTGTGAGGATGAAGCGGAGATCAATTATCCCCCATAGTGGGTGATATCAACTTTCTTTCCTTGTAGGTCTTTGTAAGTTTGCTAAGCGACCATTGGAGTATCAAAGGTTCTTTGTTTCCAATCAGAACTTTTTGACAAGATCTTTAGCATACTTGGATTGGTGATGAATATTCCTTTGTTGGATTGTTGAATTTGAAGACCAAAGAAGAATGTGAGTTCTCCCATCATACTCATTTGAAACTTGCAGGTCATAAAGCGTTTCAAATCGCTTCTAACTTCCATTGGTGGATCAGAAAATGATATCATCAACGTAAATTTGTACCGAGAGAATGTCCTTTGTGCTTGAGAATGAAGAGAGTGGTGTCTATCTTTCCTCATAAATCCTTGTTCTACCAAGAATTTGGATAGAGTTTCATACCGGGCTCGAGGAGCTTGCTTAAGACCATAGAGGGCCTTAAGCTTGTAAACATGAGTTTCTTTCCTTTCTCTACAAAGCACGGAGGTTGAGCAACGTGAGCCAGTTTCTTGAAGATCACCATTAAGAAATGCGCTCTTGACATCCATTTGGTACAGCCAAAGTCCTTGTATGTAGCATAGGCTAAGAAGATTACGATAGCTTCCAATCTTGCTCTGAGGCGAATGTTTCATCATAGTCGATACCTTCTTCTTGGCGATATCCTTGTGCAACAAGTCTTGCTTTGTTTCTCACTATGTTCCCATCCTCATCCTTCTTGTTTTCGAACACCCATTTTGTGCCAATAGCGGTATGATCGGCGGGCTTTGGGACTAGCTTCCATACTTGCATCGTTAGTTCTGAAGTTCTTCTTGCGTGGCTTCCGACCAACTTGGATCTTGAAGAGCTTCGATCTTCTTTGGCTCTTCTTACGAGAGAATGCGGCCTGAACATACATTCATTCTTGGAGGATCTTAGAGTGAACTCCAACATGAATGTCACCATGATTTGAGATTGGATGGTCTTTACATGTTCTTGTGGCCGGAGGAATGTGATGATTTCTTCTTGTTTCTTCATGACAAAGTTGAAGGAGGGCTAGAAGGAAGATCGGTGTGTCTTGATGAGAGAGTTTGGTTCATAGGTGAGTTGAGGAATAGGATTTTCGGGTTGAGAAACAAGGGTTCTTGGTTTGAGTTTTCTTGGCGGGGTTGAAGTCTTACGGTGACCCGTTTGTTAAGTGATGGTCGGGAATATTTGATTGAGTTCTTTGGTGAAGGATTAGGTATATGAGAGGTTGATGATTTGGAGGTACCTGTCTCAACATTAACAAAATCATCAGCAACATTTGGAGCCACATGTGGCTCTAATAAATCAAATTCATCAAATGAGACATGAGCAGATTCAACTATTTTTAATGATCTTTTGTTGAAAACCAGTAAGCTTTGGGTATAAAGCATAACCCAAAAATACACCTTCATCGACTTTATGATCAAATTTGCCTCTGTAGTCATTACCATTGTAGACTACAAACATTTCGATAGAAGATTTTAAAAATCAATGTTTGGGGTTTTACCTCTCCAAAGTTCATAGGGTGTTTTGGTGAAATTTGTTGATCAATGATACGTTACAGTGAGCGGTTTGTATTGGCGGCACGCCGAAGTGTTTGAACTTTGCTTGGCAAGCATAGTTTTAGCGACTTCGATAAGTGTTACATTTTTCCTTTCAACAACGCCGTTTCTTTCTGGTGTCCTACAGCCAGAGGTTGTGACCAATTTGATCATCCGCGGTACTTTGCTATTCCATTGTTGGTAAACTTCGGTACCATTATCGATCGAGCGTCGATTTCATCGAGTTTTTGCGTTTGCAATCTTGAATAATCTTGTAAGAAGATCGTATGTGTGATCTTTAGAAGACATCATCTCTGTCCAAGTGTATCTTGTATAATCATCCACTACTAGCGTGTATCTGTAGCCACCATAGCTAATAGTAGTGGCTGGTCGAGATCCATGTAGCGGTTGTAGAGGTCTTGTCGTTGAGAGTCTGGTTTGCTTTTGAATGACGTTTTTGATTGTTGACGCTTTGCCGACGATCATGGTCGTGAGACCTTTGGCAATCCTTTGACTAGACCTTCTTTAGATAGCTTGGCTAGATATTTGAAGTTCAAATAGTGAGTCTTTATGCCAGAGCCGACTTTTGTCTTGGCGAGTTGCCTTGAACATAGATTAGCGACCTTACAGTAGGCATTCAAATCTATCACGCAGACATTCCCTTGTCATGACCCATTAACTAGGTTGAGCAAGGCGGATCCTTGATATCACATCGTTTGAGGAGAATTGACATATAAGCCCTTTGTCGCAATTGAAATACTCGGAGATTATGTTTCAAGCCTTACTAGAGATTTTCAATAGAGATTTCCTCGAATGATGGATCCATGCCAATTGTTCTTCCTTTAGAATTGTCTCAGAAGATT
>CM028381.1:63646133-63713675 GCA_013146195.2 Codonopsis lanceolata
ATTGTCCTTAGAAAGTGATATCGAACATCGATATGCTTTTGTCTTCAGCGGGATTGTAGGTGATAGAATTCTTTGAGGTGTTATCACACATGATTAGGCGATGCTTCACTTGTAAGTAGTCCACCAGCGTTGTTTGATCAGCGGTTGGCGACATTACCGGCGGTATACTAGCTTGGTGGTGGAATTTGAAAGCGGATGCTTGTTTCTTGCTAGCCCGAGACAAGTCGTCTCCTAGAAATTGACAAGTTCACTTAGTGCTTTTTACGTCAATTTGGCCTTGCATAGTCTGCATCGAGTATCCAACCAAGTTGAAGAGGATTCCCTTGGATACGGATACCTAAGTTGGTGGTATCGTCGTATTTAATGATTCTTTGTGCTTGAAGATGTGACTCACGAGGATCGCTTGAAATCTAGCACCTTTTGACATACACTATGTCGAATGCTATTTGGCGGTGAGGTGAAGCGAGAGATCAATTATCCCCCTATAGTGGGTGATATCAACTTTCTTTCCTTGTAGGTCTTTTGTAAGTTTGCATTTAGCGACCATTGGAGTATCAAAGGTGTTTCTTTGTTTCCAATCAAACTTTTTGACAAGATCTTTAGCATACTTGGATTGGTGATGAATATTCCTTTGTTGGATTGTTGAATTTGAAGACCCAGAAGAATGTGAGTTCTCCCATCATACTCATTTGAAACTTGCGGTCATGGCGTTTCAAATCGCACCTGACTTCTCATTGGTGGATCGAAAATGATATCATCAGCGTAAATTTGTACCAGCAGAGAATGTCCTTTGTGCTTGAGAATGAAGAGAGTGGTGTCAATCTTGCCTCGCGTAAATCCTTGTTCTACCAAGAATTTGGATAGAGTTTCATACCGAGGCTCGAGGAGCTTGCTTAAGACCATAGAGAGCCTTCTTAAGCTTGTAAACATGAGTTTCTTTCCCTTTCTCTACAAAGCACGGAGGTTGAGCAACGTAGGCCAGTTTCTTGAAGATCACCATTAAGAAATGCGCTCTTGACATCCATTTGTACAACCTGAAAGTCCTTGTATGTAGCATAGGCTAAGAAGATTACGATAGCTTCGATCTTGCTTTACGAGGAGGCGAATGTTTCATCATAGTCGATACCTTAACTTCTTGGCGATATCCTTGTGCAACAAGTCTTGCTTTGTTTCTCACTATGTTCCCATCCTCATCCTTCTTGTTTGAACACCCATTTTGTGCCAATAGCGGATATGATCGGCGAGGCTTTGGGACTAGCTTCCATACTTGGCATCGTTCAAATTCTGAAGTTCTTCTTGCGTGGCTTCCGGCCAACTTGGATCTTGAAGAGCTTCTTCGATCTTCTTTGGCTCTTCTTACGAGACGAATGCGGCCTGAACATACATTCATTCTTGGAGGATCTTGAGTGCGTACTCCAACATGAATGTCACCAATGATTTGAGAGATTGGATGGTCTTTACATGTTCTTGTGGCGGCGGGAATGTGATGAGTTCTTTGCTGTATCTTCATGACAAAGTTCGAGAAGAGAGGGCTAGAAGGAAGATCAGTATGTGTCTTGATGAGAGTTTGGTTCGAAATTTGGTTAAGCCAGGTGAGTTGAGGAATAAGATTTTCGGGTTGAGAAACAAGGGGTTACGGAATTGAGATTTTCTTGGCTTGGGGTTGAAGTCTTACAGTGACCGGTTTGTTAGAAGTGATGATCAGGGGAATATTTGATTGAGTTCTTTGGTGAAGGATTAGGTGTATGAGAGGTTGATGATTTGGAGGTACTGTCAACATTAACAAAATCATCGGCAACATTTGGAGCCACGTGTGGCTCAATAAATCAAATTCATCAAATGAGACATGAACATATTCAACTATTTTTTAATGATCTTTTGTTGAAAACCTTGTAAGCTTTGGAGTGTAAAGCATAACCCTTGAAATACACGCTTCAAACGGCTTTATGATCAAATTTGCCTTTGTAGTCATTACCATTGTAAACCCAAAACATTCTGATGGAAGAAGATTTTGAAAAATCCAATGTTTGGGGTTTTTACTCCAGTTCATAGAGATTGTTTTTGCAGTGAAATTTGTTGATCAGATGATACGTTACGAGTGAAGCGGTGTATTGACGGCACGCTTGAGAAGAAGTGTTTGGGCAACTTTGCTTCGGCAACCCGGCATAGTTTTAGCGAGCCGATAAGTGTTACATTTTTCCTTTCCACGACTTGCGCCGTTTTCTTTGCGGTGTCCTTACGGCAGAGAAGTTGTGACCAATACCGTGATCATCACGGTACTTTGCTATTCCATTGTTGGTGAACTTCGGTACCATTATCGATCGAGCGTCAGCGATTTCATCGAGTTTTTGCGTTTGCAATCTTGAACAATAAAGGGCTTTGTAAGAAGATCGTATGTGTGATCTTTAGAAGACATCATCTGTCAAGTGTATCTTGTATAATCATCCACTACTACTAGCGTGTATGCAGTAGCCACCATAGCTAATAGTAGTGGCTGTCGAAGAGATCCATGTGTAGCGATTGTAGAGGTCTTGTCGTTGAGAGTCTGGTTTGCTTTTGAATAGCGTTTTGAGAGCTTTCCCGGTTGGCACGCGCTTTGCACGAGCGATCATGATCGGCAGAGACCTTTGGCAATCCTTTGACTAGACCTTCTTTAGATAGCTTGGCTAGATATTTGAAGTTCAATAATGGGTGAGGAGTCTTTTATGCCACATGACCCGGCTTTTGTCTTGAGAGTTTGCCACAAGACATAGATTAGCGACCTTAGTAGGCATTCAAATCTATCACATAGACATTCCCTTGTCTATGACCGGTAACAAGGTTGAGCAAGAGGCTGGATCCTTGATATCACATCTGTTTGAGGAGAATTGACATATAAGCCCTTTGTCACGAGAAATACTCGAGGAGATTATGTTTCAAGCCTTCTACTAGAGAGACTTTTCCAATAGAGATTTCCTCGAATGATGGATCCATAGCCAATTGTTCTTCCTTTAGCATTGTCTCCGAAGATGATGGAGGGCCTTACAGAAATATTAGAGAGAGCGAGGATTCTCGGTCATGTGTCTTGGCGAGCTATCTAGATACCACACATCTTTCTTCTCGAATTTGAGTTAGCCATGAAGCACACGAGATGTAAGGGTAAGAAAATCATGGTCCCCTTTTATTTTTCTTATGGGTCCAAATGGTTAGCGTATTTTTGGAACCCATACTTGCACGATTTTGGAATAGGGGATCGGCGAGGCTTCATGATGGATTTCGGCCAGACATTCATGGACCAAGTGGCCAAAACACTTACAAAATGTACGGTGATGAAAATTACAGTCTACATGATCATCTTTGGATATTGGAAGATTTTTGAACATTTTTCTTAACGGCTGACTTTTGAGTTAGTAGTCTTGTTAACAGCGAGGCTTAGAGGCTTACGTATGAGGCTTCTTGAGTGCAGTATCTGGCGAGTCTTTGCTTTAGCGAGAAGAATGTTTCTTGATGGTAGATTTTGATACCTCATGCATTTTCCTTTAAGCTTGGTATCAACATTTGTGTAGCGATAGCACCATCTAAAATCTTGTTGATGAATCGATAGGTTTGAGCGGACTTTTCGTAGGCCACGAAGCAGCGGCCTTTGCTTTCACGAAGTCTTTGGTGGAGGGCTTTGTAAAATCTGCTCCACCTTTGATTTATCTCCGATGGTTGATTGCTTTGCTTTCAAAGCTTCACTTGTTTTGATAATTTGAACCTTAGGGTATTTATAAGGAGTAGCAGAATATCCAATTCCTTCTTTACCCTTGTTAGGTTTATGATATTGTGCAGGAATATTACTATTCACTGTAAAATGTTCATTTTCTTGTTCAGAGGTTGCACCAGAAGTATTTTAGAGAATCTAGCCGGACTTATACATTGAGGGCTTCGATCTCCAAGAATTTGATCAAAGGCGCGTTGAGTTATTCCATGAGTTAATGGTTTTTGCAACTCTTCTTTCTCGTGAGATAACTCTTTGGCATGATCAATAAGACAAGCAACCTTTTCATTGAGAAACTTGTTCTCTTCTTTTAACTTGATATTTTCTGCTTTGGACTCCATGGAGAGTTTTTAACTCGGTTTCGGCATGGATTTCTCGATTCGACTTCTCATGACTTTTAGCTAACTTAACATAGGCCTTCCTCAATTCATTAAATTCCTCTAGCATGTGTTGAGCATCCTTGAGGATTTCTTCTTTTGAAGGCTCTTCAGAAGATTGTTCTATGTTAGCTTGAAAAGGAGAGTATTTAACTTCACTGTCTGAGTCATAGGTGGGAGGTGACTCTAGAGCAACCAGGCAAATGTGTGCCTGCTCAGGTGAGTCATCACTATCATCCTCATCATAATCAGTTTCAAACCAAGTGGCTACATGGTTTTCTTCTAAGTCCTCAGCCAGAAGACCTCTATGTTTAGAAAATGATTTAGAAGGCCTCCTTTTATAGGCTTCATATTTAGGCTTAGGACATTTAGAAGCAAAGTGACCAGGTTTCCTGCAATTGTAGCAAAGTAACTCATTATTGTGTGAGTTTTCGGCGATCTTTACGAAAGTCTTGGTTTGCTTCTTTCTTTTTTTTAAATTTTGAGAACTTTTGAAACTTCTTAACGAACATAGCAAATTTCTCGTCAAAGAGAATTTCATTCTCATTTGAAGAAGAAGTAGATGGTTTACTTTCTTGGCGAGGAATTTCTGAGAGATAGCGAGAAAAGAAGGAAGTTTAAAATGTTTGTCTGTTCTTGAGCTTGAAGTAATTCTTGCTCATAGGCATTAAACTTCGCATACAAACTTACGAGGTGCATGGAGTTCAAGTCTTTGGACTCTTTTATAGCGATGGTTTTTACATGCCACAAACTTCCTAAAGAAGCTAAAAATCTCATATTTACTTCTTTAACACTATATTCTTTTCTAAAGAGTAACAACTATTTACTACCTCACAAAATCATCGTAGGCTTGCCGTAGAGTCTCCTTAGGATCTTTTCTGAATGAGTCGAACTGTTGAATATAGTTGTACTTTCTGTTGTCTCTGGTGGGTAGATCTCCTTCAAGATATTCCACCAAGGCTTCCCACATTTCCTTGGCAGTTTTGCATCTAATGATCTGTTGATATGTGCTTGTGTCGACAGAGCTGGATATAATATGAATAGCCTTGCTGTCGAGTTCAACGAGCCTCTTTTCTTCTTCTGTCCATTCGTTCATAGATTTAGGTATCTCAGGAGGACCACTGGCTACTTCAGCAAGTAGGTTGGGTTTCATTGGAATATAAGGACCTGTCAGAACACATTGCCACAACCGATTGTCAATAGAGTTCATATATCTCATAACCTTATCTTTCCATACTTCGAAGTGGCCTTCGTCCAATATTGGGACGTGGCTGGTATTTGAAGTAGGCAGCATATAGTGAGCCATAGGATCTATTCTCAACAGGTTAATCTTGGAAAAATGATTTTTCAAAGAATTAAACTCTGATACCAATTGTTGGTCCCAAAATAGGCTCAATCTAGGCTAGAAGGGGGGGGGTTGAATAGCCTAGATAAGTTTTTATTTAAACTTATTCGTAAACACTTCTTAAAGATTTGTAGAGAGGTTTAAAAAGAAGTGAATAGGCAGCGGAAATAAAATAGATTCTGAAATTATCAAGAGTGCTATTAAGGAAGTGCAGAATCTGGACCAGTTAAGCACAAGCAGTTAATAAGTGTAATAAGAACAGTTTGAGCAGCACACGGGAATTTGAAGTGGTTCGTACTGTGAATAGTACTACATCCACTACCAAAGTGGTTAGCTTTGGATTTTAAAAGTGCACTTGTTTATCCACTAGGTTTATGATTTAGATCTCTAATGGATCGTGTACAAAATGAGTTTTTAACCAAGTGTATAAAAGGTGAGAGAGACAATCAATGATTAATTGTTCTCTACACGTGCAGAATTAAAGAACAGTTTATAGACAAACTAAATGAAGTAAGCAATTTAAGATGGCAAATCTGCAGCTTCAGAAAGTTTGGTGAAGTGTTAGTCCTTGTCCTTTGATCTCTTGAATGCTTGAGTATTGAAGATGAAGCTTGAGAGTTAATTGCGCAAGAGTTATTCTTCAGATCTTCAAGACTTGAATAAATACTAGGAAGAGATCTTTTGACCGTTGGATTGATGCAGGGTAAACTGTGTCCAACGTTTAATTGCATTGAATGCAATTCGGCGCTTTGGAAGATGTAGCAGCCACAGTCATCAGAGATGCAGAGTGCAGAGAAGACATTCCCAAATTAAGTAATGTTTCATCTTGCAGGCTCTGCAGCTTGGAAAGTCTTCTTAGCCAAAACGGGTAATGTCTTGATCTTCGGATTTCGAAGCTTGATGCAGACGGTTGTCAGCATGCAGAGTTGACTTCTTGAAAGTGAAATGTGATTGAAGACATAATGACTAGATATTTTCGAAAATATCAACTAGGTGTCCACGTGTCATAATATCATGAATTGGCTTAACTTGACTGTTCGGCATTGAGCAGACTTCAAAGTCTGCTGGTTCTTCAAGGCTGCTGTAGGCTTTGCAAAACCGCGCCTAGACTAACACTAAAACAGTTCTAAAGAAAATTGATTCTAAGACAGTTGCCACACTAATCGGTACGCAGACCTTTTAGCCACTGTATAATAGAATCAGGGGATGACTCAACCAAATCTAGAAATAGGAATCAACATGGAGTCTCATGCCAAGGCAGCTCAGGATGAGGCTGCTCGTAGGGAGCTGAACATCCAATACGAGCTTCAATATCGGGCCGGCGTCAAAGAGCTTCCCCCTCCTCCTCCTCCTAGACAAGCTTAGAATTTCATTTGGCCTGCGCGCCACTGTTTTTTATTCTTCCTTGTAACTACACACTTCCTTATTAGGAATGAAATCCTTTTTGTTGAACAATATTCCTTGTACTTGTGTTTCTTTGTTCGATTTAACTGCTTTGATTTTGCTCGATAACTGTTTTCTTGCTTGCATATTTTACATGTCATAAGTTAATACAAGTACTGGTGCTCCTTAGAAAACATATCGAGCATAAATAAATAAACGAAATTAACCAAGTATGAGAACTCGTCATTGTCTACTTAAAAGATAACAAGGCTAGTAAAGAGAGCTTATTTTTTAAGTTGAGAGGTTACCCGAACAAACACCGGGTATGATTGCTCGGATCTGGCCAAGGCTTTGAGTGGGCCGGGCCCCTATCGCCTTGTGCGAGCTTCCAGAAGACCGCCAAGCGGGCAAGGCCCAACTCTGAGTGGCGGCCAACAACCGGGCATGGCCCTTGTTCGATGTGGGTATCTCGAAGCGGTTGCTAGTATATCTTCCGAGCGTGGAGATATACGGCTAACAATGTTGCTCGGTCACTATAGGAATCCAAGGTAGTTAGCCGCTATCTTGTAGGCATGGCCTCTATCGTCCTGGGCGAGCATCCTAGTATGTGAACCTGGGCATGGCCGCATCTCACCCACAGAGAGGATAAGTTCACTGATACTAAGGGGGTTTGAGGATTGTTGACCGGGCATGGCCCTATCTGTTCGACATGCGAGCAGATTTTGCCAAACAAATCCAAAAAATAATAGATGATAATTAACTGAATAATTGAACATTCTGAATGGAGAGATATGATAAAAACTTGCCTTTTATTGATAAATAATCAGTGACCCTCAACAGGACTGAGGTCTTGCCCGTTTATTCCTTGTGTTAGGGATAATATTTTTTGAGGTAGTCTGCATGCTAGGGATGCTTCAGGTCTTTCCCTTCTAGAGTTTGAAGCATGTAAGTGCCCTCTCTTATTATACCAGTGACTCGAAAAGGACCTTCCCAATTAGGAGACAAACTTCCCCATTCTGCCCGGTGACCTGTTACCTCAATTTTCCTGAGTACCAGGTCTCCAATAGAGAAGGCTCTACCTCGGACCCTTTTGTCATGGTGAGCCTTTGCTCTCTATTTGTAGTTGACCATCCTGAGTCGTGCATCCAGCCTCCTTTCTTCGAGTAGGTCTAGGTCTATGGCTCGGGCGAGTTGATTGTTCTGCTCGCTGTAATGTGAAACACGATAGCTAGGCAAGGTCATTTCTACCGGAATCATAGCTTCAGATCCGTATGTAAGTGCAAATGGAGTTTCCCTGGTTGGTCCTCGAACAGTGATTCTAACTGCCCATAGGGCTGATGGTAGCTCTTCTGTCCATTTTCCTGCTCGCCCTTCTAGGTTTCTTTTGAGGGCATGCAGTACTTGTTTGTTTCCGGCCTCAGCTTGGCGTTGCCACAATGGATAAGCTACGGATTGCCCGGTGTTTGGCCTTAAGCGAGCACATTCTGCTGTGAATTTGTCCGAGAATTGGGTACCATGGTCGGAGATGATTGCTCGAGGGAGCCCGAATTGGCACCATACTTAATCGTGAACAAACTTGATGACATTGGCCTCTGAGATCTTGGCCAGAGGCTTTGCTTCGATCCACTTAGTGAAGTAGTCTATGGTGACCACCGCATACTTGTACTTGCCTTGTGCTAGGGGGAAAGGGCCGATCAGATCGATTCCCCAAATGTAGAAGGGCCAGGCCGCAACGACTAGGGTTTGCATTGTGGATGGAAGCCTTGGTATGTCCGCGTATCTCTGGCACTTGTCACATTCGCGAACATATTTCTCTGCATCCCTTCTAAGGGTTATCCAGTAATATCATGTTCGCAGGACCCTCTTTGCCAGAGCTCTTGTGCCCAGGTGGCCACCACACTCCCCTTCATGTACTTCATGAGGCAGCCCTCGGTTGGTTACGGGGGCACTGTGAAGCATAGGTCTGACCTTAGATCGCTTGTACAAGATTCCCCTTACCACCGAGTAACGACAGACTTGGCTCCGGACTGTTGTGGCTTTGACCTTGTCTGCGGGCAGAACTCCCTGCTCGATGTAGTCCTTGTAATCATCAATCCAGCTTCTAGTTGCTGGTTCTATGTCCATTATGACCGGTCTATCAACAGCCGGAGTTTCAAGGTGTTCGATCATCACTGAGGGATTTAGTAGTGCCAGATTTTCGTTAGCGATTTTGGATAAGCAGTCTGCTCGCATGTTGTCCGCCCGGTCAATTCTAATGATCTCCCAAAACTTGAAATTCTTCAAGATTTCCTTGACCAGCTCGTAGTATTTGACCAGGGTAGGGTGATGCACCATATATTCCCCATGGACTTGGTTCACCACTAGTTGTGAATCCGAGTACAACTTGTGGCTTCGCCCGTATGCTGTGAGCTCAAGACCAGCGATCATTGCTTCGTACTCGGCAACGTTGTTTGAAGCGGGGAATTTGAACCGAAGTGCTAGCTCAAACTCTGTGACTTCGTCGGGAGCTATGAGAAGGATGTCAGCTCCGCGCCCGACTTTGCTCGCTGCCCCATCCACGTAAAGGTCCCAACAGTAGGCTGGCCGGGGTTGCGGCAACTGTTTTTGCTCGGGCTCTACTGGTTGCTTGGCCTCAGGATCCTGCCTCTGGGTGAAGCTTGTTTCGACCAAGAAATCAGCTAATGCTTGAGCTCTGATTGCTCGCCTGGGCAAATAATCTATGTGGAACTCTGTGAGCTCGATTGACCAGTTGAGCAATCACGATGTGTCGAGGTTTGTGTAGGACTTTCTTGCGATGATGCGTGTGTATACTATGATTACATGTGCAGAAAAATAAGCCCTTAATTTTCGGGCAGCTATGACAAGCGAGTAGGCTAATTTTTCTACATTAAAATAACGACCCTCAATAGGACTGAGGGCCTTGGATACATAGTACACAGGTTTTTGAATATCTAATTCCTCCCTAACTAAAACAGCGGCCACAGCCTGGTCCGTGGCTGCTAGATATACCTAAAGAGGCTCACCGGACACGGGGCTGCTGAGGAGAGGTGGTTGGCCAAGGTATTCCCTGAGTTGCTCGAGGGCCTTGGCACAGTCTGCATTCCACTCGAAACACTTGTTGCCGCGCAGAACCTTGAAGAAGGGGAGGCATTTCTCGGCTGACCGGGAGATGAAGCGGCCTAAGGCGATAACTCTGCCATTTAACTGTTGGATGTGTTTGATGCAGTAGGACTGCTCCATATCGAGCAGGGCTTGTATCTTCTCCGGGTTAGCTTCTATACTGCGCTGGTTGACCATGAACCCAAGAAATTTTCCTGCTCGGACCCCGAAGGCGCATTTGCTCGGATTCAGCTTCATGTTGTGCTTGCGCAGATTGGCAAACGTTTCTGCCAGGTCGAGTGTTTGGTCGCGGCCTTTTGTCTTGATGACCATGTCATCTATGTAGGCCTCCATATTTCTGCCAAGCTGAGAGCCGAAGACTTTGTTAACCATGCGTTGGTAAGTGGCTCCCGCATTTTTCAGCCCGAAGGGCATCATTTTGTAACAGTAGAGGCCCCCAGCTGCCCGAAAGGCTGTCTTCACCTTGTCTTGCTCATTCATCCTGACCTGGTGATAGCCCAAGTATGCATCCAGGAAACTGAGCATTTCAAACCCGGCTATAGAGTCAACGAGCACATCTATGCGAGGCAAAGGGTAGCAGTCTTTTGGACAGGCCTTGTTGAGGCTTGTAAAATCCACGCACATTCGCCATTTGTCCTTGGCTTTCTTGACCATTACCATATTTGCCAGCCAGTTCGGATATTGAATCTCCTCGATAATGTCTGCCCTCAGGAGCTTCTCGACCTTTGCTTTGATAGCAGCGTTTTTCTCGGGCAAATACTGCCTTGGCCGCTCTTGAATGGGCCGAAAGGTAGGATCAACATTCAGGTCGTGGCGGGCAATATTCTCACTGATACCCTGCATGTCCTCGACTGTCCAAGCGAACACATCCAGGCTGTTTCTTAGTAGCTCAATCAGTCTTTCCCAAGCTTCACGAGGCATGGCCTTCCCGATTTTGATTTTCTGCTCGGGGTAGGCTGGATTGATAACTACC
The DNA here is from genome assembly GCA_013146195.2 of Codonopsis lanceolata. NCBI lineage: Eukaryota > Viridiplantae > Streptophyta > Magnoliopsida > Asterales > Campanulaceae > Codonopsis > Codonopsis lanceolata. Next base: position 63,657,071 of record CM028381.1, read on the forward strand.
TCTTCCAGCTCGCCCTCTGGTTGAATATCGGGCTCGTCCCGGACTTGCAGGATATCCATCTCAATGTCTTGTGATTCTGGGCGCTTAGCCTTGCGCCTGGAGGACCCTGGTGCCGGGGGTTGCTCGGGAACCTCTATTTCCATGGGATCCGCCGCTTCAGAAGTCTCCCCGAGCTCAATGTTATTAATGGGGACAGAGGCTGAAGCGGTTTCAGTGGAAGCTATTGCAGTCTGATCGGGAAGGTCCACGATCAGTTTTGGAGCTGCTGCTATCTGATCGGGAATATCCACGATCAGTTTCTGTTTCTTCCACTGAGTTTCCCGGACATACTCCCACATTGCCCGGGGTTTGCTGTTGAGGATCCCCACTCTGTTCTCAGTGTAGAACTTGGCTTTCTGATGGGGAATGGAGGTAACCATCTGGAATTTGGCCATTGCTTTGGAGGCGCCTAAAATACGGTTATGCGATTTTAGGTCGATCACTAAAAATGTGATCATCTCTATCCGGGTTTGAGCCCCATCACCCATGAACACCTCCAGCTCGATCTGCCCTTGACACTCATTTGGTGATTGGTGAACCCCTCCAGCTTTCCCAGATACGGCTTGAGGCGGGCATCCGACAATTCCAGTCCCTTGAAGCAAGAGTAGTACATGATGTCTCTGCATGCTCCAGTATCAAGTAGGACCCTGTGGACTTGCCACTCGTTCACCAAACAGGAAATAACCAGGGGCTGCTCGGATGCCAAGGGAGTGCTTGCCAACTCACTGCGGGTAAAACAGATGCTTTGCTCGCCTGCCCGTTGTATTGTTGGCGTGTTGACTGCCTTGGACAGGGAATAAATATGTTTCCCGAGCTGTGTGTTGGACGGGAGCTCCTCTTGAATCATGTTTATCACCCCTCGAATCTGAGGGGCCTAGCCACCTCTTCCTCTAGGGGGTCTTCCTTGGTCATTATTGGCATTGTTTCCTGCGCCCTGATCCATTTTAAAGCGGTCCAGCTTGCCCGCATTAATCAGCTTTTGAATTTCCCTCTTCAACACAATGCACTCCTCAGTGGTGTGGCCATTACCATGGTGGTAATCACACTACTTTGAGTTGTCCCGGGTATGAGCGAGCTCAGGGTCGAGTGGATATGGGACGGGAAGCGCGTCTCCTACTTGGAACATAATTTCTTCCCGCGTAGTGTTTAGCGGGGTGAACTGAGCTTCCCTGAATCTTTGCCCGGGGGTGGATGTCTTCTTTAAATGCAGTCGGTGGCGTGGTAATTTCTTCGAGCGGTGGTTGCTGGCCGTCATTGGCTGATCGAGCTGCCTTGAGCCTTGTCCTTGTTTTTGGCTTTATCAGCCTTGACACTCTCAGTCGAGCAGAAGAGATGTGAATTTGCTAGCAGCTCTGCTTTGGAAGCCCCCGGGTTCATTGCCAGCATTGTCTTCAGTGGCCCTGCCCTCATGTTGTTGAGGTAGCAAAAAGTAATCTCAAGGTCACTGGTCGCAGTCACTTGGTCGAGCATCTCCTCGAATCTCTTCAAATAGCTGCTGTATGATTCGTTGTCACCCTGCTTGATCTTGGCAAGGTCGAAACGATTCTTGGGGGTCGAGCCTGCATTGCCGAACTCTTCTAAGAATTTTTCTCTAAGCGTTGCCTAGTTACCGATCGATCCCCGGGGAACTCTGCCCAACCAGGCCTGCGTGTTTCCCTGGAGAGCTCCTTCAAATGCCCGCATCTTCAAGGCCTCCACATCAGTGACCATCCGAATTTGTGCCTCGAATGATCAGAGCCAATCGCTTGCCCGTGTCTTCCCGAAATATTTGTCGAATTGCGGGAAAATGACCCCTTGCGCGGGTGGGGCATTTTCAATTTTTGGAGTAAACGGGCTGCCCTCCAACGGCTTGGTGGCTCCATAGCCGGGCTTGGCCACGACTAAATTATCCATTTGCTGGTCCATGTCTCTTTTCATGGCCTCCATCTTCTCGGACAGCCGTTTTTCCGCATCCATTGTGAGTCTCGAAGAGTGGGCGGGATCTGAATGGTCGACGCGTACACGCGGGCAAAAGGTGGGCTCATAAGAGGATCCGGCCTCCTTTGTGACTCGAGCTTTGTATTTCGGCCGTTGTGCATCTGCCTCCACGCACTCACGAGCCCTACGGCGGCTATGGCTCTCCTCCCGAGCATGGTGCTCTTGTCGACGATGGTGCTGGTGTGAGAGATTTTGACGGCTATATCTACTCTCAGCCTGGTCATCTGCTTGTTTTACCGCCTCCGCTCTTTCAGACGGTACGTGAACGACGGAGGGGATCTGTCTGCTCGGAGCGGGCAACTGTTGGGAGGCATGGCCATCACCAACAGGTGTCGGGTTGCTGAGAGCGGGCAACACCATGTCTGCAACTAGCACCGGGGCATGGCCGAAGGCGAGCAGCTGCTGGTTGAGTGCATACATTTTGTTGTAGTACTCCGCTTGAATTTGCAGAGCAGCAGCTTGTTGATCAAGGTTTTGCCCGGATAAACTCACGTGACTGTCCTGATCATTCTCCCGTTGGCGGTTGAGCTGTATTCTGAGGTCTTGGGCGCGTGCATCGCGCCTCTCGTTTATAACCGTCCTGGCATCACATTGGCTTGCACGACTCTGACTGGCATGTTGGGAGACCTGCTCCTCCACATACGGCACCTCGGTGCCCTGTATTGCGTGCCCAACAACCACCTTTTGGTTTCTAGTTTGCACCCCATGTGGTGCCCTTGGTGGGGGGTTATTGTTCCCAGCCTGGTGGCTGCTAGCCTGTTGGTTACTGACGGTGGCATGGTGTTTGCTTCCATTTCCAGCCATTACAACCAAAAGGAAATCGAGAATTTAACTGAAAAACTTAGAGAGAAGTGTTGGAACTTCGTTTCCCGGCAACGGAACCAAACTGATGTGGCAAAATCACAGCTTGGGCCATCCTTGAATTGGGTAGGATATCTGGGCTTTGGATCACCTTCCTTGAGCCTGCTAGGAACACAAGAAAACCTGAGTGGAAGTGCAAGGCAGGGCCTCGCGAAACCCCTCCGGCGTGAGACTAAGTCTCGTGTATAAGCTTGAAAGCAAATTGACAGAGTGTCGAGGCTCAAGAAAGTGTGCGTACCTTGTTAATGATTGTGGAGAGGTATTTATAGGCTCTCAAGGTGGTTGAATCCGTCTAGGATTCAGTTTCCATAGTTACCAAATCAATCAAGAAGAGAATCCCTTGATTTTAGGCATGATAGGCGGCTGGCCGCGTAGATGTAGGAGTAGATAAAGCAAGTATCTTGGTCAAGTATGGAAACCTTTGACTTGTCTTGGAGAGCAAGCTTCCGGCTCTTCATGCTTGTTATGTACTCGGGCGAGCAGGGCTCTGCCCAACCATTCCATGTGTTTTGTTTCTGAACTTGTCGTAGATCTAAGGGACAGCCCCTGGCCGGGCAGGCAGGGCCAATGCTCGGCCAGGTTTGGATGAGATAAATCTGGTTCCTTTACTCGGTATGAATGTGGTGTCCGGGTATGGCCCCTGGTCGGACAGGCAAGGCCTATGCCCGACCAGGTTTGGACGGGAGTTACACTGTTCGCTGCTTGACGCCTCTATTACTTTGCTCGCTGGGCCTGTGGGCCCCATATGCATTATGCTCGTGACCAGCACGTGATGATAGCTCGTGCCTTGCTCGTGACTGGGTTTGGGCCGGGCATATCAGATGTACATGAACATATGTGCAAGTAAATATACGACTTTATAAATGTGTTTCTATGGTTAGAGAAAATTTCCAATAGCGAAGGTGAGGGGAACCTTCTTAAGAAAAGAATTTCTCATGACCAAGATGATCACTTTAAATAATAAGTCTAACTTTTTAGGGAAAGTCTCTTATAAAATTGTCTTACAGATCTTAATTCGTTAGACAGAGTTTCATTTTCTCACAGTTCAACCTGCTAATATAGAGTTGGTTGGGTAAAGATGATCCGTCTTACAAAAAACATTCGTAAGACTGTCTTCCCCAAGTTTTTACCAAAATTTTATAAGTCTAACCAAGAATTTCCAATAGTACTCACCGCCTCAAAAAATAATTTTATTTAATAAGTCTAACTTTTCAAAAAATTTAGCTTCATATGTTTGCATCTTCGAAAAATTACATTTATAATTCTACATTTCAGAAAAGAGATTATTCCGCTTGGGACAAACCATAGAGACAAAAAGACTATTTATTTAAGATGAAGAAAGTATTAAGATATAGTAAGGTTTTGGATGTTATGAATTTCGATCGCAACTTCTTGTTGGATTTGCATCGATACATTGGCAAAAATTTAGGTTAAACGATCATACAGATATATTTTGTAAGATGAATCATCTTAATCCGACTCATTGTGTGTTGATGAGTTAAGTGAGAGAGTGAGGGTGCGCCATACAAATTAAGATCCGTAAGACCGTCTTACGAGAAACCTACTGCAACACTTTAATGAAGCTTCACCAACTGTGCAAAAATGAGGCCTCATCCAAAACTATTTTTTTCAACGACAAGTACAAAATAGGTAGTAATCTTGACATAAAAAGTACTCCCTCCATCCTTAAATAATCGTTCTAGTTGATCTGGTGCACAATTTAAGAAAAAATAATTGACTTGATTATTTATATTGGTTTAATGTGTAGTTTCCTTTAATGTCCATATGTATGTGGCCCATAATTAAAGTAGAGTGAAAAGGTAAGGGTAAAGTGGTAAAAGTGATGTTCTAAAAAGGTAAGTTTCAAAGTGGATAATTATTTTGAGACGGACGAAAAAGGAAAGGAGGACGATAATTTAGGGACGGAGGGAGTATCAATATTGACGTGCAAAACTAACAAATCTGCTGTAAGAAAGACACATTTTATTGAAAAGTATGTCTCCTGTAAGATTGTGTTATGAATTTTAAATCATAAACGGAGCCACATTTTCTAACAACTTCACCCATCAACAGATGATGGGTTGGGTAAGGAATAGACCCACCAATTGAGTGAGTTGGGTTGAAATGAGTAATTGGTTGAAACGGGTCGAAATCCGGTAGAACCTAAATGACAAATAGGTTGTGTCAAAACGGGTTGGGTTGAAACGAGTAACGAGGTGCAACGGGTCAACCCATCCCGACCCAACTTTTCACCCAAAAAACATTAATTTTCATTATAAAAAGGCATAAGTCGAAATGGGTACCGGATCTGACCCGCTTTGACCCGACTCGTTAAGATTATTTAGTAAAAAATGATTATCCGTTTCAACCAAAAAATATTAATGATTTGGACTATGTATTTATTGAGTTAGGTTGAATGAGTTAATAGATAATTGATTATAATTATCGGACCTACTAAAAAATATTTTTCTTACAAAAAATGTTCATCCGATGGCCTTACCTAAACTTTTATCCTTTCGGTGAAAACTTGAGGTATTTCCAGATTTCGATGAATGAGTACTTGAGGTAGGTATATATATATATATATATATATATATATATATATATATATATATATATATATATATATACATATACTATGTTACACGGACACGGCAGATCGGAGGCGAATTCCGAGTCGGACTCGGATGGGACGCGGACACGGCACCGACACGGCAGATTCGGCCCAAAATACGTTTTGGGGCCAAATTTGGATTTTCGAAACTTCCCGACACGGACACGGGTGCGAGACTTAAGAGTCGGGACACGTACCTGGAAGTCGGAAGCGGTTGGGGATATATTTTCGACTACGAAGATCGTAATCGTCATTCTCAAACACTTCGTCCCTCAAATCCCTTATCAAAAAAAACCCTAGCTCCCTCAAATCTCAAATTCCCTCGTCGCCGACCATCCACCGAACGACCTATGCCGCCGGCCGGACCCCTTGCCCCTTCGAAGGCGATCATCTCTGTTCTCTCCCTGTGCGCTGCGCGACCTGCGTGACTTCGAGTTCGAGTCTTCGTCACTCGTCTAGTCGTCTTCTTCGTCGCTCGTCTTCGTTTGTCACTCGTCTTCATCTATCTTCAGTCACTATTCTTCAGTTCGTCACTCTCTTCTGACTTCTGAGCCACTCTTCAGTCAATTGTCTTTGTGACATTGTGTTCAAGTACTGATTCCAATAAACACTTGAACAGTGAAAAGAGTTAATCATTTTTTATTGTTGAGTTGAGTCTGTTGACTGTTGAGTCAATTTGTATACTTTGTTTGTATTCTGATTTTTAATTTTTATAAAATTTGTGTACTTTGTTATAAATCTGAATTATAAATTAAATGTTTTGTTAATTTTTAGAACATTTATGCTACATTGCTACTTATGTTTTGAATATATGATGATGCTACTTATGTTAAATATTTGTGCTACTTATGTTTTGAGTATTTGTGCTACTTTGAATATTAACATTTAGGTATGTTGGAAGTATTTATTTTATGGTTATAGTTTTTAATATTTATAATTTGGTCCTTATATTTTGAATATTTATATTTTGATCCTTATAGTTTGAATATTTACACTTTACCCCCCGCACCCGTGTCCTATATTTTTTGAAAATCACGTATCCCCGTATCCCGTGTCCGCATATCCGTGTCCGTGCAACATAGTATATATATATACACTGCATTAAAATTATAAAGAACCATGACAAACAAGTGTACTTTTGTGTAGCTAAATCTCACCCACTTAATTAATGATTAAAGTCTAATTCAAAAGCTGCTTGCCTGCTTCCCATAGTGATCAATTTTTTTTTTTGCTTTGTTTAGTTTTGTTTATAAGATGATTTTGAAGTCCGTTTTCGAATCCGCGACTTGAATATAGTCATCAGCCCCTGCTCCCTTCTCTCTTGGAGCCACAGCTCCTATGTCCCTGCCCTTTATTACAGGACAGCTTGTTCAAATCCAATACCAGATTGCCCTGCTTCAGAATTTAGATGCTCAGTACACTGCTTGACTTGTCATGCATTCTGGTCAAATATGAGGAGATAATACCGGTGTTGATACTGAAGCTACTGCACAAGAGGCTGAAGATGAGGTTGAAGATGAGTGAAGCTGGATGCTTCAGAACAGAACCTGAATGTTTCTGTCTTTTGTTTGTAATTAGTATTTGATATTCAAAACTCTCTAAATACTTGATCTGTAATAATCTTGCTTTTAGAAACTCTCGTGATTGGTTTGGGATATGTGCATTGTTAATAGCCTTGCATTGTTGATTATCTGCTGCATACTCTTTTATAATTCTTATCCGTCTGCCTACTTCAGGGGGAGTTATACTAACAATGCAGGTTTTGGTGAAACCGGTTTGTGTTGGATATTTGGAAAAACACTTGTTATATTTTTTGACCAGAAAGGCTCAACAAGGGGGGAGATTGTAAGGACAAAATAGACATGACTTATTTTGGTCTTGTTTTTACCTTTCTTGGTCCTAAAGTTTTGGTGTATTTTTAGAAACAAAATATTTATAGTATTTTGGTTTTCTTGTTCCTAATGTTTAGGAGTATTTTTGGACACAAAATTTTGGCAATATTACTTTCCTAAAAACGTGTCTAAGAGTCCTTGTTTATTTGGTAATAGAATCTAGAAAATAAATGTAGTTTATTTGGTTATCAATACTAATTCCTAGTCCTTTAGTATGTTGGAGCTTGTTTCCTAATTAATGTGCAGGTCTCCTCCTCATATAAATAAAAGCACGGGTAGAGGCAGGAGATATGAAGACAAGGAGTTCAGATCAGAATAGCAGAGCAGAGTAGAAGGCAGTGCACAAAAGAGAGCATTCTGAAAAACATAATTGCTAAAGTTTGAATGCAGTTCCAGATGCAGCTACATCCGAAAGTACATTGACCTGGCTATTTGTCTTCCTAGATTTTCTAGGAAGTTGATTTTTTTAATCCCACGTTTTTTGTAACCTTAGTTTCTGTGGGATTTGCTCTCCATGACTTGTTGTCTTGTGAGAGTTTTTGATTTGGTGATTTCACATAATTTTTGTAAAACAATTCATCTGGTTTAGTGAAATATTTTTGCCATAAGACTAGATCTACAAGTATAGACTTGTATATTGTTTGGTAAACATTTGTGCTTGATTTTACTTTAAAGTATTAAGTCTTCTGTTGTTTTTAAGTTTTCTGATCAATGCACTTCCCAATGTAGCTTCTGTAACAAGCTACATTGCGTGACCTTTTGTGAATCCTAGCTACTTTTGATTCTTACAATTTCCAATTAGAATAATTGGTGCCATCAAGAATGGGAATAAAATTAACCATCACGGCTGTAAATACTCATGATTAACACTTAGTGTCATAATTGGCTCTTATACCAATTGAAAGATTTGTAGCTAGGCTAATACAAAATCAAACCTGAAGTTCTCAATGAAGTCACGAATGTTAGCCTAGCTTATTGGCGACCACATTGGTGAAAACAAAAACTCAATGTAGTGGTCAATGTGTTCAATGGTAGTGAACACGTTCATGGGCACATTGGTTGAACAAGAAGAAACGCAGTGGATTAAACTTAAAGATAAAACAATACTGAAGATTAAACCCTTTATCAAGAAGAAAATAAACTGATGTGCCAAATATGGCGAAACCCTTTAACTAGGAAACATTCAAGAACAAAACATATGATAAATCCTATCAACCAGTGAAATAAAAGTAAAACTATATATGAAGTGAATATTTTCTAATTAGTATAGTTCACCCAACATAGGAGTGATATAATCTATGAGGATCTATTAAAATAACATGGGCAAAAATTAAACACGAAGTGACAAGGCTTGATGTTACTAGTATTGATTTAATTAATATTCAACAGTCTTGTTAATTGAAAATACACATAAACTAAAAGAGAGGGAAGTGGCCGGAAATGGGAAAAGTAAGAATAACTATAACATTTCAATGGAAGAAAAACCTCTCAATTTCGTCAACTTCTGTGTTGTAAACATATTAATGAGGTTAACCAACGAAGCAAAAATGAGTCCTTATCAAACCGTACTAATAGTTTTGTCAATGGATCGTATATGTATCGGATATAATATATCTGCACCTGATCAAAGACACTAAATTATTGAAGAACAAAGACAAACAACTTTATTTTTGTGTAGCCAAATCCCACCCACTTAATTAATGATTAAATTCTAACTCAAAGATAATTTCCAATAATCTATACACCACTTTACAAAACGCTGCTATCCTTAGTGACAACTTTCTTGTTCTGTTTTGTTTTGTTTTGTTTTGTTTCCTTTTTAAGATGGATCTGAAGTCCGGTTTTTGAATCCGCGACTTCAATATTATATTTATAACCTAGGATTTCTCTTCTAAGAGTGTGTTTTGTTCTCTGGTATCGGTGTAGATTTTCTTTCTGTTTTTAGATCTCTTTTAATTGTTTTTTTGTATGTTGTGGTGATGTATGTTTAGCAGGTTCCTTTTGAATTTTGCATATTAGGCTCCATAATTGTACGAGATTGCTGAAATGGTAAATCTTTTGAGGAGAAGCAGCGTAAATAGTACTGAAGAGGAAGATATCGACAAAGTGATGCAAAACTGGAATCCTCCAAAGGTTCCCATTAATCAGATTTACAAGAGAAGAGGAATCTTTGAGTCAAATAACAACAGCATGATCAAAACTACAGAAGGAACAGTGATAATACAAGGTGAGTATCAAGACCTTCAGTTACATGACAGAAATTCAATTCAAAGATATAGGCAAAACTTTGATCTATACAAGGGATTTCAAAACTATGATGTACATGTGGGATTAGTTCAAGTAGCTATAAAACCTCTTACTAGAAATGGTTTGAACAACTCCGTTCTGGTTTCTCTGCGTGATTGTCGTCTTCTTAATTTCAATGAATCTCGATTAGCAGTAGCCGAGTTCTCCCTTAACAACGGGCCTGTTTATTTCAACTGCTATCCCAGCTACCCAGTGTTATTGCACGATCCTTGTATCCTTGAAAGTTTAACCTTGAACTTGAAAATTAATGGATTCAATAGTGAGCATCAGGATTCTCGAGATATTGCAGTCATTTACAAGGTGTACTACAAACTAAATCCCGAGTTGGTCGACCCAAAGAATAAAAGATCTATGTCAGTTGGCAATACGACTTTTATAGAGACGAATCTTGTCGGAAACAAAGTTCCTGTTGAGAGGACTACTGCTTGGGATTCAGTGGAAATCCCAGAAAGATGGAGTGCTTGTTGAAGTGTTATGCTATATTTCATCTATTGGGTCTTGGCTTTGAATATGGTCTGTCTTTGATGCAGTCTTTCCTAGTTTTTCTGCGAGCTGTTATCTTGTGTGTGCCATTCTTTGTTTGATTAGTGAATTTTACGATGCAAATTAATTCAATTTGTTTATGAATATTTAATCTGTTAAAGTTTTATATAATAAGTTTATTAATGCCTCTTGTTCAAAATCAAGTATTAGCTTAAGCAATTTTGTTATAATTGTATGTTGAGAATGTAATGGCTCGATTCACAAGTGACACGATCGCGTCACAAAGGCCTGGCAACACTAATTACCCAACCCAACCTATTAATATTTTTGGGTTGAAGCAGATACCCGTTTCGACCCAATAGTATTAACGGGTTGGGTTAAAGCAGGTCAGACCCGTTATTCATTTCGACTCGTGACATTTTATGCTATAAATTTACGTTTTTTAGGGTAATTTTTTTTGGATTGAGACGGGTCAACCCGCTTTAAACCGTTACACGTTTCAACCCGACTCATTCGACCCAACTCTTTTTAACCCGTTTGACATTTGGGTTCTAATGGGTTTTGACCTGTTTCAACCCATTATCCATTCCAACCCAACTTAACCTAGCCCAATTGTCAGGCCTAGCGTCACACAAGTCGGTCGTGTGACTTGGCGAAATGACCGCATCTCAATTCGGAGGAGCCCCACAAGTTGAGGCGGTAGCGAAGCGATCGTTGTTTCAGACCAAGCTACTCTAAAATGCGCGGTCGCCTAGTGTCGAGGACTAGGCGACCACCTAGTCTCGTTTTTCAGTTTTGTTAGTTTGTTTGATATGTTGGAAAATTAGTGTATACTGAAGGAAATTGTGCATTTTAAGGCACTCAATTGTGTATTATAAAGGGTAATCGTTGAAGTGGTGTGCATCTTTCATCTATTGGAACTGGCTTTGATAATGGTGTGTTTTTGCTTATGTCTTGCTAGCATTTCTACGAACTGTTATCTTATGTGTTGTGCTTAAGTAACATTTTGGGGGCCTTAGGCTAATAAGTAACAAATAAATAAACAGTAAATAAAATCTAAAAATTAAACAGTTGATTAATAAATAATATAATCATACATTGCAAATTAACAAATATAAAATTAGCAAAACTTAAATAATTAAACTTTAAAAGTTAATTGACTAATTACTTAAATAAACATCTTTACCCCAGGGCCTTCTTTTTCCTCTCATGGACATTTTTTTATTACAACTCTTTTCCTTTGCTGCAATTAGGGCCTCCTTTCCATTGCTAACAATTGGGCCGCCTTTATTACTTTTAATTGTTGCCTCCAAAACTAAAAGTCAGAGAGGCAACCGAATCTGTGTGTTTCATAGCAAAGCAATTATTTATCAATTTTTTAAAAAGACCCTTTATCTTTATAGTATATACAAAGTGGGATTAAAATTTAAGGGGCCCTATTTAGAATTGAAAAATTAGGGGGCCCTAGGCGGTTGCCAAGTGGGTCTAAGCCCAGGACCGGCCCTAAAAAGGTGGCTCATTTTGGCCTGGGTTCTGCAATAATACCATTGTCCGAGAGCTTGATCTTTCTGATTCATGACACGTCCTCGCTTATTAGCCACCAATACCTGAGTTAACTATGAACCCACCAAAAAGTCAATGGATATTTGTTAGTAGTTAGTACCAACTGATAGTAGGTGGCCTCCTACAACCCTACGACCATTCCCCTTCTATCCCATGTGGGTTTGGTGGGATATCATAGTATGCCTATCTCCTATTGCTCGAGTTCCATTCCAATCTATGTGAAATATAATTCCATAAACATATATTGTGTGTGTATAGTTGAGATTGATTATTGGGCTGGTGATAATATTGAGAAAGCCAATTGTTGAATACTCTGTTTTGACAACAACATGAACTGCAGTGTGTGTGTGTGTGTAAATTGTAAGTTGTCCACTGTTAAATGAGTTTGAAGGCCTCCATAATGGGTTTTCAAAATCTGAAATTTCAATCAACATTGCTAATAATCTGGAAATTAATGAGTAGGAGTGGTGTAGTCCAAGTTAGTATCTGTATCATAGCCAAGATTTCATTTAGAAGGGGTATATTATTTTCGGATAAATGATATTACAAAATAGAGCTCATGATATTATTACGAGCTATTGTGTTGGAGTCGATGGTTTGAACACAAATATTGATATATAAGTTGGTTATGAATAAGAATGCCTATGTCATTAATTAGAAAAGGGCAAAAGAGTAATTTCATTATATTTTCAAAAGTAAATAATTGTTTCCTATCGGCTTGTTTCTATGCTGATGAATAAAATCTACCTTTTCCAATTCCGATTAAATTTACATTTCTTATCCTCACCAAAATATAATGATTTTTTTTCTTTTGGGTAAATTACAAATAACTTTCCTCAACTATCGGTCAATGTATGAATTACCCTCCATAAGTATAGGTCAAGTATGAATTACCCCCCCACAACTACTAATTGAAGCAATATACCTCCATCAACTATAACAAGTTCTTAGATTGCTCCTTCTGTTTATACTGTTATTTGAATTGACGGAATTTTCCCACCTAAGAGTCACATGACCTTGTTTACGTACTACTTTTACCATAATTTTCAAATTAAGATATTCAATTATTTATATTAACCACCTTAAGGTACAAAGAGAGTCATAGAGCAACAAGGGTGAAATAACCAATTGAAACACCAAAACAGCTTTATGGTAATAATAAAAATACCTCAAGATGGTCACATGATTCTTAGGTGCGCATTTTACGTCAACTCGAATGACAGTGTCTAAACAGAAGCTCTTATTTAAAAAAAAAAAAAAGCTATAGTTAACGGGAATATATTGTTTCAATTGGTAGTTGAGGGAATAATTCGAACACAACCTATATTTGAGGGGGGTTACTTAGAATTTACCTTTTTTTACTATCAGAAAAAGGAACTTCATATATCGTGATGCATAAAATCATGCATTGCGATGCATCATTTGTACATCGCAATGCATGAAATATTTTTTTCTGGTTATGAAAAAAAAAATGGGTGTAAAGCGATTGGAAATTATCCAAAGGGACCCACACGATTTATCTCTAGTTTTTAAACAAAAACAAGGGAAATTCATGGTTGAAATCACCTTTTCCCATAATTGAACCATCCTCTTCAACAAGTTCATGGTGTAAAATTTTGTTAAACATATAGATAGAACTCTAAAGTTCAAAGAAATATTAGAAACAGTAGCTTATAATCATCATTACATTAGAATTGTTCAATTGTCAAATAATCATGTCTCCTATACATCAACAACAATCCAAACGTAATTAATCTCAAGTAAAACGATAGAAACCTTGCATCCAGTTCTTATGTCATATCGATTCCTCTTTCGTTCTTTAATAAGTTTGAATCTAACGTCAAGTTTCTGAAAAAATCTAACAGCCAAAAGTATGTAATCTGACGATAATTAAAAATACTTATAACGAAATTTGATGAAGTCTATACAAAGGGTACTAAAACCAAAATGAAAGTAAAGTTAGGACACCAAAAATAATATAAGTAAATCTCTTGTAAGACCGTCTTACGGATCTTAATTTGTAAGACAAACTCCACTCTCTCACAGCTCAATCCATCAGTACATGGTGGATCGAGTAAAAAGAATATGTTCTACAAAAAATATCCGTAAGACCATCTTACACAAGTATTTGTCAAATAATATTAACCCTACAAGATAATATGTAGTGGGCACAGCAAGGTAAATATAACTTTTACACCTCCAAGGGACCAAGATATCTACACTAAGATATAAGTACAACCTTTAAATACAATTACACAAAAAAAAAAAAAAAAAAAAAGGTAGAAATCTCAACAAAAAAAAAAAAACAATTATATTTCAATGTCTATTTTTTAAGAAATATAAACCCCAAATAGCCGGATTCGAATGAATATCACCCGGTCAGACCCAAAACGGAAAAAATGGTTAATTTTATCATTGTATTTTAACCAATCGTTACATTTTGTCACTATATTATTTTTCGAGTAAATTTGATATTGTACTTGAAAAGAGAGATGAAATTTCGCCATTATCACTAACTATCATCCAATTTTTAACGAAATTAATTTCAGTTACCTCCCCTAATGTTTTTTAAAATGTAGGAAGATACTTAATGATTGTTGAAGTTAAAAATTAAATAATTTTATGGTTCTTAAATTATCATTTTTTAGAGGTTAAAAAAATATATTTTATGAACAAAAAAAAGTAAAGAATGAATGAAATATAAAAATGCAAATAAGAAGGAAACATATATTTCCAAAATAAAAAAATAAAGAGAAGAATATCAATAATACAATAGTGCTCAATAGCTCACTTATAATTGAAAAAAGCTATTTACTGGCTGAAAATATTTTTTTTTAATATTTAACGGTTGAGATTTACCACACGTGTGAAGGTGGTTATCCTTTTACTAATAAATTATTTACTAAAATATTAAAGAATTACTTAATAATCATTAAAAATTGTTAATACAAAAAAATTATTAAATAAACTATTTAATTAAATTTTAGTAAATTATTAAATTGTTAAAAAATCATATTTTAAATAAATTATGCAAAATTATTTAATAAATTAATAGATATTATTAAATAAAACATATTAGACATAAATTATTAGATAACATTAAAAAATTTAAAGAAAAATTGTTCTTATAAAAAAGAGTATTATTCATAAAAAAAATTATACATCACAATTTTCATGGTGGCTTTTATAGGATAAATTAAAAGTTTTTTTTTTATAATCTTACATTTATAATTCTTAATTATAATAGATTTTGAAAAACGTTAATACAAAAGTAAGTTATACTTTTAGTCAATTCTCTTTACGAATTAAATTACATTTAAGGAATGAGTGTTAGTAACTAGATTTAATGAATTAAAAATTTCAAAATTTATTAATAATTAGATATCTTTTAAAATTAACCATTCCCCCCCCCCCCCCCCCCAAAAAAAACACCAATATTACTTCTCTAGCTAAAGTGGTTTGCTCGGTATTTCCTTTCCATCAAGAAAATAAATAATACTCTCTGTTCTGGGTCAAAAAAACTATTGGTCTATTTTGGGATGTTTTACTTAAAGAATTTATTTTTAAAAATTAAAATATAAAAGTGTTATTTTATTACTAATAAGTTACTAAAAATGTTACTCCCTCCGTTCCGGGTAAAGAGTTCTCGTTTGAAAGTTAAACTTCTTAAAAAAATGACATTTACAGTAGTTCATTAATAATAAAATGACACTTTTATACCTTAGATTTTGAAGTATTTAAGTGAAACAACTCAAAATGAAATAATAAACTTTTTGTCATGAAAGAAGTATTTTCTTAAAAAGTAACTTTCAAAAAGGGATTTTTTGCCCAAACGAAGGAAGTATTCTTTTTTAATTAGTGAGTAATGAAAATTAGAATATTTCAAAAACAGAACCCAATGGCTCCAAGGCTCCATCTATAATTATTCATGGAGGGATTTTTCTCCTTCTTCTAAAACTTTGGCCAAAGCTGTCTAAGTTTCCCACCTATTCCAATAGTGAATGTTGGTGAATCAAGAGCCAATTATAAACGGTTCCAATTTCACTACTTAAGCCCTCATCACCAATTACTATATATATATATATATATATAAAACAGAGGAAGAAGGAGAAAAAACGAAACTCGTGGAGGTAGAAGATTGAGGATATCATGGGTTTTTATTTTCAAAAACAAGAATTTAATGTTTTACCCTTTCACGTTGCTGACATGTACCATCCATGTCATTTTACACTTAATAATCACATAAATATTTAGGGATGTGACTAAAATTTGATGCAATGGTATATAACACTATAGCTGATTATCAGGAGCTCAAGCTCGTAATATCGGGACTTATTTTTAATACTCCCTCTGTAATAAAAAAACTTGTCCTATTTGACTCGTTATACATATTAGAAAAAGCTAATTGACTCTTTATGTATTGTCCTTTAAAGTCCATGTACAAGTGAGACTTGTAGCGATGAAAATATGGATAAAATGGTAAAAATGTTTTTCTAATAAAAATAGTTTAGAAACTGGAGAATTATTTTGGAACACATGTAAAATGAAAAGAAGACAATTGTTTAGAGACGTGGAGGTAGTAAAATACTACTCTTTGTTCCTAAATAATAGTTGAACACACACATTGAGAAAAACAAATTGACGATATCATAAATATTGGTTTAATATAAAGTTTCTTTAAAAGCCTTTGTGTATATGACCGTAATTGAAGTATGAAAAAAAGTTAGGGTAGAGTGTTAAAAGAGTTTTTTTTAGAAAGGAAATTTTAGAAAAACGAAAAAAACAATTTGACTGACAAAAAGAGAAAGCTGGATAATTATATGAGAACGGAAGAAGTATAAATTTTTGGGAGAAATTTGGGCCAATCCCCTTCACAAATATTTTAATAAATCTGCTCCCTTTTTTTTGTAACCAGAAAAAGTCATTTCATGCATCATGATGTAAGATTTTGTGCATCACGATAAACAAATTAAAACATTTTTATTCATTGCGGTGCAAGATTTTGTGCATCGCGATGCAAAAATTGACTTTTTCTGATTAAATAAAATAAAAGAGCGGAACGGTTGAAAACTTTGAAAACAAGACCGAACCGCTATTTTTCCTTAATTTTCCCAAACTTTAAGTAAGATAACAATGCTTCAAAGCTAAAGTCGTTCAGCTAACCCTTTGTACGCTAAGTGGGTTGAAATTAGGGGTGAAAAAATTGGTGTTATGGATAAAAATGGATTAGTTTATTATCCATGGTTATCCATGGATAATAAACTAACTCATTATTATCAATAACACTCATTTTGTCACCCCTAGTTGAAATGGTGTACAAGCCTAAAAGGTTTTAATTCCTAATAGGTTTCCATGTACCAAAAATAAAAACAAGTGTAAAATAATGGGTAGTCCATTTTTCAAAGTTTGTAAAATCAAAAGTTTACTTTTTTTTTTAATCGCAAAACACCACTATTTGAAGCAAAAAAATCTGAAAATGTCATCATCACCTTCAACAGCTCCGATAAATACATTGAATTCGAAAATCACCATTGTTACCCAACGAAACAAGGATCGAGCTGGATTTGTGCTGGGTTGAGATTTTTCAGCAGAGTCGAAGGCGGAGGAGGAGGAAGAGAAAGAAGAAGAAGGTTTACGACGGAGGAGATGAAAAAGAAGGTGGAAAACATGGCATGGTTCTTTATGATTTTATATTGCGGTGCAAAAATATCAGATTAATGTATCGCGTTACAAACATTGATGTATCGCGCCTCAAACATTGATGTATCATGGTAGAAAAATAGACTGGGTAATTAAACTGATGAATCGCGGTTCAAACATTGATGTATCGCGGTGCTAAAACACACTAGACAATTAAATTGATAAATCGCGGTGCAAAATTAATGCAATAAAATTGATGCATTACAATTCAATAATCAATGCACCCAATTAAACTAATGAATCGCAGTTCAAATATTGATGAACGATGCAAAAACAGACTAGACAATTAAACTGATGAATCGCGGTGCAAAATTAATGCAATAAAATTGTTGCATCAGAGTTCAATAATCAATGTACCCAATTAAACTGATGAATCGCGATTCAAATATTGATGTATCGCGGTGCAAAAATAGACTAGATAAGTAAACTGATGAATCGCGGTGCAAATGTTAATACAATAAAATTGATGCACCGCGATTCATTTTCATAGTGCGCATCATGCTCATTAAGGATATCGTAGTCTTTTTCCCTCAAAAGTGTCATTTTCTAGTTTGAAAAAGAAAAGGTACTGGAGCGAATAAAAACTTTCAAAAAGTGAACTGACCCGTATTTTTTCCTAAAAACAAAGTTGGAGTAAATGTTGGCTGGTCCCCTTTACAAAGTTTTTCAACCTGTTAAGATCACTTTTTTTTTTAACCGTTAAAAGACATTTTTATTAAATTGTTTCGAAAATGCCCCTCCATCCATGAAACTGATCTTTTCGTTTATCTTCCACGTCTATCAAACTTGTTTCTTCCTTAATCTTTTTTTTTTTGTTATTGTATCTAATTTGTTTGGAAATCTCAATTGTTGGAGATGGAAACGTGGATCAACTTACCAGGTCGGTTGTGGGGGTGGAGGGTGGATGGGGGAGTGCCCCATCGTGGGGGGTTTTGGGGCAAAGCCCCCAAAAGATAAATAATTTTTTTGATTTATTAACTATGATACTAGAATGGATTCCTTATTCAATCAATCAACAATAGAAGTCAGAATCCATTTTAGTAGTAGATGTTGAAGAATCTGTAGTCCTTTTTTCCTATTTCTGGACTGGTTTGGAAGATTATGTATTGACGGAGGAGAAAGAAGAAGCAATGAGAGATGTAGATGAAACCAATTTGAATCACGATACATAGCTTTGGAATCACGATATATTGATTTGGAATAGTGATGCATCACTATGATATTAAAATGACAATTACACAATTTAGAATCATGCATTGAGATGCACATAATCTGCATCAAAAGTATGCATCGCGGTTCAAATTCAAGTATCGCAATACAAGATCTAATGTTTTTCGCACGCATGTGCGGTTCATTAAGGGTATACTCGCCCTTTTTCCGTAAAAGTGTCTTTTCCAGTAAAAAAAAATATTGAGGTCTCTAACGATTGGAAGAGTTACAAAAGAGACCGGCTCGAATTTCACCCAACAACGTAAGGAAAAGGGAAAATTGTGGCTTAGTACACTTTGGAAAGTTTCCAACCACCTTAGTCCCTTTTTTTTAATCGGAAAAAAGTTGTTTTGTAAAACTTTTCCCAAAATGGTGACGTAACATCCGCTTGTTTGTTTCTTCCAAAAATTTTACGAAAATATTGGGATCATTTCACTTTTGGTATTCCAAGTAAGGCACAAATTCACATTTGGTACCTCTGTTACCTTGCTCATCAAAGTTCATCACAGACGTTCGTGATTTTCATCACTTTTGGTACTTTTCGTCACTTGACTGTCAAAGTATAACGGCTAACCTGTTATCCCAAGTTACCAATCGGATGATCTTGGCAACAGGGGTACCAAATGCGAATTTAAGCTATATTTGGGGTACCAAAAGTGAAATTATCGCAAAGGCTAGTCAGTTTCCAACCTGCTATAGTAGGTTACACGTTAATATTTCATGGGTAATAGACGGAAAGTATGAAAACTGATCAAAATGAGTAACATTGAGGACCTCGGTACCAAGGGTACCAAATGTGAAATTGGGCTATACTTGGGAAACCAAAAGTGAAATTATTCCCAAAATTGTTCTTTTCTTTTGAATGTGACTCCTTTTACATTGTGTATCATTCATTTTCTTTGCGTAGCAAACCGGTTTTGTTATTGTATCTAATTTTTTCGAAAGTCAACCCCACCCTAAAGTGGATATTCTGAGGACATTTGATTGTTTTGAAAGGAGTTTGTTCGAATCAAGTATGATTTTCTCATAATAGTCACTTTATATTGTTATGCATGTAAACTGTTCAATAAAATGCTCGAATAGGAACTTGTTTGTTCTTTGACACCTTTTTGAATCGTGATACATCAATTTCAAATCACGATGCATAGTTTTGGAATAGATATACATCGTTATGAAATGAAAATGACAGTTACATAATTTGGAATCATGTATCAGGTTGCACAAATCATACTTCCCAATGCACAAATCATATATTGCCATGCACATAATCATTCATCAAAAGGCTACATCACAAGGTGTTTTTTATAATTTTGTTCATTATGAGTATAGTTTTTCTTTTGCTATAAAAAATCTTTTTCTGGTTAAAAAAGTATGGAATAATTGTTGGCCGGTACCTTTTGCCAACTTTTTTAACTGCTCTAATCCCCTTTTTTTCCAATCGGGAATGGTCTTTTTTAAAAAAATTTTGTTGACTAAAGTGGTTAGATCCATCTCCTTCCACAACTCTAGTGTTTCTTTCTCCGGTATTTCTACCACAACTTCAACATATTCTTCCTAAATTGTTTGAAAATCACAATTGTTTTGGTAATGAAACATGGACCTACCTGGTTAGGTTGCGGTGGTCGATGGGGTAGTGCCTCCGAAATGTAAACAATTTTTCAGAAGGGAAGAAGATGGAGGAGGAAGAAGAAGCTTTACGATGGAGGAAGAGCAAGAGATGCACATAAAACCCAGTTTGAATTGCAATACATTAAATTTCAATCGCGATGCATCGATTAGGATTCGTGATACATTAATTTTGAGTCCGGCTGCATCGTTATGAAATGGAAATGGACCAACTTGAATGGCTATGAATCAATTTGGAATCGTGATGCACCACTATGAAATGGAAAGGACAGTTACACAATTTGTAATTGTGCATCACGATTCAAAATCATACATCGTGATGCACAAATCATGAATCGTAGTACACATAAGTATGCATCAAAATCATGCATCGTGATGCAAGAACTGATGCTTACAGCATGTATGTTCAGTTCATATAGGGTATAATCGTCCTTTCACACCAAAAGTGCCTTTTTCTTGTTAAAATACATGTTGGATTAAAGTGGTTGAAATTTTTTGAAAAGTGACCGGCTCGAATTTTAAACTTAAAGTATTGGGAAGTAAATATTTGGTGATAACCGGGCCGGTCTCCTCCCATCAATTTTGCAATCTCTAAAGGACACGATTTTTTTTAACCTAATAAAAGATACTTTTTAGGGCAAAAAGACAAGGATACCCTTAATATATTTGTAGACACCCCAAATTTATAAATATCCTAAAAATATAATTTATAAATTAAATTGACTAACGAATGTTAAAGTTTCCGTTAAGTTTCAGGGGGGCCAAAGCGTAAAAAAAGAATCAAAAAGGAAAGGACGAGTGATAAACAAACCGGGGAGGAAAAGTGTAAAAGTTTTAAAAGGGACAGCAAGTCGGGGTGCTGCCCCCATATCCGGTGTCGTGCCAAAATATGTCTGTGTCGCGCCTTGCGTTGTTGGTCTCTAGCCTCTTCATCTTGTACGTCCTGCTCCTTCTGCGCATAATACAAGCACTCCACCTCAGGCTTGGGCGGTTCCTTTGCTATCTTTTCTCCTATAAATAGAGCCTCCCTCTCCCTCATTCACACACCTCTCTCTCCCTTCGCTAGGCTGAGAATACTCCCTGTTAGCATGTAGATAACTCTCCCAATAGACTCCCGCTGCCCAACCAAAAACCCATATACTCCCTCTCTCCAAGCTATCCAAAACGCAACAGTTACGCCGCCCAAATTCAGACACGACAAACAATAAATGCAACCATTACGCCGCCCAAATTCAGACACAACATACAACAAATACAACAGTTATGCCGTCTAAATTCAGACGCGACATACAACAAATACAAGCAGTAACGCCGCTCAAAGTCAGACGCAAGAAATAACATATACAGCCGTTACACTGCCCAAATTCTACAAACTCCCACTGCCTTTACCCATTCTAGGTAAAGCGCAACATCCCGCCCACACAACAACAAAAATACTTTCTTTCTCGGAAGGACAGAGGAAACACATATAGACTGCCTAAATCTAGGTGTACCGTGTTCAAACACTCGCACTCCAAGAGGTAAGCTCTGTCCCAGTAGTTATTTATTTTATTTTATAAATAAATGTAGATATTTATACTTTACATGTCTGTAAATATTTTATTATTTGTACATTATTAAAAGTTTGTTTTCTATTCATGTTTACACTTTAATGTAAACATAGTTATAATTTTTTACTATTTAGTTAGTTTCGTTTCTGTTTATACATGTAATGTAAATAAGTTGTTTTCTTAGCATAACTATCTTATTCGTAAAATAGCTTATAAAATGTTGCTATTATTCTATAGTTTTATTATTTTAGTTGTACTTTTGTTTTATTTTGTTCTTATTCGTATATATTTCTAGATCAAAGTAGATAAAATAAGCCAAGCATGTTGGCAAACCCATTGTGAGACCGAAATGGCGAGTTGGGTGCCTAACTCTTTCCTAACTCGTAACTTATCCCCCGAACCCATACATTCTTGTATTTTTGGTTTTTTTATGTTTATCCATAAAATAGAGGTGACGACTTTGTAAACATACTTTTGAGTTCACAACGAGGTTCTCACAATATTGGATTAGGGACGCACTGCATCGCAATTCCAATTTTCGCAAATCCAATTTGTGCATCGAGAATTCCAAAGTGTTGCATTGCGAATCTGAATCAATGCATCACGTTTTTTTATTATTCATATGAATTAAAGCATAACCCCAACTATCCAAATTGAAGAGGGGCAAAACATAAATTAGATCAATATTTATAACGATAGAAGAATTGGTTGGCTTCAATTCGAGGTACATAGCAGGCTCCAATCTTAGGATGTATCCCAACTAGAGCCGTCAAAATGGGCCAAACCCGTTGGGTTGGTCCGCCCAGTCATATTAAAAAGGTGGGTTGGGTTTTAAAAACATCACCCCGCCAAAAGACGGGCTTAATGGGCTAGACCCAAACGGGTTGCGGGTTAAGCGGGGCGGGGCGGGTTGGTTCGCCTATTTTTAATTATACATTTATATTACAAACCCTATCCGACTATCCCTCTCCCTTATCTTTTTCTTCGCGTCACTCTCTCTCCTCCCTTTCATAATTTCATTTCTAGCCGTCACCAATTTCCCCCCTCTCTACATCAGTAACATCACCGCCTCTTCTCTCTCTCTCACTCTTACACAAATCCCCACATGGCCACAGCCACAGGCCCATAGCTTCTTCTTCCTTCGTCTTCAGATTTCAGCACGACCCTTGGAGACACGGACCGAGGAAAGGACGCAAAGATCAGGAGAATAAAGTGAAGAAAGAGAGAGTCCCAGCCATAGTTCAAGCACTGGAAAACAGATTTATCGATGGCGGAGGGCGAGGAGGTCATAGCGGAAGGAAGAATCTACAGTCTCGGAGGCAAGACGACCACGACGGCGACAGCGGTAGTGCTGGGGATATTCATTTTGTACTCAGCAAAAGGAAAAGAGGAACAGAAGCACACTATCCTTATGAGATCTAAAAATGATGAGCAAAGAATGGTAGTCACCTGTATAATTAATTGTTAAATTGTAGTCTCCATATAAATTATAATTGATGCCAATAGCCTGCCTAGGTGACTGGAATGCAATTTCCTTCTTATTGATCTATTCTGTTAGTGTTTAGCTCCCTTCCCCTCTTGATCCGGTGACTGCAAATAGCTTTTTCATTCATAGATATATTTTGAATTTGGCTGTATTATAATTTTCTTTTTTAGCGGGTTAGTCTGCCCCGTCCCGCAACCCAAGGTGGGTTGGGTTGGGCCAAGGTATTTTTGGTCCGCCATTTTAACGGGTTGGTCCGCCCCGCCCCGCTGAGTGGTGGGGTCCGCCATTTTGTGGGTTGGTCCGCCTCGTTGGTCCGTTTTGACGGCTCTAATCTAAACCAAGTCAATGATAATTAGGCCAGTTAGGCTGCAAAGATGACTATAAGCATTTGTTTTTAATCTTTTTTCCTAGAATGGGAGTTTATTACACAGAAACATATGACCTAACGTAAACCTTAAGAAGTGACACGAAGCTCTTGGATATGGTTATTTGCCCAAGAAATAGAAAAGGAAAATGGTTATCTTAAATTCAAGAATTGTTAGTTTCCTTTACATCTTTAGCATATTTGCGATGCATGATTTTAAATTGCGAAGCATGAATATATGCATCGTGATGCATAATTTGTGCACTGCGATGCATGATTCCAAATTATGTAAACATAGCAATGCATCACAGTTTCAAATCGATGCATCGTGATTCCAAATCGGTGATTTTTCTAACATTGATTCTTCCCACTTTTCTACTTTCCAAAAAGGAATCCCTCTTCCCGACAAGCTGATGATCCATGGGAAACCTTGAAATGCCTTGTTCATAATTAGTGGGATTATTTACAACAGGGAGATGAAGCACAATTAAACACAAACTTGAAACATTAACCAAGAGAAGCAAAGCTGAGGAGCTTTTTTATTTTTAGAATTTTTTTCATTAGCTCCTATATGTTTGTTGTGATGGACCTTTCACGTATACATCAACGATAGAATCTACTAGCACACGCAGAAGTTAGCATGGTCGGCTAGCTGGCAGTCATGCATTGGCTCCGTATTTTTTTTGTTGTACTTCCTTTGTTAGGAAGTGGGTTGATGAAAAAGGTTGCAACTGAACACAGAACAAGCCATGTCTTTCCAATGAAGAAGCCATGTCACCTGTTTGGTTTAGCTCCTCAATATGTTCCGAGCATGGTTGTTCATTGTCCGTTATGTCGGGCATTGGTGATCTTCCGCAATCAAGCCGAGCATTGGCGCTCTTCACCCGTGCCAAGTGTGGTTGTTCATGTCGGGCATTGGTGTTCTTCGGCAAGCAAGCCGAGTATGATTGTTCCTCTCCCACAATGTTGGGCATCGGTGACCATCGGCAATTTATCTTCTTTTTTTCAGGTAAAAACTTATTTTATGTAAGACAAATTATCTTGACCTGACCAATATGTTTTGGTGAGTTGAGTTGAGAGAGAATATGATTCTATCTTACAATTAAGATCCGTGCGGTTTCACGGGAGACCTACTCATATATTCATTACTCTCACTGTTCTTAAATAATGGCCCTATTTAACTGAGTACGCTGATTAATAAAAATTAATTGAATTTAATATTTAATATTTTTACATATATAGCTTTGTTTGTGGCAAAAAAAAAAAAAACACAATAAGCAAAACAAAAAAAAACAAAAAAAAGGTGCAATACATTAGCAACTTTGTCAATATGCATCGCAAGATTGATAATAAAATTGCTAATGTGTTGCAGTACTATGAAATGGTGATACGATATCACAAATACTCTCTGCTCGGTCCAAAAAATTTATTTTTAAAAAATTTAATAATTAAGAGATATATAATTTGTACTGGAGTTGGTCATAATTACAAAAAAATATTTGAACATAATTAATACTCCCTCCATCCCTAAATTATCGTTATCCTTTCATTTTTCGTCCGTTCCAAAATAATCGTTAAGTTTGAAACTTTCCTTTTTAGAACATCACTTTTACCACTTTACTCTCACTTTTTCACCCTCCTTTAATTATGGGCCACATACACATGAAATTTTACACATTAAACCAATATAAATAATCAAGTCAATTGTTTTTTATTAATTTGTATGCCGAGTCAATTAGTACGATAATTGAAGGACGAAAAGAGTATATTAATATCAAATGTAGAGAGTAGATTTGAAACATTTGGAGTTTATAAATATTTCATCCATTCCACCTAAAAAGTCAAAATTTAAAAAGTCAAATATTAAGAGATACTCACTACAATTTTTTTATTTTTTTTCTGTAGACTTTCCCCTAAGGGGGAATTGGAAGGGATCGAACTTGAGACCTTCCATTAGAGTTCATCATAATTACAATAATGTTAGAATATAATCAAAATGGATGGTAATGTTGAAATGATAAAAAGATTGTTACACATAACTTTTGAAAATGAACTTTTTAAATGAAACATCCAAAATAATATGTTAGATTCTTTACCAGGAATGATGACGTATAATTTTTGAAAGAAGATTATTTAAGTAAAACATTTCAAAATAATATAACGTACTTTTAGTCTCAAACGAAAAGAGTATATAGTTCCGATGCACTCAATCTTTACTCGTAATTTTAAAGTTTCTCTCTTTTATTCCAACTAATTTTCTTGTTTATATCTCTTCATTTATTTTTAAATTATTACAAATAAAAAATCAATGAGCTTCAAAATCTAATTACCAAATCACAACATTAAATAAACTCTTAGACAGGTTGAATAATAAAAATGTTAAAAGTGGTCAACCAATCAAACAATAAAAGGGTATATTTACAATATTTAAGAGTGGCATTGCACTGTGGAGACAAAGACTTTATGGGTTAATATTATAATTAAAATTATAAAGGGATTAAATTATTTTATTTATAAATAATACTCCCTCAGTTTCACCCAAAAATTCCTATTTAAAAAGTTTAATTATTAAAAGATATATTAATGTCATTAAAATAAGTCATAATTATAAAAATAGTTAAGCACAAACAATGTATTTACAGCACAAGCGGAAGGTAAAGATAAAATATTATAGAAATTATAAATATATTTTTTAAAAGTGGACTCTTAAAGTGAAATATCTCAAAATAATATAATAAATTCTTTGCCTGAAACGAAGGGAAAGTATTTAAAATTACAATATATTCATTAAAATTAAAAACGAATTAATTTATTTATAAAACAATATATAAATTAATTAATTAATTTGAAAAATATAAAATAAAAAAATGTAAATAAAATGGATGATTTGATATCGAAACTCACGTAAGAACTGAAGAATAATGAAAACCGTTGAAAAATAAAATATTTTTTATTTTTTAAATGTGTAGGTGACGGTTACATCGTGATTATCGAGATGCTTAACTTGTAAGCTGTAACCATGCCAAGGCTGCCATGCGTGCCGCCACTTGTAAGAACCAGAAAATAAGTCCACAAAGCAAGTCAGGTGGTTTCACGTGGGATTCAACGTAAGAGCTCCATCCTGCTTACGTGACAACTTACTAGTGGCTTCTTTTAATGACAATTCTTTCTAGTCAGAAGAACGTACCGCAGGTAAATTCTACTCCCCACCACCCCCCCTTCCACATCCGTTCCACCACTAAAAAGTCAATTATTTTGGATTCTGTAAAAAAAAATTAATCCCTTCGTCCCGGATAGATAATTATCGTTTAAAAGTTACTCCCTCTGTTCATAATTTATCGTCCTAGTTGATTTGGTATACAGTTTAAGAAAAAATAATTAATTTGATTATTTATATTGATTTAATGTATAGTTTTCTTTAAAGTTCATGTGTATATGACCCATAATTAAAGTAGGATGGAAAGGTAAGGGTAAGTGATAAAAGTGATTTTCTAAAAAAGGTAAGTTTCAAACTGGACAATTATTTTGGGACAAACGAAAAAGGAAAGGAAGACGATAATTTAGGGACGGAGGGAGTAATATTTTTTTAAACGATATTTTTAGTAGTTTATTAGTAATGAAATTATTATTTTGCTACTTAATTATTGAAAATAGATTTTTTAAATAATATATCACAAAATAAAATAGTTTACTTTTTACCTGAAACGGATGAAGTAATTTTTATTGTAGCATCATTGTTAGCAGTGAGATGAAAAAATGAAATTGATTCATTGAGAACAAAAAGAATAATCACATAAAATAAAATAAAAATTCAAAAAATCGGTGTGTATTATATAGTTCACCCACTGTTATATTATTGTTGAAGTCAAATTAATTGCTTATTAAATGAAAAATTTTACATAGTTCACCCATGATAGTATGTTACACATAATAAATGGAAAGTATGAAAACTGATTAAAATAAGTAACGTTGTTGATGAACATTGATGACCCCGGTATCAGGAGTACCAAATGTGAAATTGGGTTATACTTGGGGTACTAAAAATGAAATTATCCCTACATTAAATTAAAAAGTATTTGCTAGGGAAATAATACATATTAATTAATTAAATAAAGAGTGCAAATTAAATGAAAATCTTAATATAACAGAATCATTTGTTAAAAAATCTTTAACAATGTGAGTTGTTGTAAGTAATATACATGAGACTGTGAAAATATTTATTTTAGAAGTGGAGTAATAAGGTTTAGAGCATCACCAATGCTATTGTGAATTTGAATAAAATTAGTAAAATTAGATGTCACGTAGGATTAAACCATTTTTACAAGGAAAAAAAAAACATCTTCAATGCAACTGTGAATGAGAGATAACAAACTTTTCACATTCTACTGAAGGATATGAATACATCCTAGTCAGCATTTTTCACACTTTCTATTGATTATTTTGTGACGACCCGACCCGGATCCCAAGACGAAATCCCAAGGTCGTGCCGCCAAGGAAACAATTAACAACAACAAGTAGCAAATAATGGGTAGGGCCATAACGGCGATACACCGACAACTCTAAACACATGCGGAAGCGAAATAAAATAAAACAGTGGCGCCCAAGCTAACAAGCTCAAACTAAAACAACCAAAGAGATAGTAAATCTCTCGGTCCAAAAATTCGACTCGCGTGCCGCAACATTGGGCACGTAGGACAAACTCCCTGTTATGCAATTCAATATAGAACATAAAATAAACCAAGTCATCGGCGAAGCTACGGCCGGAACCCAACATTACACTAAGTCTAAGACTCTAGTCTAACAACTCAACGGCTAAAAACATGCCGGAGTACAAACATAATATTTAACTAGCAATTTAACATGCTAACATAATCACCAATTAACCAAGCGCGACCAAAACCAGTCGGCTACCAACAACATGAGTACTAACATTTATAAGTACTAACAACCAGAAAACATATGGAGATATAACCATAAATAAACATCCAGCACGACTTCTACTTGTCGGCTACCAAAAGAATAAGCTAAACAACATAATTACAAATAACACAATTCACATTTAGGTTGCTACCCCAACATGAAGTTTACATAACTTCATCTTTCCCAACGACCTCACCAAAAACAAATAAACTATCTAAGTAGCAACCTTGCCAGAAATAATACTTCGTCAACGCAATCTTCTTGATTTACTTGGATCCGCACGCTCGGCTCGGATCTAGGGAAAACAACCAACAAATAAAAGTAAGTCACAAAGACTTAGTAAGTTACTAACCGTAACTTCCTATCATGGCATAATGCTCAATCATAAATTACATCATGCTATCGTCATGAAATAACTTTATATAAAATCATGTTATGGCATCCATGCTCAACATTAATAAAACATGTTATCATTGTAGTATAACATCTCACTAAAATCCATGTCAAGGCATTTATATGCTTAACGATCATAATTCTTGTTATTGATATAACATAGCCTTCCGATGATTTACATGTCAAGGCATATAAACTTAACAACAATAATTCCGCTTTTAACATAATGCCATATCCGAATAATATTCATGATAAAGCATATTAACATAACAACGGTAATTCATGTTATTGTTATAACATAGCCTTCCCATAATATTCATGTCAAGGCATATAAACTTAACAATAATGATCTATACCTTTGGCATAAAACCACATTCCAATAATACTCATGTGATAGCATACATGCTTAACAACATTAATCAATATGTTATCTATTAAGTATAACATGTAAGAAACCAAAACAAACATCATATCATATCCAATTCACCAAGCACGTTATTCACTTAAGCACTTGTGAAACAATTCATGTATAAGGGATATGATACCATTACCCAAATTCCTCCGCGTGTCGCTCTGCAAAAACACGTGCAAAACCTTTATGTGCCCTCGATATCCCTCTCGTAGATATCGACGTCCCGAGACGATCTCCGCTCGAGTTCCATAGTTATCAAAGTCATGTGTATTACTACAACTAAGATAAACTACTTCCCCACCGTGGCCATCGATGGAGGGGTGTGTGCAAACCCCGACGGCGATCCATCGCGATCACGAATCTCACAATTCGTGAAGACGATGTATCGTCCCACCAAAACTCAACCAAACCGACTCCAGCTGGACTCAAAACCCAAGCACAAGTAATATATACTCATATGCTCAAAACAAGTAGGTAAACACTCTACTATCAAACTAGTCATGCAATTCATCCACAACTAGCACAAACATCACAACCGAGAATCATATAAGCTCTCATAATCAAGTGTGCTTCACACACTTCAAAACTTCTTGGAGGCTCGACCTCCATGAATTCTACCCAAAATTCCGTAGGACTTAAAATTATAGTTCCTAGGATTCATACTAACCCAAAGGTTAACTCCGTTGAGTTCAATCTAAGTTTTCCGAAAATTCAAGGAATAGAAGCTTAGGCTTCATCATCCCCCTATATTCATAACTATCGCCCGAAACCATAATCCCAATGTTCAATATACTCATATAAACCCAACAAATTATTTAACAAAGCAACTTAGAACAAATTACTCATCTTGAGCATAATTTCATCTAAGTCATCATACCAATCATAACCTTCAAAACATGATTAAAATTTACAACATGGTTTAATATAATCTCTTAAACATGTGTAATTCAAAAACTAGGCTTACAATCATGTTTGACAAGCCGAAACATAATTTGGGGAAAATCCCCTTCCAAGCATCTTTGTCATTCAAGCTCAATACCCATAATCAATTCATATAGCAAAGTTTAATATACTCTATTAAGCATATAAAACACATTAATCAAGCTCACATCATCAATTTGCAAGCTAAAACAAAATTAGGGCAAGGCACCCTCCAAGAATCTCAACCAAACCAACATCAATCCACATGAACAATCAACATAATCAAGTTCAATAAGCTAGTTAGAACATGAATTTCACATAATCATGGTCTCACATAGGCCAATCAAGTTCTATCATGAATTTGAAATCCTAGGGTTCATGCATCTTCTATAAACCCTAACAATGGCTTCCATTGACCTCACATAACACACATGGTTGTTTCCCTAGGGTCAATGGAGCCTAAAATCAAAGGAAGAGAGGTAGAAACTTACCAATTTTCGGCCTCCCAAACTGCTAGATTTTGAAACCCCAAAAATGAAGTCTTCTTCACTCTCTCTCTTCAAACTTGTGGGTTGAATGGGGAAGAAGACTCCTAGTAATGGCCTCCAAGATCAGCCCCTTTGAAACCCTAGAATCACCTTCTCAAGCTTCCTCTTTGGTTGGGTTGAAGTGCTTGTAGAAGAGCAAAAGGGGGAAACCGATTTCTGTCTTGGCCGAATAGAAGAATAATGCGGCTGTTTTTGCTTTTAAAAGAGGGATTAAATCCTCTAATCAAACCACTAATCAACCCCTAATAACTCTAATAGGTGTTTAGGATTAGTTTAGGCTAAGTAGGAGGGTTAAGGTGTGGTTTAAAATGGGTTAATTGGGTCAAATATTCGAACAATGTACAAAAGGGATCAAAATCCCGTCGCATGAAGACCCATGCGTCGCTTGAAGGTTAAGTGATGCGACCGCATCACATGGTTATTCAGCATTCCCGGTTTTCTTGCTTCCTCGCTCGGTCCCGGCCTCTCCCGCGTGCGTTCTCGAGTCCTTCCAAGCCAAAAATGGTCTACAATTCAACCTTAATGTCCTCCAATCTATAACCAAAGGAATCAAGTCTCAAAACCCAACAAAACATGGCCAAGAACTCAGGCAGAATTCTCCCGAAGGACGACCGAAAACGTCAAACTGAAAAGGGTTTTCGCTAGAATCAAACTAGCAACCAAACCGTCGATGCAACTAGCATCTAACCAACATCCAAGGCATGTTAATGATGTTTTAAATGCCCTCTAACAATTATTCATGAAGTTACAACATAAATCGCAAACCCGCAATTCAAAGCATCTCGCGAAAGAAAAATGCATACGTGCATCTCAAACGACGTCAACGATCATGCTATTGACTCTAAACATATACGGGAGTTAAATGAACATGTTTATGATGATAATAAGTGTATGAATTCATGCATAACACAAGCAAGCAATAAATCAGGGTTTTACATTCTCCCCCACTTAAAGGAATTTAGCCCCTAAATTCTTACCGTGGTCATCAAACAAATGAGGATACTTCTCTCGCATCTCCAACTCGGTCTCCCAAGTTGCTTCCTTGATCTCATGATTCTTCCAAAGAACTTTCATCAACGGAATTCTTTTTCTCCTCAAAACTTGCTCTTTCGTGTCAAGTATCTTCACCGGCTGTTCAACATAAGACAAGTCCGGCTGAAAAGTAATCTCCTCATACTCAAGAACATGGGAATTATCCTTAAGATATTTCCGTAACATAAACACATGAAACACATTATGAATCTCCGGCAAAGACGGCGGTAAAGCCACCCTGTAAGCCAAATCTCTTGGTACCCCTTCTAGGCGATACCTTAAGAAACACAAGGTCTCCAACCTGAAATTCCAAATCTCTCCTTCTATTATCCGTACAACTTTTCTGTTGACTTTGAGCGGTGAGCGATCTATCCCGAATAAATTTCACACTCTCAATCGATCACTGCTGAACAATCTCTGAACCCCATAATCTTGCAAAGCCTGCCAAAACCTCGATGTAAACCTCGGATCCCAGTCCGAAACAATACTAACTGGAACCCCGTGCAATCTAACAATCTCCTGCACATAAAATGCCGCTAACGGACTCAATGAATATGTCGTCGCAATCGGAATAAAATGAGCCGACTTCGTGAGTCGATCAATACAACCCAAACGGCATCAAAACTTTTACGGGTACGCGAACACCCCGAAACAAAATCCATCGTAACATGTTCCCATTTCCACTATGGAATATCCAACGGCTGTAACAACCCCGCAGGTCTTTGGTGTTCCGCCTTCACCGCACTCGACAAGTGAGACACCTCGACACACGATCGCTATTTGTCGCTTCACATCATCAACCGAAGGGACACAAACTCTACTCGGAAGTCAAAACCCATCTAGGTTCATCGCGAACTCATACTCGTAATTCCCACTCGAACCACAAACCTAGACTCAGTCTCCGAGTCTACTATCTTACAAATCAACCAAGGAGGCAAAAACCATACTACCAAAAATCCCACATTCACAAGTTCGAAAATTTTCAATAACCATAATACCAAGCATTCAGGTTGAAAATATCTTGACTCATACTTGAGTCGCATAGCACTCAAAAATTCCATGACTAATTAATTAAGCACGTGAATTCCACATATATCATCGGAGCGTATCCAAGGACTTTATAAACATAAGTCTCCCGAAACTATTTGCTTCGGAGCTACAACATGAAATATAAATACAAGAATTCTAAATCATGAGAGGTAAAAATGGCCGATAGAGCAATTCACAATTTAAGGAAGAGTGTTCCACAACACACTTCTAAAACAAATAAGTTAACATTCAGGATCATGCTCGCAACTTCCAAATCATAGACAATGCACATAAGAGCATCATGTGGAAATTTATTCCATTTATTTTCCTTTTCTTCTGGTAAGAGGTTTAGTCAATTTCTAACCTGCTTACTACCAATCCTAGTCCACCAACGAACCTCTTTTGATCACCAATTTAGGGTACCGGCTAAATTGGATTTCAAAAGCTGCAAGGATGCGAAGGGTTATGAGAAAATCTTAAGCATCCTTTACTACGCCTCTCACATAATCATGCAACAAGTGTAATCATGACATATCCATAAGGCATGAGAATCAAGATTTTATCATGCTATACTTTAAACAAATTACATTGCTTACTAATGCATATTAGCATGTTCATACTCAAATACAACTATTTCCGTTAGACATATTTATTACTCTTATAAACCATGTCTTTTCTTTTTAACAAAATGCATTTACCATGCATGTTCGCGTATAAAGATCATATATTAATTCTCCTTTTAAAATAACACACGCACCGGTACAAGTTATGTCTATACTTCATAATCACAAATATATTTTACTCATAATTTTAAATCATCAACGAAATGATAAAATTCCTATCATTAACAGTGTTGCATGTACACATGTATATCATGCAAATATGATATAAAATAACCAAGTATCATCATACATCTTCTCATATACTCCATGTAATTCCCGCTATTCCTGTAATGTATAAAACTCATGTAACTCATAACCATGCATAACGGTTAATCAAACAACTATTATAGCACATGAGATTTCTAAACTATTCATACATGTTTATAACACAAAACCGAGAAGACGTACGCATAACAATTCCTTCATGATAATTTTTCTAGGCAATGGCAATTCCAACAAATAACAAGGTTCGTATATTCACTATACTCGCCTAACAAACTTCCGTAGTAACTCCAGAGTAAAGAGGTATCATTCACTCTAGTACTCACAACCGTCAAAACTCTGTAAAGTCTTTCATTACCTTAGTCCAAAATCTCGTATTCGTTAAAACACACACGAAATACTCTCGCGCGGCAACGACACCCTATTAGTCGCGACTTAGCGGTATTCTTGCTCGTAATAACCGCAATCCTTCTCAGAACCACTAAGTAACAATCGTGCGATTCAAGCGCGTCCTACTCGCATAAAAATCACACAACAAAGTATAATTATTTTACTATACATATATCTCTATAGAGCATACAAATTTAACGCACCACTAGTATTTACCACTAGTAGCATTAACACATATTCAATATTCACATATGTATAACATCGCCATCCATATAGGCTTACATAACCGTATTACCTTACTGCAATCGACTGTCTATCGACAATTCAAGATTCAACCCAAAACCATAAACCAATCCCATACCGGGACATCCTCCTCAATAATATCCATAAATCGAGGAAAACAAAAGTAATTAAATCTCAACACACAATGCAATGTATGTGTTAATACATATGAGCTACCGATACAACGGGCACTCATAGTAGCGATAATAGCAACCATAATATCCGTATAATGAATTACCTCCTATCCAAGGTAGGTCTCAAAACTCCACATTGGCCAACCGCCGCGTACGCATACAATCTCAAACTCTAACTCGTCTATAACCATTTCCCTAAGGGTCACTAGACTGCTTATTAGTGCTCTTAAAGTCATTAATCCTCAATTTAAGGCAATCCATTCTATGTGAT
This sequence comes from Codonopsis lanceolata, assembly GCA_013146195.2. Classification (NCBI taxonomy): domain Eukaryota; kingdom Viridiplantae; phylum Streptophyta; class Magnoliopsida; order Asterales; family Campanulaceae; genus Codonopsis; species Codonopsis lanceolata. Next base: position 63,691,958 of record CM028381.1, read on the forward strand.
CACCAATATTGCTCCAACACCTACACATGGTGTCACATTTCTTTAAACGAAATTTATACAACAATTCATCACCTCTTCATCTATGAATTTAGGTAAAAGCATCACTCCGCTTACTAGTCCACGGATTTGCCTACGCTTCAGCCAGAGGTACTAACCGTCCTCTAACCACATCATCAACCTTAATATTCCCGAGGTCCTCTCTCAAAGTGCTTTAACATTTAACTTTTTCTCGTAAGTATAAACCACAGCCTCTCGAAAATCCGTAAGCTGTATCAAAATAAATTGCCTGTAACATCTCATCCTTAATCCTTAACTCTTTCACAATTTATGGAGTCTTCCTAGTCTCATCCGGTACTAAGTGCTCTTACTCTAATGAGCTAACTTTATGAAAATCCATAAATATTGAATCACAATATCATAATATTCGCCACCAATTCTCCGGTGGATCCTCAATCATGGATACTACTAGTACCACCTTATATTTATCAACATTGGCACCTCTACTAGTGCTAACATCCATTCTAGTTCAAACATCTTAACATACTATAACTCTCGACGTTAAGATATAACAAATCACACAAACCAAACCCCAAAGCCAAGGAACCTATCCCGGCTGAAAGCTAAATTTATAATCATAGCTCGATATTAAGTGACGACCCGACCCGATCCCAAGACGAAATCCCAAGGTCGTGCCGCCAAGGAAACAAATAACAACAACAAGTAGCAAATAATGGGTAGGGCCATAACGGCGATACACCGACAACTCAAAACACATGCGGAAGCGAAATAAAATAAAACAAGGGCGCCCGAGCTAACAAGCTCAAACTAAAACAACCAAAGAGATAGTAAATCTCTCGGTCCAAAATTCGACTCCGCAACATTGGGCACGTAGAACAAACTCCCTGTTATGCAATTCAGTATAGAGCATAAAATAAACCAAGTCATCGGCGAAGCTACGGCCGGAACCCAACATTACACTAAGTCTAAGACTCTAGTCTAACAACTCAACGGCTAAAAACATGCCGGAGTACAAACATAATATTTAACTAGCAATTTAACATGCTAACATAATCACCAATTAACCAAGCGCGACCAAAACCAGTCGGCTACCAACAACATGAGTACTAACATTTATAAGTACTAACAACCAGAAAACATATGGAGATATAACCATAAATAAACATCCAAAGACGACTTCTACTTGTCGGCTACCAAAAGAATAAGCTAAACAACATAATTACAAATAACACAATTCACATTTAGGTTGCTACCCCAACATGAAGTTTACATAACTTCATCTTTCCCAACGACCTCACCAAAAACAAATAAACTATCTAAGTAGCAACCTTGCCGTAAATAATACTTGTCAACGCAATCTTCTTGATTTACTTGATCCGCACGCCGGCTCGGATCTAGGGAAAACAACCAACAAATAAAAGTAAGTCACAAAGACTTAGTAAGTTACTAACCGTAACTTCCTATCATGGCATAATGCTCAATCATAAATTACATCATGCTATCGTCATGAAATAACTTTATATAAAATCATGTTATGGCATCCATGCTCAACATTAATAAAACATGTTATCATTGTAGTATAACATCTCACTAAAATCCATGTCAAGGCATTTATATGCTTAACGATCATAATTCTTGTTATTGATATAACATAGCCTTCCGATGATTTACATGTCAAGGCATATAAACTTAACAACAATAATTCCCGCTTTTAACATAATGCCATATCCGAATAATATTCATGATAAAGCATATTAACATAACAACGGTAATTCATGTTATTGTTATAACATAGCCTTCCCATAATATTCATGTCAAGGCATATAAACTTAACAATAATGATCTATACCTTTGGCATAAAACCACATTCCAATAATACTCATGTGATAGCATACATGCTTAACAACATTAATCAATATGTTATCTATTAAGTATAACATGTAAGAAACCAAAACAAACAGCATATCATATCCAATTCACCAAGCACGTTATTCACTTAAGCACTTGTGAAACAATTCATGTATAAGGGATATGATACCATTACCCAAATTCCTCCTCCGCGTGTCGCTCTGCAAAAACACGCAAAACCTTTATGTGCCCTCGATATCCTCTCGTAGATATCGACGTCCCGAGACAGCCTCCGCCGAGTTCCATAGTTATCAAAGTCATGTGTATTACTACAACTAAGATAAACTACTTCCCCACCGTGGCCATCGATGGAGGGGTGTGTGCAAACCCGGCACGGCGATCCATCGCGATCACGAATCTCACAATTCGTGAAGACGATGTATCGTCCCACCAAAACTCAACCAACCGACTCCGACTCAATTTGGACTCAAAACCCAAGCACAAGTAATATATACTCATATGCTCAAAACAAGTAGGTAAACACTCTACTATCAAACTAGTCATGCAATTCATCCACAACTAGCATAAACATCACAACCGAGAATCATATAAGCTCTCATAATCAAGTGTGCTTCACACACTTCAAAACTTCTTGGAGGCTCGACCTCCATGAATTCTACCCAAAATTCCGTAGGACTTAAAATTATAGTTCCTAGGATTCATTCTAACCCAAAGGTTAACTCCGTTGAGTCCAATCTAAGTTTTCCGAAAATTCAAGGAATAGAAGCTTAGGCTTCATCATCCCCCTATATTCATAACTATCGCCCGAAACCATAATCCCAATGTTCAATATACTCATATAAACCCAACAAATTATTTAACAAAGCAACTTAGAACAAATTAATCATCTTGAGCATAATTTCATCTAAGTCATCATACCAATCATAACCTTCAAAACATGATTAAAATTTACAACATGGTTTAATATAATCTCTTAAACATGTGTAATTCAAAAACTAGGCTTACAATCATGTTTGACAAGCCGAAACATAATTTGGGGAAAATCCCCTTCCAAGCATCTTTGTCATTCAAGCTCAATACCCATAATCAATTCATATAGCAAAGTTTAATATACTCTATTAAGCATATAAAACACATTAATCAAGCTCACATCATCAATTTGCAAGCTAAAACAAAATTAGGGCAAAGCACCCTCCAAGAATCTCAACCAAACCAACATCAATCCACATGAACAATCAACATAATCAAGTTCAATAAGCTAGTTAGAACATGAATTTCACATAATCATGGTCTCACATAGGCCAATCAAGTTCTATCATGAATTTGAAATCCTAGGGTTCATGCATCTTCTATAAACCCTAACAATGGCTTCCATTGACCTCACATAACACACATGGTTGTTTCCCTAGGGTCAATGGAGCCTAAAATCAAAGGAAGAGAGGTAGAAACTTACCAATTTTCGGCCTCCCAAACTGCCAGATTTTGAAACCCCAAAAATGAAGTCTTCTCTTCACTTCTCTCTCTTCAAACTTGTGGGTTGAATGGGGAAGAAGACTCCTAGTAATGGCCTCCAAGATCAGCCCCTTTGAAACCCTAGAATCACCTTCTCAAGCTTCCTCTTTGGTTGGGTTGAAGTGCTTGTAGAAGAGCAAAAGGGGGAAACCGATTTCTGTCTTGGCCGAATAGAAGAATAATGCGGCTGTTTTTGCTTTTAAAAGAGGGATTAAATCCTCTAATCAAACCACTAATCAACCCCTAATAACTCTAATAGGTGTTTAGGATTAGTTTAGGCTAAGTAGGAGGGTTAAGGTGTGGTTTAAAATGGGTTAATTGGGTCAAATATTCGAACAGTGTACAAAAGGGATCAAAATCCCGTAATCTGCCCAGAAGACCCTTGCGGTCGCTTGAAGGTTAAGTGATGCGACCGCATCACATGGTTATTCAGCATTCCCGGTTTTCTTGCTTCCTCGCTCGGTCCCGGCCTCTCCCGCGTGCGTTCTCGAGTCCTTCCAAGCCAAAAATGGTCTACAATTCAACCTTAATGTCCTCCAATCTATAACCAAAGGAATCAAGTCTCAAAACCCAACAAAACATGGCCAAGAACTCAGGAAATTCTACCGAAAACGGTCAAAGCGAAAGGGTTTTCGCTAGAATCAAACTAGCAACCAAACCGTCGATGCAACTAGCATCTAACCAACATCCAAGGCATGTTAATGATGTTTTAAATGCCCTCTAACAATTATTCATGAAGTTACAACATAAATCGCAAACCCGCAATTCAAAGCATCTCGCGAAAGAAAAATGCATACGTGCATCTCAAACGACGTCAACGATCATGCTATTGACTCTAAACATATACGGGAGTTAAATGAACATGTTTATGATGATAATAAGTGTATGAATTCATGCATAACACAAGCAAGCAATAAATCAGGGTTTTACATATTTCCTGTTCTTTTATTTTCTATTTACTTTGGTCAAATATCATTTCAGACGTAGGATGCATGCTAGGGCTTGATACATTTTCCGTTGAGGTGAGATGAGGCAAGTTTTAGTCTTGTGATCTAGTATAAACCTATTCGAGAAAATATCTGGGTATAATAAACAGTGGTTGATCTACAAAGATGTTTTAGTGGGGTCACAAATTTTAACTACTGCATAAAAATTTAGAAATCACAAATTTGTTGTGTTGCTATCTTGAACATGCAACCTAGGCGTAATTTTCTTTTGTTTTTAGAGGGGACCCTATCAAAGCTACACTGTTTTTAAGGTGATTTCTTTTAAAATTTCAATGGGGTCATGTGCCCCCTCATTCGGAAGCTTGCATCCGCTAAACGTCTAAAAATTCTAAAGAAATATTTTAAAAAATATCACTCCCTTATTGCTCAATTTATTTATGTGCCCAAAAATTTTATACTTCAAAATTTGAATATACAAAATTTTCTAAAAAGTAATGTGTAACACACAAAAACTCCGCATGTTTGTCTAGCCAGCATGATATACTTATTATGCAGGACTCCTTGTGATTGATAGACCAAGAGATGGCCAATACCCTTAAGTTGTTTGATTAACGCTCTCGTAAGCGTGTTAGAGTTACAATTGCACGACTTGGTATTGTTGGATACTCGACTTGCTTGAGGGTTGTTCGTGTGCGACCTTGGTAGATTAGGGTTGCTAGACATGTTAAACATGTCTTAGATTTATTGCTTAGAAGTTCGGATCATAGTTTGATAATGCACGATCTGCGTTTGATGCGTGTCATCGTTTCCCGTCTTCGTTTAGGTTGTACTGACGACCGTTTGGGTCCCTTTTGGCTTTGTTTTGATCTTAGGATCATCCCCGATTATTGTATGAACCTTTAGGGGTCTTTCGGTACTTCTTTTAGAAGGTTTTTATTACAGGGGTCAATGCGGTCGCATTGGGTTTGGGAAGTCGGCATCAATTACTAGGAGCGATTAAAATTTTGTGCGAGCCAATGCACTCGCATTGGCTAAGGCAACGCGACCGTAATGCCCTTCGTACAACAAATTTTAGATTTCGATTTTGTTTGAGAAATTACCTATCTAACCTAAAAACCCCCATCCCCTTTGCCCTTGTCCACCCCTTGGAGGGGCATATTGGTCCCTTAACCCCTATTTAAGATCTAAAACCCCTCCCTCTCTCCCCATTTTCCTTCCATCAACGGGTCAAACATAAAGAGAGAGAGAGAGAAATATAGAGAGAGAGAGAGCTGCGTGTGTTAAGGCGATTCCCGAGCTCGACCATCAATCAACGAGCCGAGCCGAGACCACCATCATGAAGCCCTCGATGAATAAAGTCTTCTCATCCGGGTTGTTTTCATTTTCTATGGTGTTTTTTTGGGCCGGAATAGGTACATTACTAAATCCCTTACTTTCTCTCTCTAGCTTAAATTGATGCTAGGCATTAGAGATATGTTCCCCATGATTTATTGTGTTATTACATGTCTAAATGATGTGTTTATTTGGGGTTTTGGTTAGTGAACATGTGGGGTTGAATCTAGATGGGTTTATTGTGTTTATTGGAGTTTTTTGACATGAAATTACTTGTTAATGTGTTTAGAAACTCAGATGAACAATGAATCATGAATTGGTATTTTGACCTAGAATTTAAAGGTTAGTGATTTGACTCAATGGAGTCTATTATGTATTGAAAGTTTTATTTCGTGCCCAACGATAAATTCCTACGACTTTTCGAGTTTGTCGGGTCTCAATTGCGAGATCCCGAGATTGGTTAGGTAAGACGGAATTTGGGGATTTTGTAATGTTTGATGGTTTAGGACTTCGATTGTAGTCCTTAGATGACGTTAGTAATAATTTATCGCTAGGCATTGGGTTTTATAGGTTTGGGTGTTTATGTTGAGAATGGTGATTCGTTGGAGTCTTTGTTGTACACGGTAGTGTATTGACTTATTCAAGGATCGAGATGTAATCTTTGTATGTTAGGAGAGGTTTGGGAACATAGTTAGATGACCGTTCCATTGTGTTAAGTTGAGAGTGTACCCATAGGACACTTGATGAACGAAGACTAGTTTATTAGTCTCGGGTTATAGTTAAAGTCACTAATGACATAGGCTTGATTAGTTGGATTAAGTTGAGACAGTTCAACGATGGACGCCGTCTTAATTGTTGTAAGAGGGAGTTTTGGAACATTGGTCAGGAACGAACCTAGTATGAAATTTAGAGGTAAGACTCATTAGATTCGATTAAGGATTTGTTAAACACTAGTGAAAAACGTGTTTAAATCCTACGATGTTTGAGATGCATTTGGTCTCGATTATGTTGACCTGCATGGTCTTGATGTGTATGTCCAAAGTGATACCTAGACTTTATAGTCTTCAATTAATATTGTGTTTTGGAGCATAACTAATCTAGTAAGTCGTTTATTCAAACTATGAGAATTCGGGAATGTATTGACTTAGAATAAGCAACTCACGGGAGTTGACTATGGACGAGCACGAAAAGGCACGGGTTGTTAGAGACTACATTAGTCTCAATGTAATGGTATGAGTGTAGTTCGACGGATGGATAACCATCTCATTCGAGATTTGGTTAAGTGTACTTATTAAGAACTTATGGGAGTTTGACTTCTATAGTCATGTTACGCTTTGAGCGTAAATTCGAGTGTATCAATGTATACATTACGAGAGACGACTAATAGAAGTCCGATATAAAGGTGATTTGAGGGACTAAGTGTATAGTCTCGTTTTGGGAATATACATAGGACTAACTTATTAGTCTTGACGGGTTTTGTATTGAGAATTCAAGAGGAACTCAACGAGTAATTATTGTTAGACTAAATGATAGTCTTAACATGTGAATTGATGTTAGAACAAAGTGGTCGCCTTGGTATATGTGAGTTTCAAGGATCATTGTGTGCCCAATTATTTGGTTATTGTGACTCCTATGTGAGTGTTAGTTCATGACATATGTATGCATGATTGTGATGTTCTTAGCAGAGTGTAAAATCTACTTGAAATGGATTGATTGGAAACTCAATCTCTATTTGAGGAGTTTGTGTATTGAGGATCATTATAAACTCAATATGTGTTTGGGATATAGGCTAAACAAGTAGTCTTTCTCTATGTGTAACATTTGCAAATATATGCATGTATGTTATGTTGATTACCTTCCATTATGTGTACGGTAATGTGTTTTAGTAGGATCATTGACCTACGTGGTTTTGACAACGTAACCAGTTATTGGAGCCTTGTCGGGTTTTGCTTATGTTATGAGTAAACATCTACTTGTGCATTTGCATTAACTCCAACTGGCTTATTTGGTTTTCTAATATGTTGAATTAGTGGGACGATGAATTGCCTTCATGAATGTTAAAGTTCGTGATCACTATGGATTGTCGTAATGGGATTTCTACACACCTCTCCACCATTGGCCGTAGTGGAGATGTATCTCTCCACTGTTGGAGAAATACGCCTGACTATTGAAGCTATGGAACTTGAGTAGAGATGTCTCGGGGACGTCGATACCATGAGAAAGTATCGAGGGCACTTTTTGGTTTTGCGTGTAATCTGAGCAACACGATGGAAGTGGATTTGAGGAGCACACCACGGTTCATATGGTTTGTTTATGTGCACTTATAGGATTATCATCATCTTTGCATAGAAATTTTGGTAAAAAGGAAAAAAAAAAAAGGTAGGTATTTTGTGAAGTATCTAAGTGTTAACTCTCATAGGCTCTAGATTTGGTTGAGTCTTCTTCTTATTCTATTATGCATGTGGCTAATAGGTCTGCGTACCAATTAGTGTGGCAACTGTCTTAGAATCAAGGTTGTTTAGAACAGTTTAGTGTTAGTTAAGGCGCGGACAAGCGGCTTCAACAACGACCTTGGAAGAACAAACAGACTTTGAAGTCGCTTCAAAAGCGAAAAATCAAGACTAGCCAAAACATGGGATTATGTCACAAAACGTCTAAATTAGATATTTCTTGAAATATATAGTCAAAATATCTTCATCGGATTTCACACAAAAGAAGTCAACTACATACGACAACCGCTGTCCGATGCGTCTCTGAAACATGAAGTCCGAAGACATTACTCTTTTGGCTAAGAAGACTTTCACACCGCAACGCCCGCAACTCGAAACCTTACTCTATTTGGGAATGTCTTCTCTCGCACACACCGCATCTCCGATCACCGTGCCTCATACATCCCCAAAGCGCCGAATTGCATTCAATGCAATAGAACGTTGGACACGGTTCTCTACGCCCCAGTCAACGGTCCAAAAGATCTCTCGTATTTATTCAAGTTGTTGATTCCTATTTCTAGATTTGGTTGAGTCATCCTCGATTATATTAGCAGTGGCTAAAAGGATGCAATCGATTAGTGTGGCAACTGCGTCTTAGAATCAATTTGTTTAGAACCTGTTTAAGTGTTAGTCTTAGGCGCGGTTTTGCTAGCTTTTTCAACCTTGAAGGAACAAGACTTTGAAGTGCGCTCAAAGTCAAAAATCAAGATGAGCCATATCACGAAAATTTGACACGTGTACACCTATTTAGATATTTTTGAAAATATCTAGTCTTTATGTCTTCATCAAATTTCATTTTCAAGAAGTCAACTCTACATGATGACAACTGTCGGTCTGCATCTCTCGAAACTCGAAGACCGAAGACATTACCCGCTTTGGCTAAGAAGACTTTCCAAGCCGCAGAGCTCGCACCGAAACCTTACTTGAATTGGGAATGTCTTCTCTGCACACACCGCATCTCCGATGACGTGGGGTCGTTACATCTCCCAAAGCGCCGAATTGCATTCAATGCAAAAGAACGTTGGACACGATTCACTGCTCTCAGCCCAACGGTCCAAAGATCTCTTTCTGGTATTTATTCAAGTCTTGAAGATTCAAGAACAACTCTTGCGCATTAAACTCTCAAGCTTCATCTTCAACACTCAAGCATTCAAGAGATCAAAGGACAAGGACTAACACTTCACCAAACTTTCTCAAGCCGCAGATCCGCCATCTTAAATTGTTTGCCTTCATTTAGTTTGTCCTTAAACTGCATTCTCTTAATTTCGCACGTGAAGAGAACAATTAATCATTGATTGTTTCTCTCACCTTTATACACTTGGTTAAAAACTTATTTTGTACCACGATCCATTAGTGATCTTACTCATAAACCTAGTGGATAAACAAGTGCACTTTTAAAATCCAAAGCTAACCACTTTGGTAGTGGATGTAGTACTATTCACAAGCGAACCACTTCAAATTCCTCGTGTCGCTTGAACTGTTCTTATCTTTCTCATTAACGCGGTGCTTAATCGCTTGCACTGCTTCCTTCACAAAGATTCTTGATAGTTCGATTCTGCTTTGTTTCCGCTGCCTTAACACTTCTATTCAAACCTTCCGAGAAATCATTAAGAAGTGTTTACTAAAAAGTTTTTATAAAAACATAACTAGGCTATTCAACCCCCCCCCTTCTAGCCTAGATTGAGCCTATTTTGGGACCAACAATTGGTATCAGAGCCTAATTCTTTGAAAAATCATTTTTCCAAGCTTAACCTCTTGAGAATAGATCCTATGGCTCACTATATGCTGCCTACTTCGAATACTAGCCACGTCCCAATATTGACGAAGGCCACTTCAAGTATGGAAAGATAAAGTTATGAGATATATGAACTCTATTGACAATCGGTTGTGGCAATGTGTTCTAACAGGTCCTTATATTCCAATGAAACCCAACCTACTTGCCGAAGTAGCCAGTGGACCTCCCGAGATACCTAAATCCATGAACGAATGGACAGACGAAGAAAGGAGGCTCGTTGAACTCGACAGCAAAGCTATTCATATCATATCCAAATTGCCGACACAAGCACATATCAACAGATCATCGATGCAAACCGCCAAGGAAATGGGAAGCCTTGTGGAATATCTTGAAGGAGATCTACCCACCAGAGACAACAGGAAGTACAACTATATTCAACAATTCGATTCATTCAGAAAAGATCCAAAGGAGACTCTCCGGCAAGCCTACGACAGATTTTGTGAGGTAGTAAATAGTTGTTATTCATTAGGAAAGGAATATAGTGTTAAAGAAGTAAATATGAGATTTTTAGCCTCTCTAGGAAGTTTGTGGCATGTGAAAACCACTGCAATAAAAGAGTCCAAAGACTTGAACTCCATGCACCTCAGAAGTTTGTATGCAAGTCTAACAGTCTATGAGCAAGAATTACTTCAAGCTCAAGAACAGACAAACATTTTAAACTTCCTTCCTTTCTCGCTATCTCAGAAATTCCCGCCCAAGAAAATAAACCATCTACTTCTTCAAATGAGAATGAAATCCTTTCTCGACGAACAATTTGCTATGTTCGTTAAGAAATTTCAAAAGTTCTCAAAATTTAACAAAAGAGGAAGCAAACCAAACAGACTTTCGAAAGTCTCCGAAAACTCACACAACAATGAGTTGGTTTGCTACAATTGCAGGAAGCCTGGTCACTTTGCTTCTAAATGTCCTAAGCCAAAATATGAAGCCTACAAAAGAAGACCATCTAAATCATTTTCTAAACATAGAGGTCTTCTGGCTGAGGACTTAGAAGAAAACCATGTATCCACTTGGTTTGAAACTGATTCTGACGAGGATGATAGTGATGACTCACCCGAGCAGCACACATTTGCGCCTCGTTGCTCTAGAGTCACCACCCACCTATGACTCGATAGTGAAGTTAAATACTCTCCTTTTCAAGCTAACATCGAACAATCTCCTGAAGAGCCTTCAAAAGAAGAAATTCTCAAAGATGCTCAAGACATGCTAGAGGAATTCAATGAATTTAGAAAGGCCTATGTTAAGTTAGCTAAAAGTCATGAGAAGCTGGGAGCTGAGAAATCCATGCTGGAAGCCGAGTTAAAAACTCTCCATGGAGTCCAGCAGGAAAGTATCAAGTTAAAAGAAGAGAATAAATTTCTCAATGAAAAGGTTGCTTGCCTTATCGATCATGCCAAAGAGTTATATGCCGAGAAAGATGAGTTGCAAAAGACTATCAACTCATGGAATAACTCAACGGCAGCCTTTGATCGATTCTGAGATCGAAGCCCTCAACAGATAAATCTGGCTAGGTTTCTCTCGAAAGTACTTCCGCACAACCTCTCCGAACAGAAAATGAACATTTTACGTTGAATAGTAATGTTCGACACTCAATATCGAAACCTAACAAGGGTAAAGAAGGAATTGGTTATACTGCTACTCCTTATAAATACCCTAAGGTTCAAATTATCAAAAACAATGAAGCTTTGAAAGCAAAACAATCATCTACTGGAGAAAAACCTCAAGGTGGTGCAGACTCAACGGCCCTCCACCAGACTTCGTGGAAAACAAAGGCCTGTTTCGTGGCCTACGAAAAGTCCGCTCAAACCTATCGATTCATCAACAACATTAGATGGTGCCGTCGCTACGTAATGTTGATACCAAGCTTAAAGGCAAAATGTATGAGGTATCTAAGTCATCGCCAAGAACACTCTTTTGCTAAAGCAAAACCGCCGTGTACGACTCAAGAAGCCCCACATAAATGCCCCTAAGCCCGTCGTCAACAAGTCTGCTAATTCAAAAGTTTGTTATGAAAAATGTTCAAAAGACTCACAATACCCAAAGATGATCATGTAGACTGTAATTTCCATCATTGACATTTTGCAAGTGTTTTGGCCACTTGGTCCATGAATGTCTGGCCGAAATCCATCATGAAGCCTCGTTGATCCCCTATTCCAAAAATCAGCAAGTATGGGTTCCAAAAATACACTAACCATTTGGACCCATAAGAAAAATAAAAGGGGACCATGATTTTCTTACCTTTACATCCTGTGTGCTTCATGGCTGATTCCAATTCGTAAAAGAAAGATGTATGGTATCTAGATAGCTACGCCAAGACATATGACAGAGAAGTCTTGCCTCTCTCTAACATCTTTGAAGTAAGGCCCTCCACTATTTTGGAGACAATGCTAAAGGAAGAACAATTGGCTATGGATCCATCATTCGAGGAAATCTCTCTATTGAAAAGTCTCTAGTAGAAGGCTTGAAACATAACCTTCTCGAGTATTTCCCTCGTGATAAAGGACTCATCTGTCAATTCTCCTCAAACAGATGTGATATCAAGGATCCAGCTCTTGCTCAACCTTGGTTAATGGACATAGACAAGGGAATGTCTATGTGATAGATTTGAATGCCTACTGAAGGTCGCTAGTATTTGTCTTATGGCAAACTCGCCAAGATAAGAGCCGGTTATGGCATAAAAGACTCACCATTTGAACTTCAAGTATCTATCTAAGCTATCCAAAGAAGGTCTAGTTAAAGGATTGCCAAAGGTCTCGCCGATCATGATCGCACGTAAAGCCTGTCAACTGGAAAGCTTTCAAAAACATCCTTCAAAAGCAAACCAGACTCTCAACATCAAGACCTTTGCAACTTCTCCACTTGGATCTCTTCGACCACCACTACAATTAGCTATGGCGGTCACGTATATACGCTTGTAGTTGTGGATGATTATACAAGATACACTTGGACGTAGATGATGTCTTCTAAAGATCACACATACGATTTCTTACAAAGATTGTTCGTAAGATCGCAAACGCAAAAACTCGATGAAATCATTGACGCTCGACGACAATGGTACCGAAGTTCACCAACAATGGAATAGCAAAGTACCGTGATGATCACGGCATTGGTCACAACTTTGTAAGGACACCGCAGCAGTAATGGTGTGCGTAAAGGAAAAAAGTAACACTTATCGAAGCCGCTAAAACTATGCTCGCCGAAGCAAAGTTGCCCAAACACTTCTCGCGTAAGCCGCCAACACGCTTCACTGTAACGTATCGTTGATCAACAAATTTCACGGTAAAACACCCTATGAACTTTGGAGAGGTAAAACCCCAAACATTGATTTTTAAAATCTTCGGCCGCAAATGTTTTGAAGTCTACAATGGTAATGACTACAGAGGCAAATTTGATCATAAAGCCGATGAAGGTGTATTTCTGGGTTATGCTTTACACTCCAAAGCTTACAGGGTTTTCAACAAAAGATCATTAAAAATAGTTGAATCTGTTCATGTCTCATTTGATGAATTTGATTTATTAGAGCCACACGTGGCTCCAAATGTTGCTGATGACTTTGTTAATGTTGAGACAGGTACCTCCCAACCATCAACCTCTCATATACCTAATCCATCACCAGCAACTCAATCAAATGTCCCTGATCATCATTTCTTATCAAATGGGTCACCAGAAGACTTCAACCCTGCTCAAGAAGACTCAAATCCAGAACCCTTTGTTTCTGAACCTGAAAATCCTATTCCTCAACTCACCTATGAACCAAATTCTGAACAAAACACTCATCAAGACACAGCTGATCTTCCTTCTAGCCCTCCTTCGAACCTTGTCCGAAGAAACAGAGCAAATCATCACATTCCTCGCTGCCACAAGAACATGTAAAGACCATCCAATCTCTCAAATCATTGGTGACATTCATGTTGGAGTAAGGACCAGAAGATCCTCCAAAAATGAATGTATGTTCTCTGCTGCATTCGTCTCAGAAGAAGAGCCAAAGAAGATCGATGAAGCTCTTCAAGATCCAAGTTGGCTGGAAGCCATGCAAGAAGAACTTCAGCAATTTGAACGATGCCAAGTATGGAAGCTAGTCCCAAAACCGCCGATCATACCGTCATTGGCATTGGCAAAATGGGTGTTCAAACAAAGAAGGATGAGGATGGGAACATAGTGAGAAACAAAGCAAGACTCGTTGCACAAGGATATCGCCAAGAAGAAGGTATCGACTATGATGAAACGCTTGCTCTAGTAGCAAGATTGGAAGCTATCGAATCTTTCTTAGCCTATGCTACATACAAGGACTTTCAGGTCAGATCAAATGGATGTCAAGAGCGCATTTCTAAATGGTGATCTTCAAGAAACGGTTTACGTTGCTCAACCTCCGTGCTTTGTGGAGAAAGGAAAAGAAACTCACGCCTACAAGCTTAAAAAGGCTCTCTATGGTCTTAAGCAAGCTCCTCTGCCCGGTATGAAACCCTATCCAAATTCTTAGTAGAACAAGGATTCGTGCGAGGAAAGATCGACACCACTCTCTTCATTCTCAAGCACAAAGGACACTCTCTCGCCGGTACAAATTTACGTTGATGATATTATTTTTGGATCTACCAATGAGAAGTGTAAGCGATTCAAACGCTCATGACCGGCAAATTTCAAATGAGCATGATGGGAGAACTCACATTCTTCTTGGTCTTCAAATTCAACAATCCAACAAAGGAATCTTCATCACCAATCCAAGTATGCTAAAGATCTTGTCAAAAAGTTTGGATTGGAAACAAAGAAACACCTTTGATACACCAATGGTCGCTAAATGTAAACTTACAAAAGACTTACAAGGAAAGAAAGTTGATATCACCCACTATAGGGGATAATCGGATCTCGCTTACCTCACCGCCAGACCGACATAGTGTATGCCGTTGAGTATGTGCTAGGTTTCAAGCTGCACTGTGAGTCACATCTTCTTGCAGCCAAAAGAATCATTAAGTATGTATCAGATACCACCAACTTAGGTATCTGGTATCCAAGGGAATCTTTTTTCAACTTGGTTGGTTACTCAGATGCCGACTATGCTGGTTGCCAAATTGACAGAAAAAGCACCAGTGGAACTTGTCAATTTCTAGGAGACAGACTTGTCTCCTGGGCTAGTAAGAAACAAGCATCAGTTTCCAACTCTACCACCGCAGAGTACATAGCCGCCGTAGCCGTCAACCGCTTGGATCAAACAACGCTGGTGGACTACGACATCAAAGTAGCAGACTGCCCAATCATGTGTGATAACACCTCAGCAATCTCTATCACCTACAATCTCGTGATGCATTCCAAGACAAAGCATATCGATGTTCGATATCACTTTCTAAGGGACAATGTAGAAAAGAGGAACATTAGCATGAAATATATTTCCACTGACCATCAACTGGCAGACATCTTCACCAAGGCTCTAGAAGCAGACATGTTTGCTTATCTCAGGGGAGAGCTTGGTATGCTTGACCCAACTGCTTAAATTTAATTTCAATTTAAAATTAATTTTTCATTATAATTTTTTTTTAATTTTTTAATTTTAAGCAGACTTAATAATTTCTTTAAGCAGACTTGACAATTTTTCTTAAGCAGACTTATCTCTTCTTCCTCCCCTTCCCTTACTTCTTCAACAGCCCCTGCTGCTGTTGGGGAGGAGCCTGCTGTAACCCCTCCTTCTTCCCCTACTTCCTCTTCAACCCCTGCTGTTGTTGAGGAGGAGCCTTCTTCTCCTGTTCCTAAGAAGAAGAAACGCAGACTTCGCAAGAAGTCTGTGGCTCCAACACCATCTTCTCCACCCTCTCCACCTATAGACACTATCCCTTCTCCGCCATCTTCTCCCGAACCTATCTCAACCATTCATCCAGAATCCTCTCTAGCTATCGTACCTGTTCTCACACACTCTTCTCCTTCTACCTCTTCCCCTTCCTTCTCTATGCCCAAACACTTCTCTCCTCTTGCCCCTCACATCTCTACTCTTCTCTACCAAACAGCGTTTCTCCCAGAAATCTTTCCTCCCATCTCTCAGTATCTTACACCTATCTCCATCTCTTCTGATCTTTACCAGATTCTCTTCCCTTCCATCTCTTCTGCCACCCATTCCTTTCTATTTGATTTTTCTTCTATTTCCGACCTTCTCTATCCTTCTTCCTCCCTCTAACTTCATTCTTTTACCCGACTATCCTTTTCCCTCCTATCTTTAGAAGCATCCTCTTCCTCTTCTCGCTTGTTTCTCCTGTCAAGAGCCTAGCCACTGACATTGAAGTTGATTCCAAACCCTCTTCTCCTCCACCTACAACCTCTGCTGCTAATTCACCTGCTTCTTCATCTTCTTCTCCTCACCCTGCTCCTAACCCTTCTCAGACCCATATCTTCGTTAACCTCAACCCTTTCTCCCTTCCAAATAACTCTACTAATCCTGCCCTTCTGGATCTTCTTCGAGCAAACAATGACCAGCTCACTCAGCTCAACAACACGGTCTCCTCTATGGCTTAGCAGATCGAAGTACTCAGCTATGGCCTCAATGCTACTCATGCCACCATCTTTGACATAGGCAAGATTGTTGATCAACTGGTGAATGACACTGCTCAAGCTTTCACTACTCACCGGTTTCTGGTTCAAGATCAACAGTCGCCTGATAGGCATGCCAGACTCCCAGACAAGATTCGTGCCCTCTTCGATGAGCTCAAGACCGAATGGCACGAGCAATTATTCGTCGACGAGGTTGCCGATTTCACCGATCTTCGCTCGTCGAGCAAGCCGATGCAGTACGCCGCCGGCCGAACAACAGTAGGGTTGGTGCCATCAGGGAGGAGAGAGCTACTCACTTTTTGAATCAAGCCCTGATTGAAGAACAGAACCGACTCCGAGAACGCTTGAATGACAGAATCAGAGTTTGGGTTGGAGACTACTTAGAACGACGACGCACTCAGCCCAATCTATTATGAATCTATTGGTATTTAGTTCTGTATCTCTGTTTTTAAACTCTGCAGTTTTACCAAAACTTCTGCTGTTTAAACAGCTTGTTTAATCACAGATGACTTTAGTTTCCTTCAAAGTTTAAATTGCTTTATCTTGCTATTATTTAGTTCATTTAAACTTCGTGTTTAAATCTTTATATGTTGCATGTATGCTTATCTCAAGATTTAAACACTGCTCTACTTAGTACTTGATTTTAATGCTTTTCTCTTGTAAGTACTTAGTCTAGTAGCTATCTCTCTACTAAGGCTTACGCCTCGAGAGGCATGTCTCGCTCTTAATAAAAATCTTTAAGACATGTTATTATCTCATGCATGATTCAAAAATGAGATGATGACATCAACCAAATAGGAGGAGATTGTTGATTCCTATTTCTAGATTTGGTTGAGTCATCCTCCGATTCTATTGTACGCTGGCTAAAAGGTCTACGCATCGATTAGTGTGGCAACCTGCCTTAGAATCAATTTGTTTAGAACTGCTAAGTTTAAGTGTTAGTCTTAGGCGCGGTTTTGCTAGCTTCTTCACTTGAAGGAACAAACAGACTTTGAAGTCTCGCTTCAAAGTCAAAAATCAAGATGAGCCATATCACGAAAATTTGACACGTGTACACCTATTTAGATATTTTTGAAAATATCTAGTCTTTATGTCTTCATCAAATTTCATTTTCAAGAAGTCAACTCTACATGATGACAACCGGCCTGCATGCCTCTCGAAACCCGAAGATCAAGACATTACCTGCTTTTGGCTAAGAAGATTTTCCAAGCCGCAGCCTGCAATCTCGAAACCTTACTCGAATTGGAGAATGTCTTTCGCACACACCGCATCTCGATGACCGTGGTCGTTACATCTCCCAAAGCGCCGAATTGCATTCAATGCAAAAGAACGTTGGACACAGTTCAATCTGTCTCAGTCCAACGGTCCAAAGATCTCTTCCTGGTATTTATTCAAAGTCTTGAAGATCTGAAGAACAACTCTTGCGCATTAAACTCTCAAGCTTCATCTTCAACGCTCAAGCATTCAAGAGATCAGAGGACAAGGACTAACACTTCACCAAACTTTCTCAAGCTGCAGATCCGCCTTAAATTAAACCTTCATTTAGTTTATCTTTAAACTGTTTCTTTAAAGACGCAAAGAGAACAATTAATCATTAATTGTTTCTCTCACCTTTATACACTTGGTTAAAAACTTATTTTGTACACGATCCATTAGTGATCTTATTCATAAACCTAGTGGATAAACAAGTGCACTTTTAAAATCCAAAGCTAACCACTTTGGTAGTGGATGTAGTACTATTCACGCATTTCGAACCACTTCAAATTCCTGTGTGCTGCTTGAACTGTTCTTATCTTTCTCATTAATCGCTTCAGAATCTGTACTTCCTTCACAGCATTCTTGATAGTTCAGATTCTGCTTTGTTTCCGCTGCCTTAACACTTCTATTCAAACCTTCCGAGAAATCATTAAGAAGTGTTTACGAAAAGTTTTTATAAAAACATAACTAGGCTATTCAACCCCCCCCTTCTAGCCTAGATTGAGCTATTTTGGGACCAACACAAGTTTTGAAGATCTGAAAATACAACTCTTGCGCATTAAACATTCAAGCTTCATCTTCAACACTCAAGCATTCTAGAGATCAAAAGGACAAGAACTAACACTTCACCAAACTTCCTGAAGCTGCAGATCTACCAATCTTTACTCCATTTCAGCTTCATCTAGTTTGCTTTTAAAAACTGTTCTTTACTTTAGCACGTGAGAGAACAATTAATCATTGATTGTTTCTCTCACCATTATACATTTGGTTCAAAACTCATTTTGTACACCATCCGTTAGAGATCTTACTTATAAACCTAGTGGATAAACAAATGCACCTTTTAAAATCCAAAGCTAACCACGTTGGTAGTGGACGTAGTACTATTTATAGTACGAACCACTTCTAAACTCTGTGTTATGTCTGATCTGTTTCTATATTTCTATTAACTGCTTATACTTAACAAGAACCACTACTGAATCTGTGTGTTACTTAAGCGCTTCATCGATCGTTCAGAACCTCCTTCGTTTTCCGCTGCATTAACACTTCTAGTAAAATCCTTTTAAGAAATCATTAAGAAGTGTTTGAAAAAGTTTTTATAAAAACACAACTAGGCTATTCAACCCCCCCCCCTTCTAGCCTAGATTGAGCCTACTCCGGGACCAACAATTGGTATCAGAGCTTAATTCTTTGAAAATTCATTTTTCCAAGATTAACCTCTTGCGAACAAATCGTATGGCTCACTTATATCTTTCGCCGAATACCACCACGTCCCAATATTGGACGAAGGCCACTTCGAAGTCTGGAAAGATAAAGTTATGAGATACATGAACTCTATTGATAACCGTTTGTGGCAATATGTTCTAACAGGTCCTCATGTTCCAATGAAGCACAACCTACTTGCCGAAGTAGCCAGTGGACCTCCCGAGATACCTAAATCCATGAATGAATGGACAGACGAAGAAAGGAGGCTCTTTGAACTCGACAGCAAAGCTATACACATCATATCCAGCTCTGTCGACACAAGCACACATCAACAAATTATCAGAGGCAAAACCGCTAAGGAAATGTGGGAAGCCTTGGTGGAATATCTTGAAGGAGATCGCCCACGCCCACCGAGACAAATGTAAAGTATAACTACATTCAACAATTCGATTCCTTCAGAAAGGATCCTAAGGAGACTCTACGACAAGCCTACGACAGATTTTGTGAGGTAGTAAATAGCTGTTATTCCTTAGGAAAAGAATATAGTGTTAAGGAAGTAAATATGAGATTTGTAGCTTCTTTAGGAAGTTTATGGCATGTTAAAACCACTGCTATAAAAGAGTCCAAAGACTTGAACTCCATGCACCTCAGAAGTTTGTATGCGAGTTTAACTGTCTATGAGCAAGAACTACTTCAAGCTCAAGAACAGGACAAACATTTAAAACTTCCTTCCTTTTCTGCTATCTCTCAGGAAATTCCTGCCCAAGAAAATAAACCATCTACTTCTTCAAATGAGAATGAAATTCTCTCTGACGAGCAATTTTCCATGTTCGTTAAGAAGTTTCAAAAGTTCTCAAAGTTTAACAAAAAGAAGGAAGCAAACCAGCAGACTTTTAGAAAGTCTACTGAAAGCTCACAAAACAATGAGTTAGTTTGCTACAACTGCAGGAAGCCTGGTCACTTTGCTTCTAAATGTCCTAAGCCAAAATATGAAGCTTATAAAAGGAGACCTTCTAAATCATTTTCTAAACATAGAGGTCTACTGGCTGAGGACTTAGAAGAAAACCATGTATCCACTTGGTTTGAAACTGATTCTGATGAGGATGATAGTGATGACTCACCTGAGCAGGCACACATTTGCCTTGTTGCTCTAGAGTCACCTCCCACCTATGACTCAGATAGTGAAGTTAAATACTCTCCCTTTCAAGCTAACATTGAACAACCTTCTGAAGAGCCTTCAAAAGAAGAAATCCTCAAGGATGCTCAGGACATGCTAGATGAATTCAATGAATTTAGAAAGGCCTATGTTAAGTTAGCTAAGAATCATGAGAAGCTGAGAATTGAGAAATCCATTCTGGAAGCCGAGTTAAAAACTCTCCATGGAGTCCAGCGGGAAAGTATCAAGTTAAAAGATGAGAACAAGTTTCTCAATGAAAAGGTTGCCTGCCTTATTGATCATGCCAAAGAGATATCTGCTGAGAAAGATGAGTTACAAAAGACCATCAACTCATGGAATAACTCAACGGCAGTCTTTGATCAAATTCTAGGAGATCAGAAGCCCTCGATAGATAAAACTGGGCTAGGATTCACTAAAAACACTTATGGCGCAACCTTTGAACAGGAAAAAGAACATTTTACAGTGCAAAATAATATTCCTGCACAATATCAGAAGCCTAACAAGGGTAAACAAGGAATTGGTTATACTGCTACCCCGTATAAATACCCTAAGGTTCAAGTTATCAAGAACAGTGACGCTTTAAAAGCAAAGCAATCATCTGCTGGAGAGAAATCTGCTAAAGGTAGTGTAAACTCTCAACGGCCCTCCACCAGCACCTCTGTGAAAGCAAAGGATGCTGTTTCAAGGCCCACAAAGAGTCTGCTCAAGCCTATCAGATTCATCAAAAGTACTACTGATGGTGCTGCTGCTACACAGAATGTTGATACCAAGCTTAAAGGTAAAATGTATGAGGTATCGAAGTCTACTATCTAAGAAGTATATTCTTTGCCAAAGCAAAGACCGCCGAGTACGCACTCAAGAAGCCTCACGTATGCCCCTAAGCTGCCGTTAACAAGGATGCTAAATCAAAAGTCGGTGTTAAGAAAAATGTTCAAAAGCCTTTCAACACCCAACATGATCAAATGACTTTTGTAATTTCCATCACCGTACTTTTGCAAATGTTTAGGCCACTTGGTCCATGAATGTCGCCGAATTCCATCATGAAGCTAGATCCCCTATTCCATAAATCGCAAGTATGGGTTCCAAAAATACGCTAACCATGTGGACCCATAAGAAAAATAAAAAGGGGACCATGGTTTCATTCCTCTATATCTCAAGTGTGCTTCATGGCTGCCTCAAGTTAAGAGAAGAAAGATGTATGGTATCTAGACAGTTGTCGCCAAGACATATGACCGGAGAATCTTGCCTTCTCTAACATCTCTCAAGTAAGGCCCTCTAGTCATCTTTGGAGACAATGCTAAAGGAAGAACAACGCTACGGATCCATCATTCGAGGAAATCTCTCTCCATAGGAAAAAGTCTCTACTCAGAAG
>CM028381.1:63713775-63895626 GCA_013146195.2 Codonopsis lanceolata
CAAGGAATTGTGGTTATCTCTTATACCCATTATAAATACCTAAGGTTCAAGTTATCAAAACGGTGGCGCTTTAAAAGCAAAGCAATCATCTGGCTGGAGAGAAATGCATAAAGGTAGTGTAAACTCTCCATGACCCTCCACCGGCACCTCTGGAAAGCAAAGGATGTTGTTTCAAGGCCCACAAAGAGTCTGCTCAAGCCTATCAGATTCATCAAAAGTACTACTGATGGTGCTGCTGCTACACAGAATGTTGATACCAAGCTTAAAGGTAAAATGTATGAGGTATCGAAGTCTACTATCGGCAAGTATACTTTTGCCAAAGCAAAGACTGCTGAGTACAGACTCAAGAAGCCTCACACAGATGCCCCTAAGCTTGCTGTTAACAAGGATGCTAAATCAAAAGCTGGTGTTAAGAAAAATGTTCAAAAGCCTTTCAACACCCAACATGATCAAACAGACTTTTGTAATTTCCATCACTGTACCTTTTGCAAATGTTTAGGCCACTTGGTCCATGAATGTCTGCTGAATTCCATCATGAAGCCTGCTAGATCCCCTATTCCATAAATCAGGCAAGTATGGGTTCCAAAAATACGCTAACCATGTGGACCCATAAGAAAAATAAAAAGGGGACCATGGTTTCATTCCTCTATATCTCAGGTGTGCTTCATGGCTGCTTCAAGTTAAGAGAAGAAAGATGTATGGTATCTAGACAGTGGCTGCTCAAGACATATGACCGGAGAATCTTGCCTTCTCTCTAACATCTCTGAAGCAGAAGGCCCTCTAGTCATCTTTGGAGACAATGCTAAAGGAAGAACAATTGGCTACGGATCCATCATTCGAGGAAATCTCTCCATAGGAAAAGTCTCTCTACTAGAAGGCTTGAAACATAATCTTCTGAGTATTTCTCAATTCTGTGATAAAGGACTTATCTGTCAATTCTCCTCAAACAGATGTGATATCAAGGATCCAGTCTCATGCTCAACCTTGGTAACTGAACAAAGACAAGGGAATCTCTATGTGATAGATTTGAATGCTTACGTCAAGGCTGCTAGTCTATGTCTTGTGGCAAACTATGCTCAAGACAAAAGCTGGTTATGGCACAAAAGACTCAGCCATTTGAACTTCAAATATCTGTCTAAGCTATCCAAAGAAGGTCTAGTTAAAGGATTGCCAAAGGTCTATGCTGATCATGATCGTGCTTGTAAAGCTTGTTGATCAATGTTTTAATTAATCTTTTTCCTTGCAAGTGGACAAGACTATTATAGAATAGTATTGAAAGCAAGGGTCGAACCCACAGAGACAAGTGATCACGAACAAAACAATTTTTTGATAGCAAATTATTAATCTAAAGGGGTTTTTATAGTTATTTCTATTCTAAACTACTTTTTATATTTAGATGTTTAACTAATTAGCAGTAATTACAGATATGAAGATCTTATGGTGGGTGGCAATCTAGGATTCTGGGTTTCACTTGTATCTCCTTTATGTTCAATTCATAATAATTATCATTCAATTTCTTGGGTTCGTTCACTAAAGATAGATATAGTCTGTTGAACAATTGGTTCAGCCTCCATCCCCAAAAATTCATCCATTCTATATCCTAAGCAAGAACTTTAATCTAAATGTCACCTAGATTTATGATCTATCTCTCACCTAGATCATGTGAACTGGTCCTAACTTATCACTCTCGTGCATCGATAGGTTCAATTTATTGTGATGGTGAGCCGATTAATGCGACATATGCACATTGGTCATGCAGTTATCCGCACCTCTAGGCCTTTATTATTTGCGATTACATTCATTTGTTCAAAGCAAAATAATAGAGGGATTGATAAACAACACAATCAACAAGAATTGAATGAACATATATACGAATCAAAACATAAATTTGATACAAGTTACCTCCCACCTCCTTGATTATGGATGATTTAGTTCATCATAGACAATGAACAGAACATGGAGATGATCGGATACATAATTTGGTCTTCAATACTTGAAATTACACAATCTAATTATGATATACAATCTAAAAACTACCTAAAATCTACCTAAGTCTGCTTCCAGCCGTTTTTTCTCTTCTAGGCTCGGCATCTAACTTCAATATATACTCGGGAGTTGTAATCCAATCGAATCAGCGTGGTGAAATCCGAATATCGCGTTGGGCCACTTGCGGTCGCCAGGTGTTGAAGTCTGTCATGAATAGCCGGTCGGCTTGACTTCCGTTTCTTCTTCATTTTTACTCTTTTGGCCCTTCTTGAAATTTGCACTTAAAACCCTGGAGTTTCGCATATTTTCAATAAAAGTCCTGAAACTTACAAAACTCGCCGAAAACATATATTAGTAGCCAAAAGCCTCGTGAAATAGCATAATTTAAGTCATAGAAGCATATAAAATCGACGTATAAAATACATCGATCACTTGTCAACTGGGAAAGCTTTCAAAAACGTCTTTCAAGAGCAAACCAGGACTCGCAACATCGAGACCTCTGCAACTTCTCCACATGGATCTATTCGGACCAGTCACTACTATCAGCTATGGTGGTCACAGATACACGCTAGTAGTAGTGGATGATTATACAAGATATACTTGGACAGAGATGATGTCTTCTAAAGACCACACATACGATCTTCTTACAGCTTTGTTCAGAAGACTGCAAACGCAAAAACTTGATGAAATCAGTGACGTTAGATCATACAATGGTACTGTGTTCACAAATAATGGAATAGCAAAGTACTGTGATGATCATGGCATTGGTCACAATTTCTTTGTTGCAAGGACACCACAGCAGAATGGTGTAGCAGAAAGGAGAAACAGAACACTTATCGAAGCTGCTAAAACTATGCTTGCTGAAGCAAAGCTACCCAAACATTTCTGGGCAGAAGCCGTCAACACAGCTTGCTTCACTCAGAACCGATCTTTGATCAACAAATTTCACGGTAAAACACCCTATGAACTTTGGAGAGGTAAAGCCCCAAACATTGGATTTTTTAAAATCTTCGGCTGCAAGTGTTTCGTAGTCTACAATGGTAATGACTACAGAAGCAAATTTGATAACAAAGCCGATGAAGGTGTATTTCTGGGCTATGCTTTACACTCCAAGGCTTACAGGGTTTTCAACAAAAGATCGTTAAAAATAGTTGAATCCGTTCATGTCTCATTTGATGAATTTGATTTATTAGAGCCACACGTGGCTCCAAATGTTGCTGATGATTTTGTTAATGTTGAGACAGGTACATCCCAACCATCATCCTCTCATACACCTAATCCATCTCCAGCAACTCAATCAAATATCCCTGACCATCATCTCTTATCAAATGGGTCACCAGAAGACCTCAACCCTGCTCAAGAAAACTCCAATCCAGAACCCTTTGTTTCTGAACCTGAAAATCCTTTTCTTCAACTTACCTTTGAATCAAATTCTGAACAAAATACTCATCAAGACACAACTGATCTTCCTCCTAGTCCTCCTTCTGAACCTCGTCATGAAGAAACAACAGTAAGTCATCACATTCCTGCTGTCACAAGAACATGTAAAGACCATCCAATCTCTCAAATCATTGGTGACATTCATGTTGGAGTGCGGACTAGAAGATCTTCCAGAAATGAATGTATGTTTTGTGCTGCATTCGTTTCAGAAGATGAGCCAAAGAAGATTGATGAAGCTTTACAAGATCCAAGTTGGCTGGAAGCCATGCAAGAAGAACTTCAGCAATTTGAAAGATGCCAAGTATGGAAGCTAGTCCCAAAACCTGCTGATCATACTATCATTGGCACAAAATGGGTGTTCAGAAACAAGAAGGATGAAGATGGGAACATCATTAGAAACAAAGCAAGACTCGTTGCACAAGGATATCGTCAAGAAGAAGGAATCGACTATGATGAAACCTTTGCTCCAGTAGCAAGGTTGGAAGCTATCAGAATCTTCTTAGCCTATGCTACATACAAGGACTTTGTGCTATATCAAATGGACGTCAAGAGTGCATTTCTCAATGGTGATCTTCAAGAAACGGTTTATGTTACTCAACCTCCAGGCTTCGTGGAAAAAGGAAAAGAGACTCATGTCTACAAGCTTAAGAAGGCTCTTTATGGTCTTAAGCAAGCTCCTCGTGCCTGGTATGAAACTCTATCCAAATTCTTAATAGAACAAGGATTTGTGCGAGGAAAGATCGACACCACTCTCTTCATTCTCAAGCACAAAGGCCACTCTCTGCTAGTGCAAATATATGTCGATGATATCATCTTTGGATCTACAAATGAGAAGCTGTGCAAGCGATTCGAGACACTCATGACTGGAAAGTTTCAAATGAGTATGATGGGAGAACTCACATTCTTCTTGGGTCTTCAAATTCAACAATCCAACAAAGGAATATTCATCAGTCAATCCAAGTATGCTAAAGAACTTGTCAAAAAGTTTGGATTGGAAATGGCAAACACCTTTGATACACCAATGGCTGCTAAATGCAAACTTACAAAAGACTTACAAGGAAAGAAAGTTGATATCACCCACTATAGGGGGATAATCGGATCTCTGCTCTATCTCACCTGACTCGACATAGTGTATGTTTGTTGGGGTATGTGCTAGATTTCAAGCAGACCCTCGTGAGTCACACCTTCTTGCAGCCAAAAGAATCATTAAGTATGTATCAGATACCACCAACTTAGGCATCTGGTACCCAAGGGAATCCTCTTTCAACTTAGTTGGCTACTCAGATGCCGACTATGCTGGTTGTCAAGTCGACAGGAAAAGCACTAGTGGAACTTGTCAATTCCTAGGAGACAGGCTTGTCTCTTGGGCTAGCAAGAAACAAGCTTCGGTTTCAAATTCCACCAGGCGAGTACATAGGCTTGGTAGTTGCTGTTGTCAACTGCTTTGGATCAAACAACAGTTGGTGGATTACGACATCAAAGTAGCTGACTGCCCAATCATGTGTGATAACACCTCAGCAATCTCGATCACCTACAACCCCGTGATGCATTCCAAGACAAAGCATATCGATGTTCGATATCATTTTCTAAGGGACAATGTAGAAAAGAGGAACATTAGCATGAAGTACATTTCAACTGAACATCAACTGGCAGACATCTTCACAAAAGCACTAGAAGCAGATAGGTTTGCTTATCTAAGGGGAGAGCTTGGTATGCTTGACCCAACTGCTTAATTTTAATTAAAATTTAATTTTCATCATAAATTTTTTTGAGCAGACTTGACAATTTCTCTTAAGTAGACTTGATATTATATTTAAGCAGACTCATCTCTTTAAGAATAAAGTCAAGAAGTCATACAGTCTCTGGAAGACAAAGGTAAGTTTTCTAAACTCCTAGTTTTAGAAGGTTAGTTATGAAAATTGAAAGGGACTGATTTCAAATTTGGTTGAGATATTCTTCAAAAAGGTACTTTTTCTCTCTCCTAAAGCCGTCACTCATTAAGTCTTTTCAAGGAAAAGGCGTCTGACTTAAAGTCCTTTCACAAGTCTCTATGACTGATTTCACATCTTTTCATTTATAAACCCTTAACCGCCAAAATCTAAAATCGCAAAACTGTCTCTTACTCTTCTCTCTCTAACTCCTTCTCTCTACATTTCTTCCTTCCTTTCGCACTGTTAGTGAGTAAAATTTACAGAATCATTCTTCATTTAAGTAGTCTTCCTCTTCAAATCTTCTTCAATGGTAAGACGAATCTAACCTTAACTCACTCTAAGGTGTAAGCATGATTTTATATACCTTCACTTGTAAATCTGCCATTGTTGCCTGTACATAGAATTTCTTGCTCAATATTTCTTTAAATTTTATAATGTATTGCTCACTGCTGGGATTAGCTACAGATTACTGTCTATTAACCATCAATTTCAGTTTTCTGTGTGAGGTTCCGCCTGTCTAAGACATTTCATGTGATATCTTGAAAATTTCTAGGGCTTAATGGTATATTTTGCTTAAACTTCTAGTTTTCGAGATTTTGCCCTAATTGTTTACTTGAAATTCTTCAGGCTGGATCTTCCTCTACTTCTGCGATTCCTGAACAGGCTCAAAGCTCAAATCTGGACATTCCCAAGCTGCCCCCCTCTATGTATCATCCGGGAATGTGCATTGATGAACCTTCTGTTCGAGCATATGCCTCTGGGGTGAAAATTATTGATGACCTGAACCAATCTGGAATTCTGCCTCTATTCATGCTAGAAGATGCCGACTACATCAACCTTCTAGTGGAAGAATTATTCCAGAAGGCCATTATCAATGAATCCAGAACTTCCATCTCGGCTGTTGTCAGGACCATCTCCATCACCATCTCTGCATCCAGGATCGCCAAGACTATCGGCGTTGAATTCGATGGACCTACTTCGCTCACTGATGCTGAGAAAGCCTCTGCCTGGTCTTACATGTGTGGGGAGAACACCCCAAGGGAGGCTCAAGCAAAGATGAAGAGAACACTGTTCGAAGATGACGTCTATTTCATCAGCCATCTCTTCGACAAAAGTCTGATTTTTAAGAATGGCACTCATGACGTGATGACTACAGACCAGCTGGAATACACTTCTGCTGTCATCCTCAACATTCGACTTAACTGGGCACAGATCCTTTTCGAGCTACTATGTGATGCTGTTGATGATATTAAAGCTTCTATCAAGCAGAAGCGGCCTTTTGTTCGCCTTATCAACTCTCTTCTTCGCTCAAACAGGTCATTCCTTAAACACCTAGTAAACTTTGAGAAGAAGAAGGTCCTGAAGTCCATCCAGTTCACCAGCACCTTCATCATCAACCACCAGAAACTGAAGAATGAGAAGAGAGCACAGAAAGGTCTCCCTCCTCTGCTCATAGTCCATCCTATGAACCCACCTCCTCTTGTGATCCTCAAGATCAATCCAGAGACAACGGTGGATGCCTTCATGGCTAAGCAGCTAGACAAGAAGCTCCAAAAGGAAGGCTGCGAGAGAGGCGCTCAAGCAAAAGCGATCGACCTGCTCCCTCCACAACATCCAAAAAGAAGAAGACTTCTTTCGTTAAGGAGGAGTCTGTTGCCAAGAAGAGGAAAATCTCTTCTTCCAGCTTTGCTGCTGCTGCCAACCCTCCCAGCTCCCAAGTCAAAAAGAAAAAGAAGACTGCTGCTTCTTCTGTTCCTGCCCCTGTGCCTGTTGAGGCTGCTGAACCAGACCCTGCTCCACTTCGCTCTCGAAAACGTAAGTCCAAACGCACCGAACCTTCTGAACCTTTCATTCCATTTATTCCTCCTTCCTCTCCTATCTCTTCTTCATCTGCCCCTCTTACTTCTTTAACAGCCCCGTCTGCTGTTGGGGAGGAGCCTGCTGCTACCCCTTCTTCTCCTACTTCCTCATCAACCCCTGTTGTTGTTGAGGAGGAGCCTATATCTCCTGTTCCAAAAAGGAAGAAACGCAGGCTTCGCAAGAAGTCTGTGGTTCCAACACCTCTTTCTCCACCTTCTCTTACCTTAGACACCATTCCGTCTCCACCCTCTTCTCCCGAACCTATCTCCACTATCCTTCCCGACTCCTCTTTAGCCATCATTCCTGTTCCCGCAAACTCTTCTCCTTCCTTCTCTATGCCAGAAAACTTCTCCTCTCTTGATCCTCACCTATCCACTCTTCTCTACCAAACAACTTTCCTACCAGAAATCTTTCCTCCTATCTCCCAGTACATTACCCCCATTTCCATCTCTGCTGACTTATACCAGATTCTGTTTCCCTCTATCTCTCCTGCTACTCATTCTTTTCTCTTTAATCTCACTTCCATCTCTGATCTTCTATACCCTTCTGTCTCCCCTCAAAATTTCATTCTTTTACCTGATTATCCTTTTCCCTCCTATCTTCTAGAAGCCTCTTCTTCCTCTTCTTCAACTTCCTCCAATGTCAGTAGCTCAGACACTGACATTGAACTTGATTCTAAACCCTCTTCTCCTCCGACTACAGTCTCTGCTACTCACCACCCTGCTTCCTCTTCCTCCTCTCCAAACTCTGCTTCTAACCCTTCTGAAACCCATATCTCAGTCAATCTTAACCCTTCCTACCTTCCTTCAAACACACTGACCCTACTCTTCTCGACCTCCTTCGCACCAACAATGCCAACCTAGAACGGCTCAACAACATAGTCTCCTCCATGACCCAGCAGATCGAAGTACTTAACTATGGCTTAAATGCCACTCATGCTACAATCTTCGATATCAGAAAGATTGTTGATCAGCTGGTGAACGATACCGCTCAAGCTTTCACTACTCATCGGTTTCTCGTTCAAGACCAGCAGGCGTCTCTGATCGGCATGCTTCACTCTCAGCAGATCAGCATTCGTGACCTTTTTGACGAGCTCAAGACCGACTTGGCGCGAGCTGTCATCAACAGACGTGAGGTTGCTGACTTCACTGCTGTTCGCCATGTCGAACGTGCCAATGAGCGAGCTGCTGCTGCAGAACAAAGGCGGGTTGCTGCCATCAGGGAGTAGAGAGCTACGCACTTTTTGAATCAAGCTCTCATTGAAGAACAGAACATACTACGAGAACGCCTAAATGACAGAATCAGAATCTGGGTTGGTGACTACTTAGAACGTCGACGAACCCAACCACATCTATTCTGAACATGTTGGTATTCAGTTCTAATTTTTTTTGTTTTGATTCAAACTCTGCTATTTGAAAAACTTCTGCCGTTAAACAGCCTGTTTAATAACAGATGATTTATGTTTCTTTTAAGTTTAAATTGCTCTATCTTATCATGATCTGGTCTATTTAAACTTTGCGTTTAAATCTTTTTATGTGCTTATTTCTAAAGATTTAAACTCTGCTTTACTTTGTACTCGATATTCATGTTTTTATCTTGTAAGTACTTAGTCTAGCTATCTCTCTACCAAGACTTCTGCTCTGAGAGGCATGTCTGCTCTTCTTAAATAAAAATCTTTAAGACATGTTATTATCTCAATGCATGATTCAAAGTCTGCTAGTAGCTGAGATGATGACATCAACCAAATAGGAGGAGATTGTTGACTCTCATAGGCTCTAGATTTGGTTGAGTCATCTTCTGATTCTATTGTACATTGGCTAATAGGTCTGCGTACCAATTAGTGTGGCAGCTGTCTTAGAATCAAGGTTGTTTAGAACTGTTTAGTATTAGTTAAGGCGCGGACAAGCAGGCTTCAACAGCAGCCTTGGAAGAACAGCAGACTTTGAAGTCTGCTCAAAGAGCGAAAAATCAAGACTAGCCAAAACATGGGATTATGTCACATAACGTCTAAATTAGATATTTCTTGAAATATCTAGTCAAAATATCTTCATCGGATTTCACACAAAAGACGTCAACTACATACTGGCAACTGTCCAGTCTGTCTCCTGAAACATGAAGTCTGAAGACATTACTCTTTTTGGCTAAGAAGACTTTCACAGCTGCAACGCCTGCAACCTGAAACCTTACTCTATTTGGGAATGTCTTCTCTGCACACACTGCATCTCTGATGACTGTGCCTCATACATCCCCCAAAGCGCCGAATTACATTCAATGCAATAGAACATTGGACACAGTTCTCTCAGCCTCAGTCCAACGGTCCAAAAGATCTCTCTGGTATTTATTCAAGTTTTGAAGATCTGAAAATACAACTCTTGCGCATTAAACATTCAAGCTTCATCTTCAACACTCAAGCATTCTAGAGATCAAAAGGACAAGAACTAACACTTCACCAAACTTCCTGAAGCTGCAGATCTGCCAATCTTTACTCCATTTCAGCTTCATCTAGTTTGCTTTTAAAAACTGTTCTTTACTTTAGCACGTGAGAGAACAATTAATCATTGATTGTTTCTCTCACCATTATACACTTGGTTCAAAACTCATTTTGTACACGATCCATTAGAGATCTTACTTATAAACTTAGTGGATAAACAAATGCACCTTTTAAAATCCAAAGCTAACCACTTTGGTAGTGGATGTTGTACTATTTACAGTACGAACCACTTCTAAACTCTGTGTTCTGTCTGATCTGTTTCTATATTTCTATTAACTGCTTATACTTAACAAGAACCACTACTGAATCTGTGTGTTACTTAAGCAGCCTACTGATCAGTTCAGAACCTCCTTCGTTTTTCGCTGCATTAACACTTCTAGTAAAATCCTTTTAAGAAATCATTAAGTGTTTGAAAAAGTTTTTATAAAAACACAACTAGGCTATTCAACCCCCCCTTCTAGCCTAGATTGAGCCTACTCCGGGACCAACACTAAGATTGTACGATACATGTTCACGGTTTATATTGTATTAACATGATGCCATGATTATTATAACTGAGCATATTAGCATGTTATATCATTACTTATAGTAATGTACTAGGTCATTATGACTCAATTCGTACATTTGTTTTATTAGTGTACAGTTGATCGATAGCACGCGTAGAGTCTGAGTAGTTCATGGTTGTAGTAGTGCGTCATTCGATTGGTAGTTTGGGTTGAGGTCGAGTGGTTCATGTTAGTAGTAGCTGACTCTTCCGATTTATATCTCGCAAAATTCCATTTCCACTATCGCACCGTTACTTTATTATTTAATCGTTCTATTCATGTGAGGACGATAGTATGTAAAGTTATGTAAACTTAAAGGTTGGGTAGTCTTTTGGGTTTGTAGTATTTGTTGTATTCTGTAGCAGACATGTATTGTCGAGCTTGTGTACTTTATTTTATAGTATTATTCAGATGTCTCCCGGGCACACAGTAGCTTCGGGGCATTTAGTATTTTGTTGTTGTTTTGTCCAGTAGGTTGTAGCCATTGACGTGTTGTTGTTTAGAGATGTAAACTCCTAGTGTAGTGTTGGGTTCCAGATGTATTGTCGCCGATGACTTGGTTATTTTTATATCGTGGTTTTGTTGACAGGTGGTTTTGTGTACGTTCGCAATTTTACGTCACATGGTTCAAATTTTTGAGCTGAGAGATTTACCATCTCTTTGGTCGTGTTTTATTTAGAGCTTGATAGCTCGGGCATCACTGTACTATTGCTTCCGTAGTTTTGGCTTTCGTTGTCTTGTATCGCCATTACGACTTTACTTTATTTCTAGAGCTTGTTTGGGCTCGATCGCTCGACTTGTGCCATTATGCTTAGCAGGTACTCGTCCGTTGTTTGGCCTCTTTTGGGCAGCACGACCTTGGGATTCCGCGTTGGGGTCTGAGTCTGGTCATCACATAATGTTAAAGGCACTAAATTGATATCACCCAATTTTGTATGAAAAAGGTTTAATATATAATTTGGTCCCCGAACTTAACACCATCTGTCGATTCAATTCCACTTGTTTGACGCTTCCTAATTTGGCACTTGAACTCTTTTTTTGGGCAATGATTAGTCCCTCTAGTGACGTTCCTCCATTGTTACATTAAGTTTTCAATATATGCCCAAAATGCCCTTAATAAAAGCTGAGTTGGAGTCCCACGTGGACTATTCTTCAAGGGAAAATTTGTCACCATTTCCTCACCTTTCTTCTTGCTCTCTCTATAAATTTATTATATCTATTTCTCTCTCCAAAACTATTGGCCCCTTTACTATGATAAGTATATATATAGGCTAAGGGGAGGGGTGGTGAATAGCCTATATTACCTTTATTAAAAATTTCATCATTCTTTTGCATATACATTAAGGACATAGATGAAATGTAATTGAGTGTTGATGATGACGACGTAGGTTGATTTGAGTCAAAGAGGAATTTGACTATCATGGTGTTTTTCAGGAAATGTTCTAACTGATGATCAACAGTCATAGCTTCATTTCTAGTACTGTGAATTTGTTTCCTTTTGGATATTGATAATTTTGTGTATGTCTTCCACCTTTTCTTAGAATCATATTCCATGAGTTTTGTTGAAGTGTGTCGTACTGGGATGCGTATGTCTTCCCTTCAAATACCTCTCTTTGTTTGGCCCATACGTGCTTGCTAGGGTGTTGTTATTGTTGTACGTGGGGTGGTTGGAACTGGGTGGTGGGTAGGGAAAGAAAGAGGTTTATAGAAGAAAGGAGGATTTTGTAATGGTTTCATAGAAAAAGTGAGAGAGAGAATGAGAGGGGCTAGGTCGGGTGATTGGAAATGGGTGGTGGGTTGGGAAGGGGGCAGGTTTCATCCTTTTCTTTTCTTTTCATTTTTATATCTGACTTGGGGACACCTAGTTCTATCTCAGCAATATTGACCACAGTTTGTTCAAATTTTATATTTGACTCGGGGACACGTGGTTCTATCTCAACAACATTTGACTTGGGGACACACCCAGTTTCATTAGTCAAAGGGTATAAAAGTATTTGTGTTCAAATTTTAACGTGAAAATTAACGGATGTCACATGAGGGACTAACTGTTGCCCAAAAATCGAATTCAACGGACAAATAAGGAAATGACAACAAGTGGAATCGAAACGAAAAATGGTGTTAAGTTCAGGGACCAAATTAAATTAAAGCTATGAAAAATAATGTGGTGTTTTTTAGTATCATCTTGTTGACATTACTTTTTTATGCACGATACAACCTATAAAATATTAAATGAAATAAAAAATAAACTAACAGTTCATTTTTGTAGAAGTTTTAGTACTTCCTATGTTCCTATATAATTGTGTTATTTGATTACGCAAACAGATTTTAAAAAAAATAGAATTAAATAATAATTTGGTCCCTGGATTCTAGCAAAAATATTAGTTTGGTCCACGGGTTCTAAAACATATTCATGTGGTCCCTTGATTCGATTTTTTGGATCAATTTCGCCCCCCCCCCCCTCCGTTATCGTTAGTCTCACAGTCTATTTTTTTAGATGACGAGAATACCCTTTTTATTAACAAGCGGGAAACCAAAGATAATAGACAAACCTTTCACAATTCTTTTTCATTCAACCTAGTTGACTTTCTCTCTCTCTCTCTCTAACAACGATACGAAAGAATGGGTTCGATTTCATTACGTTGAAGAATCAACGTTGAAGAATCGAAGTCATTGAGGTTTGATTTCAAAAAAATGAAGTCACTGAAGGCAGATTGAAGGCAATTGGTACGACATTAATCATTTAGTACTACTTTCATTTTAGGGTTTTTTGTTTTTCGTTCGATTATGCTGTTATTTTATGCACTTTGGTATTTTATATGGAATTAGTGCTACTTTTTATGGTTCTCCTACTATATTATGTTTATTTCATTATCTGATTTTGATTTAGAGGTCAACCCATACGAATTTCCCCACCTACTGTGCATGAATAAAGGGGGGTTTTATGATTTTTGTTGTGATATGGACATTTTATGTTTTTCGTTGTGATATGAATATTGTGCAATTAGTGCTACTTTTACGGTGCTTCTACTAAATTATATTTCTTTCATTGTCTGATTTTGATTTAGAGGTCAACCCATACGAATCGCCCTACCTACTGTGTATGAATGAAGGGGCTTTTATGCTTTTTGTTGTGATATGAATATTTTAGTTGTAAAAGTGTGACCTTTTATTTTATTGCCTTTTGACTTGTTGTCTGCTTATGGTTTAGATGTATAAACTGGTCCCAATTTTTGAAAAATATTTTATATTTAAAGTGCTAGGAATCAGTTTGCATGGTCCCTATAAGCATGATCTTATAGTTGGAGACAAAAAATAGACATCATCTTCATGCTTTGTCTACCACCATCTAGTGTATTTAGTTGCCTGATGTGGACCCATCTTCTTTTTGCAGGATGGGCATATTTACAATAGTAGTGTACCATGGGGGTAATTTTGTGAAAGAGGGGGTACACAGAAAATATATTGGGGGAACATATGACATGTTAGAAGATATGGACACATATTACATTTCCTTTATTGTCTTAAAGGGTCGTATAGAAAACCTACTGACATATAATAATGTCAAGTGTCCGTGGTACCTAATTCCAGGGCAGGATTTAGACAAGGGACTTACGAGAATGTATAGTGATAGGGAAGTCATTAGTATGCGTGAGATGTTAGGTAATGAAGAGTATCTACATATGTATGTTGAACATGTAATTGATGAATGTATGCCATGTGATGGTCTTCTGATTGGTACACCAGAAAGTATGGCTAAATGTGTTATAGTTGATGCTGATGTTCACTATGAGAATGATGTTCATGCTGAGGATGATGTAAATGGTGATGATGATGTTAATGGTCAGGATGATGTTATAGTTGACGATGTTAGGCATGGTCAAGATGTTAGAAGCAAGTGATGAGGAAGTGGCTAATGATAGAAAGACATGTATTGATATGAAAAAAAATGTTAAGAAAAAACAAGAAGAGGATGAGCATGGTACACCTCCTGTTGACTCAACACATCCATTTGTAAACACTGAAATGACTGAGGAAGAACATATTGCCATGTAGGAGGCATTCATGGCTGACACTAGTTTAGAGCTGAGTCGTGATTCTAGTGAAGGTGAGGCAAATGTTATGAAAAAAAAAGAAGAAGAATAAAAGGAAAAAATATGGATCATTCAATCCATACACTGATCCCAATGATATCTACTTCACTATAGGCATGGAATTTAAGAATGCTGGGGAGTTTAAGGAGGCAATAAGGGCACATGCAATAGAGAAGGACTTCAAATTTTTAAAGAGTGAACAAAGTAGAGTGTTTGTAGTTTGCATGAACTCCACTGTATGCCCATGGAGGGTTTGGGGGAGTCAACGCAAAGGGGTGAAGAATTTTCAGATAAAAACAATTAATCCATATCATATGTGTAGTAAGTGTTTGAGGAGTAGACAACTCACGACAAAATGGATTGCAACTAGATATTACACAATGATAACAAGTAATCCTTCTTGGAAGCTAGGTCTAATGAAGAAAGAGATTGAAACAAGGTATGCTTTGGATGTCAGTTTCGGTACTTGCTCAAGGGCTAGAAGAAAGGCATTGGGTGCTGCTATTGTTTCAATGAAGGAACACTATGCCAAAATTCGAGATTATAGAAATGAGCTGAGGAGGACTAATGAAGGTAGTACTGTATTGGTATATTGTGTCCTGAACAATCCTGCATATGGTCCTATATTTCAGAGGTATTATGTGTGTTTTGATGCCCTAAAGAAGGGTCTATTGAGTGGTTGTAGGAAGGTCCTAGGCTTGGATGGGTGTTTCCTAAAAGGTTGTATGAAAGGAGAATTGCTAATTCCAGTGGGAAGAGATGGGAATGACCAAATCTTTCCAGTGGCTTGGGGAGTTGTGAAAGTGGAGAACAAAAATGCTTGGGGTTGGTTTCTTTCTCACCTAATAAAGGACTTGGAAATGGAGGATGGTAGGGGATGGACCCACACTTTAGATCAACAGAAGCTACCTTTAATGATTTTTCTATTTTGTAAATGTACAACTGTATTTATTTTGTTACATGTACTTTAATTTAATATCTTGAAAATGTATTTAAATTGAGAGGTTCAGAGTATAAGAATCATTTCTGGGCATAGGGCATGTGCATGCTAACTTGTCAAAATAATTTAGAGGTTCAGAGTATAAGAGTCATTTATGGGCAATTTCCAAGTCAACAAACATGGACAGTTACAACACCAACTATGAGAAATTGAAAAAACTGGATGAAAAAGCCTACAATGATTTGATACATAGAAATCCAAGTAAGTGGTGCAAGGTTTTCTTCTCAACTGAGACTAAATGTGATAACTTTGAGAATAACATGTCAGAGGGGTTCAATGGGTCCTTATTAGAAGCTAGGTCTAAACCACTAATTTATCTGTTGGAGCATTTGAGAATGACTATGATGACTAGGCTGCAAAAAAGAAGAGAATAGATCACAAATCATTGGGATAGTATATGCCCTAGAATTAGAAAAAGAATTGAAGTAAACACATCTGAAGCTAGACTTTAGACTGCTACCTATAATGGAAACAAGAAGTTCCAAGTGGACTACATGAAATGGGGGCATGTTGTTGACAATCAAAAACTGACATGTACTTGCAGAGCATGGGATTTAAGTGAAAGCCCATGTTGTCATGCCATTGCTGGCCTGGTGAGTATTGGGAAGAAGGTAGGTGCCTACATTCCTAACTGTTATACAAAGGATGAGTTTTTAAAGGCATATGCAAACAGTATTGAGCCCATAACTGGTGAAAACAACTGGGCAAAATCTGGAGATGAGCCTTTGAGGCCTCCAATGCACAAGGCAATGCAAGGGAGACCAAAGAAAAAGAAAGTGAAGGAAATACAAGAAGAAGAGACCTGGAATAGAAACATGGGTGTACATAAAATTAGTCAGCAAAGGAAATACATTGCTTGTAGTATTTGCAATGGAGATGGTCAGAACAAAAAAAAGGGTGCAAAAAACCAAGGGAAACTGAAGTTTTCATTTACTGGCCTTGTTTTTATATTCAGTTCCTTCTTAGTGCATCATTTCCTTCTTAGTGTATTTATTCAGTTCCTTCTTATATGAACCTAATACTTCAAAGAAAAGAAGTAAATCCACATCAGACAAAGGTGAGAGAGTTCATACAAAAAATAGAAATGAAGGAAGGAAGAAGACACCTCATATACCTGAAGGTGAGAAGAGAAAAAGAGGAAGGCCCATGAAGGTTGTCAATTCAGAACCCAGGCATGAATTTGCTGGACTTTATTTTGCATCAACTGGAGAAACCTTTTTTAAGGTATGTTGACTTTAATTGTTGTCTACATTGTTTACCATTTTCTTTCCTTATATTGTTTTTGACCAAAAAAACATTGTCAACTAACACTGATATGGACCCTGTACTTGTTTGTAGACCCCTAGATCATCTAGGGCTGTCAACTGTCACTTTGGATGCTTATGCTCCACCAAGTGAAAGACCAAGCCAAAGACCAAGTCAAACACCAAGCCAGTCCTCTCCTTCACATGCAACAGGCCCATCAACATCACACACAACAACTCTAGTAACATCAAACACAACTACCTAATGTACAAGCAGAAACACTCAAAAGTTTGACTTTTGTGAAAACTAAACAGGTTTAGGTTGCATAGAAATCCCTTCACATGTAATCATGAAGGCAGTACATTTGGGAATGTTTTTTTGTGGGTATAACATATCTTTTGGACAAAAAGTGGTTGTTATGGTTGTATAGAAATCCCTTCATATGGACAAGTACTTTTGGACTTGTGTACTTGTTCATCAGTATGTGTACTTTTGGACATGAAACATATTGTTATGAGGGTAATATATTATGACTACAAGTCAAAAAATTGCATCTGGACATGTGTAGTTATTGGTGAACAAACATGTTAGAGGTATCTAAGGTGAACACACTTATTTGTGGGTATGGAAAGTACTTGTGCACATAGAGAAAAAGAAAACAATACAAATCATTACTAATCAACATCAAAGAACACAGTTTTACAAAAAAAAAAAAAAAAAATCTGATATCCCCTAACATATATTCTAATTCATAGTAGCAAATTCACCCTTATCTAGGGAACATCAACATAACTGTACCATTTGGACTCAAAATGTCATATACAACCATTAACAAAACAATTACAACAACCCATAGCCTCACATGCCAATTGATCCTAACTTGAGATTTCAGCAAAGCTATTTCCATGTCTTTCATCACCAGTTGTACTTCAAGCCTCTTGATTTCCTTTTTTAGTGTAACTTTCTTGTCTCTTTTCTTTTCCAACTTCTTCTCAACCTTTCTTAACTTCTCTTTCAATTCAAAAACATCTTCTTCTTTTTTGATGAAACAGGGACGGTACCCTGCAGGATTTTATTTAAAATAGAAAAATGATACAAACTTGAGGGGGACAACCAGCATGGCCCTTATAAATGGGAGGACAAAGGAGCCTAACCTCGAAAATCAAATAACAGACAATACAAAGACTGAAAGAAAAATTAAGAAACACGGACATAAGCAGTCTCCGATTTGTCGAGAGCGATAAGATCTCGAATCTTGGTCGGCAAAGAAAGAGGCGAATCAAAAAACGCGTCCGATCGACAGTCACATCCCAGATTAGCCAGAGCATCTGCCACTGAGTTGGCTTCCCGATAAACATGGCGCAGGACAATATCCAATTCCTGAATGAGCTTTAAGATGGACCGGAATAAATAAGCACAAAGACAAGGAGGCTTACCAAAAACATCTTGGCTCATTATACTTGCATCATTTGTCCATTCAAAGAAATCACAATCTTTGCACATATTCTGCATTAACATAAACAAAAAGATATATGTCACAAACAGATATCACAACCTTTGCACAGAAACTTTAAAATCATATCATCATAATGAAAAATTGAAAAAAATCACAACCTTTGGACATAACCTTTGTACACAAACACAAATCACAACTTTGCATAGAACCTTTAAAGATGAAAAAAAATATGTCAAGTCAATGATGTTAACATACACATACACTGTAATTTCCACATCCATAGAAGAGCTTGCCAGGGTTACTATAAGTTCACGAGGTCTTCAATGGAGCTGGAACCTTGTAATTAATCACACAATGGAACACCTTCGTCAGTTCTAGCCCGCGATTGGCTTGTAGATGATGAAGCCACGGAACACAATAGAGCCGAATAGAGTTTTCTACTTCGGAATTGTGGTATAGATGATTGAAGATGGTGAATATACAGATTTCAAGCTGGAAAATTGAAGGTCGAAGCTAAGTTACGAATGACAGCAACAATGGAGGGAAGAAATAGATAGGGCTTATATGAAAATAACGACGTATACATTTGAGTTATATACATCTGTTGGATAGATCATGTTCTTCGCATGTGAGTGTTAATAAAATGGGTATTCTCATCATTTTAAAAAAATAGATGGTGAAAATTATGATAACGGAGGGAGGGGGAAATTGATCGACAAATTCGAATCAAGGGACCACATGAATATGTTTTAGAACCCAGGGACCAACTAATATTATCGCATGAATCCAGGGACCAGAATATATATTAATCTAAAAAAAATACTAATTGACTCTATTATAAATAAATTTATTTCATAAACCCTAAGGGGTGGTGTTGATTCTCATTATATTTAGATTTATATCTGCTCATACATTACATTAGTTTTATACATTAGTGGCTAATTGGGCTGCGTATCAATTAGCGTGGCAACTGTGTATAGAACTTTTCCAAAGAATAGTTTTGTTTCATAGGACTTCACAGGTTCAGCGGAAGACCTCAGTTGTGCTTCACCAGAAGACCTTCTACAGCAACGAGCGGTAGACCTCGTCTGCACATGGTCAAGCATGACGTGTCCAGTCAAACTAAATCTTAGTGGATCAATTAAATTTATCCCCAACAGTTTGAATTTAAATTGAGACATTCCCTGGCTTCTCAGACACGCCGAAGCAGAAGACTTTCGAAGTTTGAGTGAAGCGGTGAACGATGACACCTATAGTGTACCCACCTCGCAGATCGACATCCGGATTGCCCTACTACCAGTCTCTGCAAATATCTCTGCACCCATTCCCTGCTCGATATCAATGAAGACGAAATCTTCAAGACAGCTCCATGCATTTAATACATTCAACCTAATAGAGCTGTTACACTTTCGTCTTCTCCAATGGATCTCCAGAATGCTCCAGCTATAAATGTCGCCATTAAAGACTGAAGAAATCCTCTTGATGATATGAAAATCTCAACTCAAAAATCTACAATCAAGAAGTCCTCGACAACAACAAGAAGACCTGCTTCAACTCTTATCATTTAACTTCTTGTTGTTTTCCTTCAAAGCTATTTTTCTGCACGAATTAAATATCTTGTTTACCCAGATATTTAATTCATAAACCCCCAAACACAAGTCAATATTTTTGTACACGATCAATTGGGTATATTCCTTGTAATAGAACTAGTGGAAAACATAGTGCATTTTTAAATCCAAAATCCAAGGTGGACGTGATTGCCTATTGGTGGTGGGCGTAACACTATTGTGAACCATCCCAAGTGTGAACCACTTGTGTTCTTCCAAAATACTTGTGTT
Source organism: Codonopsis lanceolata (assembly GCA_013146195.2). Classification (NCBI taxonomy): domain Eukaryota; kingdom Viridiplantae; phylum Streptophyta; class Magnoliopsida; order Asterales; family Campanulaceae; genus Codonopsis; species Codonopsis lanceolata. The sequence continues at coordinate 63,733,659 of CM028381.1, forward strand.
CTTCCTTTACTGCTTGTTTACTTTGAACTGTTTATTATTTCCTTTATCTATATCCTTAACAGCAGACTTGAGTAATCAGTCAAGTCTACTGGTAGTCCTTAATCGGCTTCCTTGCAAGACTTCCGCTACTTCAATCTCCCAAATAGATTGTAAGTGCTTGTCAAAGGAACTTACTTAAAAAGTTTTTAAGTGTAAAATAAGCTATTCAACCCCCCCTTCTAGCTTATTATTGTGCCCTTTGGGACTCACAGGTGGCCCAGTCGTAATGTTGGGGCTTTACAAAATGTGAAATCTCAGGTTTGATCCTCTTTCCATGACCCCGAGAATGGTCCACAAAAACATTTAAAAAAAAAGTTTATTTCTTGTGCCTGTCATTATAGTAGCTATGAAAGGTAAATGTAAAATGATAATGACAAAAACTCATGTAAGACGGTCTTACGAATCTCAATCCATAAGATGAAGCTATCTATGTTAAATGGGTCAGAGATTCGACAATTGCAGTCCCACTCTTTAGCTTTTAGAAATTACAGTGTCACCCCTTAGATTTATAAATGAAAAGTTTCTCTCTTTTATTCCAACTAATTTTCTTGTTTATCTCTCTTCATTTATTTTTAAATTATTAAAAATAAAAAATCAATGAGCTTCAAAATCTAATTACCAAATCACAACATTAAATAAGCTCTTAGACATGTTAAATAATAAAAAAAATGTTTAAAAGTGGTCAACCAATCAAACAATAAAAGGGTATATTTACAATATTTAAGAGTGGCATTGCACTGTGGAGACAAAGACTTTATGGGTTAATATTACAATTAAAATTATAAAGGGATTAAATTATTTTATTTATAAATAATACTCCCTCAGTTTCACTCAAAAGTCCCTATTTGAAAAGTTTAATTATTAAAAGATATATTAATGTTATTAAAGTAACTCATAATTACAAAAATAGTTAAGCACAAACAATATATTTACAACACAAGCGGAAGGTAAATATAAAATATTATAAAAATTATAAACATATTTTTTGAAAGTAGACTCTTAAAATGAAACATCTCAAAATAATATAGTAGACTCTTTGTTTGGAACGGAGGGGAAGTATTTAAAATTACAATATATTCATTAAAATTAAAAACGAATTAATTTATTTATAAAACAATATACAAATTAATTTATTTATTTGAAAAATAAAAAATAAAAAATATATAAATAAAGTGGATGATTTGATATCGGGACTTATGTAAGAACTGAAAAATAATGAAAACCATTGAAAATTAAAATAATCTTTATTTTTTAAATAGGTAGGTAAGAGCAGCTCCATTGCTGCCTTCCTATACCATCTTCCAATTTGGAAGTTGCTGAATTGCGTTGGTGACTCTTCTTCATTTGCCAAGGAAGCTGACATGGAGGAGAGAGGCGAAATTTTCTTCCAAAATTGGAAGCCAGCAAGTTGGGAGGAAGAAGACACGCCAGGCAGGAAGGTGACGCCCACGCACGGCCTGTGTGTGGCGCGTGCGGTTCATGCGCGGGGCGGGCGAGTGAGAGGCGCGGAAATGGTGGGGCCCAGCGCTGTTTTTTGCAGGTTGTTTAATTAATTAATTTTTTTAAAAAAAATAAAAGGCAACTTGACTTGACGAATTTTGTGCCCGGGGGGGGGGGTTGGTGGGTGGGGGTTTGGGATTTAATTTGTGTATTAAATTTTGTACTTAAATTTTGGTATTAAATTTTGGGATTTTAATTGTGTATTAAATTTTAGTCTTAAATTTTATTTGTCTTTTATTTAATTTTTTTATTTAACTTTAATTAGTAACTAATTATTAATGTTTTTATGTAACTTTTAATTATTAATGTTTTTATGTTACTTGTAATTATTAATGTTTTTATGTTACTTTTAATTATTAATGTTTTTATGTTACTATTAATTATTAATGTTTTTATGTAACTTTTAATTATTAATGTTTTTAAAATAGCCGTTTTAAAGTAGCCGTTGTAAAAGTAGCCGTTTTAAAGTAGCCGTTGTAAAAGTAGCCGTTGTAAAAGTAGCCGTTTTAAAGTAGCCGTTGTAAAGTAGCCGTTGTAAAGTAGCCGTTGTTGAGAAGTATATATAGATAAGGGGGTGTCATATTCTTCTACCAATACCTACAAATCATCAACATACGACTAAAGATGTCTAATTCTTCCTCTTCTTCTACCAATAGCTCTAACACAAGCAGTCATACCGAAGAATCCAACGACTCCAACATGTCTGAAGGTGAAAAATTATATTTGGAGATAATTGCATTACAACAACAAATAGAAGAAACGAGAGAGCTAACAACGGGAGGCGTCGCCAAAGGAAAAAGAGGAGGTATATAGATCGAAAGCGTGTAGCGGGAAATACTCAACTTGTCAATGACTACTTCTCATCTCAGCCATTGTATCCCGATCATATATTTCGGCGACGCTTCCGAATGCATCGAAACTTATTCATTCAGATAGTTAATGCATTGGAGAATCATTCAAGTTATTTTCGACAGGTCCGATGCGAGGAAAGGTAGGTCTCTCACCACTTCAAAAATGCACCCGTCAATTGGCTTATGGAGTTCGCCGATCATCTCGACGAGTACCTCCGATTAGCGTAAACAACCGCCATCGAGTGCATGTTCAACTTCTGTCGATGTATCATTGAATTATTCGGAGGTCAATACTTGAGAAGACCAAATGCTAATGATACTCAACGTCTACTTCAAATGCACGAGCAAAGGCATGGCTTTCCAGGTATGTTAGGAAGTCTTGATTGTATGCACTGGGAATGGAAAAATTGTCCGGTCGCTTGGCAAGGTCAATATGCAAGAGGTCATGGGAAGCCCACAATTGTGCTCGAAGCAGTTGCGTCGGCAGATTTATGGATATGGCATGCATTTTTTGGGGTCGCAGGTTCTCGTAATGATCTGAATGTGTTATATGAATCACCTTTGTTCAATAACGTACTCGAAGGAAATGCACCACCGTGCAATTTTGAAGTGAATGGCAAACAGGATACAAAAGGATACTACCTAACCGATGGAATTTATCCTGATTGGGCTACTTTTGTTAAGAGTTTTTCGTGCTCGCTCGGATGCTAAGCGAAAAGAAATTCAAAGATATGCAAGAGGCGCAAGAAAAGATGTCGAACGAGCATTTGGAGTACTCCAATCAAGATGGGCAATTATCAAAGGTCCTAGCAGGTTTTGGTATAGAGATAACTTGAAAGAAATAATGCTCACATGCATTATTTTACATAACATGATTGTGGAGGCCGAGGGTGATCACATTACGAATTGGGCCGATGATCCTGTATATGACTCTCCACAAGTAAATCATGGGCCAACACAAGCATTTGAAGAATATATGCAACGAAATTCAGAGGTACGAGATAGAAACACCCATCATGAACTTCGATCCAACTTGGTTGAGCATATATGGCGTCGTTACGGTGACGTTTTTATGTAATTTTAATTATTTTATGTAATTTTAATTTTAAGTTTTTTTGTTTTTATGTAATTTTTCAGTATTTATCTTTTATGTAACTTTATGATTATGTAATTTTTTTCAATTTTAACGTTTTATGTAATTTTCTATTTATGTTATTTTAATCGTCATGTATAATATGTATTTTATTGATAATTTATGAATTAAAATATAAAATTATTTAAATTGTGAGTAATAGTATTATTTATAAATTAATTAATGTCATTATTTATAATTTAATTATTGATTTGTTTGAGAAATATAAAAATAAGATTGAAGTGTAAAGTTAATGATATGGCAGTGGGACCCAACTAAGAACATGTATAAAAAGATTAGGAATAAGAGATATATTCTTAAATAATAAAAAGAATAAAAAGAGAAATGTGTAATGGGGCCACTAAGAAGATGGTATAGGAATGATAGCATTGAGGATGCTCTAACAGTGACATCGAGATTATCGGAGATGCTTAACTTGTAAGCTGTAACCATGCCAAGGCTGTCATGCGTGCTGCCACTTGTAAGAACCAGAAAATAAGTCCACAAAGCAAGTCAGGTGGTTTCACGTGGGATTCAACGTTAGAGCTCCATCTTGCTTACGTGACAGCTTACTAGTGGCTTCTTTTAATGACAATTCTTTCTATTCAGAAGAACGTACCGCAGGTAAATTCTACTCCTCACCCCCCCCGGCCCCAACCCCGCCCTCCCCCCCCCGCCCCCAACATCCGTTCCATACTAAAAAGTCAATTATTTTGGATTCTGTAAAAAAACTTTAATCCCCTCGTCCCTGATAAATAATAATCGTCCTAGTTGATTCGATGTACAGTTAAAAAAAAAATAATTGACTTGATTATTTATATTAGTTTAATGTATAGTTTCCTTTAAAGCCCATGTGTATGTGGTCCATAATTAAAGTATGGTGGAAAAGTAAGGGAAAAGTAGTAAACGTGATGTTCTAAAAAGGTAAATTTCAAACTGAACAATCATTTTGGGACGGACGAAAAAGGAAAGGAAAACGATAATTTAGGGACGGAGAGAGTAATATTTTTTTAAATGATATTTTTAGTAGCTTATTAGTAATGAAATAATTATTTTGCTACTTAATTATTGAAAATATATTTTTTAAATAATATATCCCAAAATAAAATAGTTTACTTTTTACTTGAAACGGATGAAGTAATTTTATTGTAGCATCATTGTTAGCGGTGAGATGAAAAATGAAATTGATTCATTGAGAACAAAAAGAATAATCACATAAAATAAAAATAAAATTTCAAAAAATCGGTGTGTATTATATAGTTCACCCACTGTTATATTATTGTCATGTTTAGTTTTTTGAAGTCAAATTAATTGCTTATTAAATGAAAAATTTTACATAGTTCACTCACGATAGTATATTACAGATAATAAATGGAAAGTATGACAACAGATTAAAATGAGTAACGTTGTTGATGAACATTGATGACCTCAGTACCAGGAGTACCAAATGTAAAATTGGGCTGTACTTGGGGTACCAAAAATGAAATTATCCCTACATTAAATTAAAAAGTATTTGCTAGGGAAATAATACATATTAATTAATTAAATAAAGAGTGCAAATTAAATGAAAATCTTAATATAACAGAATCATTTGTTAAAAAATCTTTAACAATGTGAGTTGTTGTAAGTAATATTCATGAGACAGTGAAAATATTTATTTTAGAAGTGGGGTAATATGGTTTAGAGCATCACCAATGCTATTGTGAATTTGAATAAAATTAAATGTCACGTAGGATTAAACCCTTTTTAAAAGGAAAGAAAAAAATCCTCAATGCAACTGTGAATGAGAGATAACCAACTTTCAACTTTTCACATTCTACTTGAGGATATGAATACATCCTAGTCAGCATTTTTCTTTCTTAAAAACACTTTCTATTGATTGTTTCTCTTTCTTTTATTTTCTATTTACTTTGGTCAAATATCATTTCAGACGTTGGATGCATGCTAGGGTTTGATACATTTTCCATTGAGGTGAGATGAGGCAAGTTTTAGTCTTGTGATCTAGTATAAACCTATTCGAGAAAATATTTGGGTATAATAAACAGTGGTGGATCTACAAAGATGTTTTAGTAAATTTTAACTACTGCATAAAAATTTAGAAATCACAATTGTGTTGTGTTGCTAATACTGAACATGCAACCTAGGAAGAATTTTCTTTTGTTTTTAGTGGGAACCCTATCAAAGCTACACTGTTTTTGAGGTGATTTCTTTTGAAATTTCAATGGGGTCATGTGCCCCCTCATCCGGAAGCTTGCATCCTCTAAACGTCTAAAAATTCTAAAGAAATATTTTTAAAAAAATCACTCCCTTATTGCTCAATTTATTTATGTGCCCAAAAATTTAGACTTAAAAATTTGAATATACAAAATTTTCAAAAAAGTAATGTGTAACAACCAAAAACTTCTTATGTTTGTCTAGCCAACATGATATACTTATTGTGCATGACTCCTTGTGATTGATAGACCAAGAGATGGCCAATACCCTTAAGTTGTTCGATTTACACTCTCGTTAGTGTGTTAGAGTTACAATTGCACGACTTGGCGTCGTTGGATACTCTACTTGATCGAGGGTTGTTCGTGTGCGACCTTGATATGTTAGGGTTGCTAGACATGTTAAACATGTCTTAGATTGATTGCTTAGACGCTTGGTTCATAGTTTGATAATGCACGATTTGCGTTTGATGTGTGTCATCCTTTCCCGTCTTCGTTTAGGCTGTAATAACGACCGTTTGGTCCCTTTTGGCTTTGTTTTGATCTTAGGATCATCCCAGATTATTGAATGAACCTTTAGGGGTATTTCAGTACTTCTTTTAGAAGGTTTTTATTACAGGGGTCAATGCGGTCGCATTGGGTTCGGGGAGTGCGACCGCATCAATTACTAGGAGCGATGAAAATTTTGAGCACAGCCAATGCGAGTGCATTGGCTAAGGCAACGCAACCGCAATGCCCTTCGTACAACAAATTTTAGATTTCGATTTTGGTTGAGAAATTACCTATCTAACCTAAATACCCCCATCCCCTTTGCCCTTGTCCACCCCTTGGAGGGGCATAATGGTCCCTTAACCCCTATTTAAGATCTGAAACCCCCCCTCTCTCCCCATTTTACCTCCATCAATGGGTCAAACATAAAGAGAGAGAGAGAGAGAGAGAGAGACTGTGTGTGTTCCGGCGATTCCCGAAGCTCTGACCATCCAATCGACGAGCCGAGACCACCATCACGAAGCCCTCGATGAATAGAGTCTTCTCATCCAGTTTGTTTTCATTTTATATGGTGTTTTTTGGCCGAAATAGGTACATTACTAAATCCCTTACTTTCTCTCTATAGCTTAAATTGATGTTAGGCTGTTAGAGACATGTTCCCCATGATTTATTGTGTCATTACATGTCTAAATGATGTGTTTATTTGGGGTTTTGGTTAGTGAGCATGTTGGGTGGAATCAAGATGGGTTTATTGTGTTTATTGGAGTTTTTTGACATGAAATTACTTGTTAATGGGTTTAGAAACTCAGATGAACAATGAATCATGAATTGGTATTTTGGCCTAGAATTTAAAGGTTAGTGATATGACTCAATGGAGTCGATTATGTATTGAAAGTGTTATTTCGTGCCCTAGGATAAATTCCTATGACTTTTCGAGTTTGTCGGGTCTCAATTGCGAGATCCAGAGATTGGTTGGGTAAGACGGAATTTGGTGATTTTGTAATGTTTGATGGTTTAGGACTTCGATTGTAGTCCTTAGATGGCGTTAGTAATAATTTATCGCAAGCCATTGGGTTTTATAGGTTTGGGTGTTTATGTTGAGAATGGCGATTCGTTGGAGTCTTTGTTGTACACGATAGTGTATTGACTTATTCAATGATCGACATGTAATCTTTGTATGTTAGGAGAGGTTTGGGAACATAGTTAGATGATCGTTCCATTGTGTGTAAGTTGGGAGTGTACCCCTAGGACACTCGATGAACGAAGACTAGTTTATTAGTCTCAGGTTATAGTTAAAGTCACTAATGACATAGGCTTGATTAGTTGGATTGAGTTGAGACGGTTCAACGATGGACGTCGTCTTAATTGTTGTAAGAGGGAGTTTCGGAACATTGGTCAGGAACGAACCGAGTATGAAATTTAGAGGTAAGACTCATTAGATTCGATTAAGGATTTGTTAAACACTAGTGAAAGACGTTTTCGAATCCTATGATGTTTGAGATGCATTTGGTCTCGTTTGTGTTGACATGCATGGTCTTGATGTGTGTGTGTCCAAAGTGATACCTAGACTTTATAGCCTTCAGTTAATATTGCGTTTTGGAGCATAACTAATCTAGTAAGTCATTTATTCGAACTATGAGAGTTTGGGAATGTATTGACTTAGAATAAGCAACTTACGGGAGTTGACTATGGATGAGCACGAAAAGGTACGGGTTGTTAGAGACTACATTAGTCTCATTGTAATGGTATGAGTGTGGTTCGACGGATGGATAACCATCTTGTTCGAGATTTGGTTAAGTGTACTTATTAGGCACTTATGAGAGTTTGACTTCTGTAGTCATGTTACGCTTTGAGCGTAAATTCGAGTGCATCAATGTAAACATTACGAGAGACGACTAATAGAAGTCCGATATAAAGGTGATTTGAGGGACTAAGTGTATAGTCCCGTTTTGGGAATATACATCGGACTAACTTATTAGTCTTGACGGGTTTTGTATTGAGAATTCAAGAGGAACTCAGTGAGTAATTATTGTTAGACTAAATGATAGTCTTAACATGTGAATTGATGTTAGAACTAGGTGGTCGCCTTGGTATATGTGAGTTTCGGGGATCATTGTGTACCCCATTATTTGGTTATTGTGACTCCTATGTGAGTGTTATTTCATGACATATATATGCATGATTGTGATGTTCTTAATAGAGTGTAAAACCTATACTTGACATGGATTGATTAGAAACTCAATGTCTGTTTGAGGAGTTTGTGTATTAAGGATCATTATGAACTCAATGTGTGTTTGTGATATAGGCTAAATAAGTAGTCTTGCTCTATGTGTAATACTTGCAAATATATGCATGTATGTTATGTTGATTACCTTCCATTATGTGTACGGTAATGTGTTTTAGTAGGATCATTGACCTACGTGGTTTTAACAAGGTAACCAGTTATTGGAGCCTTGTCGGGTTTTGCTTATGTTATGAGTAAACATCTACTTGTGTATTTGCATTAAGTCCAATTGGCTTATTTCGTTTTCTAATATGTTGAATTAGTGGGACGATGCATTTCCTTCATGAATGTTAAAGTTCGTGATCGCTATGGATTGTCGTACTGGGATTTGTACACACCCTCCACCATTGGCTGCAGTGGAGATGTATCTCTCCACTGTTGGAGAAATACGCCTAACTATTGAAGCTATGGAACTCGAGCAGAGATGTCTCGGGGACGTCGATACCATGAGAAGGATATCGAGGGCACTTTTGGTTTTGCACGTGTAATGCAAGAGCAACACGACGAAAGTGGATTTGAGGAGTACACCTTGGTTCATATGGTTTGTTTATGTGAACTTATATGATTATCATCATGCTGCATGTAAATTTTGGTAAAAAAGGAAAAAAAAGAAGGTATTTTCTGAAGTATTTAAGATTGTACGATACATGTTCACAGTTTATATTGTATTAACATGTTGCCATGATTATTATAACCAATCATATTTGCATGTTATATTATTACTTATAGTAGTGTACTAGGTCATTATGACTCACTTCGTAAATTTATTTTATTAGTGTGCAGTTGATCGATAGCACGCGTAGAGGCTAAGTAGGTCATGTATGTAGTAGTGCGACGTTCGATTGGTAGTTTGGGTTGAGGTCGAGTGGTTCGTGTTAGTAGCAGCTGACTCTTCCAATTTATATCTCACAAGGTTCCATTTCCACTATCACTCCGTTACTTTATTATTTTATCGCTCTATTCATGTGAGGACGATAGTATGTAAATTTATGTAAACTTGAAGGTTAGGTAGTCTTTTGGGTTTGTAGTATTTGTTGTATTCTGTAGCCGACATGAATTGTCGAGCTTGTGTACTTTATTTTATAGTATTATTCAGATGTCTCCCTAGCACACAGTAGCTTCAGGGCATTCAGTATTTTGCTGTTGTTTTGTCCGATAGGTTGTAGCCGTTGATGTGTTGTTGTTTAGAGTTGTAGACTCCTAGTGTAGTGTTGTGTTCCGGATGTATCGTCACCGATGACTTGATTATTTTTATATCGTGGTTTTGTTGACAGGTGGTTTTGTGTACGTTCGCAATGTTACGTCACGTGGTTCGAATTTTTGAGCTGAGAGATTTACCATCTCTTTCGTTGTGTTTTATTTAGAGCTTGATAGCTCGGGCATCACTGTACTAATGCTTCCGTAGTTTTGGCTTTCGTTGTCTTGTATCGCCATTACGACCTTACTTTCTTTCTAGAGCTCGTTTGGGCTCGATCGCTCGACTCGTGCCATTATGCTTAGTAGGTACTCGTCCGTTGTTTGACCTCTTTTGGGTGGCACGACCTTGGGATTCCGCGTTGGGGTCTGAGTCTAGTCGTCACATAATGTTAAAGGCACTAAATTGATATCACCCAATTTTGTATGAAAAAGGTTTAATATATAATTTGGTCCCCAAACTTAACACCATTTGTCGATTCAATTCCACTTGTTTGACGCTTCCTAATTTGGCACTTGAACTCTTTTTTGGGGCAATGATTAGCCCCTTTAGTAACGTTCCTCCATTGTGACGTTTATTTTTCAATATATGCCCAAAATACCCTTAATGAAAGCTGAGTTGGAGTCCCACGTGGACTAATCTTCAAGGGAAAATTTGTCACCATTTCGTCACCTTTCTTCTTGCTCGCTTTGTAAATTTATTATATCTCTTTCTCTCTCCAAAGCTTTGGTCCCTTTACTATGCTCATTATATATATAGGCTAAGGGGAGGGGGTGGCGAATAGCCTATATTACCTTTATTAAAAATTTCATAATTCTTTTGCATATACATTAAGGACAGAGATGAAATGTAATTAAGTGTGGACGATGATGACGTAGGTTGATTGGGGTTAAAGAGGAATTTGACTATCATGGTGTTTTTCAGGAAATGTTCTAAATGTTGATCATCAATCATAGCTTCATTTCTAGTACTGTGAATTTTTTTCCTTTTGGGTATTGATAATTTTGTGTATGTCTTCCACCTTTTCTTAGAATCATATTCCATGTGTTTTGTTGAAGAGTGTCGTACTGGGGTGTGTTGTTATTATTGTACGTGGGGTGGTTGGAACTGGGTGGCGGGTAGGGACAGAAAGAGGTTTATAGAAGAAAGGAGGATTTTGTCATGGTTTCATAGAAAAAGTGAAAGAAAGAGAATGAGAGGGGCTAGGTGGGGTGATTGGAAATGGGTGGTGGGTTGGGAAGGGGGCAGGTTCATCCTTTTTTTTTTTTTCATTTTTATATCTGACTTGGGGACACCTTGTTCTATCTCAGCAATATTGACCAGAGTTTGTTCAAATTTTATATTTGACTCGAGGACACCCAGTTCTATCTCATCAATATTTGACTTGGGGAGAACCCAGTTTCATTAGTCAAAGGGTATAAAAGTCTTTGTGTTCAAATTTTAACGTGAAAATTGATGGATGTCACATGAGGGACTAATTGTTGCCCAAAAATCAAGTTCAAGGACCAAATTAGGAAATGGCAACAAGTGGAATCGAAACAAAAAATGGTCTTAAGTTCAGGGACCAAATTAAATTAAAGCTATGAAAAATAATATGATGTTTTTTAGTATCATCTTGTAGACATTACTTTTTTATGCACGGTACAACATATAAAATATTAAATGAAATAAAAAATAAATTACCAGTTCATTTTTGCACAAGTTTTAGTACTTCCTATGATCCTATATAATTGTGTTATTTGATTGCACAAATAGATTTTAAAAAATAGAATTAAATAATAATTTGGTCCCTAGATTCATGCAAAAATATTAGTTTGGTTCATGTGGTCCCTTGATTCGATTTTTTGGATCAATTTCCCCCTCCCTCCGTTATAGTTAGTTTCACAGTTTGTTTTTTTAGATGACGAGAATACCCTTTTTATTAGCAAGCGGGAAATGAATGATAACATACAAAGCTTTCACAATTCTTTTTCATTCAACCTAGTTGACTTCATTGCGTTGAAGAATCGAAGTCATTTCCGTTTGATTTCAAAAAATTGAAATCACTGAAGGCAAATTGAAGGCAATTGGTATGACATTAATCATTTAGTACTACTTTCATTTTAGGGTTTTTTGTTTTTCGTTCGATTATGCTGTTATTTTATGCACTTTGGTATTTTATATGTAATTAGTGCTACTTTTTAAGGTTCTTCTACTATATTATGTTTATTTCATTGTCTGATTTTGATTTAGAGGTCAACCCATACGAATTGCCCCATCTACTGTTCATGAATAAAGGGGGCAATTATGTTTTTCGTTGTGATATGAATATTGTAATTAGTGCTACTTTTACCGTGCTTCAACTAAATTAAATTTCTTTCATTGTCTGATTTTGATTTAGAGGTCAACCCAAACGAATTGCCCTACATCTGTGTATGAATGAAGGGGCTTTTATGATTTTTGTTATGATATGAATATTGTAGTTGTAAAAGTGTGACCTTTTATTTTATTGCCTTTTGACTTGTCTGCTTATGGTTTAGATGTATAAAGTGGTCCCAATTTGTGAAAGATAAAGGTGATCCTTTATCTCCTGCTCTTTTTATTATTGCTGCCGAGGTCCTTAGTTGTGGCCTTAATGATCTCTATTTAACTCATCATTATGTGACATTCTCTTCTGCCAGTGGCTGTCCCATTGTTTCTCATTTAGCCTTCGCTGATGATGTCATCATATTTTGCAATGGGAGCTCTTCCTCCATCTCTAAACATAAGCACTTGTTGTCTCGTTATGAACAGTGCTCGGGCCAATGAATTAATGTGACCAAGAGCAGCTTCAATGTCTCTGCTAAAGTTTCTCCTCATCATATTTGCCGCCTTTCTTCCTCTTTGGGCTATATAAAAAAGGACTTTCCTTTGGTTTATCTTGGATGTCCTTTATTTTGCGGTCGTAAGTTGAAGAAATACTTTGATCCCTTAATTTTGAAGCTTCGCTCCCGTATTGATTCTTGGATTGGGAATTTCCTTTCCTTTGATGGTAGGATTACCCTTATCAATCATGTGCTGCATTCTATCACGACACATCTCTTAGCTGCCTTGGATCCTCCAAAATCTTATATTCATGCCATTGAAAGAATATTTTCAAATTTCTTTTGGGAGCAGTTGGAGGGGAAGAACAAATCCCATTGGGTCTCCTGGTCCCAATGCTGCACTCCAGTATCTGAAGGTGGGGTGGGTATCCGTTCTTTACGAGATATTACTCGTGCCTACTCGGCTAATATTTGGTGGCATTTTAGGACTCAAGATTCTCTCTGGTCAAGATTTTTCAAAGCCAAATACTGTTCCCGTTCCCATCCGGTTCAAGTTGTTACTAAGGGCTCTCATATTTGGTGTCGTATGCTAAACATCCGATCTTTTGTAGAGCCTCATCTCAAATGGCTAGTGGGACGTGGCCTTTGCTCTCCTTGGTTTGATTCCTGGCTTGATGGTGGCCCTATATCTAAACCTCCTGGTATTACCGCGGATGCAGTCACGGATCTCTTTGATAATTCTTCTCACTTACTTCCTTCTATTGAATCTGCTCTTCACTCTTCTGATTTGCAACGCATCACTGCCCAGGCTCCTTATATCTCTGATCATATGGATACCCCTTGCTGGACCCTTTTTTCGTCTGGTCGGTTTTCTATTTCTTCGACTTGGAAGATGCTTAGATCTTCGTCACAGATCTTGTTTTCTACAAAATTCTATTGGCACCGTACTGTTCCAAGGCAGATCAGTGTATTCATTTGGCGTTTATTTCGTCACAGGATACCTCTTGACGAAGCCCTCATTCATAAAGGCTTATTCATTGTCTCTAAATGCCAATGTTGTGCTCCGGGTGACAGTGAGACCTTCCATCATGTTTTTCTTCATAGCCCAACTGCTCATCATATTTGGTCTCAGTTTGGTTCTGAATATGAGATTAAGCATTGTGATCTATCTCTTCATCAATGTTGTATGGCTTGGTGGCTCTTCCCTAGCCTTTCTCTCCCCCATATTATCCTCCCCTCTTTGATTATGTGGCACCATTGGACTAACAGAAACTGCCTTAAGTATGATGGTCATGGTAAATCTCCCTCCTGGCTTATCTCTTCCATTCGAATTGATTTGATGAGTTTTGTTGCTGCCCATCATAAGCATCAGAATTCCATTACATTACATCGTAAAATTCAGCTGAATTGTTGGCTTAAGCCCTCTACTCCAGTCAAGCTTAATGTTGATGGAGCTTCCCGAGGCAATCCTGGCCCTAGTGGTGGAGGTGGGATTGTTCGTAATAATTTGGGAGACATCATCTATGCTTTTTCCTCCTACTTTGGTGTTGCCTCTAACACGTTTGCTGAGGCTAAAGCTTTACTTCATGGTGTTTGTTGGCTTCGAGATGCTGGCTTTCGGGGAGCTTCAATTTAGATGGATTCCAAGGTTCTTATTAATTGTATTATTTTGGGTCACAAAATTCCTTGGTCTTGTTGGTTTATTATTCGGCAGGTTTTGGATATTCATAAGGATATGGCCTTCAACATCAGTCACTGCTTCAGACAAGCTAATAGCATTGCAAATCTTCTTGCCAATTTGGGCTGTGACTCTATGACTTCCTCTTATTTTGGTGCTCTCTATGAGCTCCCTCCTCGCATTCGTGGCTCTGTGCTCTTTAATAAGAATGATACTCCATACATTAGATATGGTCATTAGCTTGTGTATTTTTGTTTTGATCGTCTCATTTTGTTTTTCCTTTTTCGAGGTAAGGCTCCTCCCTCCTCCCATTAATAAGGGCAAGGCTGGTTGTCCCCCTCAAGTTTGTTCCTTCCTCTTTATTTTAATAAAATCCCACAGGGTGCCGCCCCTGCTTCCTTAAAAAAAAAAGTTCTAGGAATCAGTTTGCATGGTCCCCATATGCATAAACTTATAGTTGGAGACAAAAAATAGACATCATCTTCATGCTTTGTCTACCACCATCTAGTGTATTTAGTTACCTGATGTGGACCCATCTTATTTTGCAAGATGGGCATATTTACGATAGTAGTGTACCATGGGGATAATTTTGTGAAAGAAGGGGTACATAGAAAATATATTGTGGGAACATATGACCTGTTAGAAGATATGGGCACAGATTACATTTCATTTATTGTCTTAAAGGGTGGTATAGAAAATCTACTGAAATATAATAATGTCAAGTGTTTGTGGTACCTAATTCCAGGGTAGGATTTAGACAAGGGACTTAGGAGAATGTATAGTGATAGGGAAGTCATTAGTATGTGTGAGATGTTAGGTAATGAAGAGTATCTACATATGTATGTTGAACATGTAATTGATGAATGTATACCATGTGATGGTCTTCTGATTGGTACACCAGAAAATATGGTTGAATGTGTTATAGTTGATGCTGATGTTCACTGTGAGAATGATGTTCATGCTGAGGATGATGTAAATGTTGATGATGATGTTAATGGTCAGGATGATGTTGTAATTGATGATGTTAGGCATGGTCACGATGATAGAAACAAGTGATGAGGAAGTGGCTAATGATAGAAAGACATGTATTGATATGAAAAATAATGTTAAGAAAAAACCAGAAGAAGATGAGCATGGTACACCTCCTGTTGACTCAACACATCCATTTGTAAACACTGAAATGACTGAGGAAGAACATATTGCCATGTAGAAGGTATTCATGGCTGACACTAGTTTAGAGCTGAGTCGTGATTCTAGTGAAGATGAGGAAAATGTTATGAAAAAAAAGAAGAAGAATAAAAGGAAAAAATATGGATCATTCAATCCATACACCGATTCCAATGATATCTACTTCACTGTAGGCATGGAATTTAAGAATGCTGGGGAGTTTAAGGAGGCAATAAGGGCACATGCAATAGAGAAAGGGATATACTTCAAATTTTTAAAGAATGAACAAAGTTGAGTCTGTGTAGTTTGCATGAAGGGTTTGAGGAAGTCAACCCAAAGAATTGAAGAATTTTCACATAAAAACAATTAATCCACATCATATGTGTAGTAAGTGTTTGAGGAGTAGACAACTCAAGACAAAATGGATTGCAACTAGATATTACACAACAATAACAAGTAATGCTTCTTGGAAGCTAGGTCTAATGAAGAAGGAGATTGAAACAAGGTATGGTTTGGATGTCAGTTTGGGTACTTGCTCAAGGGCTAGAAGAAAGGCATTGGGTGCTGTTGTTGGTTCAATGAAGGAACATTATGCCAAAATCCGAGATTATAGAAATGAGCTGAGGAGGACTAATGAAGATAGTACTGTAGAGGTATATTGTGTCTTGAACAATCCTGCATATGGTCTTGTATTTCAGAGGTATTATGTGTGTTTTGATGCCCTAAAGAAGGGTCTATTGAGTGGTTGTAGGAAGGTCCTAGGCTTGGATGGGTGTTTCCTAAAAGGTTGTATGAAAGGAGAATTGCTAATTCCAGTGGGAAGAGATGGGAATTACCAAATGTTTCCAATGGCTTGGGCAGTTGTGCAAGTGAAGAACAAAAATGCTTGGAGTTGGTTTCTTTCTCACCTAATAAAGGACTTGAAAATGGAGGATGGTAGGGGATGGATCCGTATTTTAGATCAACATAAGCTACCTTTAATGCTTTTTTTTTGTTTGTAAATGTACAACTATATTCATTTTGTTGCATGTACTTTAATTTAATCTCTTGAAAATGTATTTAAATTGAATAGGGACTTGTGATATCTATTGCTGAGATGCTGCCTTTATGTGAGCATAGGGCATGGGCATGCTAACTTGTCAAAAGAATTTAGAGGTTCAGAGTATAAGAGTCATTTCTGGGCAATTTCCAAGTCAACAAACATGGACAGTTACAACACCAACTGTGAGAGATTGAAAAAACTGGATGAAAAAGCCTACAATGATTTAATACATAGAAATCCAAGTAAGTGGTGCAAGGTTTTCTTCTCAACTGATACTAAATGTGATAACTATGAAAATAACATGTTAGAGGGGTTCAATGGGTCCTTATTAGAAGCTAGGTCTAAACCACTAATTTATCTGTTGGAGCATTTGAGAATGACTATGATGATTAGGCTCCATAAAAGAAGAGAATAGATCACAAATCATTGGGATAGTATATGCCCTAGAATTAGAAAAAGAATTGAAGTAAACACATCTGAAGCTAGATTTTGGACTGCTACCTATAATGGAAACAAGAAGTTCCAATTGGACTACATGAAATGGGGGCATGTTATTGACAATCAAAAATTGACATGTACTTACAGAGCATGGGATTTAAGTGGACTCCCATGTTGTCATGCCATTGCTGGCCTGGTGAGTATTGGGAAGAAGGTTGGTGACTACATTCCTAACTATTATACAAAGGATGAGTTTTTAAAGGCATATGCAAACAGTATTGAGCCCATAACTGGTGAAAACAACTAGGCAAAATCTGGAGATGAGCCCAATTGAGGCCTCCAATGTACATGGAGGCCAAAGAAAAAGAAAGTGAAGGCAACACATGAAGAAGAGACCAAGAAGAGAAGCAGGGGTGTACATAAAATTAGTCAGCAAGGGAAAGACATTGCTTGTAGTGTTTGCAATGGAGTTGGTCATAACAAAAAAGGTGAAAAAAACCAAGGGAAACTGAGGTTTTCATTTACTGGCCTTGTTTTTATATTCAATTCCTTCTTAGTGTATCATTTCCTTCTTAGTGTATTTATTCAGTTCCTTCTTATAGGAACCTAATACTTCAAAGAAAAGAAGTAAATCCACATCCGACAAAGGTGAGAGAGTTCATACAAAAAATAGAAATGAAGGAAGTAAGAAGACACCTCAAATACCTAAAGGTGAGAAGAGAAAAAGAGGAAGGCCCAGGAAGGTTGTCAATTCAGAACCAAGGCATGAATTTGTTGGATTTATTTTGCGCCAACTGGAGAAACCTTTTTTTAAGGTATGTTGGCTTTAATTGTTGTCTACATTGTTTACCATTTTCATTTCTTATATTGTTTTTGACCAAAAAAAAAATTGTCCACTAACACTGATATGGACCTTGTACTTGTTTATAGACCCTTGGAGCATCTAGGGCTGTCAATTGTTAATTTGGATGCTTATGCTCCACTAAGTGAAAGACCAAGCCAAAGACCAAGTCAGTCACCAAACCAGTCCACTCCTGCACATGCAGCAGGCCCATCAACATCACACACAACAACCCCAGTAACATCAAACAGAACTACCTAATGTACAAGAAGAAACACTCAAAAGTCTGACTTTTGTGAAAACTAAACAGCTTAGGTTGTATAGAAATCCCTTCACATGTAATCATGAAGGCAGTACATTTGGGCATGTTTTGTTGTAGGTATAACATTTCTTTTGGACAAAAAGTGGTTATTATGGTTGTATAGAAATCCCTTCATATGGACAAGTACTTTTAGACTTGTGTACTTGTTCATCAGTATGTGTACTTTTGGACATGAAACATATTGTTATGAGGGCAATATATTATGACTTCAAGTAAAAAATTGCATCTGGACATGTGTATTTATTGGTGAACAAACATGTTTGAGGTATCTAAGGTGAACACACTTATTGGTGGGTATGGAAAGTACTTGTGCACATAGAGAAAAAGAAAACAATACAAATCATTACTAATCAACATCAAAGAACACAATTTTACAAAAAAAAACATAATCTGATATCCCCTAACATATGTTCTAATTCATAGTAGCAAATTCACCCTTATCTAGGCAACATCAACATAACTATACCATATGGACTCAAAATGTCATAAACAACCATCAACAAAACAATTACAACAACCCATAGCCTGACTTTCCAATTGCTCCTAACTTGAGATTTCAGCAAAGCTATTTCCATGTCTTTCATCACCAGTTGTACTTCAAGCCTCTTGATTTCCTTTTTAGTGTAACTTTCTTGTCTTTTTTCTTTTCCAACTTCTTCTCAGCCTTGCTTAACTTCCCTTTCAATTCAACAATATCTTGGCTCATTATACTTGCATCATTTGCCCATTCAAAGAAATCACAATCTTTGCACATTTTTTGCATTAACACAAACAAAAAGATATATGTCACAAACAGATATCACAACCTTTGCACATAAACTTTAAAATCATATCATCATAATGAAGAATTGAAAAAAATCACAACCTTTGGACATAACCTTTGCACACAAACACAAATCACAACTTTGCATAGAACCTTTAAAATGAAAAAAAAAATGTCAAGTCAATGATGTTAACATACACTGTAATTTCCACATCCATAGAAGAGCTTGCCAGAGTTACTATAAGTTCACGAGGTCTTCAATGGAGCTGGAATCTTGCAATCACACAATGGAACACCTTCGTTAGTTCTAGCCCGCGATTGGCTTGTAGAAGACGAAGCCATGGAACACAACGTAGCCGAATAGGGTTTTCTACTTCGGAATTGTGGTAGAGATGATTGAAGATGGTGAATCTACAGATTTCAAGCTAGAAAATTGAAGGTCAAAGCTAAGTTACGAATGACAGCAACAATGGAGGGAAGAAACAGATAGGGCTTGGATGAAGATAACGACGTATACATTTGAGTTATATGCATCTGCTGGATAGATCATGTTCTTCGCATATGAGTGTAAATAAAATGGGTATTCTTGTCATTTAAAAAAAATAGACTGTGAAACTTACGATAACGGAGGGAGGGTGAAATTGATCAAAAAAATCAAATCAAGGAACAACATGAATATGTTTTAGAACCTAGGGACCAAACTAATATTATCGCATGAATCTAGGGAGCAAAATATATTTTAATCGTAAAAAATATTAATTGACTCTATTATAAATAAGTTTATTTCATAGACCCTAAGGGATGGCCCAGTCGTAGAGTTGATGCTTTACAAAATATGAATTATCAGGTTTGATCCCCTTTCCATGACCCCTTAGGGGAATGGTCCAAAAAAATATTTAAAAAATAGTTTATTTCATGTGTCTGTCATTATAGTAGCTATGAAAGGTAAATGTAAAATGATAATGACAAAAACTCATGTAAGATGGTCTTACGAATCTCAATTCATATGATAGAACTATCTATGTTAAATGGGCCAGAGATTCGACAATTGCAGTCCCACCCTTTAGCTTTTAAAAATTACAGTGTCACCTCTCATATTTATAAATGAAAATTTTTACTTTTGACATTAAATGCGCCATTTTTTCCCATTAAAAATGTCATGTTTTTTCTTTCAAAAATGTCATATTTTTTCTTTCAAAAGTGTCACTTTAGATCTTCAATGTGTAACATTGATTATGAATGATAGGATACCACTTTTTATTATGAAATATATTAATTTTGGCCTTAGGATTGTCACTTTGCATCTTTAATAATTATCATTTTTAACATTAAGAATGTTATTTTTAACATTAAATGTATCACTTTTTACCCTAAACTTGTCCCTTTGTATTATAAATGAAAAATGTCATTTTAAGCTTCAGAAGTTTCAATTTTTAGTATTAAAATTATCTTTTTTTAGCATTCATTATGTCACTTTTGACCCTAAAAATATATCACTTTACATATTTAATGAATATTATCATTTTTTTTCTTTAAAATTGTCATTTTTGACCTAAAAAATTGTCGCTTTACATTATAAATGAAGTTAATCAAAGTTTTAAATTGATTTAAGTCTAAAATACTAAGTTTGCGAGGAAAAGGATTTTGACAACCAAGTTCTTAAAGTTAAGGGTGATACTATGATGTCATCTTATGTCATATTGTTAACATAACTTTAACATAGTGGAGGAAAAGGATTTTGGCAACCAAGTTCTTAAAGTTAAAAGGGTGTCGGGAGCACGATTTGTAAGATGAAGAGCACTCACAAAATATTCATTAATGCAATAACTTACCAGCTTGCCCCCTCCACTAGTTGACCTACGCTTTTCTTAATTGATTAGGGTTTTGGTCTTTTTATCTAGCTCGAGTTCAACCCCTTCTGTCCGCTTTTTTCTCACAGCTTGACATGTTTCCTTGCTAGATAACTCGTAGTTTTTTTCAATAGGTCACCTTTTTTTTTCTATTTTGGAGGCTCACAGGAGACTTATTCAATATAGAAGTGTTCCAAAATAAAAAGAAATTTAAAAAATGAACAAATATTTAAAAACAAACGAGGAGTACTATTTTTAAGTATTGATATACTCCCTCCGTCCCTAAGTAATCGTCCTAATTGATCCGGCGTATAGTTTTAAAAAAACAATTGATTTGATTATTTATATTCATTTAATGTGTAGTTTCCTTTAAAGCACATGCATATGTGACACATAATTAAATTAGAGTGAAAAAGTAAAAGTAAAGTGATAAAAGCGATTTTCTAAAAAGAGTAAGTTTCAAACTGAATAATTATTTTAGAACGAACAAAAATAAACGATAATTTTGAAATGGAGAGAATAATATTTTAAATAAACTACTCATTAATTTGCGACGTATGATCGCCACATAGGGTGGTTGTTAAGATTTTTTGTTTGTTTGTCTATTTTATTAGTGTGAGCGAGAGAGAAGAGGACAAAATAAGCACAAACTTTGATTTGAGTTAAGGACAAAATTAAAGAAACAACCAATCTCATTTGTTTCAGAGTTAGAAGACGACAAAGAAATTCGTCTAATAAAACTGCACAAACTCATGTGACGTGCTTCCTTGGATTTCTCAATTTACTAACTCCTAGGTAGGGACAAATTTATGATGCCCATCTTTATCATCTTTTTTTTTTTTTTTTTTTTTTTCACCATTTCTAAATTATTGATTTCTTTCTTCTAAATTCTAACACATCGTTTAAGGGCAAAGTCCAATGATAGAGGTTAACACAAAATTTTGATACTTATGTAAAAGTATTAGGCTCTCTAATGGTTAAAGTAAAAGACATCAAAATTAAGTCTGGTACTAAGAAAGATACCAAATTTGATACCTCTTTTATTACCACACTTAATTTTAATGCCCTTCATTTTGATACATATGATTGGAGATGATCATTTAATACACATGAATAATAACCAATAGGTATCAAAATTTGGTTTTGATATTTATAGACAAATACCACCATTGGACTTGCCCTAATAAATTATTAAAATATATTTTGGTCTCTGGATTCATGTGATAATATTAGTTTGGTCCCTAGGTTTAAAAACATATTCATGTGGTCTCCTGATTCGATTTTTTAGATCAATTTCTCCCTCCTTCCATTATCGTTAGTTTCACTGTTGATTTTTTTAAATGATGAGAATACCCTTTTTATTAACACCCACATGCAAAGCACAAGATCTATCCAGCTGAAGCTGATGTATATAACTTAGTTGTATACGTGTTGGATTACACTAGATTTACTTAAAACCATTAAGTTAGATAATTTAAGCATACTAAACTTTTCTTTTAAAGTTTTAAAGTTCTTTCAGCTGGTATTCCTTTTGACATATATAACTATCGGTTGATACTTCTAAAATAACATTTAAAATCAATCTTTTCTAGATTTTATTAAATATGATATTTCTAATACTTTCATTGTTTGTGCTAGGATAAAAATCTCATGTCTTATATCCTACCTACAAGATCCCTATGATCTTGTAAAATTATTCTCTCATCAAATTGGATTGAATTTTAAATTCAAATCTTGCCTCCAATGGTTTGAATCTCAATTAATTGTATATAAAGACCTTGGAATCAACAGTTTGAAAACAAGTGAAGCATTCACTCTATTCTCTCAAGTAATCATTTACTTGAAGTGCTCTAGCCTTTAACACCAACTAGATAGTCTCATAGTTTTATTATCTTCTAATTTGTGTTTAGACAATAATTATTTAGCCATTCCTTACTTCTTTCATATTCTTTAAGGAATCATCTGATTGTCCCACGAGTGTGATTTTCTTTCAATCATACTCCTTAAACACCAGCGTTTGTTGTTTACTGATCCATTAGTGATCATTTAGATTATTAATAATATTAGTGCACTTCAAAATCCAAGTTTGACCAACTTGGTAGTGGACGTAGCAGTTTATACTGTGAACCACTTTCAACTGCTTTGTGTTTTACTCATCAGCTCTTACAAACTGTTCTAACACTTAAGCAGTCTTAATCTACCTAAGTGTCAGTCAGTTCATTACATAAGCTATTTACTTACTTGTTTTATAAATTGTCTTTCAGTTTTTTTCTTATAAGTTGTGATCTTTTCAAAACATTAAATTGTATTAGCCAGCTGATCTATTTTCTTGTTCCAACTGACAGCGTTAGTAACTCAAAACCTGCAGCTAGCTGACACTATATCAGTTGATTGATAGAAGTTGTATTTTCCGTTGTAACTTTTGAAATTTTCCAAAACGACTCTCAAAGTTTTAAATGACTATTCACCCCCTCTAGCCTTATTTGTTGCCAACTGGACTTACAATTGGTATCAGAGCTTGTTTTTTGAAAATTATCATTTTCCAAGTTTAAAAATTTGAAAGTTCGATCATGGCAACTACAAAAGCTTTTCAATCAAACAATATTACTCAAGTATCTATTTTTGATGAAGATCACTTTGATATATGAAAAAAAAGATTACAAGATATATGAACAACATTGATAAACGATTGATGACATGTGTAAGAGGTGGTCTTATGCAACCTATGAAAATCAATACTAAAGTTGGTAAATCTTCTAATTCAGATGATGCCAACATAAATCTTCTTGCTCTTGCTATTGAAGAATATGTCCTCAAACTTCAATCTGAATAGACTGTGGAGGACAAAATAACTGATGGGCTGGATGCTAGGGCTGTTCATATCCTATCAAGTGTTGTTCTAGATGAAAACTATAAACAAATATACGACTGTGTAACTACCAAAGAAATATGGGATACTTTTGTTGAGTACGTCGAAGGGGATCAAAACACCAAGGATAACAAACTCTATGATTGCATACAAGAGTTTGATGCCTTCAAAAAAGATCCAAAGGAATCGTTAAAGAATGCTTATGATAGATTCCTTGAGGTAAGTAATAGATGTTCTTCACTTGGTAAAGTTTATAGTATGAAAGATTTAAATATGTGTTTTTTAGCAGCTTGGGAAGTAGATGATATGTTAAGGTCACTGCCATACAGGAAGCAAGAGATTTGAATAAGACTCATATACGTAGTCTTGTTGCTAGTTTAAAAATTTATGAAAAGGAAGTTCTCAAAACTAATTGATACATTTTTAAAAGATATATCTCTGCCTGCATGCTTAAAAAGAGACACCAAAAACTTCTACATTTATGTCAGATGATGACTTTGATGAAGATGAATTTGCTACGTTTGCAAGAAAATTTATAAAGTTTAAATCTTTCAAAAAGAACTTACAAAAACCTTCCACAAACCTTCAAAGATCTTCCTCAAATTTTCAAAAACCTTCCTCAAGTCTTCAAAGACCTTCTTCTTCAAACTTTCAAAAGTCTTACTTAAAAAATAATGAAGATAAGGATGAGTAAAAAAGTTGTTATGCTTTAATTGCAGAAAACCCGAACATTTTGCTTCAAACTGTCCATCTATCAAAAATAATTATTACAAAATAGCTCCCAGAGATTTTGAAAAACAAAAAGGTTTAGTGGCTGAAGATCAAAATCTTTCAACATGGATTGAAATAGATTCTGAAGATGAATCTACTGATTTTGTGCAAGAAGTAAATATTTGTCTTGTTGCCAAATCAATTGTGTTTGATTCAGAAAATGATTTCCCTAGTCCTAACCATTCAAACAAGTCTGATGATGAGCTTCCAAGCTCACCTATTAAAAACCCTAAGCTGACAAAGGTCATCAAACCTGATCAGTTTGTGGTTAAGAAAATAGGAAATTGTTTTTATGGCCAAGGGATCATAAGCCGGCAAGAAAGAAAAGTCAAAACAACCTCTCCAAGGACTACTGACATTAAGATAACCAAAATGTCAAAAAGGTAGGAGGAGAAGCCTATTGATATAAGTGTTGATGATCTATTAGAACAAATACAAGAAATGTATTCCAAGTTTGAAACACTTAAAAGAATTCACATTTCCTTATCTGGTGACTTCAAAAGAATCTCTGATGAAAATTGTGAACTTCAAAAGATCAATGAGCTTTATAAAGTATAACAAAATGAAATGCTGTAACTTAAAAGTATAAATGAAAACATGAGATTCAAGCAAAAATCTTAGATACCCAGATTGCTGACCTTATGGAAATAAATCTTCGACTGACCAATGTTGTTTATACCTACTCAAAGTCAAAAGCTGCTATTGAGACCATCATTAGTCAATAGAAAGATCAAGAAGACCAACATGGTCTTGGATACTCTAAAGATGATGGAAACTGTGAAATCAGACATTCGAATGGTGAACCTAAGATTCTTCTCAAAAAATAAGGGATCAACTTATAATGTTGTACCTTTCAAATATCCCAAAAATATGAATCAACATAAGAAGTCCAATAACAAAAAGTATAAGCTGAACAATGACAACTGTCAGCCTTCTATTCATAATCCTCACAAAATGTCAGCATCTACAATAGCTAACAAACATCTGCCTCTTGACAAAAGAGAAAGAATTAGAAGAAAGACAGCTGACATATTTAAGCCTATTAATTTTGTTGCTGCTAAGACCTCTAAGCTGAATAAAGATAGATCAAAGGAGTCACCTCAAATGACTGACAAAACTGGTTATCATAACTGCAAAGTTTGTTCTACTTTTGGACATCAGTGTCATGAATGTGTGTTTAGATTTAAACCTACTGACAAAGTCAAAATGCCTAAATTTAGGCAAGTATGGCTAACAAAGAAAACTAACCCTTTGGACCCAAAGCTAAAAAGGGTGCCATGATTTAAATATTCGTATTTCAGGTATGCTTAATGGCAGATGATCAACCAACTGACAAACGGATATTAGACAGTGGATGCTCAAGACACATGACTAGTTTAGCTGAACTACTTACTGATATCATCTCAGCCAAAGGCCCTTCAGTCATCTTTGGAGATAATTCTTGTTGGAATATGCTTCTTGATAATTAACTTATCACCTTGCATATTCTCTATATTTTGATTTACTTGTTCCCATTACTGTGTGTCATAACAAGTGGCTAAGAGGGCTGCGTACCGATTAGTGTGGCAACTTGTTTGACAACACAAAGGTCTTAGTTTAGGTTGTCCTAATCTAGTCCTACCTTCTAAATGATGATTGAACAGACCAGCGCTTCATATGCACTAGCACCAGCAAAATTGCTGTAGCATGAAGGTTTTCGAAAGACTCGACACCAGCACACTTGTCATATGCACTATAGGACACTTTGAAGACTCGCCACTAGCAGACGTGCTGTAGTGTCAAAGTTTCTCAAAGGACTCGTCACCAGCAGATTTATTAAGTGCATCACGGAAATACCTTGAAGACTTGCTACCAGCAGACTCTCTACGGTTTGAATGTTCACATCAGCAACTAGCAGTCCTTCCTTACAAGAGGACTCATTTTTGAACATCACGCCGGCAGACTTAGTTCTGTACGTGCTACAAAGAGACAGAACCGCAGTAGATCGAGATAAGACAAATGTGTTCAAGCTTTAAGAGCAATTCAAATCATTATGAAGCCTGACACCAGTGATGCTGCAGGACATTCTCTTACTCTCGTGGTCTGGAAAAGTCAAAAGATTCTATTTTATTGGACAGATCACCTGACAGTGTATCATACGTCAGACCTGCTTTTCAGAGACCTATCAATACAGTCTGACAGGTAACCAATTCAGGATCTGCAAGACAAAGTCTTTATCCAACAGTCAAAGATCCAGTGAACAACATCTCTATCCAATAGATTTCAACAACAACATTTTTCTAACGGATTGAAAAATCATCTTCATCTCTCAACGATCAAATTGACCCCGGTCTATAAAAGAAATATTTTCTCTTCTTCAATAAAAAAAAGGAAGAGAGAGTCGATGAATACGAAGACACCTGCAATAAGAACTTCAAAGAAGTTGTAAAATCTACAAGAGATCGTCTTCACCAACGCATCTCAGATCTTCACAGAGAGTTGCAGTGAGCTTACCCAGACCTTAGCAAAACACTCTCAGTAGATTGCTAGGAAGAAAGACTTTGAAGAAGAAGAGAGAGATCAGAAACTTCAATCGACAGAGATCGGCATTATGATCAAGAACCCAGTTCTTGATTTGAGTTCTTCACCTTTCTTCGAAGAACTCAGCCTTTAGCTGAAGCTTCAAGACTTTATTCCTAATCCTAGAGGTCAAGCTCTTGGATTGATTTGAAGATTGATTTCAGATGGTGCCCAAGGAAGATGAAGAGTTGTCTGTAAATATTACATTCATATCTTCAGATTTGTATTCACATACAAATGCTATTGATTGTGCAATAATCAATCATCGTAGAAGGTGGAGTGCTCTGCACTCAATCGTTCACATATTTTATATCTGAACGAAAAATATCTGAACGAACTTCAATAGTGTTTTCTCATATCAGTCTCTCGTTCTTGTCTCCTATTGCCTTCTTTACTTAAGAACTCATCTATGAATGATTAAGTAAAGGTTAAGGCTTGAAAGAATGAGAATATAAACTGTACATAGAATGTCTAGGCTGATGTAATCTGTAATTTATCTTTGAATAAATTCAGATGTTTTTTCAAATTATTTATCTTTCAGTCTTTACTTCTCTATGATCTTTTATAAATTAATTTATCATTTGAAAAACTATTCTCTAATGATTTCCTAAATCTGCATTTGGAAGAAGGATTAAGTGTGCTGTTGTTCTGATCATATATTCGTCTACAACCACTTAAGACTTCCCTAAATCTAAGCCTAACCATTTCCGCTACTTAAACTCTTTCAAATAGGCTTTTGATTTAAAAGGTAGTTCACCAACAGAGTTCATAACTCTTTTGAGAGAAAGTCTGATGTTCCTTGATACCAGCAGACATGCTCACTGTGGAAACTGTCTACGCCTTTAAAACCTATGCTTTATCTATATAAAAAGAAGAAAAGTTTTAAACGGCAACATAGGCTATTCAACCCCCTTCTAGCATATTTGAGCAATCATGTGGACCAACAATTGGTATCAAAGCCAAGCTCTTCAAGCTATATGCTAGGTCTAACCACCTGAGAGTTTGATCCTCGATTGCTCATCCCAAATGCATGTCAAAAGAAAAATTCGTTTTACTTAAAAAAAAAAAACTTTTGACAAGGATTTGAGTTGAGATAATTTTTTGAAAAACTTACTCTTTTTGAAAAATTATTTTGTTTTCAAAAATTTCTTGAGGTAGACAACTACCATGATGATTGTGGAAAAAATTATTCATATGGTAGATATACATATCAATTGGCACTATGAATAGCTTTTCCTTAGATGTATAACACTCCGATGGATGCTTCACTTAAAAGGATTTTAGATTCAAATTCTATTGACAAAAGGCTAACGATTGTTATCAATCCAACACCCTCTCGAGAGAAATTTCTTAGTAAATTTTTTAATGTTTCTTATCTATTCTTTTGAAAAAGGTTAAGAGTCAAAAACTATATATCATGAAACATTGATTGATCCCTCTGTTGTATGATATTTATTTTCTGGGAACTTGGCCTACATTTCAAAGAATTATTTGAAATCAATTTCTAAGAAATATGAATCAAAGAGCTCATAAGCTGTTGCAAAGGAAATCTATTCTTTAGGCAACATCGACTACATACATATTAGCTCAGATTCCACAAGGATCATTCTGAAGAACATCTACCTTGATCCGAACATGACTGTCGCTTAAGGAACGTCCCATGTCTAGTGCTCAAACCTTTCCTTCAGCTCTTTTCATTTCTATGAGCACAAAAGACCGAGGGAAAATAAGATATTCAAGATCCTGATTCCCCTCTCTTCATCCCATGGATTTCCTTTAAAGCTCATAAAGCTCAAAATCAAACTTTTTTTTTGGAAAAGGTTGTTTTGTCATCTCTTATTGAAAAATTGTTTTGTCTTATCGAAAACCTTTTTATCTTCTCAAGAAAGCTGATTTGTCTTTTCAAAATCCTTTAAGCTTTCCAAGGAGAATACTTTACCGGATATCTAGAAATTACAACCATCTCTCACACTACCCTATATGACTTTAATGAGAGTGGTTGAAAGGACTCTTCGAACTTAATGAATTCATCTCATTAACCGGTCCTTCGTTTTGCCTCAGCGAGTATTTATAGAGACATTCCTTCCCTCAACTCTATCACTCGCAAACTACCTCCCAAACACTATGATAGACACTGATACAATATCCCCTCCTTTCAAAATGTTACTTAGGAGTATTCTTAGCACTAGATCAAGTTTATCTCTCAACAACTTGGTATTACCCTTCCTGTCCACCGAAAGTTGTTTGGTTAGTTTTGAGGATTCCTCTTGTATGAAGATTTACCTCAACAACCATTTAGCATATGTCTCTTTTTCTCTATATCCTTGATCACGTTTGAATGCTCCTTCTCATTTAGAAGATCCTTTTATCTTCAGCGAGCCAAACGTGATTCTCCTCGGATTTCCCTTCTCAAACCTCCGAGGATGAGTGCCTGCACTGGAACCGATA
This sequence comes from Codonopsis lanceolata, assembly GCA_013146195.2. Classification (NCBI taxonomy): domain Eukaryota; kingdom Viridiplantae; phylum Streptophyta; class Magnoliopsida; order Asterales; family Campanulaceae; genus Codonopsis; species Codonopsis lanceolata. The sequence continues at coordinate 63,762,890 of CM028381.1, forward strand.
TCTAGAAATCTAGAAGGTGTTTATGCAGTGCACCTGGGATATAGAAAACCTACTAAAGAGGAGAAAAGGATGAGCCCCGCTCTCTCCTTGGCTCATAATTGAGTCCCTTGATCTGGATCTATATTCCGTTTGCCAATTGGTTAAACAGATCTGGGTCCATGGTCTTCATAAACATCACATTGTAACATTTTTATTTTTTAGAAATGTATCAGAAGTTTAAATTAGTTGTTTACTAGGAGTAGTCAAGTCACCGAAAGTTGTATTGAATCTTGTAATCATTAGATTCTCTATGTAATCGATTATATTTTGATCTAAATGAGAACTTGTTCAAAAAAACTTTACTTCATGTCTATCTGCTTTTGTATGCATTATCTTTGATAGTATGAAATCTTATGTTTGCTTATGGTTTCTGTAACGACCCGAGCCCAAGAGCCCGGTTCGCTACGTGTAGCCCACACACTGACCAACTGAGTACACATCACCTTGGGTCATCAGGCCCACCACAAGCCGACCCAAAAGTCCATGGATGATGTTGGTGCCCAGTAGTAGCGCATGGCTACCTTATAAATCAAACACAAGTTCCACATCTACCCGATGTGGGATTGGGGTATTACAAGTACCCCGGGCGATGTAGGATTCAAGAGGTGGCTCGTACGGGGATCAAGAGGTGGCTCCCACCTTCTACGGTGTAGCACTTTGGCCCACACAACACTTTGTTCCCACATTTCCGGTCGGGACCCGCTCTGACACCATTTGTAACGACCCGAGCCCAAGAGAGCCCGGTTCGCTACGTGTAGCCCACACACTGACCCACTGAGCACGCAACACCTTGGGTCATCAGGCCTACCACAAGTCGACCCAAAAGTCCATGGATGATGTTGGTGCCCAGTAGTAGCGCATGGCTACCTTATAAATCAAACACAAGTTCCACATCTACTCGATGTGGGATTGGGGTATTACAGTTTCGGTACCTGTACTTCATATTATACTTTCTGTTCCGAACCCATAACAGCAAACATAACTCTGTTGTTAACCCTGCAGCAAACCAAGCCTTAACCATTAGTATTCCTATTCAATGGACTATAATTTTGATGAGAAGAAACCAAGATCTACTTTTTAATAATAAGTCTTATGAATTCGATCTTTTTTTTTTTTTGCAGATCTAATTTAGACATTACAGAAGATATTAATGTTTTATCAAAAAAACTTCTGGTGTTCAAAAGACTAAGTTGGTTCTTAGCATAGTGACAATCTTTTGATCAATCTTTGCTTTAACTGCTGTCATTATAACTAAGATCATTTGGTATCTTGAAAATTGATTGTAACTCAGTAAAAGAACCTTATTTTACTTCAAAACGTCTAGAGTACTGGTAGAAGTCTCATCAGAAGAATTACTATTGGAATATGAATAACTATAGTTTTGGATTTCTTAAGAAAGGAATGCTTCCCATGTAACTCCTTTCTCAGGAATAGAAGATCTCACCTTAACCCATGATGTTCTGGTGAATCTTTATTCTCCCCAAAAACTCTGGTCTCAAATAATTCACAACAGTAGACCTCACATCTGCTGTTGGAATAAAGACCTTCTAAGGAACAAGCAGCTTTTTCAATTCTATTTCTTATCTGCTGTTTCCTCTGTTCAAGACAACCTTGCTCGAAATTCTTTTTCTTTTCTCTTGTCTTGAATAGATGACTTTCTTACCCTTAAGAGAGTCATCATCTTAGCTGTTGATCAAAAAGTGAAATGCATCCTCTTAACTATGTACTTCTAGCCAAATTAATAATGAGTTACTTGCTTCTTTGTGATACAAGTGCTCTGACTAAGCTGGCTGTTGTCTTTCATTTTGCCTCTAATGCTCTTCTTACATAATTGAGATTTTATTAAGAAGAAGCATAATCATCAGTTAATCATGCCAATGAAGCCTATGGTCCATCCTTACAGAAGCCGAGGCACTCCAAAAGGATAAATTTGCTGAAACGTTGTTCATTCAATTGGTATAAGCAAATCTCCATGTCTGTTGTTCCATCTTTATTCAAAAAATCTTCATGTCTGCTCAAATCAATCCAGTAGCAGATTCCCATCAATGCCAATGAAGCCTATGGTCCATCCTTCCAGAAGCCGAGGCACTCCAAAAGGATAAATTTGCTGAAACGTTGTTCATTCAATTGGTATAAGCAGATCTCCATGTTTGCTATTCCATCTTTATTCAGAAAATCTTCACGTATGCTAACATCAATCCAATAGCAGATTCCCATCAACACCGATAAAGTTTATGGTTTGTCCTTCCAGAAGCCAAGGCACCCAAAAGGATAATTTGCAAAAATATTCTTCACTCAATTGGTATCAGCAGACCTTAATATCTGCTGTCCCATCATTTTTTCAACAAACCTTCTTGTCTGCTAAACTTATAAGATACACCCAATATCAGCAGACTTTAAATCCTGTTGATCACCTTCCATCAGTAGATTCTCACCTATGCCGACTCCCTTGTCCTTCCCATCAATTGATAACGACATACCTCAAACATTGCTGATCAATCTTCTTCATAACATTTGATATCAGCAAACCTTAGTCTACTGATCACCTATCTTCCAAAAATCAATATCGGTAGACTTCCATTATCCTTAAACACATTATTCTTCAACTAATCACAGGAATTTCATTGTTGAGCATCTTAGTGTGTTCAAGACAACTAATAATCATGCATATCAGAGAATTGATACCAGCAAATATTTTCCTCAATATTCACCCCCCTTCTATCTGCTGTTATCAACTAGAATCAGTAGACTTTCATTACTGCTGCATACATCTTTAGGTTATCAGTTGAATCAGCAGACCCCGATCTTTACTGGTTATCCTTGAACATGAGACCTTCTTCTCTGCTGTTCATAACCTCAGATCAGTAGACATTCATCTCTGCTGAAACAAACCATTTATAAAAAAGGTTTCAGTAGTTCATTGACTCCACTGGTCACCTACTTGTGAAGACATTATTGACTTAAACAACCTTTGGAACTACTGATAGATTTTCAAATGTTTTCTCCAAAAAGTAGTATTTCAATAATTGGTATTAACTCCAAAATGTTTTCAAAACCTTTAAGTATTGTTTTGAATTATACTCTTTTGAAATACTTCTTAAAAATAGGTTTAAATTCTAAAAATCCTAAAGATTTGAGAGATTGCTGAGAATTGTGTAGATGATTCAGAATGCCTCGTAAATTATCTTATGGAAATTTTAGAATTTCAAAACATATCTTATTTCTTCAAAGGTTTGTATTTTAAACTCATATTATTTTCAAGAAGTCATTAATATCAACACATGCCTTCTTCTGTTTATCCAGTACACCTCACCATCATTGATATCTAATATCTGGATATTGAGATTCCTTGAATTAAGTCACAAAACTGTCCAGAAACATATTCCCAAGAGTGACTTAATATCGTCATCATGAATCGCCGCCTTTCCAAGATAAATGTCCATTCAAATTCGAGCTTTGACATGATTACTTCGCCGCTTTGTATATTTGTCTTTACAGCTCTACAATGGATACCAAAGCGACGGTTCTTGATAAGTGTGTTCTTTCAATATATCCTTTGAAAGTACTAAAAATTTAATTCTTCCCATAATAATCTTCCAAAATTGAGACTTCCCAACAGTTGATATCAATTGATCTCATTTCAATAATTGGTATCATTGCTCTACCAGCAACTTTCTTCTATCTTCAGAAAAGATCTTCATGGCCGCTTCATCTTCTTCAAGCGTCTCTAGTCGTTATGTTCCACCTGAATTGTCCTCCGTTACGAAAATAGGCTCTCAGTCCTACATTCTAGGTCACACGATCCAGGGAGAACAATTTCTCCTCGGCAACACTGTTGGAGGAACGATTATCGATCTTCTTCACATTCTGGACTCGTCTCCATCCTTACTTTTCACGAAGAATTCTTCAGGCTTCAACCGATTGATAAATTCTACTTAAGGATACAACTGGAAAGAGATGGTAAGAGCCACAACGGTCGTATTCAAGGTAATTAAGTCGTCCTCAATGCCGAGAGCCTATCACGTGCCTTTCATCTTCCTTCTATTGGACCTGACGCTCTCGATGATTCTATTCTTAATGAATCATGGCTTCACCGAACAGGCTACCATTCTTGCGATGACTACAGTACCTGGGACATCAACAATTATCCCTTAGATGTGTACTGTGTTGGTGAGATTCTGAGTCGATGTCTTCTATTTCATGAAGCAGGCTCAGGCAGTGACACCAAAAGACTTCGAAACTTCACCATTGTTGTTCTTGATTCTCACACCATCAATTGGTCAGAAGTTTTCTTCTCTCTCATCTGCCGGTCCATCGTGCGAAAATGAATGAATGGGTCTAGGATTCACAAGTATGCAAGGATTTTAAGTTATTTTCTTTGCTCCTGTCTGCCCATTCAATCCACAATCCATGAGGATGAACGCCTTCCTATCACTAAAGACCTGCTGATAACTTGAGAGTTGTTCGGAAATAGAAGCTTTTCTGACAAAGATAGAGAATATTCTTTAGGCTCTAGCACTGGTAGCCTTGGGGATTCCAACTAGGGTGTATTTTTTTTTATCTTTCTAGTAGTACTTTCCCAATCTAAAATCTTAACTGACATCTTCTTTGTCTACTGTACTTCTCTTCTCTTCTCTTTTCTTCTTTCTTCTTTCTTCTTCTTCTTCTCTCTCTTGCTTGCAACCATTAAGAAAGAGAGTTATGACATATCCGTAAAGAGGAAGTGTCATTAATTAAGGAGGAGAGTCCATTAAGGCGGAAAGATTTCCATTAAGGAGGAGAGTTATCCATAACTTTCCAAGTCATAGAAGAGTTCATAAACTCAGGGGGAAAGTTCATGAACTAAGGAGAAGAGTTCATAGATAACAAGGGTAAAGACCAATATATCCCTTGACCAATGGAAGACACACATGAGGTGAAAAATTCACCCCTACAGCTGATTCTTTGTGAATCACGCTCAACCTTTGTGTCACTTCTGTTGAAGAACAATCTTTCACTAAAACATCTCTGTTGAGTCTTACCTTCAACAAAGATTCTATATTTTTCAACAGAAACATCAAACATTTTATCAAAAAGTTCTTTTTGATATAAATGTTTTTTTTTCCTCAAAAATTGGTATCATAAGAAATCTTTATTGTAAACACTTTCAAAAACATATGATTACATAAGGATTTGCTACTCTTGCTTGCCAAAACATTCTTTAACATAAAACCTTTGTCCAAGCAAGGATCCTAAAACTTTTTAGATCATGATTAAACATTTTTCAAATATCATAAGAGATCTAAAATTGTTTTTCACTATTGCTTTACTTGTTCAGTACTTTGATGTATCGAGTCTGTAATAGCAATAGTAGACTATACTAAAGTCATCGCTCTTGTAATTATCAACATAGGGCATTCCTTGTGATAAAATGATTATTCATTGTGGGCATGCTATTGCTATGTATTGATAAATGCTTCAGTGCTTAGTATATGTCATCTTGTAATGGTTCCAAGCAAATAGGAGGAGATTGTTGGAATATGCTTCTTGATAATTAACTTATCACCTGACATATTCTGAATATTTTGATTTACTTGTTCCCATTACTGTGTGTCATAAAAAGTGGATAAGAGGGCTGCATACCGATTAGTGTGGCAACTAGTTTGACAACACATAGGTCTTAGGTTAGGTTGTCCTAATCTAGTCCTACCTTCTAAATGGTGATTGAACAGACCAGCGCTTCATATGCACTAGCACCAGTAGACTTGCTATAGCATCAAGGTTTTCGAAAGACTCGTCACCAGCAGACTTGTCATATGCACTCTAGGACACTTTGAAGACTCGCCACCAGCAGACGTGCTGTAGTGTCAAAGTTTCTCAAAGGACTCAACACCAATATATTTATCAAGTGCATCACGGGAATACCTTGATGACTTGCTATGGTTGAATGTTCACATTAGCAACTAGCAGTCCTTCCTTACAAGAGGACTCACTTTTGAACATCACACCGGTAGACTTAGTTCTGCACGTGCTACAAAGAGACAGAACCACAGTAGATCAAGAGAAGACAAATGTGTTCAAGCTTCAAGAGAAATTCAAATCTTTATGAAGCTTGACACCAGTGATGCTGCAGGACTTTCTCTCACTCACAAGGTCTGGAAAGGTCAAAAGAATTTACTTTATTGGACAGACCACCTGACAGTGCATCAGACGTTAGACTTGCTTTTCAGAGACCTATCAACATAGTCTGATAGGCAACCGATTCAGGATCTGCAAGACAAAGTCTTTATCCAACAGTCAAAGATCCAGTGAATAACATCTCTATCCAACGGATTTCAACAACGACATTTTTCTAACGAATAGAAAAATCATCTTCATCTCTCGATGATCAAATTGACCCCGGTCTATAAAAGAAATCTTTTCTCTTCTTCAACAAAAAAAAGGAAGAGAGAGTCGACGAATACGAAGACACCTGCAACAAGAACTTCAAAGAAGCTGTAAGATCTACAAGAGATCGTCTTCGCCAACGCATCTCAGATCTTCACAGAGAGTTGTAGTGAGCTTACCCAGACCTTAGTAAAACACTCTCAGTGGATTTCTAGGAAGAAAGACTTTGAAAAAGAAGAGGAAGATCAGAAACTTCAATAAACAGAGATCGGCGTCTTGATCAAGAACCCAGTTCTTGATTCTTCACCCTTCTTCGAAGAACTTAGCCTTTAGCTGAAGCCTCATGACTTTATTCCTAAAGCTATAGGTCAAGCTCTTGGATAAATTTGAAAATTGATTTCAGATGGTGCCCAAGGAAGATGAAGAGCTGTCTGTAAATATTGCATTCATATCTTTAGATTTGTATTCACATACAAATGCTGTTGATTGTGCAATACTCAATCATCATAGAAGGTCGAGTGCTCTGCACTCAATCGTTCAGATATTTTATATCTGAACGACTTTCAATAGTGTCTTCTCATATCAGTCTCTCGTTCTCGTCTCCCATTGCCCTCTTTACTTAAGAACTCATCTATAAATGATTAAGTAAAGATTAAGGCTTGAAATGATGAGAACAGAAACTGTACATAGAGTGTCTAGGCTGATGTAATCTGTAATTTATCTTTGAATAAATTTAGATGGTTTTTGAAATAATTTATCTTTCAGTCTTTACCTCTCTATGAGCTTTTATAAATTGATTTATCCTTTAAAAAACAATTCTCTAATGATTTCCTAAATCTACATTTGGAAGAAGGATTAAGTGTGCTGTTGTTCTGATCATATATTCATGTACAGCCACTTAATACTTCCCTAAATCTAAGCCTAACCATTTCCGCTACTTAAACTCTTTCAAATAGGCTTTTGATTTAAATGGCAGTTCACCAGTAGAGTTTATAACTCTTCTGAGAACAAGTCTGCTGTTCCTTGATACCAGCAGATATGCTCACCGTGCAAATTGTCTACGCCTTTAAAACCTATGCTTTATCTATATAAAAAGAAGAAAAGTTTTAAACGGCAACATAGGCTATTCACCCCCCTCTAGCCTATTTGAGCAATCATGTGGACCAACAATTCTAAAGGAAAAACAATAGGTTATAGATCCATTATCAGAGGATTTGTAAAAATTGAAAATGTCTCTGTGGTGCAAGGTTTGAAATATAATCTCTTAAGTATTTCACATTTTTGTGATAAAGGTATGAATTGAACTTTCTCTACTACTTACTGCTTTATCAAAAATAGCATCACAAGTGAAGTTTTACTCACTGGATCTAGAAAAAGAAATTTTTTTGCTATTGATTTACTTGCTTTAAATAACTTTAATCATATATGTTTAGTAGCAAATAATGTTTCAAAAACTTCATGGCTATGGCATAAGAGACTTTCACATTTGAATTTTAAATATCTTTCTAAACTTTCAAAAGGAACTTTAGTGAATGTTCTGCCATCAGTTAGTTTTCCTACTGACAAAAAATGTAAAACATAGGCTTTAGGAAAAATAACAAAATCTTCTTTTAAACCCAAGCCATGTCTTTCAACCAAAAGAATTCTTTAACTGCTGTATATGGATTTGTTTGGTCCTATTTCTACTACAAGTTTAGGTGGAAGCAGATATACACTGGTTGTTGTCGATGACTACTCAAGGTATACATGGGTTGAAATGATGCAATCCAAAGATGAAACATATGGTGTTCTCACTGCTTTATTCAGAAACCTTCAAACTCAAAAAGAGTGCGAAATCATAAGTGTAAGAACTGACAATGGTACATAATTCAAAAACCTTGTCATGGATACATACTGTGATGATCATGGTATTGATTATAATTTCTTAGTAGTCAGAACACCTCAACAAAATGGTGTTGCTGAAAGAAAGAACATAACATTGATTGAAGCGGGAATGCTAGTTGAAGCAAAGCTGCCAAAGTATTTTTGGGCAGAGATTGTCAATACAGCTTGCTTCACTCAAAATAGATCTTTTATCAATAAGTTTTGTAATACCCTAGATTATTGCATGCTTATCTTATGCTTGAGTTCATACATTCATATTCATGATAGGTATGTTTACTTAGCTCATTCGTATGTTTGAATTCAATAGCTTGTTCGTTGACATTGATTTCTATGCTCGTATGCATCCTTTTCGTCATGATATGTGTTGGGACTTTGATTGTGTATATATGTTGAAAGCATGAGTATAAGTGTTAGATGTCATTCATAACATCCTTAACATGATTAAGATGTTGATTGAATGCTTGTTGCATCGTTGATTCAATCGTTGGTTACTTCTAGTTGTTCGGGAGTGTTCTGTTTGAGTTCTAAACCATCTTTGAGTGAGGTTTAAGCCTTGGGTACTTTGGTCTTGAGTTTGGGGTCAATTTAGGTTGAATTATAGACATTTCGTGCACTAGAGAGCTTGCGGTCGCAAGGGGCTTGGACCTTGCCTTCGCAAGGTGAGCAGAATTTGTGGTTTGTGAGGCTGCCTAGCATGCGCTCGCATGCTCATCAGACCATGCGGCATGGTCCACTTTCCTGATACGGGATGTTTTGCTTATTTCACAAATTGGGCTATCCTAATCCTACCCAAACCCACCCTAAACCATTCCTAAACCATCCTAACTATCATCCAATATATCCTAACCATCTATTTGAATTTATAAGTGGGTTAGTTGACATTTTGTCTTGGGAAGACCTCCACATGCATTGGTCACATATCCCACTCACCTTTTCGGCATTTGGGAACCCAAATACACCACTAAGCCTCCATTCTTCTACCATTCTTTTCAAAAAACGGGCTGAACACTTCTTGGGAGTTTCAGAGAGTTTCCTAAGGGTTCTTGAGAGTTCATCCATGGATTCCAAAGCTTGAGAGCTCCATTTTCAAATCCAAGCCATAGAAGTGAAGAGGAGGTTGAGGAGAACACTTTCCACCCATTACATGTTCATTTTTTGTTGCTTGAAGTGCTGATTGTAGGTAAGTTACTACATCTCCTTCTCTTTGTTTTTGCCTCATTGACCCTAGGGGAAACAATCTTGTGCTATTTGAGGTCAATGAGTGCATTTAGGGTTTTTTAGAGATGCCATGTTCTTCTATGTGCTTAAATGACGAATTTGGTTGGATGAACTTGTTAGAGACAATGATTATGATATTATTCATGTGTAGAGATGTATATTAATCTTTCTTATCTTGCATGTTCAAGTATTGGAAATATATTTGATGAAATGGCTAAAATGTGTATATGCCTAAAATGTGACTTTTGTTCTATGTTTCCTAACTAAGTGTTTTGTTGGGGGTTTTATGGGTTTAATGACCTTGGGAACCTAGTCATTAATGTTAGTATGAACATAGGAGGGTGTTGTGACCAATGGCTTCTATGCCCTAATTTTTGAAAGTTTAGAAATGACTCAACGGAGTCGACCATTGGGTTAGAATGACTTTAAGGAACTATATGCCTAAATCCTACGCAAGTTGGGTAGTGGTGATGGAGGTTAAGCCTCCAAGAATTTAGAAGTGTATGAAGAACACTTGATGATTAGAGTCTTAATATTATCTCTAATGTGTTTTTATGCTAGTTATGATTCAAATGCATGACTAGATGATTGTAGAGTACATGCCTACTTATTTGAGCATATGAGTATGTATTACTTGTGCTTGAGTTTGAGTCCAGGTGAAGTCAGTTTGTTGAGTCGTTGGCGGGACGATGTAGCGTCTTCACGAATTATGGGATTCGTGATTTCGATGGATCGCCGTGCCGGGTTGCACACACCCCTCCATCGATGGCCACGGTGGGGAAGTAGTTGATCTTAGTTGTAGTATGAAAACATGACTTTCATAACTATGGAACTTGAGCGGGGAATGTCTCGGGGAGGTTGATACCACGATTTGGGTATCGAGGACACATATGGTTTGCACGTGTTTTTGCAGGAGCGACACGGTGGAAAAATGGTAACGGTATCATATCTCTTTTATATGAATTGACTCACGAATGCTTATATGTGAATAACGTGCTACGTGAATATGATATGATGGTTGAGATGATTTAATGAATTGTTATACCTTGTTGATAACATGATATTTAAGATTGTTAAGTATGAATACCTTGACATGATTATTAATGGAATATTATACTATGATGATAGCATGATTTATTATTGTTGAGCATGATGCCATGACAGGAAGTTATGTTTAGTAACTTACTAAGCCTTTATGACTTACTCCTATTTGTTTGATTGTTTTCCCTAGATCCAAGTCTTGCTAGCAGATCGAAGTGATTGTCGAGTTGCATTGGTGAAGTTTTTGGCAAGGTTGCTACCTTACAGTTTAGTATCTTCTCTTTTGGCAAGGACGATGGGAACGTAAAGTTAGGTAAACTTTATGAGGGGTAGCAAGACTTATTATGTGTTTGATATTTGTACTTGTTAACTAGTACTTAATCTTTTGAGAGCCGACTTGTGTTAGTCGCGCCTTGTGTATTCATGATGATTATGTTTTAGTTATGTTAACCATGTATGTAATGGTTGGTTTATTGTGTCTGTTCTTCGGCATGCTTTTAGCCGTTGAGTATGTTAGACTAGAGTTGTAGACTTAGTTTAATGTTGGGTTCCGGCTGTAACGTCGCCGATGACTTGGTTATAAATTGCTATATATTGATATTGCATGACAGGTGGTTTTGTTCTACGTGCCCAATGTTGCATCACGTGATTTTAATTTTTGGGCCGAGAGATTCATTATCTCTTTGGTTGTATTTAGTTGGAGCTTGTTAGCTCGGGCGCCACTGTATTTATGTTTCGCTTCCGCATGTGTTAAAGTAATGGGCGTATTGCCGTTATGGCCTTACCCAATTATTTGCTATTTGCTTGTATGTTGTTTGTTCCCGGCGGCACGACCTTGGGATCTCGTCTTGGGATCCGGGTCAAGTCGCCACAAGTTTCATGAAAAAACTCCATATGAACTATGGAGAGGAAGGACACCCAACATTTCCTACTTTAAGATTTTTGGGTGCAAATGTTTCATTCACTACAATGGTAGTGACCACAGAGGTAAATTTGATGAGAAAGCTGATGAAGGTATTTTTGTTGGATATGCCAAACACAGTAGAGCTTATAGAGTTTATAATAAGAAAACTCAAACAATTGTTGAAATTATGGATGTTACATTTGATGAATTATATTTACTTGAGTCTCCTGAGACTCATGATTTTACAAACAATTTTGAGTTTTTTGAGATAGGAAACAATGTTAGCTCAAATCAAAATAATCCCCCATTCTCCATCCTTCCAACTGATAACCAAGAAAGCCAGAATGAACATCAGTCGGCTCGACGGATGAAATTCATCCAGCTGACACCCTAAAGCATTCATCAGATCCTATCCTAACTAACACATATTCTACTGAAAATCTTCAGTGAGTTGAGACTCCATCATCTTGGCTCACATGCCTTTGTCTCGTCCATTGAACCTAAGAAAATTGATGAAGCTCTCGAGGACCCCTAACGGATTGAGGCCATGCGAGAAGAACTCAATCAGTTTGAGAGATGTCAAGTTTGGTAGCTTGTTCCAAGACCATCAAATCAACAAGTAATTGGAAGTAAATGGGTCTTTAGGAACAAGTTGGAAGAAGATGGAAATGTCACTAGAAATAAAGCAAGGTTGGTAGCCCAAGGCTATAGACATGAGAAGGGCATTGACTATGATCAAACATTTGCTCGTGTTACAAGGCTAGAAGCTATTAGATTGTTCCTTGCTTATGAAATCTTCAAGGACTTCAAAGTCTATCAAATGGATGTGAAGAGTGCATTTCTAAGTGGTGACCTTCAAGAGCAAGTCTTTGTTGAACAACCCTTGGGTTTCTTGATATAAAAAAGAAGGGCCAAGTGTACAAGCTAAGAAAGACTCTCTACGGTCTCAAACAAGCTCCAAGAGCATGGTGCTTTATGTAAGAGGTTTGAAAACCTTATGAAGGGAAAATTTGAAATGAGCATGATGGGAGAACTTACATGCTTCCTAGGTTTGAAAATTAAGCAAATTGAAGAAGGAAATTTTATCCATCAATCCAAATACACTAAAGAGCTGATCAAGAAATATAATTTACAAGAGGCAAATTCAGCAAGCACTCTAATGGGAGTTCTACTGGTTCAACTATTGACTGATTCTGGACTCCTTCCTCTCTTATCGTTCGAAATCAACACCTACAGCCTTCATCTCATAGAGGAGTTCTTCACAAATATGAAAGACACACCTAACAAACCACACTCTCTTACTGGAACCGTTCAAGGTGTCTTGGAGACTTTTGATGTTGCATCTATCTCTACCACCTTTCCTGGTTCCAAGGCCACCGGCTCTACCATCCAAATAATTCCTAAGAATGTCCAGAAAGCAGGTTTGATTTCTATGAGAGGCAAACACCAGAAGAGAATTCCTTCAACAGGCTCAAAAACCACTTCCATTCATTACATTATGCTCTGGCCGCTGTCCTCGACAAATGCCTTCTCATCAAATCTGGTGGTCATGACAAGATCACAGAAGCTCAACTTTTTCTGATGGAAGCCATAGTTGAGAAACATGGTGTTGACTGGGCCTCTGTTCTGGTAGAATGCATCAAAGCGAATATGACCAAATATAGGGAGAATATGACTACTGGAAATCAAAAGTTGACCCACCGTCTCATCATCACTCATTTCCTTCGAAAGATTGCCGCTATCAACAAGGCCGTTTTTACCATGGGTGATGTTCTAGCTGTTAAAATCAAGAAGTTCTCTGCCACCGACATCAAAACTACTATCTCCCTTGTCCTTGTTTGGACAGGATGTTTCAATAGCTTAAGTCTCTCAACCTCCACCTTACGAAGCTCTAGCTGGTGAGGTACTACAATTTGCTCCAGCCTCAATTCTAGTTGACATTCCTGCACCTGTTGCTGGTGCAAGCAGAAGGAAAAGAGCAAATCTTCTTCAAGCTGTTGAAGAAGAAGCTGATGCAGAAACTATGGTAGTGTTTGGTAACATTTCTATTTCTTTTTTTTGTCTCACATGTTTTCTGTTACACTTTGTTTCAATTTCTTTTTTATTTTGGATAAGAAACAAAAACACGTTTGATAGCCATTTCTATTTCTATTATGAAAAAGAAACAAAAGTTAATCATTTTTTACAAACATTTTTATTTCCTTTCACAAAGTTATATTCTTTTTCAAAAAAATTAACGTATTACAACTTTCATAATAGTATATTATATCCAATTGAAACGGGTAGAATAATAATTCGCATGATTTCATCTACTATTAAAAAAATGTTGATAAACAGCTCCTCATCTGTTGGGTTGGGTTGGAACGGGTGATGGGTCGAAACCCATTAGAACCCGAATATGAAGCGGATTGAGATGGATCGGGTTCAACGAGTGATAGGTTAAAACGAAACAACTTGTCTTAATCCAGATTTTCTCCCAAAAATTCATAATTTTATAGAGTAACAGCTATCGGGTCAAAATGGGTATTGGACTCGACCTGCTTTAACCCGACCCATTAATATTTTTGGGTCAAAACGGGTTACACGTGCAACCCAAAAATATTAACTGGTTCGATAGGGTCATGTGATTTTTCAGGTCAGGTCGAGTGGGTTAGGGTTGAAAATTTTCATGTCAAAGTTCGAAGGCTCGACGTCATTTAAGTTAACCGACCTTAACTCTTCCAAGTTAAAAAAAAAGAATAATTTCTCTGAAAAAATAAACGATTTTTTTCATTTATAAATTTTGGGGAAAAATGAGAAACGTTTCTAGTTTATAAGAAATAGAAATGATTGTCAATGTATTTCTATTTCCATTTTTCACAAAAAAATTATAAATAGAAACAAAAATATTAGAAACGAAATGATTACCAAACAAGCCCTAAAGAACCTGCTACCATCACATCTGTCATTCCAATTCCTAATCGAAGAGTTGTTCGCAAGAAGCAGAAGGTAAACCCAACTCTAAATCCACAAAATTTTGTTCGATTCTCTTCATCTACTGAACGCTCTCAGCCACCTATTCCTTCTTCTAAGCCCAAATCACCAAGCCATTCACTTGTTTGATATTTTTCCGTAGTCAGAAACCCACTTATCATCCCATCTACAACTATTACAAGCCTTATCACACCCTTATTCCTCCGAACTGCGTCTTTCTCATCGATCATTTTCCTTTCTTTATCTAGTGTCTTCTTGCGTTTCATGTGGAGAAGAAAGCTGACAAGCCTATCGTCAATCTCGTCAAGTAAATTGACCATAATTACAGCCGTAGACCCGATGTCGTCTATCCTCCTACACCAATCAATATGTCCCCCAATCTGCTTGCCACCAATTATGGAAAATATTTCGATCTTCTTCCCACTATTTGGAACGCTTTCTATCTCTCAAATGATATATTCATTCAAGACGAACTGATATGTTCAGTCTGGCAGCTTTACAACACAGTGCACAATATCCCTTCTATCTCTCTCCAAGATCCCTACTACATTAGATGACCAACAACTGATGATGATGATGAGCTAAATCAAGATTTGAACTTTCAAGCCATTGATTAAGACAAGTTGGATCTAGTCCAAAAGGGCGCTGTCAAATACATCTATGACAGCATTGTTTTTGCTAAAGCTCAGTATCGAGCTTCTCATCTAGAGCTGTTACAATAGGAAGGAGGAGCCTTTTCATCTCAGCCAGTAGAAATATCACAACCAGCTACACCAATTACTCCAATTACTCCTACAGCCACTCAGTCTACTGAGCATCCTGCTGTTGTTCTACCAATTGATGTTCCCTTGGCTATTACTCCTACTGAAGATCTTTTTGCTAATCCAATCCTTGCTACTTCTTGAATTGAAGTTGTGTCTGACTTTCCTCAATCTGTTGATCCACCAGTTGCTTCTGACCAAGTCCTCCATGTTGCTCCTCTCTCCATTTCATAAGAAATTCCTCTTCAGCCTCACTATGCTGAGGATTAGGCTAAAGATGAATCTGTCAGTGATTCTTCTTTTGACTCTAGCAGCCTTGATCCAGTCGTCTCTCCAACACTCAGAATGACCTATAAATGGCAGAAACAACGAAAGGCAATTGTCAATCAAGACTTATATCATCCGACTGGATCAAAGACGATCTTTATGGATGAGTCTTCTGAAGAATTGGCTGACATTGCTCCTCCACCTCCACAACCAGCTGATCCTTCTCCTATTTCTGCTCCTTCATCTACTGCTGCCTCCTCCTCAACTCCCATTTTTGTTCCAGTAAATGATGCACCCCCTCATATCTTCCCTCCTGCAACTGAGACCAATGCATGACTGGATGCTCTGTACATCCATCACCTTCATGTCAACGGGGTTCTAAAGTGCATGTCCCATCAGCTCAATGACTTGCAAATCCAGATGGATTCTGTTCTTCCCAACCTACGCAACACCATAGCTACCGAAATACAAGCAACTATTGCCAATGGTGTTTAAAGGGAAGCTAATGCTAATGACTAGAACAACATTCAAGAATATCAAGGGGAGTGTGCAAGGAGAGCTGAAATGGTTGAAACCGTTATGTTTAAAGCCCTTCAGAAGGAAAGGGTGCAGAGAGAAAGGACTGATGTGTACTTAGTAGAACTCAAGGAGCATAGAAGAAGAGTTGGAATCATAGAGTTTGAGGCTGATATTCATGAAGCTGTTGCTGTTGAACCTGCTGAACATGAAAATGTTGTAGTTGACGCCAATGCAGTCAATGCTGCTGCCAACCTACCTGAAGTAGATGCAACCCAGACTGGAAGTTCAAAAGGATCCACGAGTTTTTAGAAACATTTGCTACACTTAAAAATACTTATCTCTCTACTCTTTATTGGTTTTGGGTTTCCTACATACTTAGTCATATTATATCTTGCTATTTCTAACATCTTTTTCAGGTATAATTTTCTAAGTTAAAATATGAACTTTGAATTAATTTAAACTGTCTACTTATTGCTTTTTACTTATAGTGAATGAGTTTAGTAAAGAAGAGGAGATTGTTGGATTATGCTTGATTTACTCAAAACCATTAAGTTAGATAATTTGAGCAGACTAAGTTTTTCTTTTAAAGTCTTAAAGTTCCTTCAGCTGGTATTCCTTTTGACATATATAGCTATCGACTAACACTTCTAAATTAACATTTAAAGTCAATCTTTTCTAGATTTGATCGAACATGATATTTCTAATACTTTCCTTGTTTGTGCTAGGATAAAAATCTCATGTTTTATATCTTACGCACAAGATCCCTATGATCTTGTAAAATTATTCTCTTATGAAATTGGATTGGATTTCAAATTCAAATCTTACGTCCAATGGTATGAATCTCAAGCAACTCTATATTAAGACCTTGGAAGCAACAGTTTGAAGACAACTGAAGTATTCATTCAATTCTCTCAAGTAATCATTTATTTGAGGTGCTCCACCCTTTAACACCAACTAGATAGTCTCATAGTTTTATTCTCTTCTAGTTTGTGTTGAGACAATCATTATTTAGTCATTCCTTCTTTCATATTTTTTAAGGAATCATTTGATTGTCTCACGAGTGTGATTGTCTTTCAATGATACTACCTAAGCACCGGTCTTTGTTGTACACTGATTCATTAGTGATCACTTAGATTATTAATAATATTATTGCACTTCAAAATCCATGTTTTACCAACTTGGTAGTGGACGTAGCAGTTTATACTATGAGCCATTTCAACTGCTTTGTCTTTTACTCGTCAGCTCTTACAAACTGTTTTAACATTTAAGTAGTCTTAGTCTACTTAAGTGTCAGCCAGTTCATTACATAAGTTGTTTACTTGTTTTATAAATTTTCTTTTAGTTTTTTTCTTATAATTTGTAATCTTTTCAAATCATCAAATTGTATCAACTAGCTGATCTATTTTCTTGTTCCAGCTGACAACGTTAGTAACTCAAAACCTTCAGCCAACTAACTCTATATCAGTTGATTGACAGAAGTTGTATTTTCCGATGCAACTTTTGAAGTAATTCAAAATGACCCTCAAAGTTTTAAAAGGCTATTCACCCCCATTTAGCCTTTTTTTTTTGTTAATTGGACTTAAAATATGTCGTTATTTTTATCCAAGCCCTAACTGTTTCTTCCCTCCATTGTTGCTGTCATTCGTACCTTAGCTTCGACCTTCAATTTACCAGCTTGAAATTTTTAGATCCACCATCTTCAATCATACGTACCACAATTCCGAAGTTGAAAACCCTATTCGGCTCCCTTGTGTTCCATGGCTTCGTCATCTACAGGCCAATCGTGGGCTAGAACTGACGAAGGTATTCCATTTTTGTGATTGCAATGTTCCAGCTCCATTGACTTGACATATTTTTTCATCTTTAAAGGTTCTGTGCAAAGTTGTGATTTGTGTTTGTGCTCAAAGGTTCTGTCCAAAGGTTGTGATTTATTTCATTTTTTTTTATTTTGATGATATGATTTTAAAGTTTTCGTGCAAAGGTTGTGATATCTGTTTGTGACATATATCTTTCTGTTTGTGTTAAATGCAGAAAATGTGCAATTGTTGTGATTTCTTTGAATGGGCAAATGATGCAAGTATAATGAGCCAAAATGTTGTTGAATTGAAAGAGAAGTTAAGCAAGGCTGTGATGAAGTTGGAAAAGAAAAAAAAAAGACAAAAAAGTTACACTTAAAAAGGAAATTAAGAGGCTTGAAGTACAACTAGTGATGAAAGAAATGTAAGTAGCTTTGCTGAAATATCAAGTTAGGAGCAATTGGAATGCCAGGCTATGGGTTATTGTAATTGTTTTGTTGATGGTTGTATATAATTTGAGTCCAAATGGTACAGGTATGTTGATGTTGCCTAAAAAGGGTGAATTTGCTACTATGAATTAGAACATATGTTAGGGGATATCAGATTATGTTTTTTTTTTTTTTGTAAAACTGTGTTCTTTGATGTTGATTAGTAATGAATTGTACTGTTTTTTTTTTCTCTATGTGCACAAGCACTTACCATACCCACAAACAAGTGTGTTCACCTTAGATACGTCAAACATGTTTGTTCACCAATAAATACACATGTCCAAATGCAATTTTTTTTACTTGAAGTCGTAATATATTACGCTCATAAAAATATGTTTCATGTCCAAAAGTACACATACTGATGAACAAGTACACAAGTCCAAAAGTACTTGTCCATATGAAGGGATTTCTGTACAACCATAATAACCACTTTTTGTCCAAAAGAAATGTTATACCCACAAAAAAAAACATGTCCAAATGTTCTGCCTTCATGATTACATGTGAAGGGATTTATATGCAAACTAAACCTGTTTAGTTTTCACCAAAGTTAGACTTTTGAGTGTTTCTGCTTGTACATTGGCTAGTTGTGTTTGATGTTACTGGGGTTGTGGTGTGTGATGTTGCTAGGCTTACTGCATGTGAAGGAGTGGATTGGCTTGGTGGTTGACTTGGTATTTGGCTTGGTCTTTCACTTGGTGCTGCATAAGCATCCAAATTGACAGCCCTAGGTGCTCCAGGGGTCTACAAACAAGTACAAGGTCCATATCAGTGTTAGTTGAATTTTTTTTAGTCAAAAACAATATAAGAAATGAAAATGGTAAACAAAGTAGACAACAATTAAGGTCAACATACCTTTAAAAAGGTTTCTCTAATTGGTGCAAAATGAAGTCCAGCAAATTCATGCCTTGGTTCTGAATTGGCAACCTTCCTGGGCCTTCCTCTTTTTCTCTTCTCACCTTCAGGTATTTGTGATGTCTTCTTCCTTCCTTCATTTCTATTTTTTGCATAAACTCTATCACCTTTGACTGAAGTGGATTTACTTCTTTTCTTTGAAGTATTAGGTTCCTATAAGAAGGAACTTAATAAATACACTAAGAAGGAGCTGAATATAAACACAAGGCCAATAAAAGAATACCTCAGTTTCTCTTGGGTTTTTGCACCCTTTTTTGTTATGACCAACTCCATTGCAAATACTACAAGCAATGTGTATACCTTGCTGACTAATTTTATGTACACCCATGCTTCTTTTCTTCGTCTCTTCTTCATGTGTTGCCTTCACTCTCTTTTTCTTTGGCCTCCCTAGCATTGCCTTATACATTGGAGGCCTCAAGGGCTTATCTCTAGATTTTACCAAGTTGATTCCACCAGTTATGGGCTCAATACTATTTGCATATGTCTTTAAAAGCTCATCCTTTGTATAATAGTTAGGAATGTAGTCATGTACCTTCTTCCTAATACTCACTAGGCCAACAATGGCATGACAACATGGGATTCCACTTAAATCCCATGCTCTGCAAGTACATGTCAATTTTTGAATGTCAACAACATGCCCCCATTTCATGTAGTCCACTTGGAACTTCTTGTTTCCATTATAGGTAGCAGTCTAAAGTCTAGCTTTAGATGTGTTTACTTCAATTCTTTTTCTAATTCCAGAGCATATACTATCCCAATGATTTGTGTGATCCATTCTTTTCTTTTATGCAGCCTAGTCATCATAGTCATTCTTAAATGCTCCAACAGATAAATTAGTTGTTTAAACCTAGCTTCTAATAAGGGCGCATTGAATCCCTTTGAAATGTTATTCTCACAGTTATCACATTTAGTCCCAGTTGAGAAGAAGGCCTTGCACCACTTACCTGGATTTCTATGCATCAAATCACTGTAGGCCTTTTCATCCAATTTTTTCAATCTCTCACAGTTGGTGTTGTAGTTGTCCATGTTAGTTGACTTGGAAATTGCCCAGAAATGACTCTTTTACATTGAACCTCTAAATTCTTTTGACCAGTTAGCATCACATGCCTAGCACATGCCCTATGCTCACATAATGCCAGCATCTCAGCAATAGATATCACAAGTCCCTATTCAATTTAAATACATTTTCAAGATATTAAATTAAAGTACATGAAACAAAATAAATACAGTTGTATATTTACAAAAATAGAAAAAGCATTAAAGGTACTATCTGTTGATTTGAAATGAGGGTCCATCCCCTACCATCTTCCATTTCCATGTCCTTTATTAGGTGAGAAAGAAACCAACCCCAAGCATTTTAGTTCTCCACTTGCACAACTCCCTAAGCCACTGGAAACATTTGATCATTCCCATCTCTTCCCACTCCAATTAGTAATTCTCGTTTCATACAACCTTTTAGGAAACACCCATCCAAGCCTAGGACCTTCCTACAACAAGTCAATAGACCTTTCTTTAGGGCATCAAAACATACATAAAACCTCTGAAATACAGGACCATATGCAGGATTATTCAGGACACAATATACCTCTACAGTACTCCCTTCATTAGTCCTCCTCAGCTCATTTCTATAATCCCAGATTTTGGCATAGTGTTCCTTCATCGAACCAACAGCAGCACATAATGCCTTTCTTTTACCCCTTGAGCAAGTACCCAAACTGACATCCATACCATACCTTGTTTCAATCTCCTTCTTCATTAGACCTAGCTTCCAAGAAGGATTACTTGTTATTGATGTGTAATATCTGGTTGCAATCCATTTTGCCGTGAGTTGTCTACTCCTCAAACTCTTACTACACATATTATGTGGATTAATTGTTTTTATCTGAAAAATCTTCCCCCCTTGGGGATGACTTCCCTAAATCCTCCATGGGCATATAGTGGAGTTCATGCAAGCTACACACACTCTACTTTGTTCATTCTTTAAAAATTTGAAGTCTATCCCCTTCTCTATAACATGTTCCCTTATTGCCTCCTTAAACTCCCTAGTAATCTTAAATTCCATGGCTACAGTGAAGTTGATATCATTGGGATCAGTGTATGGATTGAATGATCCATATTTTTTTCCTTTTATTCGTCTTCTTTTTTGACATAAAATTTGCTTCATCTTCACTAGAATCACTACTCAGCTCTGAACCAGTGTTAGCCATGAATGCCTCCTCCATGGTAATATGTTCTTCCTCAGTCATTTCAATTTTTACAAATGGATGTGTTGAGTCAACAGGAGGTGTACTATGCTCATCTTCTTCTGATCTTTTCTTAACATTTCATTTCATATCAATACATGTCTTTCTGGCATTAGCCACTTCCTCATCACTTACTTCTATTACATCATTATCAATATACTCATACTCACTTTCTTCTTCACTATCTACCATATATGTCTCATCCTCACTACAATCTACCTGACCATTAACATTTACATTAACATCATCCTGACCATGCCTAACATTATCAACTATAACATCATCTTGACCATTCCTAGCATCATCAACTATAACATCATCCTAACCATTAAAACCATCATCCTGACCTTTAACGTTATAATCAACATTTACATCATCCTCAGCATGAACATCATTCTCATAGTGAACATCAGCATCAACTATAACACATTCAACTATACTTTCTTGTGTACCAATCAGAAGACCATCGCATGGCATACATTCATCAATTGCATGTTCGACATACATATGTACATACTCTTCATTACCTAACATCTCACACATATTGATTACTTCCCTATGACTATACATTCTCTTAAGTCCCTTGTCTAAATCCCATCTTGGAATTAGGTACCACAAACACTTGACATTGTTATATTCCAGTAGTTTTTCTATACCATCCTTTAAGATGATAAAGGAAATGTAATTTGTGTCCATCTCTTCTAATAGATCATATATTCCCCCATCATATTTTCTATGTACCCCCTCTTTAACAAAATTACCCCCATGGTACACTACTATCGTAAATATACCCATCCTGCAAAACAAGATGGGTCCACATCAGGTAATTAAATACACTAGAGATGAAGATTATTCATAACACCCATTTTGTCACCCCTAATGCAACCTATTCGACCACCACCACCACACACACACTGACGCATAGAAGGCCTTTTTTAAAATAGTTCGGAAACATGTTAGACAGAGGTGAAGATTGAATTGTTTTAGGCTCAATTTTCTCTCAATACAAGATTTTGGATGTTTCTCTAATTTATTTTTTGTTTAATTAATATTGAAGATCCCGCAATCTCTCTTAAATTGAGGGCAAACATTAAATTGAATGTGCAAAGCAAAGAAGGAGAAATGAAGTTGGAAATTCAGTTAGTGGTCGTCAGAGTCGAAATGATGAAAATTTTGGCCACTTATTTGCAGTTCATTTGAACGAGAGGGCCATTGGTTGAATGGAAAATCGTGGCAAATAAAAGGCATGATGAGATGAGGGTGCTGGTGATAGCAGAAGTAGTCTTGCGCAAGGAGTTGTGACTGAAGTGAAACTCTCTAGTCAGTCTTTATAGAGGTTAGCTTAAACTAAATGACTTGTAATTATCCCTTAGAGAGATAGGTAAATATGTCGTGTACAACTTGTAATGTATGACCGATTATAAAGAGGTAAATACAACACAAGAAAGAGCAAGTAGTGTTCTCTTTTGTTGCATATTGTTTCTTATTCTTATCTATGCATCTCTTCTGTTTTATTATTCTTTCAGTTGGAACTATTAAACATGGTTATTATCTTCACCGGTGAGCTGCTGCAATATACTATTGTTAATTTTTTATTTGTCTTTGAAAGTGGTTTGCGCAAGTGTTGTGAAGGAAACAATAGGACACGGTGGCTTCCCGTTCTAAACAAACGACATCTAAGCGCTTTGGATTTATTATCTCACATATTTACGTAACATATACAAATTAGGGTAAATTACAAATAACCCCCCACAATTATGTTTGGGTTCAATTTCCCCCCTTAACTACCAATTGAAGCAATGTGCGTCCTTCAACTATAGCATTATCAATAATCGTAACTTTTGTTTAGGCACTGTCATTTTAATTAACTTAAAATACTCACTTAAGACTCATATTGTTACGCCATTTTGGTTCTTCAATTGACTATTTTACCCTCGTTGCTCTACTAGCCTCTTTGTACTTAAAGATGGTCGAAAATATAATTGCTTATATTTAGTTTAAATATTATGGTAAAAATAATACGTATAAATGGTCAGGTGAGTCTAAGGTGGGCATAATCTATCAATTTGAACAGTAGTGCCTAAATAGAAAGTGCAATTTAAGAAAATATTATAGTTGAGGGGGGGGGGTACATTGCTTCAACTGGTAGTTAAAGGTGAAAATTTAAACACAACCTACAAATGTGGGGGCTATTTGTAATTTACCCTAAAAATTAAGAGTAGATCTCGTGTAAGGCCTCACTTCCCTCACAACTCAACCCACCGACGCACGGTGAGTCAGGTCAATGAGATTGATCCGTCTTACTTAAAATACCCGCAAAAACGTCATTTCTAAGTATTCGCCAAAACTTAATATAATTTTAGTACAAGTTAAAAATATATTTTAAAAAAATTAATATTAGTGGGTTTAACTTTATAAATATCATCTTCGTTTGAGGCAAAAGATGTTGGACAAGTAGTGTAATTTGAAAGAAATTGTTTAAACTTGAGGCACAAATTTCTTTATGAGTCTTTTTTGTAATGACAAGGGTAATTGTGGTAATATGTTCTACTTTGTGTGAACATCAAAGTCATATATTTATTTGTCCAATTTGGTGTTTGGATGAATAAGTTATGAATGATTAAAGTGTGGTGTTGGATGTGGGTTTATCCCACATTGTGAAAATAACAAAGGCTTGAGTGGTTTAAATACAAGTACCTTATGCGTAAGGGGTAAGCTTGGGTAGACTAGAGACTCTCTTGCCCGCATCCACAGGGAGGGTATAAATCATGGTCCAATTAGCCTTCAGGCTACTGAACTCACATGCGAGCACGTCCTACGGACATGAACGTCAGGCCAAATTTGTATACTCATTCAAGCCCATGTTAATTATCGAATTTATTCTTTATTCTGCGTTCATGACAGCTTTAGCGGGACTCATTATGGGAAAAATCAAAAACGGTTTCGAGTAATGGTGTAATCAAAACGTTCTTGCTACATGACTATATAAAGGGAGTGTTTTTCTACAAATTGAAACACGTGATTGATCGTGTCTTTTTAATACCTTGCAAGTGCACAAGACTATTGTAGAATAGTTTGGGAAGCAAGGGTCGAACCACAGAGACAAGAAGAATACAAATAGCATGTATATTGGTAGCAATTAAACTAAGGGGGGTTTTTATTTTGTTTTATTTAATGTAATTTTACTCTACTAAATCAGGAAATCTAATTAACAAACTAAATAGCAATTACAGTTTATAGAGATCTTCTGGAGGAGGGAAATCTAGGATTGGGGATTCACTTGTATCTACTCTATTCCTTTTTAAGTATAGTATCAATCAATAACTTGGGTTCGTTCACAAAAGATAGATATAGATTGTCAAATTAAAATTCAGTCTCCATCCTAAATAATTCATCCAATCCATATCCTAAGAACAAGAACATATGAATCATATCTGTCACTTAGGTCATATATATGAACTTGACCCTAACTTATCACTCTCGTGCAACGATAAGGTCAATTTGTCACGATGGTGAGCTAGTGTACGACATATGCAATTAGCCGTGCAGCTATCCGCACCTCTAGGTCTTTACTACTTGCGATTCCATTCATTTGGTCAAAGCGAGACAGTAAAGAGGTCGATAAACATCATGATCAACAAGAATTGAATGAATAAAAATATATTAAGCAATAGATTCGATAAAAGTTACCTCCCCATTCCTAGATTAATGGACAGTTAGTTCATCCTTGAAGATGAACCAAACAGTGGGATGAAGGAATACATGAATCGATCTTCAAAACTATAATTACAACTACTAAACTATGTATTACAAACTAAAATCGGTGTTAGAACCGTCTACTAATTATTTATGGCCGTCCTTTTGCTTTGGCTACCATCTTCTATATATATCAAGGTGTTTTAGGGGAAGGAGGAGGTTCAATCCAAGTGAAACACCCATAATGGCGGTTTCTGGGTACCTTGCGGCCGCAAGGTATGTATACCTTGCGTCTGCAAGGGTCTTGATCAGGCTGGGCTACACGCTGGATACCTTGCGGGGGCAAGGTCTTGGAGGCATGCAGCCGCAAGGTGTCCAGATGTCTTTTCTAACTTCTTTTCAATTATTACACTTTGCACCCTTCCTCGAAATCTTCAATAAAAGCTCTGTAAATCCCGTATTTTCAACTAAAACCTTGAAAATCACAATATAACTCAAAATCACATATTAGTAGCCAAAAGCCTCGTGGAATTGCTATTTCTAAGTCATAAAAGTACCTGATAAAGACGTATAAAATATGTCTATTAGTGATATACGACAGTCTCCGAAACACTTCTTGTATTGCATGTTGCTTTTGTCTCCTTTGGCTTCCATTTTCGATTGGTGATTTTGTTCAAGCAAATTTCAGTTCGCTGGAATTTGAACTATAAAAATTTCCTGGTTCTCTGTTGTATCCTAGGAAACAAACGTTATTCTACCTTCCAAACACTTATGGGGAAGGGAGGAATATGTTTTAAGGAAACTGTGTGCAGCACAAGCCTCAGACCAGTAGACTTACGTTCTGCTCCAGTAACCTTTGTGGTTCTTTAGGAGATTTGGACCAACAACCTCTCGTGCACACTAGTATATTTTTTAAAAGGTCTCATGCATTCCATCAACAGACTTGGTTCTACATCAGGTATGTTGATCAAGTTTGAAGCACCAGCAGCCTTCAAGCTTGCTATACATAATCACACTTGAACATTAGTAGTATTTGGTGAGCACACTAACAACCTTCGACAAAGCTTCACCAGTCCTGCGCCAGTTCCGCAAACTTCAAAGCAATAGAAATTTACTTTGTTTCTTTACTTCCATTATTCTATATTTGTATTGATAATTCCCAGCATATTTCAAACAAAAGATTGATAAATGGGTAAACTTCAACAACCTCCCATGAACTATGTACGGACGGAAACAATTTCTCTGAACTATTAACTCGGGTGAGTCAGTCCATTCAACTCAACTGAGCCAATGAAGCTAACATAAAATTAAAATTACAATAAGGCCCATGGTTCTATTAATTGTACTGGTTCGCCCTTCAATCATCCAGAATGACACTCTGCCCCCAGCTCCCCAAACGAATCCCATAGCAATCTTCACCGAGAAACCCATGGGGTTTTACTTTTACTAGCTAGCAACCTCCACCGGAGATGGCGTAATAGTTGAGCCTCCTTCAGACAAGGCTAGACTCTCTCTCCTCTCAATGCTCATCTTTCCCCAACCGAATGCCGCACACCTAACACCGAAACATCTTAGGTGAGATTGAGACAAGCTCCATTACATCGATTACTTTGGCTATTAAGATCATTATTTGTTGTTTAGAACTTTAAATAAAAAAATGACGATACATCTGAGGGGTTCGTTTGTTAGGGAGACAACTACGTTATCACCACCATGACCATGGCCCTTCATCGGTTGTGACTACAAAGAGGGATTCGTTTCTATAGAATATGCTATCATCAAAGCTGGTAACAACAACTTTGATCCCCGAATATGTGACAGCCCGACCCGGACTCCAATGCGAAATCCCAAGGTCGTGCCGTCAAGACAAGCTAAAAGACGGACAAGCACCCGCTAGGCGTAGTGGTGCGAGTAAAGAGTTGAACCAACAAACTCTAAACAGGAATGTAAAGCCATAACGGCGATACGGAACAACTAAAAACTAAAATCTGCGGAAGCAAATCATAAATGGAACCCAAGCCTTTAATCCTAAACAAAGGAACGCAAGGCTGAGAGATAACTATCTCTCGACAAATCTACAACTCGCGTGACGCAACACTGCGCACGTACAACAAACCATCGGCAACCTAAGGCCGGCGAACCAACAGAATACCAACCTGATAAACAACCACTCAACGGCTACAACATGCCGGAGGGACAAATCAACTAAACAAATAAGATATTAAATACTAACAACTAAACCAATGTCTCTCGACTAGAGTTGTCGGAGACAGAAATAACCATAACATAATACTAGAACTTGCGAGCTAAAACCTTGCTCGGAAAGACAACAGAATAACCTCTAATAAAATACAATAGCTCGACCCAACAAGTCGGCTCCCAAAATAAACGACAATAGAGTACTAACATAACTACCCAAGTAAAGTTTACATAACTTCACATCCGTGTCTCACAAGATGATAAATACAATAATAATAAAATCTCCAAGCTTAAAGCCTGGAAGACCACCTTCTATCCAACAAGCGCCCGAAGCTGCAACGCGCACTAACGAGCTTACTGCAAAAACTAAGGAAAACAAACACACGAAATGAGTCATAATGACCCAGTAAGTTACTAAATGCAATGTATGGCATAGCATGGCGTGGCATGGCATAATACACAAGCATGTATAAAATCACGGCATCTTTATAGCATACCAATAATAAACTTGTATTAAGTCACCAAGTAACATAAACTTCATAAACCACTTAGCACATTATCTTTCATATAGGTGCTTATGGTAAGCCACATAAGGGATAGAGAAGTTACCCGAATAGTGCCGTTGTGTTGCTCCTGCAATACACAATGTTATACAAGTTCGTGCCATCGATGTTTTGTGAATTCATCGACTCAAACCGAGAATCTACTCAAGATCAATAGCGAGCCAATGACGCACGTATTGTTACGGCAAAGGGGCTACTTCCCGTTGCGCCAACAATGGAGGGTGTGTGAGGTCCCAGTGCGGCGATCCATAGCGAATACGAATCTTACGATTCGTATAGGCGATGTATCGTCCCACCCTGACAGAGCAAAGACAAGCCAAATAATGCCAGCTGGACTTAATGCAATGCACAAGTAGATGTTTACTCGGATGCTCAAACAAGAACCAAGACCATCAAGAGCGGACTTATCAAATCAAGTAGGTCATAAAGCTCTACAAAACCCAATAAACAATGCACATAATTGTACACACTTAACATGTTCAACTAACTTGTAAGTTTAGTTCAAAAACCACATATTGAGGTATTCATACTCCTCAAGTCAACACCAATTCAAGAATAGCTTATAGCTCAATAAATCACAACGTGAGGTCTACTATAGTCCTCTACTCAAGATTAAATCAAAGACTATTATTTAGTCTAAGAACAACCACAAACAAGGCTTAGCATTTGGTTTCACTCAAAAGCACACCGGACTCAACCATAGTCCCAATTGTCATAAATAATCGACTTCTCAAACCAATCTCGAGGGTACCAAAACTAACTCGTAGTCAAAACCCCGGAAGTGCTATCATGTGCACGCGACCAAATTCCCTAAGAGGGAACTCATTCAATTAATCATTTCCTAAAGGCATATGAGATCATAGGTTTGTCTCTAATGCTCCGTGCCCTAACGAGCACGCTCTAAATAAATCCCCCAATAAGCTTCTATATCATGGGTGTCACGAATGGGACACAATTCGAGTACTCACAATCAAAACCAACAAAACCCGAACATCGTAGGATTTCAACCTAAGGCTTTCCAACATTTTATTGAACCTATAACGACTCCATTGAGTCTTAATATCGCACTTCATTAGATACGTATTTCATAAATCCCAAATTTAACACATCATTCAAGTTTATAGAAATTCTCCCAAAATAATCCGGGCTTGTTTCCCAAGCCTAAAAATCCAAGAATTCAACATAATCATAATCAAACGAATCCCAAATGTCGTAGGACTTCAACCCGAGTTCATTAACACTTTATTGAACTTATTTCGACTCCGATGAGTCTAAATACTAAGTCTCATTTCTTACACATTTCATCCTACACATGGCATTGACAAGTTCATACCTCCAAAGATACACAAAATAGGCATATTTCCACAATGAACCCAAATAACATATGGACATGATTTCTAGCATGCTCATAAGCCTAGAAACACAAGATGAAGAGTAATCATATACTTCAACAATCATAAAAACCACTCTACAAATGCTCTTAACAAGTTTATACTTCAAAAAATCCCCAAAATTGGGCATACAAAGCATATCAAGTGTTCATTGCCCACAAATAGCATATAAGTTGTTTTCCTTAGGGCCAATGAACCAAAAATCAAAAGGAAGGAACTTACCTAGCTTGAGTGAAAACTCAAGAGAACCAAAATCTGAACGGTGAGGTTGTTCTACACGTCGAGGGCTTCAAGATTCCGAAGTTTGAAGGCAATCGGGTGGATGGATCGTCTTGGATCGAAGAGAGAAGAAGCTAGGGCTTGAAATCTCCCATGGAGACTCTCTCTCTCTAATACGTATGGTGGAGAATGAGAAATGAAGAGGATTTACTGATTTCTCAAAAGGGTTTGGGTATTTATACCCCCAAAATAGGGAGGGCACAATAGACATTTCCTTTGCACAATTAGTAGAGATTAGGACTAATCAATCACTAATCTAACCTTAATTAACTTCCAACTAATGTTAGGACATGATTTGGGTTAAGTATGAGAGGTTAGGAAGGGTTTAGAGGGGGTTTAATGAGGGTAGGATAGGTATAATTCGTCCAAACACAAAACAGGGGAAAAATCCCGTAAGTGTAATCTGATGTTGAGGCGGGCGCCTCACATCTCTCCAGGCGGGCGCCTGGGCTTCTGTCTAGGGTATTTCATTTTGCAAAGCTCTCAGTACTTGAGGCGGGCGCCACTATGGCGAGCGGGCGCTGGGCCTCTGAACCTTCAAAACTTGGTCTAAACATGTCCTAAATGGTCCCAAACTTATGGGCAACCATTCTAAGGTCTAACCCAACTCAAAACAAGTCAGAAACACACCCGAAGAACTCCCGAGACAACTCGGAGCGAAACCGGGAAGGGGTGCAACAACGTGCAACCGGAACGACGAACGAACGAGCAATGAAGGGAGACCTTTAAGGAAAGTCTAAGGGCTAATGAAGAAGCTTAAATACTTCTAGAAAGTTGAATAACAACTAGGGAAATAAGAATCCCAAAGGAGAGACGATTACGAGACTCGATTCCCGAACTACGCGATAGAGACGAACGCTATCTCCAAAGCTTCCAAAATCATCGATAGACTTAAGGAACACCTCCAACTTGAAGTCTAATGCATCTAAACATGTTAATAAACCATCTTAAAGAGGTCTAGGACCCAAACCGAGGTCACGAACACAAAACGCAAGTAAACCCTCAATCGCGTCGCATTCCGACTATCGTCGAGTCACGACTTGTGACTTTAGGAAGTCAACAACTATATGAAGTCTCTTAACAATGTTTTGGTCTTAATATGGTCTCTCATACATATCTAGACCCTCTCGCAAACCAAACATACAGTCGACAAAGGAAGAAGTGCAAGTATAGCACGCAAACCGAGCTAACGAAGGAGCGGGGTGTCACACTCTCTCCACCTTAAAAAGAATTCGTCCCGAATTCTAAATCATGATACAAACCAACATAAATCGAGTTCAAAACCACCAACCTAGACTCGAATCTCTGAGTCTACCACCACAATATACACGAGGGTTAAACTCTAATAATCCAAATTCGAAAGTCTACGAACTCTCGATAGACACAACAACATCAACACTTACGATTGAAAATAACATGACTCATACTCGAGTCGCAAATACACACAAGAACACATTACGCCAATCATGTAGGCAAAATCCCAAACTTCAACATAAGAACACATTCAACTACCGAAACTATTTGTTTCGGGGCACATCATGAAATTCAAGCACAAAAGATTCTAAGTTACAAGAATTAATAATTGCCTATGGAGCAATTTACCAACAAATCAAAGATAATCAAATTGGCATTTCAAACCATGTAAATCACACTTGCGATTTCCCAATCGCGTGTAATAACACATAAGAGCACGTTAATGACGTGTTTTGAAAATTCATTCCATTTCAGTCCAAACCATTTGGTAACGGGTATAGTCAATTTCTAACTTAATTCTTATCAATCCTAGTCCCACGACGAATACCTTTTGCTCACCAATTCAGGGTACCTACTGAATTAGCTTCAAAAGTTTCCGTCGTAAGGATGCGAAGGTTCATGAGTAAAAAGTTTTAAGCATCCTTCAAACAGTCTCCTATGCTAATGAGATGAATGAACATGATATAATAATTATGGAATGAGAATTTAATATTCTACAATGTAATGCATCAAGTAGGTGTTTCCTACAACTAATGCACGTAATTGAATAAAAATTCAGACCAAGTAACAAGGTCTATTACCTTGGCAAACAACAATCATAGCTACCCCAAACTCGTGTACCTAGTATACCCAACCAAGATAATTCACTAGGATTTACAAGAAACCAACACGTCTACCGATACTCGTGACGTCTATACTTCGAAAAACTATCCTTTCTTGAGCTCTAGACCAAGTCTACAACCAATGCATATAACCATCCTACCACAACGTTAACGTCTCAATACTCACGGTGAAGCGTCAATCTCTCCCGTGTAACCATGATTATCTTCTAAATCGCAACCTTCAACCTTCTCTCAAGTCGAGTGTATATCCTACTCGCATAATAACCCTTAACAACAATATAGTATAATATTACTCATTACATAAAACATATCTTTATAGAATACACAAACATCATACCAAACCGATAAGTATCAATACACAATTCATGCTTCATAAATATACATACTATGGCCTTTATATATAACCACACAAAACCACAACTCTATATATAGCATAATCTTATATATATAGACCAAACAAGAATCCATACACAACGTACGATTACCTACCGGTAATTCACAAACAAATCACATCACATATCGATCTCACATTGGGGTATTATTCCCGATCGAGCAAATAACCAATATTACACAATACACCATGTAAGGTATGTATGAATGCACATGAGCTAACGATTAAAGCGCGTACTCATAATAACGGTAATAGTAGCAACGGTATGATTTACATATATATATACAAGAATATACCTTCCTATTTCGGATAAGTTTCAAAACTCCGCAATGGCCAACCGCCACGCGCACACGACCTCAAACTCTAGGCTGTCCACCACTATCTCTCTTGGAGCCACTTGATTGTTGACTAGTACTCCCAGACCGCTTAACTCTCATCCTCGGGCAATCTCTACGAACATGATCGCCGCCACAAGCAAAACATTTTCCTGATTTACTCCAACACCTATTCTCGGCGTGTCCTGTTTTCTTACAAAAGTTACATGTCAACTCGTCACCTCGTCGTCTCCGTCTAGAGGTAGAAGTAGCAATCCTAATAGTCTCCGAGGACCTCTCTCGAGCATGATCCTCGATATCCATCTCCATCACATATGCACGATCCACAGCCCCTTGGTAATCCGTAAGCTGTAATAGAATAAGCTACCTACGATATTTCGTCCTTAGGCCTTTCACAACCCGCTCGGTCTTCCTAGCCTCATCTGGTACCAAGTAACTACAGTAACGAGCCAACTCCATAAACTTTGTTGAATACTGAGCCACAGTCATATCTCCTTGTTCTAACGCTAGGAATTCCATCTCTTTTCTTTCTCGAATTAATGTCGGAATAAACCGTATCGTAAACTCCGTGACAAAGTTCTCCCACAATCGAGGCACTCCATGATGTCTCCAATGATCTCGTAATTCAAGCCACCAATGCTCGGCCGCACCAGTTAATCTAAACACTGCTAGGGCCACCATCTCTTCTGACGTACAACCCATAACTGCAAAGATCTTCTCCATGCTTTCTAGCCAATATTTCGCCTTAATAGTATCTGGCTTTCCATCAAACTTTCCGGTTTAAACTTCAAGAATTTCGCAAGAACAGTAGAATCATCTTCCAGTCCAAAAATCCGTTGAGGAGTCACACGCGGATCGTTAACATTCTCTCCCCTCTCGTCGCCACGAGCTGTACTCGAACAAGGTATAATAGAACTAGCTCCACGCCAAGTTCCCGACATAATACGCCTACAAAGAACACTCAGCGTCAATAACTCAACGACAAACCCAACCCAACTAGGCCAAGGAACCTATCCTGGCGAAATAGCTAACCTATAGCTCTGATACCAACTGTGACAGCCCGACCCGGACTCCAATGCAAAATCCCAAGGTCGTGCCGTCAAGACAAGCTAAAAGACGGACAAGCACCCGCTAGGCATAGTGGTGCGAGTCAAGAGTTGAACCAACAAACTCTAAACAGGAATGTAAAGCCATAACGGCGATACGGAACAACTAAAAACTAAAATCTGCGGAAGCAAATCATAAATGGAACCCAAGCCTTTAATCCTAAACAAAGGAACGCAAGGCTGAGAGATAACTATCTCTCGACAAATCTACAACTCGCGTGACGCAACACTGCGCACGTACAACAAACCATCGACAACCTAAGGCCGGCGAACCAACAGAATACCAACCTGATAAACAACCACTCAACGGCTACAACATGCCGGAGGGACAAATCAACTAAACAAATAAGATATTAAATACTAACAACTAAACCAATGTCTCTCGACTAGAGTTGTCGGAGACAGAAATAACCATAACATAATACTAGAACTTGCAAGCTAAAACCTTGCTCGGAAAGACAACAGAATAACCTCTAATAAAATACAATAGCTCGACCCAACAAGTCGGCTCCCAAAATAAACGACAATAGAGTACTAACATAACTACCCAAGTAAAGTTTACATAACTTCACATCCGTGTCTCACAAGATGATAAATACAATAATAATAAAATCTCCAAGCTTAAAGCCTGGAAGACCACCTGCTATCCAACAAGCGCCCGAAGCTGCAACGCGCACTAACGAGCTTACTGCAAAAACTAAGGAAAACAAACACACGAAATGAGTCATAATGACCCAGTAAGTTACTAAATGCAATGTATGGCATAGCATGGCGTGGCATGGCATAATACACAAGCATGTATAAAATCACGGCATCTTTATAGCATACCAATAATAAACTTGTATTAAGTCACCAAGTAACATAAACTTCATAAACCACTTAGCACATTATCTTTCATATAGGTGCTTATGGTAAGCCACATAAGGGATAGAGAAGTTACCCGAATAGTGCCGTTGTGTTGCTCCTGCAATACACAATGTTATACAAGTTCGTGCCATCGATGTTTTGTGAATTCATCGACTCAAACCGAGAATCTACTCAGTATCAATAGCAGCCAATGACGCACGTATTGTTACGGCAAAGGGGCTACTTCCCCGTTGCGGCCAACAATGGAGGGGTGTGTGAGGTCCCAGGTGCGGCGATCCATAGCGAATACGAATCTTACGATTCGTATAGGCGATGTATCGTCCCACCCTGACAGAGCAAAGACAAGCCAAATAATGCCAGCTGGACTTAATGCAATGCACAAGTAGATGTTTACTCGGATGCTCAAACAAGAACCAAGACCGTCAAGAGCGGACTTATCAAATCAAGTAGGTCATAAAGCTCTACAAAACCCAATAAACAATGCACATAATTGTACACACTTAACATGTTCAACTAACTTGTAAGTTTAGTTCAAAAACCACATATTGAGGTATTCATACTCCTCAAGTCAACACCAATTCAAGAATAGCTTATAGCTCAATAAATCACAACGTGAGGTCTACTATAGTCATCTACTCAAGATTAAATCAAAGACTATTATTTAGTCTAAGAACAACCACAAACAAGGCTTAGCATTTGGTTTCACTCAAAAGCACACCGGACTCAACCATAGTCCCAATTGTCATAAATAATCGACTTCTCAAACCAATCTCGAGGGTACCAAAACTAACTCGTAGTCAAAACCCCGGAAGTGCTATCATGTGCACGCGACCAAATTCCCTAAGAGGGAACTCATTCAATTAATCATTTCCTAAAGGCATATGAGATCATAGGTTTGTCTCTAATGCTCCGTGCCCTAACGAGCACGCTCTAAATAAATCCCCCAATAAGCTTCTATATCATGGGTGTCACGAATGGGACACAATTCGAGATACTCGGGTACTCACAATCAAAACCAACCAAACCCGAACATCGTAGGATTTCAACCTAAGGCTTTCCAACATTTTATTGAACCTATAACGACTCCATTGAGTCTTAATATCGCACTTCATTAGATACGTATTTCATAAATCCCAAATTTAACACATCATTCAAGTTTATAGAAATTCTCCCAAAATAATCCGGGCTTGTTTCCCAAGCCTAAAAATCCAAGAATTCAACATAATCATAATCAAACGATATAAAGTATTCATATATTAAATTCCATATTTATCCTATTTTAAATTTGTTCAAAAGATTTTAATTTTAACGAGTTTGAGATTTTTTTATAATTATAAGCAACTTTAAAAAAAAATCTTAAAACAGTCAATGGGGTATAACCTAGTCCCCAAATATTCCCGCAACCCCAAAATCCCGAAAAATTAAAACTCCCTCCACCGCCAACCCAAAATCCCCCAATATTCTTATTAC
Organism: Codonopsis lanceolata; assembly: GCA_013146195.2. NCBI lineage: Eukaryota > Viridiplantae > Streptophyta > Magnoliopsida > Asterales > Campanulaceae > Codonopsis > Codonopsis lanceolata. The sequence continues at coordinate 63,798,694 of CM028381.1, forward strand.
TGCCAACAACAATCTTCCCCCAATATATTATTGAATCATCTCTCTTTCACGCCCAGACCCCGGCCCTTACCCATCTCCTCTCTCATTCTCTCATCGCCCTTCATCTACAAGACCCGGCGATTCCCTTCAAGCCACCGTCCGCCATGCCAGTGCTCACTCTCATCACACGCTGCTCACTCTCTCTCTCTCTGTTTGGTTCCTCAAGTTCCGCTAACCGATCTCTCTCTCCGACTGAAACTTTGATTCCCTCGGATTCTGGCAATTATGACTCAGGATGTCGAGATGAAAGAGAATGAGCTCCCAGCTCCGTCCAATTCCGTCTCCTCTACCACTCCCTCCACTCTACAGCGTAAGCAACCACCCCCAAAACCCTAATTTAATCTATTTATTTATCTGTTAAATTGGAACGAGATTTCGACTCTTTAGTGAAAAATGGAATTGCACCTGTGGGTTTTTAGATTTGAAGGAGATTGCTTCGCTAATCGAAACTGGGGCTTATACCAAGGAGGTTTGCCGGATTGTTAGGGCTGTTCGTCAGACGATTGCCTTGAGGCGTAGGTTGAAGGCTTCGGTTGTGTCTTCGTTCTTGAATTTCGCCGCTGGATCGGATGTGCACGCCAGGCTGTCTTCGTATTTACCCAAGGTAGCTTCTGGGATTCTTTCTTAGTGTTTGTATTTATGATGCATTTTTGCTTTAGTTAAGTCTGAATTTTGATAGTTTGATGAAAATATTATTAACCTGGAAGACATTGTTTGTCTAATTACAGTTTAGAAATTTGTTAATCTCTTGAACTACTTTAAACTTCATGGTGGATAGAACTAACTCATGCTTTATGAATACTTAGTATGAGTGGGTTGGGAGGTAGGTTTCTCGCAAAGGTCGGTTGGGATAGTTCTGGTTGTGAATTGACTTGCAACACAAAATACAGGGAAAACTCACTCTACAAAAATGGAAGTAGAATGAATTACATGATTGATAATGTTTTTGTAGCAATTTAAGTTTATTCTTCAATGTTGCTTGAATGGTTCACTGTCGTCGGTCCTCTCTGTTTAGAGTGGACTATGCCTGCTCGATTGCATGGTTGTGGTGTATTAGAAGTGTGTTTTGGTCCATAAGATGCCATATAAAATATGAGATTTGGCTCATTTTTGCTTAAGTGGATTCTGTTAATAGAAAACACTAATGCCCTTCACGAGGATATGATGAAGATACCTAATCAAGTAACTTATAATTCCTCTAGAGCTAATAAAAGTTTCAGTAATGTTTAATTCTCAAGTTTTATTGGTTTTTGGGGTCTATAGTTCTGGTTGGTGTTTGTTGTTTTCGACCATTTTCACATGTTCTGTTTGTTTTTTGTGTTGTATTTTTATAAGCTTCTATTTATTTGTTCCATATATTAGTCGATCATCAGCATTTCAAAGTTTATGCATATGCTAACATTTGATAGACTGCCTGTGTAAAAACTACTTCTACACAAGTGGCATATGTAGTATTGTTTGATAAAAAATTTAGAAAAATGATAGGAAATTGTTTCTTTATTACATATAGAATAAAACTTTCTGACATATTTTAATTTCTATTTCAAGGCATTTACTTGGGTGGTATGACAGTTGCCCCCCCCCCCTGAAAACACACACACATATGTGTGTACATTAATGCATACATATGTTAAGGATAAAAGACCTACATTTTTTGAGAAGATAAGAGAAAAAGTGGATATAGATGTAGGGGACGGGATATAATGGGCTAGAGAATAGGCTTAGGGAGAAAAACTAGGAGGTAACCACGAGAAAAATGATCTTATAAAAAATCTACCATTAAAAAAAACGTGAGGGGCCGGATGGCGGAGAGTGGAGAGAAAATCTAGGAGGTGATCTAAAGAGGTGATCAAGTCAACCCCAACCCCAACCCAACCCGGCCCAACCCAAACCCAACCCCAACCCAAACCCAACCCCAACCCCAACCCCACCCCCACCCCCACCCCTAACCCCAACCCCAACCCTAAACCTAAATCATAACACTAACCTTAAACCTAAACCACAACCTTAACCACAACCCCCACCACAACCCCCATACCCACCCCAACCCCACCCCAACCCCAACCCCCAACCCCAACCCTAACCCCAACCCTAAACCCTAACCCAACCCTAAACCCTAACCCCAACCCTAAATCCTAACCCCAACCCTAACCCTAAAACCTAAACCTAATTCGTAACACTAACCTTAAATCTAAACCATAACACAAACCCTAAACTTAACCCTAAATCTAAACCCACCCCCACCCCCACCCCACCCCAACCCCACCCCCAACCCCACCCCACCCCACCCCACCCCCACCCCTAACCCTAAAACCTAAACCTAAACCATAAACCTAATTCGTAACACTAACCTTAAACCTAAATTAATGACATAACTGTATGTACGTTTAGGGGGTGTTAGTGTAAATAGTAATAAATAAACGGGTGTTAGTGTAAATTTAGTGTATTAACGTTCAAACATCGATTTATGTATGTTTGTTAGCTGGGTAGCCATGTTGATGCTATGAAATTCATGGTTGTAGTTTAATTGACTTTGCAACCAAAAAAGATAACTGTATGTACGTTTAGGGGGGTGTTATTGTAAATGGTAAGAACTAAAGGGGGTGTTAGTATAAATTCAGTGTATTAATGTTTAAACATCGATTTATGTACGCTTGTTAGTTGGGTAGTCATGTTGATGCTATGAAATCCATGGTTTAAGTTTACTTGACTTTGAAATCGAACAACATAACTGTATGTACGTTGGGGGACTTTGAAACCGAACGTGCTTACTTAGTTACTTTCAAGCAACATTCATTCCATTTCTTCTCTTTCCATTCCTTTGGTTTAATACTCATATTGGTGGTGGGGGAAATAGGGTTGGACCCTTTTTGTTATTATTATTAACTAATTGATTTTGGTAACTTGTACATGTTTAGGTTCATCCAGCAAAAAAAGCAAAAAAATGATGATTATGCCATAAATGTATTCCTATGGTAAGCTTCTAAAGCTTCTTGTTTGATCATATGAAAATAACGACTTACTTTTTTTTGTTGATTTTTAATCAAATTAGTAATTTTACTTGGACAGGTTTTCTAGCTGATTGCCGTGAAGATGAAGTTTTTCTTGATCCTCATGTCGTAGGATTTTTTTAATTTTATTTTTAGGTTTTTTAATAGATATGGTTTACATGGATTTGTATAAGTTTAAATTTCCAAGTTAACTCTAGAAACAAGTTTTTGGTATTAATTGTTATATATAATTTATATGGATTGTTGTAATAACATTTATAGTTTGATGTTTTTAAATTAGTTTTATATTATTGTTTATTTAGTATCTTCAGTTTTGTATTTGTATCTTCAGTTTTGTATTAATTGTTATATTATTAGGTACAAAAATTTATGATAATAGTATTTTTGGGTTTTTTTTAAATTTTTTTTACATTATTAGCGATGGAATTTTCCGTCGCTGAAATTCAATTATATTTAATTTTTTAAAGCCTTTAGCGACGGAATTTTCCGTCGCTGAAATTCAAATTTAATTAATTTTCAAAACCCTTTAGTGACGGAATTTTCCGTCGCTGAAATTCAATTTTAATTAAATTTTAAAAGCCTTTAGCGACGGAATTTTCCGTCGCTGAAATTCAATTTTATTTAATTTTAAAAAGCTTTTAGCGACGGAATTTTCCATCGCTGAAATTCAATTTTAATTAAATTTTAAAAGCCTTTAGCGACGAAATTTTCCGTCACTGAAATTTAATTTTATTTAATTTTAAAAAGCCTTTAGCGACGGAAAATTCCGTCGCTGAAATTCAATTTTAATTAATTTTAGAAAGCCATTAGCGATGGAAAATTCCGTCGCTGAAATTCAACCATTAGCGATGGAAATTTCCGTCGCTAAATGCTACCTTTAGCGATGGAAATCGGTCCATTGGACATCAGTGACGACAGATCAGCGACGGACTAGCGACGGAAAAAATCCGTCGCTGGGGGCCATTAGCGACGGAATTTTGCCTTTAGCGACGGAAAATTCCGTCACTAAAGGTCATTTTTCTAGTAGTGACTCACGATGTCTTTTTCTGAAGCTCCACTTTGATTCATATTCTCAATTTGTCAGATGAAATCCCTTAATTTGCCAACTGCTTTGAGGATAACAGACATACGTCATTGAAATGATTTTGGGTTTTGTGAATGTTGTATGGTGACCGATTTTTATGGATTATACTCTGCCTCAACTTGAGACCAAAATCAAACTTTTGACTGGTTGATACCTATGATTGAGTTTTGAGAAATATCAAGTGTAAGAAGCACTTCTATTTTTGTAGCCATAATGATGAACTCGGAAATAATGAAACATAAGAAACTTGAGAAGGATGAGAAAGAGAATATGTGTAAGTTGTAATTCATATGAAAGATGGTATTAATAAAAAAAAATGAGAATGAAAGTATGATATATAGATAAGGTATCAAATGGATGGTTACAATGATATGTAATCTAACCGGCGGTCAAGATATTTTTTCTTTACATTTTTATCATTATGTCTCACCTACCAAAATTATTGATGTAAGATATCCAACCGATGACTATGATGATGTGTAATGTAACCGACAATCAAGATATTTTTTGCTTAGATTTATACTCATCATATCTCATGTATCATAATTATTGTTGTAAGATATCAAATGGATGGCTATGATGATGTGTAATCTAATCAATGGTCAATATATTTTTCTTCTACATTTTTATCATCCTATCTCACCTACCATAATTATTGATGTAATATATCGAACAAATGGCTACAATGGTGTGTAATTTAAAATATTTTTTCCTTCAATTTTTATCATCATATCTCACCTACTAGTTTTTTTTATGTAAGATATTAAACACATGGCTACGATGCTATGTAATCTAACTGACGATCAAAATATTTTTTCGAAAGATTTTTATCATCCTATCTAATCTACCACAATTATTGATGTAAGATATCAATCGGATGACTACCATGATGTGTAATCGAATCGACAGTCAAAATGATTTTTGCTTAGATTTTTATCATTCTATCTCATCTTTCATAATTATTTATGTAAGATATCAAACGGATGTCTGCAATTATATGTAGTCTAATCGATGCTCAAGATATTTTTTCATTAGATTTTTATCATCTTATCTCACCTACCAAACTGATTGAATTTATCTTAATTTTTTTAGCAAATAAATAAATTAGACTAAATTAGCATCCACAAAAAAAATAATAAAAAAATCCAATTTCTTTATCCTAAGTCAAAACAAATTTCAATATTGGTAATCCATGAAATACTACATTCATCAAACTCATCTTATAGCTCTGGTGATTCTAATGAGGATGAAGTAATACTGCAACAAGTAACCTTTAATTACAATTTTGTTGTTCAATTACTTTATAACCATCGTTCTCCAACTATTCATAGTAGCTCAATTCCATCACCGAACGCAATTGAGAAATCGTTGATCGTTGTTTGTTCAATAACTATTTTGCTTAAAATCCATAATTCGACTAATTGACGTTTCAACATCAATTTCGAATGTCTCAAATCTTGTTCCTGTGTATTTCCTATGCTATAAAAATCATGAAAATTTCTTTCCTCAATGAAGAGATTGTACTGGTAGATATACAAGTGCATCTACATAAAGCATAACTTACTCAACCTATGCAGTGCTAGAAGAAGACTAAGTGTTCGTACCTTCATGAACAACATATAGAATACACTTAGTGTGAGAGAGAAAGCAAGTAGAAATTCACAAGGTGAAGAAGCAGTGCTTAGTCAAGAACTCCTTCCTTGATTTGATTTCTTTCTTCCTTCAAAGAACTCAATCTCTTGTATGCATAGACTCCATATCTATTACAAGAGATTAACCACTTACTAGTCATGTTGAAGACAAAAGACATCCCAAGGAAGCTCCAACACTGCTAATTCCAATCACATTCATACCATCAAACTTGTATTGCATTGCAAGGGCTGTTGGTTGTGTGATGTTGAGTCGTCACAATTGGTCAAATGCTCAGCACTTAGCACTCAGTTGGTCAATTACTAGTTAATTGATTAACCCAAAATAGTATTTTCTCACATACCTCTAGCCATCTCATTTCTATATTCCCACCCAGGGTTTTTGGAATGACATGGTTAACAGTGTTGGTATAGATCTTCCCTTTCCCTTCACCTCTTCTGTTTCATGAAACCCCATAAGGAAGTTTAGGTTAAAGAGTCTAGGTTGATGTACTAATCATGTTCACCATTTGATGAACCTCTGCTAAATTCTAAATACAAAATAAGTTTTTCTACATTCATCATTTACTTCCCTTGCCTGCTCTTCCATTTCTTATCTTGTATAAACTCCCTGCTCATGGAATTGTAAGAGTGCATCTTATGAAGTAAAAATTCTCACTTGATATGTAGTTCATCTCACTTATTGTAACTTTTATCTTCAATGTTATATATTTTCTTATATCTTTCCGTTGCCTAATCTTTTTTCAAAGAAAATATTATAATAATGATTTCCAGCAGATCCTCAAAGTCTGCTATAGCTTATATGTTGCCTTATGTTCAATAGAATTGTAATGATCAGGAAATCACTTATTCCTGAGAAACATTTTATCCATGATCTTATTTGGTTTATCAAAAGAAGGATGAAATTTTTAAAGAAGGCAACATTTTATCCATGATCTTATTTGATTTATCAAATGGGTAACTTAACGGTATTTGTGTAACGACATCCATCAAAAGGACTGCAACTGTGAAAATTTCACTCTTAGGACCTATTTATTACAAAAAATTGTTAAGGGACTAATGGTGAGAATGACCCAAAGACAAGGGACCAAAAGCTCGATTAACCCATTTTTTAAGGAAACATGGGCGGAACCTTGCACAATTTCATTGAATAACATAAAATAAAACAAAGAGGGGAACAACTGGTCATGCATGAAAAAGGGAGGATAAAAGAATCTTACCTTATAATAAAAGTACATTTTATTTTTTTCTACAAGATAGACGAAACTAACATTACGAGCTAGACTTCCGGAAACTATAAAAATCGTTGATATGGTGACGAAGAGCTAGAAGAACACTTCGTGGAAGGCAGTCTGGACCATTAAAAACCCATTACTCATGATGTCCATATGAAAGTCGGACAACCTATCATCCACATGGTTTTGTTCTCAAAGACGTGTTAAACCAAAAGCTCCCAATAACGATTGATATTGGCAAAGCTTATATGGGTATTTCCAAGGATGGCGATGTTTATGACACAACACTAACACCGCTACTAACGAATGTGATTTAGCGAAAACTACCCCTAAACTGATAGATCGAAAAAGCCGAAGTCCATCTTAAAAGGCTAAGACCTATGCATTCATATTTGTTCCTGGCACATAAAAATGAGAAAATCCCTTAGAAAAGCTGCCCTGCTCATCTCGAATAGTCCCGCCACCTGTATAATAGCCATCCTTTAACGAACCATCATGTTAGTCCTAGTGCCTCAAAATAGGCTAGAAGGGGTGTGAATAGCATGTTTATGTTTTAAAATTACTTTAAAAATGAGATAATAGATTTAAAGAAATCTAATATGTTTTGCAGCGGAAATTACTAAGTTATCAAATAGGCAGCTAAGCATATATAATATATGTTGCTTCTTTATAGTGATGCTGGATAAGACTTGAAATTGATAATAAAGAAAGATAACAGTAGTAAGTAGACACATATATTTGAAGTGGTTCACACATAATTGTGCTACGTCCCCCACCAAGATAGTCAGTCTTGGATTTAGAATGTGCACTATTTTAGTCACTAAAGTGATTACAAAATTTGATCACAAATGGACGTACCGTGTAGAAAATACTTTTGGCCGAGTGTTTCTTTTTATCAAATCGGTAGTTCAACATATATAATATATGTTCCTTCTTTATAGTGATGATGGATAAGACTTGAAATAGATAATAAAGAAAGATAATAAAAGTAAGTAGACACAGATATTTGAAGTGGTTCACATAGAATTGTGCTACACCCACCACCAAGATATTCAGCCTCGGATTTAGAATGTGCACTATTTTATTCACTAAAGTGATTACAAAATTTGATCACTAATGATAATCTGTAAACAAAATTTATCACACTCGTGCTCTGTGGGCTAGATTATATTAAATACTTGAAAGAGCCAATGCAATATAGTCTAGATGTTTAGATTCTTGTAAATATTGAATGCTTTGAATAACATGGAACACTTAAGACTGAATGAATTGAGTAGTTGAAAATTCAGTAAATGCGATAAGTGGTGTATTTATTGAAGTCTTCAAGTGTTTCTTATATAGTCCTGAGGGAGCTTCATATCTGTTGAGTTTGATCTATATTTGCAACGAGAAAACATTCAGACATTAAATGCATTTTGAATTCATTAAATGCAAATAGCTGTTGGACCCTCAATTGATTGGATCATACTAATGATCATGAGACTTATTTTGCCACAAGGTTTCTTTTACTATAAAAGGGTAGGCACAAGGTTGCAGACGGAGTGCTAAGTCTGCGACTATCCTTAAAATAGTAATAAGGATAGACAACCCCACATGCTTTGAAAGTAAATCTTCTTGAAACAATTCGAATGGGTTAAAACAGAGAATTTCTGGATGAAATATGTTTTCTTTCACAACAGCAGTCTTCAAGGCATTCCTTGGTAATCTAGCCACAACTAAAGTCCTAAAGATCATTGCCATGCTAATTGGTGCGCAGACCCCTTATAAAAATCTTTAAAGACTCGAATTTGGTTACAAGGAAATCTATAATATCTTAAAATCTCTCCTATTTGCTTATGACCGTTACCCTAAAATGTTGTTAACAACAAAGATCTATATATTGAAGTTAGTAATAAAATGGTTTATAAAACAAAATGCCCTAACTGAATTTACATCAAATCCTATCAGGGTAGATATTACATTGTAGAGAGAATGCACTTAGAAAAAGTTTAACATACATAATAGATATAGAAGAAAACACGTACATGTTAAACCATTAATTTTAAATTTTCATGCAAGCAGATAGTATATGAGAAATAGACATCAGACATATCATATGAATTTCAAAGAAGATGTTTAAAAATACTAGTTTTCAAAATAAAAAATAAAAAAACAAGAAGAGCATTCTTACTCTGGTTTGGTTGATTCTTTGAGATTGTCTTGAGTGTCCTGAGTGGGTAGCTTGTCTTGAGCTTCCCTAAATACAGAGTTAGGATGGCATTTTTAGCTTGAAGCCTTTTGAACTCTTTTTCAGCTTGGTTTGCTTGCTCTAGATCTAACTTCCTTGCCTCTACAGCAACTTCTTTGGAAGCTTTAATAGACATGTAATTGTTGACAAGGCTATTTTTATTAGCAACTTTTATCTCCTACTTAACGGTTACAAGCTCACTTTGTATGGCATAAAGAGCTTGATTGACATTAGATAACTACAGGACTACTGTCATCTGAAAGGTGTCCATGGCATTTCCAAAGCCAGTAGTCAGACGGAGTTCGAGATCAACTAAGTGGATACAGATGAGGTCGATTGGAAGATGAGTGGTAGACTGAAAGGTTGAGGCAGATTGCTGAGTGACGAGAGCAGTAGAATTAGTTTCAGAGGCTTTCAGAATATTGGTCAAATACATGGTGTGTAACAGAGATTCTTGATGACGGAGATGCACCACGTCCGAAACTTTTGTTTCAATGGAAGACATTCGGCTGTGCATTTTCTGGTTAGCCAAACCAATTTCTTGAACAAATTCAAGTTGTTCATACAGAAGATTGATGATATTATCATCATGGGGTGAACAGTATGGCAAGGTTAGTGAGACAATAGGTATGAAAGTAGATTCAGGGGAAGATGGCAAAATAGGTGAAGCAACAGGGTAGGTTATGAGGGAAGGTAGACTAAGAGAGGAGCAAGGGATGAAGTGGGAGAGTATAAAGAAAACAAAAGAGGGAAAGAAGAAAGGAGGGGTGGACAGAAAGGGTAGGAGAGAGAGAGAGAGGAAATAATTAGAGAAGCAGAGACGATACTAACAATAGGATATGTTAGTTGGAGTGGTTTGGGAGGAATAAAAGGAATGATGGAGGCAAGGATTTGGTTTGCAAAGTTCAATTGTTGAGAGTATGGAGAGGAGATTGAGAACCAGATCTTGTAGTAATTGAAGATTTAGTGCAACAGGTGGGGTGGTAAATTGGATGGGAAAGAGAAGGAGTTTGTGTGAGTGGGGCTTGATTGAAGCAGAAGTGAGGATGAATGAGCAACCGAGTACAGGCAACCATTAAGTCCTAGTTACCCTGAAATCTAACCGAAGTAGCTTTAGTTAGTCCATTTAATTTATAAATTATATTTTTAGTGCATTGTAGCATGGGGGTACGAAATTGAGGTGTTTACAGAGCCCCTCAACGATGGAGTTTACGAGTAAACACAAATTTACAAGTAAACGAACATCGTTGATAAGAATAAACTCCCAATTTTGGGACAAGCGTCGCTGGGGAATTTTTTTTTAAATTTGAAAGCACTTTACGATGCGAGTCAGGGCGTGATGGATCTCTCCTTTTTTTTTTTTGAAGTGACGGTCGGACTTGCCTACGTATCCTTTTTAAAGGAATCAGATCGAGTCGTAGTTCGACCTAAGCCGAACAATAGTAAGTGCGAAAAGTAAAGTCGTGATACAACATCCATTGCAACACCAAAGGTTAGATGCAAAATTTAAAAAGTCATGTCACAACATCTATCGTAACATCGAAGGTTAGATGCAAAATTTTAAAAATTCGTGTTGCAACTTCTATCGCAACACTGAAGGTTAGGTGCAAAAATTTAAAAAGTCATGTTGCAACTTCTGTCGCAACACCGAAGGTTAGATGCACAATTTAAAAAGTCATGTTGCAACTTCTATCGCAACATCGAAGGTTAGATGCAGAAATTTAAAAAGTCATGTTGCAACTTCTGTCGTAATACCGAAGGTTAGATGCAGAAATTTTAAAAGTCATGTTGCAACTTCTGTCGCAGCACCGAAGGTTAGAAGTAGAAATTTAAAAAGTCATGTTGTAACTTATGTCGCAACACCGAACATTAGAGACAGAAATTTAAAAAGTCATGTTGCAACTTCTGTCGTAACACCGATGGTTAGAGGTAGAAATTTAAAAAGTCATGTTGCAACTTATGTCGCAACAACGAAGGTTAGAGTCTGAAATTAAAAAAGGAATGTTGCAACTTCTTTTGCAACACTGAAGGTTAGAGGCAAAAATTAAAAATGTCATGTTGCAACTTATGTCGCAACACCGAAGGTTAGAGACATAAATTTAAAAAGTCATGTTGCAACTTCTGTCGCAATACCAATGGTTAGAGGTAGAAATTTTGAAAAGTCATGTTGCAACTTCTATCGCAACACCGAAGGTTAGGTGCAAAAATTTAAAAAGTCATGTTTCAACTTCTGTCGCAACACCGATTTTTTTTCTTCTGAAAGTCATGTTGCGATTGCAACATCGAAGTTTTTTTTTTCTTTATAAAAGTCATGTTGTGATTGCGACATCGCATTTTTTATTTTTCTTTTAAAAGTGACGGTCGGACCTACTGGTATATGCATCCTACGTATCCTTTTTTTATAACGAATCAGTCCAAGTTGTGGTTTCGCCTAAGCCGAACAGTTTGACGCCTCGCCTAGAATAGGCAAAGTGATGAGACTTTTAAATGTGCTTCGCCCAGCATAGGCAAAGCAGGAGGGATTTTCAAATGCACTTCACACAACATACCTCTATCCATTTTTTTTAGGGTTTAGTCTTTTGGCTTTGTTTTATCGGCAGCCATGGCCGCGATTGTGGAAGAAGCCATCCCCCCGGCTTTTATTCCCACTTCAAACCCATCCTCTTCTGCCCCCGTTCTTTCTTGGATGTCCTCTCAAATGCTTCTAATCCTTCAACATTCTCATTTGTTATTCCGCCAGCCACTTACAAAGGTGATCCTTCACTCAATCTCTCTCCTGAACTCATTGCTTCCCTTGCCCAACCTTTTCGTCTGTCTCTCATTGGTAAGTTCTCTCATGGTAGGCCTTCAATGGAGGCTACTAGGCAGCTCTTCAACACTTTTGGTTTAAAAACTACTTTCACCTTTGGCCATCTTGATACAAAACATATTCTTATCCAAGTCCAATGCGAGGAAGACTATCAATGACTTTGGTTAAAAGATCAGTGGTATCTTGGTAGGTTCCCGATGAGAGTATTTAAATGGACTCTAGACTTTCGCCCGGATGTGGAAAGTTCCAAAGTTCTTGTGTGATTCTCTCTTCCTAGTTTGCCTATTCATTTATTCAACAAATCAGCCCTTTGTGTGTATGGAGATTGATTGCTTGAAGACCTGTCCTAACCGTGTTTGGGTAGATTGTGGAAGTGCTTTCCCTAGTTTTTGGCAAATGCTTGAAGCTGAGAACAAACCTAGTTATTGTACGCATTGCTTGCGTCAAGAGCATTAGGAACTAAGCCGCCGAATCAAAAACCCTGACTTGCCTTCTAAAAACAATAATCTGCAGCCCTAAGGATCTCCCTTCTAAGCCGGTGAATGAAAGAATAACCCAACGCTAGACCCCCAAAAAGCTGGTCTCAGACAATCACACGATCACTCAATCGATGGGTACTGAAATAAATCCCTCTCCTCTTTTGGCTGCAGATAAACCTAATGCAGAAGTTGATAATGGAAAAGCTGCTTCCCAAGATAGCCCTGTGTTGAATGAAGAAGTCACCAATCTAAAGGATAACTCCCCAGTTTTGAATCATGTTCATGTTACAGTGAATAAAGAATCGGATGTAGTGCCTTCCTCTTCGGACTCCTTGCATAAGACGGCCACTAATAATCTGGAATCCAACCCTACTATTATTATTTCTCCAAATAAGCTCGCTGTCCTTAATATTTTGGAGGATGAGGAAGCATCTAACCAAAGTTTGTTCAATGCCCTAAACTTGGAAATTCCAAAGAAACCTAAAACCTTGATTCCCCCTATTGATCGTAAGACAAGATCTCAGGCTTCCAAGCCCTCTCACGGTTTTATTTCTAACACTTCTAATGGATATTAAAACCCTCTTCTACAATGTTCATGGCATTGGCAACGACCCCACTGTCAGTCGTCTTAAGTATTTGGTCAAGCTTCACAATATCTCTATCATAGCGATCTTTGAACCTAAGCTAACCATTGATAAGCTCACTCTTATCTTCCGTAAGCTCAACTTTAGGCTCTCTTTTTCTAACTCCTCAAGCTCTATATGGGTTTTCATTAAGTCTTGCTTCAGCTGTAGTATTTTATGTGAGTCTTCACATCATGTTTCTCTTAAAATTCAGCACTATTCTTGGTCTTTTCATGCTTTTAATTCTTGTGTTTATGCGAGGTGCGACCTGCGAGACTGTCAGGATTTATGGGAAGGCCTCCTTCAAATTAACTCTCATATCTCTAATTCTCCATGGCTTGTTGGTGGAGATTTTAATATTATTCTCAACCCTTCCGAGAAATCTTGGGGAAATGGCTGGGATCGTGTTAGAGGGCTTGAATTTCAAGCTTGTATTTCAGTTGCAGGCATGTCTGATTTGGGTTATTCTGGGACTGATTTCACTTGGTGGAACAAACAAGATGGCATAGCCACTATTATGGAATGTATTGATCGCGTCCTTGGCAACACTAGCTAGATGGACAATTTCCAAGCTACTTTTATTCAACACCTCAACCGCACATGTTCATATCACTCTCCTCTTCTTGCTACTATTACTCAGACTGCCTCCTTAAAACCATCTCCCTTTTGATTCATCAATGTCTGGTCTACTCATCCCACCTTTATTGATACGGTGAGAAACACCTTGAACTGGCCAAAATCTGGATCCCCTATGGTCAGGTTTGCTAGAAAGCTTCGGAAACTCAAGGCAGCGCTGAAAACTTGGAATAATGAAAATTTTGGCAATATTTTTGCTAACCTTCGTCAAGCTGAGGAAGATGCTCTTGAAATGGAGCTTCTTTATGATCTTAACAATTCAGATGTTAATCGTTCTAATCTTATGGAGGCCCAAGCTCGGCTCCGTCTTTACCTTTCAAGAGTGGAAGGATACTAGCGTCAAAAATAGAGAATTAAATGGCTCAAATAAGGTCAAGGAAGCTCTAAGCTTTTCCACGCTTCTGTTAGGCAATCTCATCGTCGTCTTTTTATCCACTCCATTCATGATACGGATGGATCCCTATTGAATAAAGAGCAAGATATTAAGGAGGTTGCTATTCATTATTTTTGTGACCAACTCTCCTCGGTTGATTCTAACCCAGTTATTAACTTAGATGTTATCCCTAGCCTTATTACAGATGAGTGGAATTCTTCTCATATTGCTCCTCCCGATATTAAGGAGATCAAGAGAGCTGTCCTTGCTTTGGATGGTAACAATGCAGCTGGCCCGGATAGATTTTCTGGTTATTTTTATTCTATCTGCTGGGAGATCATTAGCTAGGATTTATGTGATGCAATTACTGAATTCTTTTCTGGGTTCAATCTCCCCAAAGCCTGGTCCAGCACTTTGATAGCTACTATTCTGAAAGTTGATTCTCCTTCCTCTTTTAAAGACCTCCGGCCTATCAGCTTATGCAACTTTTGTTCAAAAGTTATCTCCAAAATTCTCTCTACTCGGCTCTCCTCTATTTTGCCGTTTATTATCCTGGATAATCGGAGTGCTTTTACAAAAGGTCGCATCATCCAGGACCACATCCTTCTTGCCTAGGAAATGATGAGCCATCTAGGAAAAAAGGTTATGGGTTCCAATATTATCCTCAAACTTGACATGGCTAAGGCTTTTGATCGTGTCTCCTGGATCTTCTTAACCAAGGTTCTTCACAAATTTGGTTTCCATGAGGTTTTCATTGACTTAATTTGACAGCTTTTGTCTGATAAATGGTTCTCTATGCTTCTCAATGGGGAATCTACTAGATTTTTTCCTTCCACCCAAGGCCTCGGGCAAGGTGACCCTCTATCACCTAGCCTGTTTAGCTGTTGCACTATTGTATCCCATCTCCCCTTTGCAGATGACATTATTATTTTTTGTAATGGAGGCAAGCATTCCCTCCTTCTCCGCAAAGAAATCATTTATGCTTATGAATCTATGTTAGGTCAGCTCATTAATAGGTCCAAAAGTTCATTTTATATTGCGCCCTCTGATGCTCCCAGTCGTTCTTCAGTGATCTCTCTTATTCTTGGTTTACAAGAGGGCTGCCTTCCATTTATTTATCTTGGCTGCCCTATCTACTATGGCAGAAAGAAAAAGCAATTATTTGATCCACTTATTCTCAAACTTCAAATTAAAATTGATTCCTGCATGGGCTCTTTCCTCAATTCTGCTGGTCGCATAACTCTTATCAACCATGTTCTTCAGTCTATATCCATGTTCCAGCTTGCTTCCATTGATCCTCCTTCCACAGTCATTCATCTGCTTAACCGTATATTCTCTAATTTTTATTGGGGTCATATTGATGGTAAAAAGAATAGTCACTGGGTGGCCTGGTAGGATTGTTGCCGTTCTACTGCAGAAGGTGGTCTTGGCATCCATTCTCTAGTTGATACAATTAAAGCTTTTGGCCTAAAGATCTAGTGACGATTCCATACCATCAACAACATCTGTACCCGTTTTCTTATAGCCAAGTACTGCTCTCGTTCCCACGCGTCTATCACTTCGTCTAGAGGTTCCCATATTTGGACTCGCATGCTACATTCTACGGCAATGGCTGAACCTCATATCAAATGGATTGTGGGAAAAGGTCATTGTTCTCTTTGGCATGAGATATGGCTCCATAATTTTTGCATTGACAGGCCTTCCACTGGTTCCATAGATCACGTTCGGGACATATTTCATGAAGACTCTTCCCTTAATAATACTGGAGTTTCTTATCTTCCGTTATCCATTCAGAATTCCATTAAATCCCAAGGTATCTTCATTTGCGATGACGATGATAGACCTTGATGGTCTCTTAATTCTAAAGGGACCTTCTCCATCTCTTCGGCCATCACTGTGATCTCTCCCCCAAGGACTTCCTTGATGTCTTCTAAATTTATATGGCACAAACATTTGCCTAGACAGATCAGTATTTTTCACTGGAGGCTTTTTCGTAAGCGTCTGCCTTTCGATGAAGGTTTATAGACTAAAGGATTCCTGTTAGCCTCTAAATGCTCCTGATGTGCCTCGGGTTTCTTAGAAACTTTTGAGCATGTCTTTCTTAGGAGCCAAACTTCCATGGCTGTGTGGCTTTATTTCCATAACTTGTTCGGCATCCCGTTTCGGCATCTCCCTCTGCAGCAGCACTGTTTTGGTTGGTGGCTGCATGGGAAGTCTCTCACTTTTGCCATCCTTCCTTCTATCATTCTATGGCATTTATGGAAATTTCACAATAAAGTTGTGTTTGAGTCCTCCAAACTTCCCTATTCGGTAATCATCAATAACATATGTCAGGACTTGAAGAACATCTTGGTCTCAGCCGGCTATCATGTGTCTGACATCTCTTGTGCCTCTCGGTTCTCTTTCGGGCGTCTCAAACAAATTAATATCCAGACTGTGACTTTGAATTTTCCCCCATTGGGTCTCCTTAAATTGAATGTTGATGGTGGTAGTCGAGGGAATCCGGGCCTCAGTGGAGGGGGTGGGATTCTCAGGGACTCTTCTGGCTCTCTTGTTTTTTCCTTCTACTATTATTATGGCCACTGCTCCAACATGATAGCTGAGCTTCGCACTTTCTATGACGGCATTCTTTGGCTTCATACCCATGACTACTTTGATGTCATAATTGAGACTGATTCAAAAGCCCTCTATGATTGCCTTTGTAATGGTCATTCGCCTCCGTGGGAACACACTTATATATTTAGAAACATCTCCTGTATCCAGTCTGCCAGGCGGTTCTCTTTCAGTCATTGCTTTCGGGAAGCTAACAAGGTCGCGGATAGTTTGGCAAATTTAGCCTGTGACTCTCAATCAAATAGGAAATTTTCCTCTATTTCTGCCATTCCTTAATTTACGCCCGGCCTTATTTCTCTTGATGCTAGTCAAACTCCTTATGCTCGTATCTCTTAATTTTTTCTTTTGTAATTTCCTTTTCGAGGTCTGGATCCTCTGTTCTCCCATCTATAAGGGCAAGACTGGTCGTCCCTCTCAAGTCTCTACCTTTTTTCTTTTTATTAATAAAATCTAATAGGGTGCCGCTTTTCCTAAAAATAATAAAAAATAATAGGCAAAGTAGATGGGACTTTTCAAAATACGCTTCACCCAGCATAGGTGAAGCGATGCTATTTTCAAAATACGTTTCACCCAACATAAGAAAAGCAGATGAGATTTTTAAAAATACGCTTCACGCCGCATAGGCAAAGCAGATGCAACTTTTTCAAAATGCATTTCACCCAGCTTAGGCGAAGCGATGTTGTAGACGCCCCAATTTCGTACCCCTATTTGTAACATTTTATAAAATGTTAAATCCAGTCAAAAAGGCCTAACAGACGTTAACTTTCAGGGGGCTCAAAATGTCAAAGGACGAAAGAACAGACAAACAAGGAACAATAGGGGAGTAAAGTAGGCAAAAATTAAAGAAAAACAAAAAGGGGCACAACTAGCTACACTTTTGGGTGCAGTGCACTAAGGTGTAGTAGGGGGCGCCCAAAATTGTTTCTTCCGTCTTCTAATTTGTTCTTGGGTTCAACTTTTTCAGTGCAGGGTACAACACATTAAAGCACAACATAATATATATGTTTCTTAACTTCACGATTAAGATTTCTCAGCGTATAAATAAAAGGCTCCGCCCTGTGCACCGAGGACGGGAAAAAAAGAAAGAGCGGAGAACGGAGAGAAAATTATACGCAGTTAGTTTTCTGATAAATCCAAGAGTGTTGTTAAGCTGCTAAAATCTCTCCTAAACATTTATACTCACCGGTCAAAGATAAACCTAGTTAACCGATTAGGTTCCCACCCTATTTAACCGATTCCAACAAGCCAAAACAAACAGTTGCGCTGCCCGATTTCAGACGCGATATCTAGCAAAAATAAGCGGTTACGTTGCCTGATTTTAGACCCGACATCAACACACTTCAGAACAATACAAGCAGTTGTACCTCCCGGATCCTGAGGTAAAAAACAACTAGGATAAGCGATTACGCTACCCGAATTCCGACAACACAAGAAAAGACTCTCTCTCCATGAAGAACAGAGCGAGCACACTTAAAACCTGCCTAAAGCAAAGTTGACCTGGGTTAAAACCCTCACGCTTCAAGAGGTAGGTAGCCTAAAAGTTTTTTTTTTTTTTTAAGAAACAGGGGCGGCACCCTATGGAGTTTTATTAGAATGAAATAAAGGTACAAACTTGAGGGGGACAACCAGCCTTGCCCTTATAAATGGGAGGACAGAGGAGCCTTACCTCGAAATAGAAAGTACAATGCAAAAAATTAAGAAATACGGAGATAAGGGGTTTGGGATGCATCTAAATGAATAAGGCCCCGAGTAAAAGGACTGACGCTAGAGGCTGAAGAGAAGAAAGAATCCGAAGTGTTGTCACAAGCTAAATTAGCCAGGCTATCTGCTACTCTGTTTGCTTCTCGATAACAATGATTGAAAGAAAACTGCCCAATAGCCCGGAGGCGAAAAATATCGCGAAAAATGTAAATATGTTCCCATGGAGGGGAGTGACCAGAGCTAAGGCAGTCAAAGAGAACCTTCGAATCAGTCTCAATAGCAACTTCTGAAAAACCATTATTAGACAGCCAGGTAATTCCATAATGGAGAGAATTAAGCTCAGCAACCAAATTTGAACAATGACCATAATAACGGGAGAAGGCAAAAATAAGATTACCAGCAGAATCACGGACAATGCCACCTCCGCCCCCAATGCCTGGGTTACCCCGACTAGCCCCATCAACATTTAGCTTATAGCAGCCAGGACGAGGAGGAATCCAACTAACAGCCTGAATAGTGATCTGTTTGCTACGTTTTAGATAATGCCGCGAGCTGTCAAAGCCAGCAAAATGATACCCAGCAGCACTGAATATGGACTTCAGGTCATAGATAATATTATTAATGAGCATAGAAGTGGGTATCTTGATATTGTCAAAAACCGCTTTGTTTCGGAATTTCCACAAGTGCCAGAGAATTAAGGATGGGAGAATGTGAAATAGGAGGGATTTTCCATGCAACCAGCAAGCAAAACAAAATTGTTGAAGAGGGTAAGACTAAAATAGTGCTATTATTATTATAGGTACCCTAAAAGTTATTATTATTTTTGTTTAATAAAATAGTGCTATTAAAATAGTAAAATATCATAAAATAAGTCGTTATTATAGCCTAAAGTTTGTAGGCTCTATTTGAAATTCTAAAATGAAGCTGCTATAAGTTTCCTTTTGTTTTTCCTGTCATATATATATATATATATATATATATATATATATATATATATATATATATATATATATATATATATACATACATACATACATTCATATACATATCCATATATATTTAAATGTTGTATATAAATTACATTTATAAAAAGGATATATTTACCCAAAAAAAATCTATTTTGAGACCGAAATGGCGAGTTGGGTGCCTAATCCCTTTCTAACTTGTAAATTAGCCTGCGAACCCTTACACATCTGGTATATATGGTTTTTCATTGTTTATCCTTAAAATAAAGATGGCGACTCTGTTTAAATATTTTGAGTCCACAAATTGAGAGCGGACGTATTCCGTGCGTTCGAAGTTTTGAAACCCACTCCCCGCTTTTCAGTAGTGGTGGACCGGTTCGAAATGGGGTACTCACAGTTGCGACCATACTGTGGCAACTGTTTTTTATTTTTATTTAAAAATAAAAAATGGAGGGCTAGACTCATTTTTGTGTTTTTTATATGTATATATAGAAAAGTTTATTTTTCGGTTTTTGGCTAAATATGTTCATTTTATTTATTTACAATAAATATTGCATTTATATATATATATGTGTGTGTGTGTGTGCATTTGTAACCTGGAAATCTTGCAGCAATTTCATTTTGGTACTGGTGCAACTCGAAAAAGATATAAAAAAACGAGAGCAGCTTTATTTTATTTTAATATTATACCCTGTTGGAAATTTAAATATTCTTTTATTCTATCATTTTTATTTTGGGGATTAGAACCAAGTGTAATTAATAGGAACAGATAATTTCTCCATTTTTCTTTCTATTTATTGATCTGAATGGTCATCACGCTCGCTCGCGCCGTCCTTTCGAGGATTCAAACTAATTAGCCGAGAAAATCGACGAATGAACAAAAACACGGGCCAAAATTTATTGATTTTTTACTGCATTATACCAGAAAAAAGAAAAAAAACTTTACTACTTTTAGCTAATGCACACACGCGCACTCATGTAGAGATATTCCGACTATTACCCTTCAACCCGATAAACACACTGGGTATCCATGATCTCGAAAGAGAGGCTACGGAGAACTTAAGCCAAAATTATCACATCATGTGCCCCTTACTGCGGGGCCAACTGGGTGAAACCATCCAAGCTCTGCATCAGCCAACGTTAAAAGCATATATATTTTTTAGGACACTTCATGGACCGATGGGTTTTTATCCCTCAAAATTAATGACCAATCCCAATTGCAAAAATATATCTAAATGAATACAGATATATGCACAGGGGCTGATTAATAATTTTGGTGATATTGTCCTAGACCATTTGAATGGTGGATCCCGGAAAGAGTATAGACCCTTCATCTAAGATCTGTCCAATCTTGGAAGGTCGAAAGTCAGGTGGAATACGAAGATTCTATACTCTGGAGAAAGAATCAATTATTCCATGAAATGTCCGAGACTATCAAAACAAAGCATTTGCTTGTCCGATCAATTTTAGGAAAAAAGTAAATTATAAAAGCACACTTTACTTAACAAAAATCCTGAAACATTGCCTTTTGATACCTTCAACCATGTTTCTCATAAACTTGGCTTAAATTTAGAAAGGAAGAGATAACAGTGGTCGTGGATACAAGATACAAGTACAGAGGCCAGGTCAGACAGTATAAAGATTAGTCCAAAGAAAACAGATTTGGGTAGAATGGCTGCCGAGAATGAATAGACTACTATGGGTACTGAGAAAAGGGCTCTAGGGTACGCTCTTACTCTAGCTATGCAACAGTGGGTTAGACAAAAAATTGGGTCCACATACCAATCGCTTAATGGGCCAGATAACGAATCTCATGCAAAACCTAAGACCCAATGCAGAAGGAATGACTTTCCGTGCAACACCTCATGAAACATCAACCTTCTAATGCTCCCCTAAACCCTAACCCTCAACCAAACACTAATACTCCAACGAATACCAGCATCCCAACCACCAATCTCCCACCAAATACTTACTACCAAAATCCTAACCCTTTCTTATCAAACCAAAATTACCATTTCCCAAACATCAGTATGCCTCAAAATCCAAATAGTCTTCCATTCCCCATCACCAATCCACTCCAAAACAGCTCACATATAGACCCCAGAAACTATGCCCAGCAGTGACAAGAGACAACTTACCTACCATTCAATGATTTTGATCGTCAAGCTGAAACTGCAAATATTGTACCTCCTCAAAATGCTTACAAAATACCTCAGCAGGTCTCATGAATAAACCTAGCTGCAGAAAATCCCACAAATATATACCATGCTCCGACTCCACCCCTCACAAAAGTGGAGACAGATGTTGAGAACCTCAAAGAACTAATACTCAAAGTTCTTAACAAAGGACAATTTTCTACGCGGTAATTGATGCTACAACCTTTAGCTATGTTGCCCTTAAAATTTAAGATGCCTGACATTGAGAAGTTTGATGGGACTGGATGCCCTATCTCCCACTTAAAATCTTACTCTACGTACCGCTATGCAGTCAAGGGGAGCTAGTTTCGAGGCTATGGCTTCCAATTTTCATCTAACCTTAGTAGGGGCAGCTAAGCAATGGTTAATGCTGGCAGACAGTAGTACTATGGATACTTAGGACCAAATAGTTGAGGAATTCCAGAAGAGGTACAAAGACAACAGTAGCTCTGAGAACAAAAGGGAACTTGAGGATTGCACCCAAAGGGAAAAAGAAACCTGTGCAGAATTTGTAACCAAGTGGAAGAAGAAAATAGCCCAAACATTGGACAGACCTAATTTGGTTCAATCATTCAGGATATTTATAAAAAATCTCCAACATATCTACTTGGAACACATGAGGTACCTCCCTTATGGAAGCTTCAACGCCATAGTGGAAGTAGGAATTCACATCGACGAAGATATACGCACTAGGCATTTAAAAGTCGACACACCTCCTAGTTCATTTTGTTACTCCAAAGGAAAAGCATCATCATCAAGGGCAGCTATCCATATGGTGGGAAACGTGCCATCAATGTCACCAACCAACTTCTCTACCCAAAACTACGTCATTGTACCATGGTCCTATGGAGCAGATAAATCCATCAATACAGTTGGTAGAACTAATGGTCCAAACAAAAATTTCAGAGGACAAACAAAGGAAATAGGCATTACGATGAATTACAAGCTCCCCTATCTCTAATACAACAAGGGATAATGGCACAAGGAGTACTGAAGCCATTAAAAAACTATAGGTCATCGAATCCTCTACCTAACACATGGAATCATGCCCAATATTATGAATATCATCGCTGCAGTGGTCATCTTACTGACAAGTGCTACCTTATCAAGAGTGGAATCCAAGATCTTATCGATGATAAAGTCATCGAGAAACCTCACCCCAATCCCAATGTAGTTAATAACCCACTACCTCAAATGAACATGATTGAGCTCAAAGAAAGAAGCTATGTACCCACTGAATTTGAAAGGAATGAAAAGTCGTTGCCTTACATTGTTGTTCCTCTCTATCTACAAGAAAAGGAGCTTAGTTGCAACATGCTCTCTTGGAACACTATCTTGGGCAACAATCAAGCTATGAGTAACATCGAGAAAACCAATTGGATTAATCGGGATGTCAGTCATCTTACTAGGTCTGGACGGGCCTATCAACCAAACCAGGAAAATGGTGACCACTCTGGGAAAAACAAAGAAGTTGACACTGGGCTAAAAGTATGGAAGATACCCTACTAGCTCAAATGAAGAAAACCCAAGCCAATATATCCATCTGGGGCTTATTGTGTACTTCTGAAAACCATCGTGATACACTGGCCAAATCTTTAAGTCAGGCAATCATCCCCATTGAAACATCTCCAAGTGAACTGACCCAAATGATCAGAAATATACATTATGGGAGTGTGATTATGTTCACCAATTTGGATCTGCCAAAAGAAAGAATCAAGCACATTGAAGCTCTTCACATCACTATAGGGGTCATGGAAAAAAGGGTTCTTTGGGTCCTGATAGACAGCGGCTCATCTCTGAATGTGTGTCCTACGAGCACGTTAGGAAAACTGGGATTAAAGATCTCATAATTAACGCATTCATCACTGACATTAAAGGCATATGACAACACAAGTCGGTATGTCAAAGGAGTGGTAACTTTGATGATGAAAATTGGCCTGCTCACTATGCCAGTTGAATTCCAGGTACTAGATATTCCTACCACTTTTAGTTTATTGTTGGGAGGTCCATGGATCCATGGGGTGAAAGGGGTAGCTTCTTCACTACACTAGCGTGTCAAGTTCATCCACGATGATCACATAGTGATCATACTTGCTGATAAGATCATTGAAAACAAGGAAATGGTAAAAGACTCCCTAGTTGGGAGATATTTGAAAGGAGTCTCCTCTGCCGCCATACAGAAAAACCATGAACGGGTACTTTACAAGAAAAGGCGAAACAACTGCCTATCTTATGTTCCCAGAACCGTGGATAGATCGAAATGGTAAAAGACTCCCTGGTTGGGAGATATTTGAAGATGTCAGTCTCTCCACCAGTGAAATGGAAAAGGTTATTTTAGATCTCTGTAGCACCACATAAAAAACGGTGATAGTTGAAAATACTTGAACCATGACCAAGATGATTGTGCTTTGGCCATATTAGGTGATGACTTCATGGGGGATAGTTTCATGTGTATGATTGACGAAGGAATTAGCTATGAAGAGCTCCCGACAGAATTTGAAGCTATTTCTTATATCCCACTACAAAACTGGTATACAACTGTTGGACCGCTCCTGACAACATCAGACTTGGTGGACCATTTCGGATACACCCTTCCCCCTATTTTCCTCTTTTCTTCGGACTGGTCACCTACTAGCCTGCTTCATAAAATTGAAGACCTCAATCCCCAGGACCTCAATATAATAGCCAAACATGTAACCCCAGAAATTAATAATGAAAATCTCGATGTGTTTGCGTCTTCCTTGGTTGCACCTACGTTAAAAAATAAATAACTGAAATAAACGAAAACATAATAGAACCAGTTACTAATGATTCATTTAACAAAATGGGCCAAAAAGATAAAGAGTACCTAATTGAGCTTGCGAAGTTGGTCAAGCAACGAGAAAAGCACCGATCAGTAGCATCAGAAGAAGACTTGTCCATTATTAATGTGGGGCTGAACACTAAGATCAGAGAGGTCAAGATCGGTAGTTATCTTTAGGGGTCAAAAAGAGCAACATTGATTAGTCTACTCAAAGAGTTTTCAGATGTCTTCGCATGGTCTTACGAAGACATGCATGTGGTTGGATCCATCAATTGTAAAGCACCAGATTCGAACATACTTAGATGCTAAACCAGTTAAGTAGAAGCTCCGCATAATTAATCCAGAATGGTCACTAAAAGTAAAAGAAGAGATCATGAAGCAACTACACGACAAATTTATTCGGGTGGTTGAATATCTGATTTGGCTATCAAACAGTGATTGTACTGAAACCTAATGGAAAGGTTCGGATCTGCATAGACTTTTGCGAACTCAACAAAGCATTGCCCAAAGATGACTTCCCTCTACCCAACATTGATATTTTGGTAGATGTTGTGGCTTCTCATAAACTAAGATCCTTCGTAGATGGCATACTGGGCTATAACCAAACCAAAATGCCAGCAGAAAACTAGGAAAAAACTTCTTTCATCACCTCCTGGGGGACATATTGCTACAATGTCATGCCATTTGGGTTAAAGAATGTTGGGGCTACATACGAAAGAGCTGCCACTACTCTCTTCCATGACATGATACATAAAGAAGTCGAAGTATAAGTGGATGACATGATTGTTCATTCTGAGGACACAAATGGCGCCCATATCAAAGACCTTCGAAAGGTTAAGGAAACACCAAATGAAGCTTAACCCAACAAAATGCATATTCTGAGTCACCAAAGGCAAAGTCCTGGGGTTTATGGTAACCGGGGCATTGAAATAGAACCTTCAAAAGTGAAAGCTATCATAGCCATGCCACAGCCAAGGACTCCAACAAAAGTCAAGGGTTTCCTGGGTTGTCTACAGTATATCGGTTACTTCATCAGACAGCTGATATCCATGTGTGAGCCACTATTCAAGCTCCTGAACAAGGATACTGACCGGGTCTGGGATGAAGAATGCCAGCTTGCCTTTGAAAAGGTCAAAGACTACCTTGTTAACCCGCCTGTGCTAGCTCCCCCTCGTATTCACAAACCTCTCCTGCTCGCACAAGAAAAAGAAGATTCCTATGTTGAAAATGCCATTTATTTCATAAGTAGGAAGTTACAAGGCAGTGAGCTCAATTACTCAACCTTAGAGAAAAGCTACACAAGTCTAGTCTGGGCAACGTAGAGATTCAAGACCTATGTGCAACCTCGGTCCATCAAAGTAATCTCCATAATGAACCCAATGAAATACATCTTCGGAAAGCCATCACTCTCCAATCGGCTGGCTAAACGGTCATTCTTACTAAATGAGTTTGACATCACATACGTCACACGTAAATCTATCAAAGGAAGTGTGATCACAGATCATCTAGTTGATTTACCTTTGGAATTAGGAGATGCTACAGAACCAAGTTTCCGAGAAGAAGGTGTCCTTGAAACTACAGATAATGACACCAAATGGCAAATGTGCTTTGCTGGGGCTACTAACAAACGAGGTTTCGACATAGGAAGATTGCTAATTGATCTAGCAGATTATCATACTCTTTTAGACATAAGATTGGAGTTTGAATGTTCAAACAACACTACCGAGTACGAAGCTTGCATCGCCGATCTAGAAGAAGCTCTTCAAAGAGAAGCAAAGGAATTAGAAGTCTTTGGTGATTCCGCCTTGATTATAAATCAGATCGAGGGGAAATGGAAAACACAAGATCCTCGACTACAGTTATATCATGCTCAATTGACAGCTTTAGCAAAAGAGTTTGATGATATCTCGTTCTATTATTTCTCGCGAGATAGAAATCAATTTTCCGATGCTTTAGCAACATTAGTTTCGTTTGTCAAAGTTCCAATAGAGATCAACGTTCAACCATTTGTGGTCGGGAAGAAAATAACGCATGCCTACTGCTTTACAATTGATACAACTCGTAACAAGGACAATGAGCTCTGGTACTTAGATATCTGGAACCTACTTCAGAAAGAAGTCTATCCAGCAAATTTAGACAAAAGAGGAAAAGTCTCTCTACGAAGATGGGCATTACAATTTGTGATCATCGGAGGTAGCCTTTATAAAAGACATTACCAGGAGCTT
Source organism: Codonopsis lanceolata (assembly GCA_013146195.2). Taxonomy (NCBI): domain Eukaryota; kingdom Viridiplantae; phylum Streptophyta; class Magnoliopsida; order Asterales; family Campanulaceae; genus Codonopsis; species Codonopsis lanceolata. Next base: position 63,825,361 of record CM028381.1, read on the forward strand.
AATTTGTTATGCATAGATCAAACTAAAGAAGAACGGGTCATGGACCAACTACATGGTGGTACTTGTGGGCCACACATGAATGGGCATATTCTTTTAAAGAAAGCAACTCGACAAGGGTACTATTGGAGTACGCTAGAAACTGATTGTATTCGATGGGCGCATCACTCTGACAAATGTCAGTGCTTCGCCAATCTATAGCATGTTCCCCTGCATGCACTATACAACTCCACAGCTCCCTGGCCCTTCTCAACATGGGGAATTGACGTCATAGGTTAGGTTCACCCAAAAGGATCAAATGACCATGAGTATTTTCTAGTAGCTATCGACTACTTTACAAAATGGGTAGAAGTTGTTTCCTACAAAGTGCTGAATGCAAAGAAAGTATCTGAATTTATCAAGACATATATAATATATCGATACGGAGTACCTTTTGAAATAATATTCGATAATGGCACACACTTCGAGGGAGAAGTAAATCGATTGCTCGATGAATTCAAAATGCAACGACATAAGTCCTCCCTATACTGGCCACAAGCCAATGGCGCTGTCGAAGCAGCCAACAGAACCTTAGAAAACATTATCAGAAAGATGATTGAAACAACAAGTGACTGGCCTAAAAATTGTCGTTAGCACTCAGGGGCTATGGCACGTCAGTTCATACACCTACTAAGGCGACACCGTATTCTTTAGCCTATGAAATGGAATTAGTATTGCCCATTGAAATTAAGGTCCCATCATTGAGAGTAATGATGGAAGTAGATATAGCCAAGGTTGACTGGATCAAACAGCACTACGATGAGTTAGCCCTATTAGATGAATGAAAATTACTAGCCCTAGAGCACACTCGAGCATACCAAAAGCGAATAGCTCGAGCTTTCAACAAAAAGGTTAAAGGCTAAAGTATCCGAGTAGGAGATTTGGTACACCGTGAAAAACGCCCTACTTATGTGGACAATAGGGGAAAATGAAAGTCTCCATGGATGGGACCTTGCAAACAGATACAGTTAGGAGGCACAGCTTTCCTTATTAATCAAGATGGGGAAGATCTCGTTCAACCCTTCAACATGGACAAGCTCAAGCGGTACTATGCATAGGTCAACATGTGCTTAAGTGATCTAGTTACTATTTCTCTCTTCAGCTCGCTAGATTGAAAACCCGAAAGGGTGGTCTAGGCAAAAGTTAGAGCATCTAAAAGAAGAATATACAAGGAGAGATAAGAGCTCGCTAGATTGAAAACCCGAAAGGGCAGTCTAGGCTAAAGGTAGAACACAACAAAAGAAAATTCAAGAGAAGAAGAGAGAACAGTCTCCGACACATGATATATAGCAAACAGCCTACAGCTTTTAACAAACAGCGGGTTTTTAACAAAAATCTTCCCTCATGGGAAGAACTACGTCGATCTGAGCCTCAGTACTGAGGAACGTAGGCAGCTTTCGGATGCAATCGAACATTTATGACAGTACGAGGAAGATTCATTATATTATAGAAAGGGTTACGTTGTCGTTTGTTACTAATAAAGAGAAAAACCACTACATAGCTATTACAATATTTAAACAAAAAATATATATAAATTCCAAAGGTCCATTAGTGCAACCAAGGAATATGTATTTAAGACATCAAGATAGTCATTTAGCAACCCCTTGCTATCACTTAATCACCAAAAACCTTAAAGAAAAAAGGTCATTAACCCTCCCCATTCTGAAACTGTCTCTTCAACGTCTACGACGTCCCAACCGAGCCCATACACTCCTACGAGGTGTAGTTGATGCCCTGACATCACTCGGATGAGAACCCTCTGAGATTTCCTCATCATAATCAGCTTCCCCGTTATAAAAAACAACAATGTTACTTAGGCCAGCAATATCACCACGCTAGGAATTATGCCTTCTACCAGCATTACTTCGGCCTGTTGCATCACTCCGTCGGGCAATACTCGGTCGCCTTGCATTACTTAGTTTGGGGGGAGCATTACTTGGCCCTGCCTCCTCGCGAACACGTGCCATTTGCGCTTAGAGACCATACACCCCCTGAAACTCATGTTGTAAGGCCGGAGGGACTACCAAACCAGAACTTTCAAGGTCTTCACCAATTTCCATAAGTTGAGCATCTATGCCACTAATGACTCACCTTGACAAAATTCCCCTAAGTACATTTCTAATGACTCGGGAATGCTCCTCAGCAGCCAAGAGAATCCATGTCAGATAAACATGGGAAAGGAACATGTTCTTTGAGAAACTATTAGTTGTGGCTCGTAAAGGATGGTCTATGTCCCATATATCCGGGTTAAGTGAACCAACGTTCCCCTCAAGTATCAACATGTTCATCAGGGGACGGTTCTCATCAGGTATAACTTGTTCTCTACCAGCCTGACGAAGGATCCGGTAAGGTAGATAAAACGTGGTCCGACGTAGACCGGCCAGTAGAACTTGGGTATTGGCCCAAGTAAACAGATAAAAATCTTGGATCCGCCAGTGGCTGATAACCACCCAGACAATGCCAAAGGAGCCGATGTGTAGAAAATCCTCAATCCAATGCCGCGCAGTCACAAGATTGTTTCGATAATGACCACGGGACCCATAACCCACAGGTGTATACATTCCCCCTACAAGATCGGGAGACGTAACCTGGAATAGGCATCTAGCCACATATGTATCAAGATAGGGCTGCCAGATGGAAAATTCTCCTCGCCAGTGGAATAGGCATCCAGGCCTTGTAAAGTTTAAGCCAGAATAATAGGGATGAGGTTTACCCGGTGTTGCCGAGCCTATAACACCAGATCAATTACCCGGGCATCAATTGTTCCTGGCTAGTTGAACAGGAAATATCTCCCCAGGATGCATAAGAAAAGGGCCGCAAATCGGCATCGAAAATATACCGGCTCATCCCTATAGTCAGAATAAAGTGATGGAAGGATGGTCAAATCAAAGCTGAGTCCCATCCCAGGTGGAACCGAAAAGTTCTTTGATCACCATAAAAGGACGTCTCCGCATAGACGGAACAACAACTGACACAGTAGAAGGCATGCCCGTCATAGCACAGAATTCCTCGAAAGTTGGGCACATTTCATTTAAAGAAAAATTAAACAAGTGGCAGGGAATGGACCAAAACCTAGACACTACCCTCACCATCTCCCAAATCACGTGAAGACCATACAACTCAATATTTAAAAAGGTAGTGATTGGCTCACTCATTTTGCTCAATATTGTTCTCATTCCATTCATCAATGTTGCTTTTCATGGTGGCTTTTTAACCCGCATTCTTGGATCCATATCGTTCTCCCCTCTTTGGTTTTATGGCATCTTTGGAAGAACAAAAACTCATTTTTTTTTATGGGCATGGTCAGTATGCTTCTTCCCTATTACTCTTCATTCGCCGCGATCTTTCTGCCCTTTCTGAAGGTTACAACAGTTCTAAAGATCTAGGCTCCCATAATCCTCGATTTTCAGCTTCTCGGATTGTTCAGTGGGTTCGTCCTCCCTCTTTATTTGTTAAACTCAACACTGATTGAGCTTCTCGAGGTAATCCAGGAATTAGCGGGGGTGGAGGTATTGTTCGTAATTCCTCCGGTGATTTTATTTATGCTTTTGCATCCTTTTATGGTCATTCTACAAATACTATTGCTGAAGCCAAAGCCTTACTTGAGGGCGTTGTATGGCTTAAAGAAGCAGGAATTAGGGGCGCTTTTATTGAATTGGATTCCAAGATCCTTATTAGGTGTCTGACAGCAAATCATAAAATCCCTTGGCGATGTTGGGCCATCCTCCACCACGTTCAAGATATTCAGAAGGACATGGATTACCACTTTAGTCACTGTTACAGGGAAGCTAATAGTGTTGTCGATCTCCTTGCCAACTTGAGTTGTGATTCCTTCTACTTCTTATCAATTTAATGACTCTCTCAGCTTGCCCCCTCGCATTCATGGTTCTATTGCTCTGGACAAATCTGGTACCCCTTATATTAGACGTAGGGCTTAATTTGTATAGGCTCTTCTTTTTCGCTTCCTTCTGTATTTCCACTTCGAGGCTAGGCTTCCTTGTCCTCCCATTTATAAGGGCCAGGCTGGTTGTCTTCCTTAAGTTTGTATTTATTTTTCATATTAATAAAATCTAGCAGGGTGCCGTCCCTGTTCCCAAAAAAAAAAAATTTGACAAATGGACGAATAGAACGGAGTCTATATCTGGTTTTTTAGCAAAAAGCTAGAAAAAGGGCTGAAAAAGGGACAACTTCTGGATACAAGAAATATACAGATATATCTGATTCAGAAAAGACAGAAACAATCGGGCTGAATATAATAAAATAAGAAAGAGTGCTTCTGTAAAGAAGCAAGTGTAATCAGCATTGAAGATCAGGCTTCCTTTTTATAATGGAAAAATTAGGCAACCAGCCAAATACGCAAACAGTGCATCAACAGGAGCTAACAGAAAAATGTCCAGGAAGCCCGAAATAGGCAGCCCCACCAATAAGAATGGGCACCCCCACCTACAAGAAAGGTCGCATCGCCCATATTTACCTAAGGGCAACACCCATTTCTACCTCATGCTGCTCCCGATTTCGTCCAAAAACTGCCCTGGTATCCTGGTTTTGTCTCGACGGCTCCCAGTGTTCACGGACTTCGCTCCTATCTAGCCACACGCATTTGTTGGATTTTAGAAACCTAGCTAGCTAGGATTCACAGACGCCTGTCAAAAATTGTAGACGAAAACGAGGCTGCTGCGAAGTTATTCCCTGCAAGCAATGGCAACCAATAAAAATCTAGAAATGTATCCCCAAACAAAAAACATTCTAAGTACAGTGTATCTTTATAATAATGAATGGTAGATTTTCTCTTTTTATGCATCTCTAAATAAATAACATTTATGCGTCGTAGAATAATTGTAGTACATTAGTAAAATGTAAATTATATTACATAAATTCATTAATAAAATGTGAAAAGAGAAAGATAGAAGACTATTGGGCCCGTGTTGACCTACTCCTCTCAAGGCCTCCATCCATAACTCGAGGAGTCATCCCACCAATCCTATACTATCGCGCCCTTGACCTGGTACGACCCGATCCACCATCGTCATCATTTCTATGTCTAGCCCTGCTGACAGTATCGTTATCTCGACAAGAGAGTTCGTCCATCGCCTGCTAATTTAATTTGACAAGGCCGAAAAAGCCTTTCACCACTTTACGATATGATGGAACGTCCACCTATGATATAAAAGGATATCACTTCAAAAAAAAAAGAATGACGTCAAGTTTAAGGAAAGCAAGGAATGAAAAGAAAATATATACCGCGCGTGCCCTATCTGGAATTTGATACAGCTCCGGGATATAACATCAGGCAGAACCTCCTCAACAGATTTCCCTCGACGAGAATAACGGACACTTGTAAAATCCCCAACATGGACATAATAGTCAGTCTGGGCATCAGGGATAGGATGAAGCACTGTCCTCAGGAACTCATCATAGGGCATAACAGGAAAGGCCTCAGGAGGAACGATATGCCTCGCCAAGCATTGATACCGGTTGGGTATAAGATCCAGAACAATCACCCATGGTGGTGGAGGTGGTGGTGTCACTGGGCCTACAGTGTAAAGATAATGTTGTTTGTTCACCTGCTCTTCCATATACAAAGAGTCGTGCATGATCGACACCATCAAAATGCGATGGCTACTTATCTCCAGCGAAATTAGATATGAATTAGATAATCCTCTCCAAGGAGTAAGGCTCACCCAATCTATACGACAGCGAGAAATTCTCTCTCGTACGATCTCCACCGGCAACTTGGGAGTACTCTGATCCGTCTCTACCCGGTTTGCATTCAAATACTCTACAAGGAAAGGAGGTGCCTGGAACCGTATCCGAAGTTGAAAAGGAGCGAATGCAAAAACTAAATATGCCCAGACCTACAAAGGAAAAGACAGAAGGTAATAAATAATGCATATATTTTAGCAAATATATATCCAAGGGCAGAAATTATTAAATCAAGCAAGTTACCTCCCAAGCAAGAAAAAAACCGTTAAGGTTGGGGGATTCATTACGACACGAGTGATCCATCGAGGAATAAAGTTCAGCTAAGCCCGCTTGTCCCCAGTCAAACTCAGAAACCCAGAATAAATCGCGAAGACAACCCAGGATGAATACTCATAGAGTGGTGGACGAGTTCCCAAAGATAGTCGTCCCCAAAAAGAAGAACATAAATGCTCTGGCTACACGTGTTACGGCCTCGCAATCATCAACATTTACGAGCCCCGAATTCTCTTCAAGCTAAGCTTTCACACTAAGAATATGAACCTCGTCAGTGCTTTTATAATCTTACACAAAGCCCAATAAATCTCCCACTACTCCATGTTGATGACGAAGGTTGTAATCCGGAGTCAAATTCCTACCCATTCTAGTAGGAATACCAGTGATAGTGGCAAAATCTTAGAGGGTCATGATAGTTTCCCCCCCCCCCATCTGAAATGAAAAGTATGGGTGGTATCCCACCAGTAATCTCTCAAGACTTCGTGGATGGACAAGTAGCTGCGAAATTTTCCTATAGCTCGTAGGAACGTCGCTAAACCAATCTGCTCCACTAAAGACCTCACTTGCGTCGGCAGCAAATCATAAATTATGGCTAGTTTTTCCGTACTAGCCCGGAGCCGCGTAATTGTGTCTCGTGCCTGGAAAACAATGAAAATCAAAGATTCATTATCCCAAATATATAAAATATAATAATAAATAAATAACAACGAAACAAACCAACAAAAAAAGGAGAGAGACAACACATAAAAATATAGCTTAATTCACTTTATTATGTCATTCCATTAATTTATTTCATATTTTTTATACATCCATGCCATGTTTTATATTTTACGAAAAAAAGAAGAAGCATATAATATATTTTTTTGTTCATGCATCTCCCATGTAATTATCTATCATTCTATAAATCTATATGTGCATTTGTCTTGAAAATATATATATGTTAGTCCCAAAGGACACAATAATAAGCTAGAAGGGGGGGGGTTTAATAGCTTATTGAACACTTAAAACTTTTCGTACAAATTCCTAAAACAAGCACTTGCAATCTATTGAAAAGATTGAAGTAACGAAAGTCTTGTAAGGAAGACAGACTAAGTCTGCTGGTGAAGCACTACCGGTAGACATAGCTGGTTACTTAAGTTTGCTGCTGAAGGAGTAAGCCAACAGATATGAAAATACTCTAAAGCAATAAGTAAAGAACACAAGTGTTTTGAGATGGTTCACACTATAAAGAGTGCTACGTCCACCACCAAGGTAGTCAACCTTAGATTTAAATGTGCACTATGTTTTCCACTAGTTCTATTACAGAATTGTCTAATGGATCGTGTACAAAATATTTGACTTGTGTTTGGGGTTGGGAAATTGATTATCTAAAAAGTAGAATATTCAATGTGCAGAAGAATAGTAGAAAGAACAACAATAAGAAGCAAATGATTAACAGTTGATGCAGATCTTCTTGTTGTTGTTGAGGACTTCTTTGATCAGTTAATGATCTCTTGAATGCACTTAGAATAAAGCTTGATGTTGTTGGATTGATTCAGAGCATTGTTTTCTTCAGTCTTTAATGGTAGTATTTATAGATGGGCATTCTTGAGATCGTTGGAGAAGACGAAGTGAGTAACAGCTCTATTAGGTTGAATGCATGAAATGCTTGGAGCTGTCTTGTTGATTTCGTCTTCACTGATGCTGAGCAGGGAATGGCAAAGAGTTGTTTACAGCAATGGGTAGGTGAGTAATCAGAGTTGCAAACCTGCAATAGTTGGTACAGTCTGTATGTGTCAGTCTGTTCACCTGCTCTGTCACTTTTCAAGAGGCGAAAGTCTTCATGCTTTTTTGAAAAAGCTGAAGCGACGTGTCTGTGAAGTCAAGCGCTGATCTAGAGATAATTTAAATTCAAATTCAAATTGAATTATACTGAATTAAAATAATCCACCAAAGCTTGATGTATTAAAGAGTTTGGACACGTCATGCAGTCAGAGTGCAGACAAGGTCTGCCGCTGGAGGCTGGTTGAAGTCTTCTGGTGAAGCCTTCGGCCGAAGTGTTCCACTGAACCAGTGAAGTCTATAAAAATTATTCTAAGGCAAAGTTGTATACTTCGTTGCCACGCTAACTGGTACGCAGCCCATTTAGCCACTAAGTATAGAACCTAATGTAATGAATGAACAAATGCAAATCAAGGTACAAATGAGAAACAACAATATACGCATTTTAATTCAGGCTTAAATTCATTCCCTTGGCACTAAGTAAGTAGAGATATAATGAAAATATTTTTCACAAAAAGAAAGCCGCATTTTGCCACATGATTACTATTCATTGGGTCATTTATTTAATATACGTGTTTTTTACCCACTTCGGATATGAATTCTGTGCATATATATATATCCTTTAAAAAAAAGAAGAGAAACACCAAGTCAATAGCATTTTGTCTTTATACATCTATTCACATAATATGCTTTACTTTTGCTAAACTAACATATGTATGTGTCAGTCTGTTCACCTGCTCTGTCACTTTTCATACATATACTTTCATATTAATTTCAGTGCATCATTCCAGTATACATCATTTATGCATATTAAAAAACAAAAAAGCCACAAAAACCGAAAAACAAAATAAATATATATTCCAAATTAAACACAAAATTCCAAATCATCCAAGGATCCAAGAAAATTGAGCCAAATGGGTTTGAGAAATTTGAAACTTACAGCGGGATCAGGAAGATTTGTGACATGAGTATGCCGATCTCGATGAATATTGTCTCAATCATTGTTTGAAAACAAATATCGGACAACATTCTGTGACAAAGGAGGAATGTTGTCCGATATTTGTTTTCAAACAATGAAGAAGACGCCATCTTATGAAATACACAAATTGATTTAAGTGAGAAAATTGAAAAAAATGGACAAAAATAAAGAAATGAAGAAAGCTTCTGCAATGGTAGAGGAATAAGACCCAGATATGTATTGCTTCTGCCTTCTCCCCGTAATGTGAAGTGATAACGGAAAGGAAGTTTCCTTCCCCCCCCCCACCGAAGTTTAGTTCCAACAACTAAAACCCCAAGTTTGTCTAAATTGCAATTTGGCCCCTGGATTCATAACAGAGACTTAACAGAAGTAACGATCTCTAGCAAAAGTTAACAGCCAGCCATCCAATATCCAGCAGTTCTATGATATCCTCAATAGATTGCCACTCTGCAACCGAAAATAGAGTATATGCATTTTACTTTATTGGTCACATGCATTTTATACCATGCTATTCCATTTGTTACTATGTTGAGCTTTTCCCACAAGGGGTGCAAGCCCCGGGTCATTAGGATTGGTTGTTATACCATGATATTCCATCTGTTACTGTGTTGAGTCCTTCCCACAAGGGGTGCGAACCCCGGATCATTGGGATTGGTCGTTATACCATGATATTCCACCTGTTACTATGTTGAGTCTTTCCCACAAGGGGTGTGAATCCCAAGTCATTAGGATTAGTCGTTATAACATGTTATTCTATCTGTTACTGTGTTGGGTCCTTGCCACAAGGGGTGCGAACCCTGGGTCATTGGGATTCGTTGTTATACAATGTTATTCCACCTGTTACTGTGTTGAGTCCTCCCCATAAGGGGTTCGAGCCCCGGGTCATTAGGGTTGGTCGTCGTATCATGCTATTCCATCGGTTACTGTTTTGATCCTTCTAGTAGGGGTGCGAACCCTGAGTCATTGGAAAAGATCAACATTCACTTTGTTTGGCTTGTGCCGAACTATGTTCGGTCTGATTACCGAAAATGATATGTAGGCATCCTACTATGGTAGGTCGGACCATCGCAACATAAAAAGCATGAGATCATAATGTGTTGCATCATGAGCTGTTGTTTTAAATTTCTTCCTAGTTCTGATTTCCTCGAAATTAGGTAGTCTATTCTTATCAACGATGTTCGTTTACTGGTAAATTTTGATTTACCCAAAAAATCCATCGTTGAGGGGCTCTGTAGAAACCCCAATTTCATACCCCTATTTGTAACATTCTATAAAATGTTAAATCCAGTAAAAAAGGACTAACGGATGTTAACTTTTAGGGGGTTCAAAGTATCAAAGGACGAAACAATAGATAAACAAGGAACAACTGGGGAGTAAAGTAGGCAAAAATGAAAGAAAAACTAAAAGGGGCGCAGCCAGCTACACTTTTGGGCGCGGTGCCCAAAAGTGTAGTAGGGGGCGCCCAATATTGTTTCTTTCGTCTTCTAATTTGTTCTTTGGTACAACCTTTGCAGCGCAGGGTATAACACATTAAAGCATAACATAAAATATTTGCTATTTACCTTTGCAGTTAAGATTTCTTAGCCTATAAATAGAAGGCTCCGCCCAGTGCACTGAGGATAGAAAAAAAAAAAGGTGGAGAACGGAGAGAAAATTATACGTAGTTAGTTTTCTGATAAAGCCAAGAGTGTTGTTATGCTACTAAAATCCCTCATAAATACTTATACTCACCAACCAAAGATAAACCTAGTTAACCGATTAGGTTCCCGCCCTATTTAACCGGTTCCAACAAGCCAAAAGAAATAATTGCGCTGCCTGATTTCAAACGCGATATCAAGCAAAAACAAGCGGTTGCGTTGCTCGATTTCAGTCCCGACATCAACACACTTCAGAACCATACAAGCAGTTGTGCCACTGAGATCCTGAGGTGAAAACAACCAGGACAAGCGGTTACCCTGCCCGAATTCCGACGACACAAGAAAAAACTCCCTCTCCCTAAAGGACAGAGCGAACACACCTAAAACCTACCTAAAGCAAAGTTGACCCAGGTACCCTAAAAGTTATTATTATTTTTGTTTAATAAAATAGTGCTATTAAAATAGATATATATCACAAAATAAGTCGTTACACTAGCTAAAATTCTATTTAAAAAGCTTTAAAATAAGTCGTTATTATAGCCTAAATTTCGTAGGCTCTATTTCCAACTCTAGCATGAAGCTGCTAAAACTTTCCTTTTGTTTTTCCTGTCATATATATATATATATATATATATATATATATGCTTTATTTAAATTAAATTTATAAAAAAGATATATTTAGCCAAAAATCTATTTTGAGACTGTAAGGGCGAGTTGGGTGTCTAACCCCTTCCCAACTCGTAAATTAGCCTCTAAATCCTTACACCTCTGGTATATGTGGTTTTTCTTTGTTTATCCTTAAAATAAAGATGGCGAATCTGTTTAAATATTTTGAGTCCACAAATAGAGGTCGGACTTATTCCACGTGTTCGATGTTTTGAAACCCACGCCCAGCTTTTTAGTAGCGGTGGACCAATTTGGAACGGGGCACTCACAAATGTTGTTTTCAAAATGCGCTTCACCCAGCATAGGCAAAGCAGATGAGACTTTTTCAAAAAGTGCTTCCAGCATAGTCGAAGCGATGCTGTTTTCACAATATGCTTCTCCCAACAAAGGAAAAACGATAGGATTTTTGCATAGTGTGCTTAACCTTAATAGGAAAAGCGATGCAATTTTTCAAGTGTGCTTAACCCAGGATAGGAAAAACGGTGCGATCTTCAAAGTGCGCTTAACCCAACAAAAGAAAAGCTATGCAATTTTTAAAGTGCGCTTCCCCCAGAATAAGGAAAGCGATGTAATTTTTAAAGTGCGCTTAACCCAACATAGGGAAAGCGATGCAATTTTTAAAGTGTGCTTCCCCTAGCGTAGGAAAAGTGATGCAATTTTTAAGTGCACTTCCCCTAGAATAGGGTAAGTGATGCAATTTTTAAAGTTTGCTTAACCCTACATAGGAAAAGCGATGCAATTTTTTAAAGTGCGTTTCCTCCAGAATAGGGAAAGTGATGTAATTTTTAAAATGTGCTCCCCCCAGAATAAGGAAACCGATGCAATTTTTAAAGTACACTTAACCCAGCATAGGAAAAGTGATGTAATTTTTAATGCGTTTAATCTTGGAATAGGAAAAAGTGGTGAGATATTTTTCTTAAATGCTTAATCCTAAAATAGGAAATGGCAATGAGCTTTTTCAAATGTGCCTAATCCTAGATAGGAAAAAGCAGTGAGATTATTTTTTAAAATGCTTAATCCTAAAATAGGAAAAGGCAATGAGCTTTTTCAAATGTGCTTAATCCTAGATAGGAAAAAGCAATGAGGTTTTTAAAATGTGCTTAATCCTGGATAGGAAAAAGTTGTGAGAGATTTTTATTTTTATTTTAAATATGCTTAATCCAGGATAGGAAAAAGCAGTGTTGAATGTAAAGAAGATTGTAAAAAATAGGAGTGTAATTAAAGTATTAAATACAAAAATTTAAAAAGAATGTAAATGTGGAAAGTAAATACATGATGTAACACATAAATGTAAAGGCATAATGTAAACACATGATATAACGCCAACTATGTGAAATAAGTGTACGGATAATTCCCAAAACCTAGGTTTTGTACCCCTCGAGGGAATGACCAAAATCAGATTTTTTTTTTTTTTTTGTAAAACCGAGATTATTTGTGGATTGTTTCCAATACATGGGGATTGCACCCTTTGCGGGAAACGATCAAAATCAAAAGTTTTGTGAAAATTATGATGTACATGTAAAACAATTAAATATGCAGATATTTTGTTGCTGCTCGCAAGACGAAGTTGTGTAGGGGTTGATGTCGTGTCGTGCCAGACAGTGGGTTGCCGGTAACAACTCTGTTAGGCAATGTCAATCTTCGTTAAGTCAGGATTGATTTTGGAAGAGCCAATTTCCAAACTGCATGCTATGGGGGTTCATCTGCAGGCTTCAAACTTTGAGGGGCTTGATATGCAAATCTCTTCCTCCTCTGTTCAAAACTTATCTGCGATGCTTCGATCTACCGTGGACAAACTGTGCCATCTTCGGGAAGAATTAATGTGTCATCGTCGGCATGTCTTGATGTATGTGCCATCGTTGGCAGGTTTGATTGCTTTGCCATCATCGGCAATATTGATGATGTGCCCTCGTCGGCATGTTCGATTGATGTGCCATCGTCGGTGTGTTTGATGTATATGCCATCTTCGACATGATTTGATATATGTGTACCATCTTCAACATGATTGACTCATGGGCCATTGTCAGCGTGTTTGATGTATGTGCCATTGTCGGCAAAATTGATGATGCGCCATCATCGGCAATATTTGATGATGCGCCCTCATCGGTAGGATTGATTTATTTGCCGTCATTGACGTTTGATATATGTTTATGATACTTGTTGAAGAGTGTCGTTGATGATTGGACTGTAGAGCCGTTGGTGGCGCTGCTGAGAATGCTTGAAAAGTAGCCCTTGGTGAGATATCCCATAGGGATGCTGGAAGGATGTGTTTCCCGTACAGGATGATGGAGCTGTTGGCAGTGCTTTGACCGGCCTCAGGCGAGAAATGTTATGATTGAATTGCAGGGTCGCTAGTGATGTTTTGCTCAAAAACTTCGGCAAGCTTTGACTGAGATTGGTGTCGACTGTCCTTGGAGGGTGCCGGTAGAAAATTTGCATTTTGTACGAGGGCCGATGCAGGGAAGACCTAATAAGATATGATGATGCAACGGAACGATGCAAGCTATGATGACATGCAAATGAAAAAACACTTTTTTCCTTTTACAAAAAAAGGACTTTTGAATGTGAATATGTGTTATCTGTTTCTTAAACATGTTAAGACAAGATAGGGAAAGGTGATGGAAATGTAATATAAGAGTTTGAGATGTGGCTTTTTGTTGGCTTTGAAGGGTTATGAGTGTAGCAGTTAATGGTGACAATTGAGATGCAGGTAGGTGATGTTTTGGGTCACTTTTAATCAGTCGACTAGCACATTATTCAATAAAGGAATTCAATCATAGGTTTAGTGAATCCTACAAATCGATGTCTCGGAAGGGATCACTCTTTTTTTGTGCTCTAACATTTTCCTAGGTCGCCCTTGCGGGTTTTCAACTAAGCAAGCTTTTTATTTTCTTTTGCTCTAACTTTTGCCTAGGCTGCCCTTGCGGGTTTTCAAACTAAAGAGCTCTTCTTTTTTTTCTTTTTCTGCTGCTCTAACTTTTGTCTGCTTCTTTTTTCTTCTCTTTCGCTCTAACTTTTGCCTAGGCTGCCCTTGCGGGTTTTCAACCTAGAGAGCTTTTTTTTTTTTTTTTACAAACAGCGAGCCTTACCGTTTGATGAATAGAAAATATTGTTGATGGAGAATGATCATGCCGTTGAAGATGAAGGGGCGTAGCCCCTTGTTATGCTTTTGTGTGAGATTGAAATGATAGTTATCTCCAAAGATGATAGGAGACTATATGGACGAAACTCAAGAGTTCCGTGGTAAAAGCCCCAAGATGAATCAATGGGAGAAAGGCTTGTGGGAGTATGCTCGAAAGACTTGATTAAAGAATCTTGTGAAATTTGATTAAAAATTACAAGGAAGACTCGAAGTAAGAGTTTTGTCAAATGGGGAAGCCCCATGGTAACTGGATTGATGAGGTTGAGGAATCGATGGGGAAGCCCCGAGAAGACTCGATCTGTAATTTTTGTAAGATGGATGTGGGCAGCCTCCATGGAGACTCAATTGATATGTCTTGTCAGATAGAAATGGGAAGCACCTGGTAGACTTGATTGACGAATTTTGTAACAATGCTGGGGAAGCCTCAGGAAGATTCGATGACTAGTTTTATGCAGTTGATGGAGATATCCCCAGAAAGAATTGATTAATGATTTTCTTGAAACTGTTGGGGGGGGGGCGGAAGCCCCAATGAGTTTTGTAAGGTGGATGGGTACAGCCCCAGATAGAATTGATTGAAGTGAAAATAAAAGGATGTGCCCGAAGAAACGAAAGTGACTCTAATGAAAAAATAAGGATTCGGGATCTAGAGTTTACTATGTTGTCGAGTATTACTGGATTGGTGGGTTATGGACCCTACTTGGTAATTATTTTTTGATGATTTTTTTTTAAATTAGCAAAAAAAAAAATTCTTTAACTCAGATCACGTTGTAACCGATTGAAGCAAAGGTATCGATGCAACATAGTTGCGATGTAGGGTTCAAGTGTTTTGGGTGGATTGGTTTTAGGGTTGAGGGTTTGATTGGCTTCTGGCTTGAAGGTTTTTGTTGAGCTGTGGATTTGGTTATTGTTTGAAGGGCGATCAGAATCGATCATTGGTTGGCTTTTTAGGTTGTGGGTTTGGATGAGAAATTGGTCTTTGGACTTGGTTGTAGGTATGATTGGCCTCTCATCTTTTGGCTTTGGTCCATGATGAGGTGTTGGTGATAGGTCGATTTTCTCCAAGAGAGGCTCCAACTAGTTTGTGTAAGAGAGAGGTGGACAAATGATGGACTTGCTCCGAAGAGGTTTTTGTTTTTCTTATTTTTGTGCTCTAACTTTTGCTTAGGCTGCCCTTGTGGGTTTTCAACCTAGCGAGCTTCTTTCTTCTTCTTCTTCTTTTTTTTTACCTTTCAGAGCAATCTGGGAGAATACTTGTGGGTTTTCAACCTAGCGAGCTTCTTTCTTCTTTTTTTTTTTTTTTTGACTTTTCAGAGCAATTTGAGAGAATACTTGAAGAGACTTATTCTCTCTCTTGGGATAAAAAAGTGGTCACTCTTGGTAGATATATTTATAAGGGTAGAATAGCCCCAGTTTTGGGATGCTGGATCATGGAGATGGTTATTTGGCTGATGATGTTGGAAGGTCTTTATTTTAGACGGGGTTGGGTCATCAAAGAATGGTTTGTGATTTGGATGGATTGGGTATTTGATTTGTAAAAGGTTTTCGTTTTGGAAAGGTTTTGGTGTATGGTGGAAAGCCGAAGTGTGCTACCAACAACTCGGCCACAGTTGGTTGAAAGTGATCTTTCGTCAAGACAAAAAGTTTTCTTTGTTGAATTTCATGTGTGTTTAATGATGTGCGGGTCCATATCTTCAGGATGACTCATCATCAATTCGTGTAGATTTATCATGCATTCAAATGAGTTGATTCATCATTCTTGAGAAGATTGACAATCAGGAGATACTTGGCGATAGGCGATGCTCACAGATCGAAAAAGACTCGACAAGGTAAAAGAAAAGAGTCAAGCAAAAATTTACTTGACTTGAGTTACAAAGGATTTTGGAAGTCCCAATTTGAGGACTTGGTTTGATTTTGAAAGAATGGAAACAAAGACTCACGAGCATACTCTACGAGGATGAGTTGTAGGCATAAAAATGGATAATTATGACCGGAAGGACACCCATGGGATAAGAAAAGCCCGAAGCCTAAATTGTTGCTCATGATCCTTGGGTCGCCTGGTTTATTAAAAGAGTGTAGGGCGACCAATTTATGGAGATGTAAAGGAGTAGGCTAACAAAACAAGGTTCCCTATCGTTTTTTTTCTTCTGAAGTGGTAGACTTCGACATCTCGAAGTAAGATTCACGGAAATTGTTTTTTTTTTTTTAAATCGAGAGTGAATGATGAACTAATCGACTAGGGATGCCTTTGTGAAAGTTGAAAAGAAATTGGAGATTGAGGGTAATGGTGAAAGGGCTTTGTCTTGTCTTTACGTGTTTTGAAAACAAAAGGCAAACACACAGAAAACATCCTATGTTTTGGTCGGACAAGTGTAGCTTGTTTTGACAGTCTCGGTCAAGTCTTGAAATAGTGGATTAATTTTCCAAAGTATAGGACCAACATTTTCGACCTATACTTCAACCTCCCAAAATTGGATAGATCTCGGGCAAAGTGCCTATACTCTTTCTGATACCCACCACTCAAACGATTTAGGAATATATCACAAAATTCACGATCAATCCAAGTTCACACTTTTTTTATTGACATATGATCACATTGAATAATATTTTTTTGAAACAGAAAACCCCTCCTTGTGTGATCATTTTGCTTCTTTTTTTTTTTCACCAATGATTTTTTTAGAACAATTATTTTTTTGTTTTTCTTTATGCGCATAAGATTGATTAGGAATTTCAAGATAAAAAAAAATGACCAGTCAAGGTGTGTCCAAGCAAGATACACATGAACACTTACTATATGTTGATCTCTACTTGCGTGCATGTGTGTGAGTCATCTATTATTTTATTTTATTTTTAAAAATATGATTTTTTGAAAGAGATGTAAACTAAGCATGCAATGTGTTGTAAATATGTTATTTGAAAACTTTTTTTTAAACCCCCCCCCTTTTTTAGAGTAAATCAAAGTATTTAACCGGACCCGAAGACTGCCTACGTTGCTCATTTTGAGGTTCAGGTCATCGTAGTTCAACTCTATCAAAAGAATTTTCCTTTTTTTTAAGAAACTTTTATTTTTTCCTTGAGAAAAGTAATTTTTAGTTGGTTTTGAAAAAATGAATTTTTTTTTTTGAATTGGAAAACAAATTTCTTTTTTTTTTATGCTTTGGTAAAGAGACAAACCCTTTTTTTATTGAAAAAAAAAACGAATTTTCTCCTTTTTTTTGAAAGAGTGAAATTCACATATAATACAAAGAACCGAATGTCAAATAATCAAATAAAAAGTAAAATAAAAACAAACATATTAGCAACCCCAAAAAAGTGAGTCTAGCCCTCTTTTTAAAACAAACAAAAAAACATCTCCAGCATAGTCGCCATTGCCGGTTTCAAACCTAGCTCGTCACGTGAAAACGAGTGGTTTCACAACGGAAGCACGTGGAATTCACTTGGCCTCGTTGTGGACATTAAAAATGTGTGTACAAAGTCACCGCCTCTAGTTTAAGATTAAACAGAGAAAAACTCAAAATACCAGAAAATATAGGTTTGGGGTCTAAGTTACAAGTTGGGAAGGGGTTAAGCACCCAACTCGCCCTTTCAGTCTCACAATTGATTTGCTAACATGCTTGATTTATTTTTTACATTTTACTTCAAAAAAACATTTGTACATATATATGTAAAGGAAGATAAAAGAAGATTTTTATTATTATTACATTAAACTAAACGAAAGAAATGAAACAATAACAAAAATGAGACAAAGGAATAATTATGACGACTATTTTATGAAAAGGAAACACAAATAAAAAACAACAACTATTTACATTGTGTAAACTAGAATAACTAAACAACAACTTATTTTAAGTCAACAAAATATAAACATAAAAAGAAAATAGATTTCTAAATAATATTTACACACATTTAGAATATTTAGAACCCAATAATATATATATCTACATTTTATACACTGAAATAAATAACTACGGGGACAGAATACCAAATCCAATACCTACCTCTTGGAACGTGATAGTCTGAACTTGGTACGCCTTGGCTTAGGCGATTTACATGTGCTTCCCCTGTCCTTCCGAGAAAGGAAGTATTTTTCTGCGTTGTTTTTTGGTTGTGCATGCGTGCTGGATTTTGGGTTGGCTAGGCAGGCTTGTTAGGGCAAGGTGACTAGGTAGGGAGAGGCTTGCTGGGAGCAAAGTGCGCTGGGTAGAGGCTTGCTGGGAGCAAGGAAGTGGAGGCTCACTTGGTTGGGCAAGGGAGGAGAGACAAGCAGCCTATCGGCCAAAATGAGTGAAGAAAAGATTTGGTGTGTCTATTTTGAGGAGCTGAGGCCTCCTTTTATATGAGAAATCGAGGACAACAAATCGGTAGACGAGTAACCGGAGGTAACAATGAAGATCTTCAGCCCAAAATATCAAAGTCTACATAAAGAACAAAAGGAGCAAGAGGGACAAGTTCCAATAGAGGGGGAGCGGCGCCATCTTTGGTTTTCCAGCTCTTCCACTTTTTCATTCCAGTCCCTTCTCAACCTTGATTCTTTTTTGTTAAGCCCTGGTTACCCTGAAACATAACAGAAGTAATTTATGTTAGTCGATTTAATTTATAAATTATATTTTTAGGACATTGTAGCGTAGCAGTACAAAATTGGGGTGTCTACATCAGGACATTATTGACTTCCATAGGAAGTTTCTTATAATCAGTTCGAATAGAGGATGTTTCTGTGTCTGCAAAGCTTGATTATAAAACAAAAGCAAAGATTAAACGAACAAAATTTATACATAAACTTGAAAGCCCTTTTGGTAGGAGTGCAAAAAGTAAGGATAGGAAGAATTAAAGTGAAGATAATCCATGTGTATTTTAAATATAAGTACGAAATACAGTAAATCCTTAAATAATATGAACAAACTGTAAGCCCTAAATATGCAGAGTATCTTAAATTGTTGTGGAAAATGGAATGAAATCAAAGATATGATGAACAATTAATCTTGAAGATGCTATAAAGTTTACTCTTTTTTTATGTGATTCCTATCACTACACAAGACACAAGTTAACTCAAGAGTTCGTAAGGTCCGATGACAAGAGGTCATGCAAAGAAAGTTTGTGAGGAAACTATGTTGATGGTTCGTGAGCTTACGGAAATCGAGACAAAGGCTTGGGAGCTTATGGAGAGAGACCTAGGGACTACGGAAAAGATGATACACATGCTAGATTGTTCAAACCCAAGTGCACAAGACACCAAGGAAGGCCTAATTATACAAGACACCAAGGAAGGCCTAATTTCAAACCCAAGTGCACAAGAGGGTTTTCTAAATCCTAGTTTTTAAGAATTGTTATCTAGTCTCCTTATTTGATTAAATTAAGTCATAGTGTTTAGACCTTTACTTTTTCTTCTAGTTTTAGGTTTCACAACCCATATAAATAAGGGTTGTGACTTATTGCTTTTGGTTACACAACTTTGATTATTTAATTTAGTTTTTGAAAGTTTTCAAAACCTCCTTGTTCTCTTTAGAACTTGTGATTATTTGGTGAAAGACTAAGTAATCGAACCCGAACTTATCAATAGGAACTTTCATCCCTATTGTGGCGTTCTTCATTATACCGAGGGTTGTGGTCGTCTCAAGCGTTGTTTCAAGGTCAATATACCAAGGAGTGTGTTTGGGATTATTCCATTGAGTCAAGGTTTCATCATCCATATTCAACATTGACATTCTTCGCTTCTCTTGCCGCGTGCGCTACAGTTCATGTTCACGAGTACGTGACTTGAATCATATCATTTGGTATTAGAGCTAAGTTTCGTTTCCATATCTATCTCACTCTAAATTATTCTTATTTTGATTATGAATTTGTTTCTCTAATTTCTTCAAACTAGGATCATAAATTCTAGTTTGTTCTTTATTTAAAATTGTTTTTTTTTATTTCAAACCCTAAACTTCTAGGGTTATAAAAAAATATTGCTCTTCTAATTATTTCAAACAGCCTGTTGAAAAAAAATAGTGTTGTTCCTAAGGGATTTCGGCCAGTCCCAGTGTTAAAAAAAAAAAAAAGGAAAATCCGTTATTTGAAGCTTGAAACTTTGTTTAAGAATGACTTTTTAAAAAAAGTTTCTTAGTCCAAAAGAATTAGAGGTTGATTTAAAAAAGAAAAGGAATTGATCTTGTTACTTGGAATCCGAAAAGCTTGGAAGTGAAATCTGAAACTCTATTGAACTTGGTTATGTTTGCTATACATCTCATCTAGATTCGAGAATAAAAAATTGAATTTTATTTTTCAAAAGAAAAATAAATCTTTGAGTCAATCATTCTTGAAACTCCACTCTTGTTTTTGTCTATATACGTTTGTTTTCTTTATTGAGTTTTTGGTTTGTTTGCTTTGCTAATCATTGTTTTAATTGCGTAGTACTTTTAGCACTGGGAGGAATTGAAGGTGAGAGAGAGTAGGTAAACACGAGAGGAGTGAAATTAATTGAGTGATACACGTAAGGGAGTGTGTGAGATATTTTATTTCTAAACATTTCTTGTAGGTATACCATGTCTAATACAAGTGAGAATGATGTCCCTAATTTTGATACGAGGGTTTATATAGAAGCTTTAGTGAGAGATATGAACAAAACTATGAGGGAGCAAAAGGAGGATCTAATGGAGGAGATTGGGAAGATTCGTAGTAAAAATAAGGAAAAATCAAGTAAAGGAGGTAATAAGCCTAATGACTTGCCAAGACGTAGACTAGATGAAGAATTTGATGATGAGACGAAAAAGAAATGTGAGTATAGGTATAGACCAAGGGAGGAAGAGGGCCTTAAAAACATTAAAATCACTATACCACCTTTTGTTGGTAAAAATGTCCCGGAGGCTTATCTAGAGTGGGAAGTGACCACGTAATTCATTTAAAGTCGATTTTGGATGTATTACGAAAAGAGAGGTTATTTGCTAACTTTTAAAAGTGTACTTTTTGCAAGGATAAGGTGATTTTTCTTGGTTTTGTTATAGGTACTCAAGGGATACAAGTGGACGAAGAAAATATCAAAGCCAATCAAGAATGGAAAAGTCCAACTAGTGTGAGTGAGGTAAGTTTTCATGGCCTTGCAAGCTTCTATCAAAGGTTTGTGAAGGATTTTAGTGTTATTGCCGCACTTATGACTGAGGTTATCAAGAAGAATGTGGGATTCAAGTGGGAGAAGAGCAAGAAAATGCATTCCAATTGCTAAAGCAAAAGTTGACATAAGAAATATTGCTAGCTCTTCCAAATTTTGACAAGGCATTCGAGATAGAGTGTGATGGTTGAGGTATTTGTATTGGGGCAGTCCTTATGCAAGAAGGAAAACCCATTGTGTACTTTAGTGAAAAGTTGAGTGGGGCTACATTAAATTACCCTACTTATGATAAAGAGTTGTAAGAGTTAGTGAGAGCTCTAGAAGTGTGGAACCATTATCTATACCCAAGAGAGTTTGTTATCCATTCTGATCATGAGTCCTTGAAGCATCTCAAATGACAAAAAAAATTGAATTAAAGACATGAAAAGTGGGGTGAATACATAAAGACCTTTCCTTATGTCATTTGGTACAAAAAAGGTAAGGAGAATGTGGTAGTCGATGCTCTTTCTCGAAGGTATGTTCTAATTAACGCTTTAGATGCTAAAATCTTAGGGTTTGAGTCTATGAAAGATTTGTATAAACATGACCTTGATTTTTGTGAGGACTTTAAGAGTTGTGAGAAAATTACATGTGGTAAGTTTTCTAGACATGAGGGGTGGGTGTTTATTTAGAGAGAATAAATTATGTGTGCCTCAATGTTCTATTAGGGATTTGGTTGTTAGAGAAGCCCATGGTGGGGGTTTGATGGGACACTTTGGTGTTGCCAAAACGCTAGCAATACTATGAGCACTTCTATTGGCCACACATGAAGAGACATGTTGAGAGAATTTGTGGTAGATGTGTGACATGTTTACAAGAAAAGTCTAGAGTTCACGCTCATGGGTTATATACGACTCTACCAGTTTCTACTCACCCTTGGATTGATATATCCATAGACTTTGTGATGGGATTGCCTTGGACAAAGCAAGGGAGAGACTCGATATTTGTGGTTGTTGATAGGTTTTCTAAAATGGCATATTTTATACCTTTTCATAAAACTGATGATGCTTCCCATGTTTCAAATTTGTTCTTTAAGGAGATTGTTAAACTCCATGGCATGCCACGCACAATAGTTTCTGATAGGGATCTTAAGTTTCTTATCAATTTTTGGAAGACATTATGGGGTAAGTTAGGGACTAAATTGTTGTTTTCTACTACATGTCACCCCCAAACTGATGGTCAAATGGAAGTGGTTAGTAGGACACTTTCAACTTTGTTAAAGTATATTTTTTGCAAAAACTTAAAATCTTGGGAGGACTGTTTGCCTCAAATTGAATTTGCATATAATAGGACTATTCTTTCTGCTACTAAATATTCACCATTTGAAATTGTTTATGGTTTTAATCCGTTAACACCTTTGGATTTAACTCCATTACCAGATTATGAGTTTGTGAATCTAGATCGAAAATCAAAAGCTGAGTTTGTAAAGCAGTTACATGAGAAGGCAAGACTTAATATTGAGTGCAAGACTGAGCAATATGTTAAACAAGCCAATAAGAGTCGAAAACAAGTGATCTTTGACCCCGATGATTTTGTATGGTTGCACATGCGAAAGGACATGTTTCCAAACCAAAGGAAATCTAAGTTAATGGCAAGAGGAGATGGACCATTCCAAGTACTTGAGAGAATCAACAATAATGCTTGCAAGTTGGATCTTCCAGGTGAGTATAATGTTAGTGCGACTTTCAATGTTAGTGATCTTCTTCCTTATGATGTAGGTGATGATTTGAGGACAAATCCTTCTCAAGAGGAAGATAATGATGTGATTCCTATCACTACACAAGACACAAGTCAACTCAAGAGTTCACAAGGTCCGATGACAAGAGGTTGTGCAAAGAAGGTTCGTGATGAGACTATGTTAATGGTTAGTGAGCTTATGGAAATCGAGACAAAGGCTTGGGAGCTTATGGAGAGAGGCCTAGGGACAATGGAAAAGATGATACACATGCTAGCTTTTTCAACCCCAAGTGCATAAGACACCAAGGAAGGCCTAAGTACACAAGACACCAAGGAAGGCCCAAGGAAGGATGAATTGCAAGGAAGACTTACAAGGCAAGCACATGCCACCCTTCCCTTGACAAGGAATTCGGCCGACCCACCCCCCTTTCCTTTAGAGTTAGGGTTTTCTAAATCCTAGTTGTTAAGGATTGTTATCTAGTTTCCTTATTTGATTAAATTAGGTCAAAGTGTTTAGACCTTTGTTTTTTCTTCTACGTTTAGGTTTCATAACCCATATAAATAAAGGTTGTGACTTATTGTTTTTGGTTACACAACTTTGATTATTGAATTTAGTTTTTGAGAGCTTTCAAAATCTCCTTGTTCTCTTTAGAACTTGTGATTATTTGGTGAGAGGCTAAGTAATTGAATTCAAACTTATCAATAGGAACTTTCATCCCTATTGTGGCGTTATTCATTATAGCAAGTTCGTGTTCACGAGTACGTGACTTTAATCATATCACTTTTCTTAGATAAAATGTTATAAACATTGTAACAATAATGGAGTTTTTTAATTTCAGTTAGATAAAATCAAAATAGATAAATAGTCTGATCATCCTTGAAAATGGGTTATAAAGCTTACCATTGTGATTCGAGAAGTGATGAGATGGAAGCTTTGAATTTTTGGAAAAATATTTTGAAAAAACTTGAAGAAGGAAAAGATGAGCAACAATGTTGAAGACCAAACGAAAGGTTTTTCACTTCGAGGGATTGTAAAAGTGCAATGAATGAGAAATGTCAATATATAGGAAGAATTTGTCAGGGACACATGTCAGTCATCACATGGTAAAGAAAAGACGATGTTTCAAACTTATGCTGCAAAGTGAGATCCAATCCTTTCCTTTTGAAAAGTTACTGATTTAGTAAAAAAGTTGATAGTGTTATGTGTTTGAAAACATGACAATTACAGTAGTTTTCAAAATTCAGCAGAATTGAGAAAGAAGTAGATATATCGTACGAAGCAGATATGAAAATAAGCAGAAACAGTTTAAGCATAAGGATCAACTATACCAAGTTCTTTCCTTAAATAAGCAAACCTGGTAGCGTCTAAGGGTTTTGTGAGGATGTCTACTAGTTGATGTTCGGTAGGAACATAAGTCATGCATGTGTTTCCTTTTTCCACATTGTCTTTGAGAAAGTGATATCTCACATCAATGTGCTTTGTCTTATAGTGCATAATGGTATTCTTTGAAACATTGATAACTGATATGTTGTCGCACATTATTGGACATCTTGCAGTGTTGATGTTGTAGTCAACCAGTTGTTGTTTCATTCACGAAAGTTGAGAGCAGTAACTACTAAAAGAAATGTATTCTACCTCAGTACTAGAATTTTCTACAGATCCTTGCTTTTTGCATGATCAAAAGATGAGTCGATCTCCGAGAAATTGGCAAGTTCCACTTGTGCTTCTTCTGCTTACTTTGCTTGCGACATAGTCTGTATCTGAGTTCCCAATGAGATCAAAGTTTGATATTCTTAAATACCATATCCCCAGATTTGTACTAGTGGAAACATATTTAAGAATTATCTTAGCCGCCATCATGTGAGATTCTCTGGGATCTTCTTGAAACCTAGCTCATATGCATATTGCAAACATTCTGTCGGGCCTACTTGTTGTTAGGTAGAGAAGAGAGCATATGATCCCTTTCTACTTTGTTACTATTTCTTGTTTTCCCTTTTCATCTTTGTCCAACTGGTATTTAGTGGCCATTGGAGTGTCAAAGCCATTTCTTGCATCAAGTCCATATTTTTTTTTTGATGAGCTCATTTGCATATTTGGTCTGACTTATGAAGAATCCTTCAGAAGTGTGTTGTATTTACAGACCTAAGAAGAATGTAAGTTCACCAATCGTGCTCATTTCAAATTTACTTTGCATAAGATTCTCAATTCTTTTGCAAAGATTTTCATTGGTAGATCCGAAAATAATGTCGTTTACATAGATCTGCACCAGTAGAATATGATCTTTGTGTACGAGTATGAACAAAGTGGTATCAATTATGCCTCTCTTGAAACCTTGTTCAATCAAGAGCTTAGACAAAGTTTCATACCAAGCTCTTGGTGCCTATTTTAAGACATAAAGAGCTTTCTTCAATTTGTATACATAATCTTCTTTATCCTTGTTCAAGAAGCTTGGAGGTTGTTCCACGTATACAATTTCTTGAAGGTCGCCATTGAGAAAAGCAATCTTGACATCTATTTGATATAACTTAAAGTCCATGTTTGTAGCATAAGCAAGAAAAATCCTTAACTTCCAATCTTGCTATAGGAGAAAAAGTTTCATCATAGTCGATTCTGTCTTCCTATCTGTAGTGTTGAGCTACAAGTCTTATATTGTTCCTTGTGATGTTTCCTTCTTCATCATTTTTGTTTCCAAATACCCACTTTGTTTCGATCACTATTTGATCAATGGGCCTTGGTACTAAGGTTCATAGTTTGCATCTTTCAAACTGATTAGGCTTTTATTGTATTTATTCAATCCAATTTGAGTCTTCTAAAGCTTCATTATTCTTCTTTGGTTCAATCTCAGATACAAAAGCAAATCCATACATGCTTTCATTTCTAAGTGAACCCCTGGTCTTGACAATGGTGAGTGGATCTCCAACGATTTGAAAGATATGATGTTCTCTAGCTTCCTTAATATCTACAGGCAGATCAGTTCTTGGAGGAACAATAGGACTTATGGGAGAATTAAGAGAATCAAAATGTGTCTTGACATGGAGAGCTAGGTTCTTCAAAGTTTATTGGCTTGAGGAAGAACTTGATGAGGAAAATTCGTGAGTTGAAACAAATTATGAGTGCCTCCTTATCTTGATGATAGAGTTGAATGAAATTATGCAAGATTTGATACACATTGCCCATTTTATGTGAGCTTTTGAGCTTAAGAGCATTACTTATATGGAGCTCTAATTTTCTTTCATGTGGGTATCAAACATGGTATGTTTCATTTTAGAACTTGCTTGGTTGTGCATTTCGAGACCTTACTTATGAGTCCATGGATTAAAATGGTGAGGGCACCTAGGTTTAACCGTTGTTGGCCTTAGTTGAAGCCTTCCTTTTTATGTTTACCATTAGATAGCCAAGTTGAGCCTAAGCCTTTTTCCTTGTTTGAGCATATCATGCTAAACCTCAACCCTTTCCTTGTTTTATCCAACGTTTTAAACACATTGTCAAGAAAATGTGTGAATGGATTACATGTCAATTGTCAAGTTGGATTTGTCATTTGAAAATTTCTGTGTGTACAAGGAAATTGAGACAAGGGAGGAAAGGAGAAATTGACGATTGGAAGAATAGAAAGGTATGAGAAGGCATGAGATTTGTGATGGAGGAGATTGAGGGTGATTTTCAATTGGTGATTGTCATGCATAAATTGTTGATTATTTCTTGATTAATACACCTCAATTTTTATCATTTATCCTACCCTTACTGTAAGCCACATTACAACCATTGAAAAGACCCTTTGATTTTTGCATGGATTTCATTTTGTACGTGGTGGAGATTTGACATATGAGCAAGCATATGGTAATGGCATGCTTTGTTTTGATTTGAGTGCTTTTCTATGATACCCTTTTAAACACTTGAGCAAATTGAGAGACATCCATTGCGAGGGTATTGAATCTTGTTGCATTTGATTTCGATGATATTGTTAAGAATTGATGAGATACTTTGTTTTCTTCAAACTTCTCGGAAACATGATCGTTTGTTTGCTTGGTAATACTTCTTGCTTGAATTTTTCAATGTATGATTAACTGGAATTGTTTGAGGTTGTATATATATATATATATATATATTGAAAAAAGAGGGTGGAGAAGATTTCACTTTTCAGTCCTTGGTCTGGTATATATGCTTGAGGACAAGCATAGCTTAGGTATGGGGGGATTTGATAAACATATATTTGCAAACATTTTATTTGTCTTTTCCCCTCATAGTTTGATCTTTTGATGTGCCAAGTTAACTATTTGATGACTTTTTATTGTAGGTGGTGATCTTCATGGGCTTGTACCAAAACAAGCTTAAAAGTGGATAATTGAAGTTCAAATGTGGAGTTTTGACCTCATCAAGCCGGGCATGTAGGAGAATTGAAATTGGACTCAAAGGACTTCTATGTAAGAAATAAACAAATAAAAGTCTAGTTGTAACTCTAATTTTCCACATGAGGAGTTATGATCACTAACTAAGGAAGGTGAAAGGATTGGAAAGAAAATAAAGTAAGGAAGAGGAAGTGCAAGAGGTGGGAAAAGGAACGGCTACTAGCAAGAGTCTAAAAAGGGGGACACACATTCAAGTTGTAGAACGGAAGGAGAACCGTGCCCTCCCTCTTTCTACTTCTTTTAGTCTTTTTTTTCATCCACACAAGTAGTTTTAGATTTTCTTCTTTTAATTTTACATAGTAGCTAGCTTTGTTTTCCGGTTTGAAGGGATGTTTGAATCCGATCACTTATTATTTTGAGATCAATTAAGTAACATTTTCTTCATTTCTATCCTATAATTATATGTGTTATCTGTTTTAATTGATTTAGATGTATGGATGCTTGATTTGGTTTGGCCACCTAGATTAAGTTTTCTATATACCAATTGCTACAATATTATTCATGATCCGTAATTATTGTGGATTTATATTCATGAGTAATAACTAATGAATAAATCATTAGGATAACACAATTCGGGAATAGTTGAATCGAGCTTATGAATTCAATATCTTGTCTATCCTAGTGTCCTAAATCTTAATGCTTTTAACTAATTAAATCTAGAGAGTTTGTTCTAGGTTGTTTGATTAAAAAGATTCAATTGGAGAGCTTGTTTCAATCGATTACGCTTAAGGGACTATTAGAATTTTGAGCCCTAAGTCATCTGCAATCTTGAAAGAAGCAATTTGACCAATTGCACTGACAGAAAAAGAAAGAACAAAAAGAGGAGAAACAGAATCAAGATTAATTTCCTTATTGCTTGTGTGTAGAGCTGGAAAAATATGAAAGGTATAAATACCTAACAATAATGATTACAATAGAAAGCTAAAAGAGTAAATGACACACGCTTCCCTCCAACTACCAGCCATTTACACATGCTACCCCTGAACATTTTAGAACCTATAGAACAGGATTAGACTTCAGGTTTAGACTTATTGCACTTGAATCCCTTGTCATTAGTTATGTGAGATATATTAACACCCCCCCCACCCTCAAGTTGAAAGGGGAAAAGATGTTTTGAACTTGCAACTTGGCCAGTAGATGATAGAACTGAGGAGATGGCAAAGCCTTAGTAAAGAGGTCTGCAGGCTGGTCTGTAGATGTTATGTATTTGGTGGAGACCAATCCTCTTTGAACCATTTCTCTGACAAGGTGACAATCGATGTCAATGTATTTTGTTCTCTCATGGAAGACAGGATTGGCTGCAATGTGAATGGCAGACTGGTTGTCACAGTATAAGGGGACAGGAGTGATAGAAGGAGAATTGAAGTCTTTTAGAAAAGAGATTAACCACTTAATTTCACAACATGTGTTGGCCATGCTTTTGTACTCAGCCTCTGCAGATGACCTACTAATTGTGGACTTCTTCTTGCACTTCCAAGAGATGAGGGAGTTTCCCAGATAGATACAAAAACCTGAAAGTGATCTTCTTGTGATTGGACAGGCAGCCCAATCAGAATCACAGTAAGCTCTTAGTTGTATTTGGGCTGAGCTGGAAAAGAAAAGTCCTTGGCCAGGACTGCCTTTAATGTATTTGACCAATATAAGGGCAGCATGCCAGTGATGATCAAGAGGAGAAGCCATAAATTGACTAAGGACTTGCACACTGTAGGCTATGTCTGGTCTAGTAATAGATAGACATATGAGTTTGCCAATGAGTCTTTTGTAGGATGCAAGGTCAGCTAGGGAAGTGGAGGAGATGGTAGCCAGCTTGTGATCCTTCTCAATAGGAATTAAGGCAGGTTTGGCATTGACAAGACTAGAGTCTTTGATGATTTCCAAGGCATATTTTCTTTGGTGAAGGCAAATTCATGTCTTGTTCCTTGCAACTTCAAGACCAAGGAAGTACTTTAGATGACCAAGGTCTTTGATAGGAAAGGCAAACTTCAGATAGTCTTTAATTTGAGTAATTAGTCTGTCACTAGTTCCTATGATAAGCAAGTCATCAGCATAGACAAGGATAGCCACAAGTTAAGAATCAACATTAAGTTAGAAAATAGTATAGTCATTTAAGGATTGTTTAAATCCAAATTGAATAAGAGTAGTAGACAGTTTTTCAAACCACTGCCTTGGGGCTTGTTTTAGACCATAAAGAGATTTAGATAGTTTACATACCGGAGAGGAAGATGTATGAGATAGAGTAAGAGAGTATCCTTGAAGCAAATCCATTTACACTTCTTCATGAAGGTCACCATGCAGAAAGGCATTGGATACATCAAGTTGGAACACAGGCCATTGTTTTGATGCAGCCATTGCAAGTAAAACTTTTACAAAAGTCATTTTGGCCGTAGGAGAGAATGTTTCAAAGTAATCATTGCCTTCAACCTGTGTAAATCCCTGGCAACAAGTCTTGCCTTATATCTGTTTATAGTTCCATCTGAGTTGTATTTTATTTTGAAGATTCATTTGCATCCTACAGTCTTCTTATTTTTTGGAAGATGTTGCAGAGTTCATGTGTTATTGCTTTCCAAGGCTTGAAGTTCCTCAGACATAGCTTGACACCATAGAGGGTTTTGAATAGCTTGTTGGCAAGTTTTAAGTTCATGAATGGTGGAAATGTTGCAAGATAATTTTTTGTAAGAGGTTGAGATATTAGCATAAGAATAGTAGTTTGTAATGGGATAAGGAGTGGTGTGATTGATAGCAGGTTGGATAAGAGTAGAGGGAAGATCAGTGTAATCCTTGAACTTGGCAGGAATAGTTTTATGTCTTTGAGGTGTTTGAGGTTTAGTGGGAATAGGATGAGTAAATGAGGGATCATTGTGATCATCTTCAAGATTTTCACTAGATGAGTCATTTTGAGAAGTGGAAGAGTGGTTATTGAAGTCATTTTCAGGTTTGTCATCAGGATGAGGATTATCAATTTTAGTTTGGACTCCAATTTCTTCTTCAAAGATAGTATTGGTGGGATTGCTGGGAAACAAGTTCTCTTAAAGGGTTTGAGTGGTATGAGATTTAGTAGTTTTAAAAGGAAATATATCTTCATAGAAGACAACATCCCTGCTATACAGAACCTGATGAGTTTCAAGGTTGTAGACCTTGTAGGCTTTCTTGTTGTTGGGATAACCAATAAAGACACATTTTTTAGCTCTAGGGGAGAACTTGTCTCTGGTATGAGAAGCAGTGGAGGCATAGCAAAGACAGCCAAGAGTCTTAATATGTTGGTAACTAGGAGGAGTTCCAAATAGGACTTCAAAAGGGGGTTTTAAATTTGATGACAGAACTAGGAAGTCTGTTAATTAATTATAGTTAGGAAAAAGGTGCAGCCATCATAAGTGCTCTTCCTATAAGGTCCCCATACATCACAATGTATGAGACCAAAAGGTTCTGTGCTGTGAGAATCACTTAAAGGAAAAGGTTATCTGGTTTGTCTTGCTAGGTGACATATTTCACAGTGCACACTGGACATGGAATTTAAATGAAGATCAAGAGAGGTTATGTGCTTCATGGATTGTAATGGAACATGTCCAAGTCTAGTGTGCGAGAGATACACTTTATTAATAGGCTCAGTGAAAGCAAAAGTATTACTGGAATTACACAGATTAACATTGAAAGAGTTCTTGTACATAGAAGCAGTCTGCTTAGGATAGTGGATTTCTGATAGGATGAGTTTGTATAGACCTCCTTCATATCTACCAATCTTCTTGGCTTTCTGTTGAGTTTGGCCCTGAAGAAAACAGGATGTGGCAGAGAAGGTCAAGCAGGCATTACTGTCATTGGTAAGTTTGCTCCCAATTATTAAATTGAAATGAAATTCAGGAGCAAAGTAGACATTTTTAAGAACAATATTTCCTACTAATATCATAGTTCCTTTGTGTGTTATAGAGGAAGTTTTTCCATTAGGTAAATATATCATAGTATTAACAGGTATAGGGTTGGTAAGGCAATTAAAAAAAGTAGTACTATGATCACTAGCACCTGTGTCTATGATCCAATCATAGGGGTGAAGGTTTCATGCTGGTGAGAGAGATGGGTTTGGAAATGTTAATGTAGATACCAGACATATGATCTTCAAGGGTGTCCATGAACACAGAAGTAGATGTGACATTCTTGTTGTTGTTGAGCAGAATCATTAGATGTTGAAGCTATCCAGGTGTGAAATGATTAGTGAGTTTAGTAGCTTCAGTCTTCTCCTTGGTAGATTGTTGAGTGACAGCAGTGTTGATCCCAAAGTTGGTCTTAGGTTTACCTTTGTTTCTTGGCATTCTTGACAGATCGGGTTTAGTACCAAACCATTGATGCCATTCAGGATAGCCATGGAGGAAGAAACATTTGTCTTTGGTGTGGGAATCACCATGACAGTATTCACATAAGAACTTTCCCTTAGAAGTAGAGTTTTGAGATCCTCATATAGTTTTGCCTTTGTTAAACCTGTTGGTATTAATTTTTCCCATGAGAGCAGAAGAGGTGTTTTCCAGATTTATACCAGTACATTGCTGTCTTTGACCCTCTTCTTGAATCAACATGGAAACAGCTTTGGCAATAGAGGGGAGAGGATGCATTATGAGAATCTCCCCCCTAACATCTGCATAATTCTCAGAAAGCCCCATTAAGAATTGAGTCAACTTATTGACATGATCATAGTCTTCTTGAACTGCATTGGCTCCACAAGTGCA
Source organism: Codonopsis lanceolata (assembly GCA_013146195.2). Lineage (NCBI taxonomy): Eukaryota > Viridiplantae > Streptophyta > Magnoliopsida > Asterales > Campanulaceae > Codonopsis > Codonopsis lanceolata. The sequence continues at coordinate 63,857,474 of CM028381.1, forward strand.
GTTGCATATGCATTTAGGCTTCTGGAAAAGATTGGTGAGTTCATCCCACAATTCTCTGAACTTAGTAAAGTAGGTATTGATATTTAGGTTTCCTTGTGTGCACAACATAATACTCTTTTGGACTTGAAAATTTTTGGGGGCATCACTTAAGGAGAATCTTGTAATAATCTCATCCCAGATCTCACTTGCAGTCGTAAAGTAAACTATGCTTTGGCGAATTTCTGAATTGACAGAATTAAGAAGCCAAGAGACAACCATACTGTTACATCTCTCCCAGGAACTTATATACTTGGATAGAGGAATTGGCTTCTTGTTTAAACCTTTAATCATACCAAGTTTGTTCTTGGCAAATAAAGCCGTGGTGACAACTATTTTCCATTGATTGAAGTTGATGTTTGAGAGAGTTTCATACACAAGAATCATTCCTAGGTGGTCATTAGGATATAGGTAAAGGGGGTGGCCAGAGGTAAATTGAAGAGAGGATTCAGGTAGGTCATAGGCATCAACTAAATCATTGTTGGTGGTAGTGTTGCCATTAACAGGATCAACAGGAGCATTGTTAGTGATAGTATTACCATCCTTTAGGGGATTGGTAAGATCTCCAGATGTGGATTCAGACGTCGTGGAGAATCAAAAAACAAAGGAAAGGAAATAGGAGCAAGAATCAAGAATAGAGAGAAGCAAGATTGCAAGGTGTAAGAGTTTTTACCATTTTAGTGTTCACCCACAGATTTCCTTTGAGAATCGAATTTGACATTGCTCTGATACCATGTTAGAATTGTGAGCCTTAAGTCATCTCCAATCTTGAAGGAAGCAATTTGACCAATTGCACTGACAAAAAAAGAAAAAAACAAAAAGAGGAGGAGAAACAGAATCAAGATTAATTTCCTTATTGCTTGTGTGTAGAACTGGAAAAATATGATAGGTATAAATACCTAACAATAACGGTTACAATAGAAAGCTAAAAGAGTAAATGACACACGCTTCCCTCCAACTACCAGCCATTTACACACGCTACCCCTGAACATTTTAGAACCTATAGAACATGATTAGACTGCAGGTTTAGACTTATTGCACTTGAATCCCTTGTCTTTAATTATGTGAGATATATTTATAGGGACAATTAATTCATGTTAACATAGCTTGTTGTTAATTAGAGGGTAGAAATTATAGGAGTGGGTAAAAAGAAGAAACGTTACATTGATCTTGATTTAATTGGTGCCGGGGGATAACTGAACTGAGAACTGGAATCTTTCTTTTATAAAGCAATTGAATTTTGTTATTTTCATGTTGGCTGATTCGGTTTTGAAGTAGTGAATTAAGTTAGTTTAATTGAAGCCAAACCACCTTTTTTTTCGTTTGTAAAATAATTGATAATTGATACTATAGGCACATATAAAGTCATTCGCTCTCTGTGGGATCGACCCTTACTTACTGCTGCTACAAGTTAGTTGCAGTAGGGAAAGGAAAAAATATTAATTTTACGTGCCTTGGCAGCACGATCAACATCTATTTGATATAGCTTAAAGTCCATGCATTTAGCATAAGCAAGAAAAATCCTTATAGCTTCCAATCTGCTATACATAGTAGCAAATGTTTCGTCATAGTCGATTCCTTCTTCTTGTCTGTAGCCTTAAGCTATAAGTCTTGTTTTGTTCCTTGTGATGTTGTCTTCTTCATCTCTTTTGTTTCCGAATGCCCACTTTGTTTCGATTACTGTTTGATCAGTGGCTCTTGGTACTAAGATCCATACTTTCTATCTTTCAAACTGATTGGGCTCTTATTGCATTGATTCAATCCAATTTGTGTCTTCTAAAGCTTCATATCTTCTTTGGTTCAGTCTCAAATACAAAATAAAATCCATACATGCTTTCATTTCTAAGTGAGCCCCTGGTCTTCACAACGGTGAGTGGATCTCCAATGATTTGAGAGATAGGATGTTCTAGCTTCCTTAATATCTATAGCCAGTTCTTGGAGGAGCAATATGACTAATGGGAGAATTCAGATAATCAACAAATGGGTCTTGGCATGGAGAGTTAGGTTCTTCAAAGTTTAGTGGTTGAGAGGAAGAACATGATAAGGAAAATCCGTGAGATGAAGCAAAGTGACACTTTTAGGGTCTAAAGTGTCACTTTAACACAAAAAGCAACGGTTTTCATTTATAATACAGAATAACAATTTTTACAGCAGAAGTAATACATTTAAAGCAAAAAGTGACACAGTCTATGCCAAAAAGTAACTTTTTAAGAGAATAAAATGATAATTTTTATTAAAAATGTAAAATAACTTTTAACATTAAAAAAGGACAATCATCATTTATAAACGTGAGGGGAGACGTTAAAATTTCCAAAAGGTGAGGTGTTGTGCAAGGAGAGCTCTAAATTTTGACAAATTTAACATGAATAGATCTGTTTTACAAATTAATAAAAAACAATTTATAACTATTTGAGAATTTTTATTTTTTTTATTTTGTTTTAAAACTCGTTTACCAAATCACATACGCACACAATTAACCTCAACTAGACTCGTTTAATTAAAACTTGATTTTATATCTTATATCTTATATCTCAACCCACCAACAAATTCATCGGAGTCAAAACCATCCGACCTTACGTTAGTTAGGTAACAAAATCAACACCTCACGACTTTGAAAAAAGAAAAAAGTAATATATTTTTTTTAAAGGGCTATTAGTAAGAAGGAAACAACAAAAGGAGGGTTTGCATGCAAGTGTTTAATATCGAGCTGCCACATATATGCCTTTGCATGTCACTCCCTAATACTGTTCAGCCACGCACTCATCCTCCCATACCCCTCACACTATCCTCGTCACTCACCCCCACCCCTCCCACACACACAACCGTCCTATATATTTCACCACTCCTCCATTGTTTTCATTTCATCAAACACCTCTTTCATGTCTCCCAACCTCTAATCCCCTTCCCAATTCCCAAATTCACGTCAAAATGGGTAGTGTTTGCGAACAGCAACACAAGTTCTACACTTCCCACCAGCTTTTTCTCGGAAAAAAGAATCTCCGTGACATAGAGATCCCTCCTCGCAAGCTCCTCAGCCGCCGTGCGGCGGCAGCTGCTGCTGCTGAAACAGGCGACTTTTTTATGGATTCTCCCAGATCTGACGAAACTCTTCTCCAGAAGTACCTTCCTTACAACACCGGCGCCGACGATGACGATGATGTGGACCCCTACTCGTCTGATCATTTTCGTATGTACGAGTTCAAGGTTCGCCGTTGTACTCGTAGCCGTAGCCATGATTGGACTGACTGCCCGTTTGCTCATCCCGGCGAGAAGGCTCGCCGGAGGGATCCGAGGAGGTTTCACTATTCGGGTACCGTTTGTTCTGAGTTTCGTCGGGGAAGCTGTAGCCGTGGGGAAAATTGTGAGTTTGCGCATGGGGTGTTTGAATGTTGGCTTCACCCAGCTCGTTATCGTACGGAGGCTTGTAAAGATGGTAAGAATTGTAAACGCAAGGTTTGTTTCTTTGCTCATACTCCTCGGCAGTTACGTGTTTTGCCAGCCCAATGTCATGACAGTCCGAATTCTCCGATACCCGTTGAGAAAAAGTTGGGCAATTTTCATTGTTGTGCTTATTGTCACTCTGCAATCACTGCTTCTCCAACCTCTACTTTGATTGATATGACTAACTGGTCCCCACCCATGTCTCCCTCCCTCTCACCGCCTCTTTCTCCGGTGAAATCATCCCAATCTCCAGCTGTGTACTCCCCGGTTTCTCGATTCCGTGATCGTTTGACTAGTGTGGAGTCGTGTGGATTGAATCAGTTTGGGAATGGTGGGTTGAGCTATAAAGATGCACTTACTGAGTTGATGAGTTCTATGGAAGGGATGAATGTGAACGACAGTACTCCCCATGCAATTGGTAGAAATGGGAATGGAAATCTGTCGTGGGTTGACGTTTCGAATTTTAATGGTGAAGAACAGCAGCAGCAGTTTATTCTGTCTCCATCAACCCCAACTCCATCGGGATCTGCGCATTTTCTCGGTGGTGGTGGTGATTATTATTCAAGAAGGAATTACTTTGATGACAAGTTCAATGATAATAATGGTTTGGCTGGGCCTGATCTTGGGTGGGTGAATGATCTTCTGACTTAGATGGATGGATGGTTACAGGTAACATTATGGACCGCTCTGGTTTTGATGATGATGATGATGATGATAAGGAATAAAGGATTTTTGTAAATGGGATCAAAGTAAAGTCGAAGACCATCCATATATATATATGAACTGTATATATACATGAGATGGAGATCTCTGTGATTATTTTTCAAGTCATTTTGTCTGTTAATTCTTGTTTTTTAAGTGTTGAGATTGAGTCTGTATTATTGGGTTTTGATGTTTGATTTATGTTGTAATATTGTGTGCTAAGAGGGAGAGAAAGAGAGGAGGGAGAGAGATTGGAGAGAGAGAGAGATTGGTGTATTAAAAATTTGTAAGATTTTACTGACTTGAGTACCAGTTGTATGTTTTTCTGTATTTGTTGGGTAACTTCTATCTTAATTTTTGAAAATAAATTTTTTAAATAAAAATATTTAAAAATAAAATAATGAATTCTTTTAAGAAACACATAGAATGATGAATTTTTATGAGAAAGTGAGAGGGAGATTATAAAATTAATTTCTCTAATATTTTAAGTGATTTAAAATCTTGATATTTTAGGGGTTGATGTGAAATGGATCTTTCTGTACGTTGTTTTTGTACTTAGAGTTCAGAATATCTTCCTTTTTTGTTTCCCAAAATGTCCTTAGAAAGACTAATCTCAGAGCTGGCAAAACCACTAGGGAATACAATAATGTGTGACTAACCTGGTTTGGGTGATACTATTTACACTCAAAAGTTTATTTTTTGTAATCTATTTTCTGTATTAAGGTGTTGTATTATTTATGTTGGTTTTTTTCGTAATTTATTTTCTGTACTGAGGTGTTGTATTATTCATATTGTTTTTATTTACGTTGATCGGTTTAATAAAAAATTGTTAAATGAATTGTTTTATAATTATAAGAACTTAGGACTTGTTTGATAGTCAGATAAAGATAAGTAGTATTATTAATTTTAGTACTATTAGTGTATTTGCTATTAATCTTCACTTGTATATCGGGGATAGTTTTGAGATTACAAATGTTAATCCAATTTTTTTTTTATGGGGGCGCTAAATAGTGAGGGGATAATGACTTTATCCAGATAACTCGTGCTATTAGTCTCAACCATCTATTGCGTACCAAACATCAGGTAACTCGGCTTATTAATCATATGGCCTTAATCCTGCTACCAAATGGTACCTTAGAGATTGATTATCTGAACAAATTAATTGACAAAAAAAATCTCTCTCTAGCATTCCATCTCTCTATCTTTCCCTAGGGCTAGCCGTTTTGGGCTGCTGTTAGCATGCAGATGGCTCCGACCGCGGCTACTTCTGAGGACCCTCCCCCTCTGATGCCTCCTTCTCAAATAGCAAAGAAATTGTTTGCTTCCATTCTCTCTTCCACGGCTCCATCCACTCAAGCTCATCTTCCCATTATTCCCCCTTCTACTTTCAAAGGGGAATCGACTCTTCGGGTTGCTACAGATGTGATTGCTTCCTTTTCCAAACCGTTTTCCCTCACTTTAGTCGGCAAATTCTCTCATGGTCGGCCTTCAATGAAAACGATGAGAAAGGAGTTTCTCACTTTTGGTCTTAAGGCAGCGGTCTCTCTTGGCCACCTTGATCAGAAACATGTCCTAATCCATACCAATCACGAAGCCGATTTCCAGAGGCTTTGGATCAAAGACCAATGATTTGTAGGATCATTCCCTATGCGTGTGTTCAAGTGGACTCCCTCTTTCAGGCCTGAAGTGGAGAACCTGATTGTCCCAGTCTGGTTTGCGCTTCCTAGTCTCCCAATCTATCTTTTGAACAAGCATGCTCTTTTTTCGCTGGCTAACATGATAGGTAAACCGCTTATTATCCACTCCCCCACCACTAATCTTACAAGACCTAGCGTAGCGAGAATTTGCATCGAAGTCGATCTCACAAAAGTCATAACTAGCCGTATTTGGATTGACTACGGTTCATCCGAAGGGTTCTGGCAACCTATAGAAGCGAAGAGAATTCCATTGTATTGCACGTATTGTCACAGACAAGGCCATGACGGGGATTCCTGCAAACTTTATCTTCAACAGTCTTCCAAAGGAAAGGAATGTAAGGAAAATAATGAAGGTATTCCTAATCTGATCATAAAGTTCCTTCTTTGTGGAAACCTAAACAAGTCAGTAATAAGACCCTCAAAACTACCTTTGATCCTATTAAAACTAAAATTGATTTGGCTGTTAACAATAATGTTGGCTCCGAGATAAAAGATCCAGGCACTTCAGAAAATAAAATTCAGTCTTTATTGAATGATGGAAATAATGATAACAATTTCGAGCTCCCCTTAGCTTATCAAGTCAAGGACGCAGCTCCCTCATGCAATAGTACCAATCCCATTTTAATTGTTGACAATGCTATTGAGATCCCTTCTCAGGTTATTGCTGAAAGGAAAATACTAAGTTTACCATCAGGATTACCACTATGGTGACAACTTTGCCTTGAAGACAAAGTGCATGTGAGGTGCATGTGCATCTTCAAGGCATAGTTGTCACCATAGTAGTAATCCTGGTGGTAAACCTAGCAAAGTTGTTGCCGAAAAGGTTGACATGTGTTCGAGAAAATCCACCAATTCTGTGACAAGGAATACTGATTCCCCTCAAAGTCCCAATGAATCGATGAGGGAAGGACATGCTCTTGATGACATTCAGGAGGTTCAGAAGTCGGGGTCCAAGGATTCGAGGGCTGAAGATCAAACGTGCCAGGTCAATGGTGCCCCTACTATCCTCTCCCCTAATAGATTTGTGGTATTACAGTCTTATGAAAATGAAGAGTCAGACTCTAATGAGACTCATATTGAAGATTTAAATCTGGAGGCCCCCGTACACACAAAAACGAATAAGGCTTGTCAACAGCCTCGGCAAAAAGTAGCCAGAACTACTCGATCAAATTTGAATGCTAAGTCTCACGCGGGTACCTCAGCTCAAGTTTCCAATGATGGTTAAATGTCTCTTCTGGAATCGTCGGGGAGTGGGAAATGATTCCAGTGTATCCCGTCTAAAAAAGCTCATCAACATTCATCAAATTTCGCTACTCTCCATCAACTAACTCAAAATTGATAAGTCTAGAATTTCTTTAATTGCTATGCGTCTTAAATTTCATTTTTATTTCTGTAACGTAGCCAATACTATTTGGTTTCTGGTTGAATCTCATTTTACTTGTCAGGTTACTTATGACTCCACGCAACACCTTACTATTCTTGCGAAGCACTTTACATGGCCTCAGCCTGTGCACGTCACTTCGGTCTATGCTAAATGCTCGATGTTGGAGCGTCAAGAGCTGTGGAATGATCTGATTGATATGGGCAGAGAATTTGCTCTTTCTCCTTGCTTGGCAGGAGGTGATTTCAACATAGTTTCTACCTCTCATGAAAAACTCGGTGGCAATGGTTGGGATAGACAAGGTGTCGCGGAATTTAATGCTTGCCTTAACGCTTTTGGCCTTTCAGACCTCGGTTTTAATGGGATCCAATTTACCTGGTGTAATAACAGTGATGGTCGTGCCACTATCTTCTAGAGAATTGACAGGGTTGTTTGCAACACTAGTTGGTTAAACTTCTTTGACTTAACCTCTAATGACCATCTTAACAGAACTTGTTCAGACCACTCTCCCCTTTTGATTTCCATAACCTATCAAAAAATTACCCAACCTGTTCCTTTTCGTTTCCAGAACATGTGGACATCTCACCATTCCTTTTTAGACGTGGTTAAGAATGCTTGGGACATTTCATCTGGTGGCAGACCTATGCTTCGTTTTTCTAGTAAACTTAAGTCGGATAAATTGGCTTTAAAATCTTTGAATCATCAGACTTTGGTAACATTTTCAAGGCCATTACTCAAGCTGAAGATGAGGTGCTTAAAATGAAAATTGCTTGTGAGAGCAATAATAATGCTCTCAACCGTGAAGCTCTCCATCAGGCCCATGCTAAATTAAAGCTCTCTCTTAAACATGAAGAGGACTATTGGTGTCAAAAATCGTACTTTAGATGTCTCAAAGACAGGGATGGTAACACCAAGCTCTTCCACTCAAGGACCAGCACTTCTCTTCTTACCATTCCAAAGAGCAATAATGTTGACTCTTTCAAAGATCTCCGGCCCATTAGTCTTTGTAACTTTTGCAATAAGGTGGTTTCTAAGATTATTGCTTCTAGGCTTGCTAGTATCCTCCCTGGCATTATTTCTGAAAACCAAAGTGCTTTTACTAAGGGTCATTCGATTCAAGATAACCTGCTCCTTGCTCATGAGCTAACTCACCCACCTTAAGAAGAAGATTAATGGTTCTAATGTCATTATTAAATTTTATATGTCCAAGGCATTTGACAGGGTCTCTTGGCTCTATCTGATTAAAGTCTTGCACAAATTCGGTTTTAGTGAAATATTTATTGACATAATATGGCGCATCGTCTCCGGTAACTGGTTCTCGGTGCTGATTAATCGATTTCCTATTAGTTACTTCCACTATTCTAGAGGTCTTCGGCAAGGGGACCCTCTCTCTCCTTCTTTGTTTATTATTGTCGCGGAAGTTTTAAGTCGAAGTCTCAACAATCTTCAACATTCCCATCCTCGCTTTGCCTTCCCTACTAGTAGTGGCTGCCCTATTGTGTCGCACATTGCGTTTGCGGATGACATTATGATTTGTTGCTACGGCAATAAGGACTCTTTATGTTAGCATCGGAAGCTTCTCTCCAAGTACGAGGAATGTTCTAACCAACTTTTAAACAACAATAAAAGTTGCTTTATTGCCTCCAAATCGATCCCTTCCTCATGTATTAGTTCTATCCGCATCATTTGGGCTTTCAGTGTCAGAATCTTCCAGTGACCTACCTTGGTTGCTCGCTCTTCGAAGGTTGCAAAAAGAAGAACTTATTTGATCCCCTCTTGGAGAAATTACAGGGTTGCATCAATTCTTGGTACGGCTCTTTCTTAAATCATGCGGGTAAAGTTACGTTAATTAACTCAGTGTTCCAATCTATCCTCTTATACCAAATCGCTATTCTTGACCCCCCCCCCATGGCACGGTGAAGCTTTTGAACAAAATTATGTCCAATTTCTTCTGGGGTTCGATCGATAGTAAACCTAAAGCTCACTGGATATCTTGGAGCAATTGTTGTCGTCCCACTAATGAAGGGGGTGTTGGAATTCGTGCTATTCCTGACATTATTCGAGCCTTTTCCATTCAATTGTGGTGGCGGTTCCGTTCTTCGCAAAGTTTGTGGTCTCTTTTCATGCGGCAAGAATATTGTTCCAAAACTCATCCCAGTTTAGCTTCTTCAAAGGGTTCTAACATTTGGCGTCGTATGTGTTTAATTCATGATATGGCTGAGAACAATATTAAATGGATTATTGATCATAATCTTTGTTCAGCTTGGCACGATAACTGCTGCATTCGGGTTGTTTGACAGCCTTGCATAATAGTAGTATAGTCCAGGTTCGTGACCTGTTTGTTGCTCCTGATCAGATTTCTCCCGCTGCCCAAAATATTATTGTATCTTTTGCTACCAATCTCATCCATTCCTTAGGCATTCATGTCGCTGATAAAGACGATCGAGCCTGTTGGAACAACACTGTTAGCGGCAATTTTTCCATTTCTTCTGCCTGGAATATTTCGAGATACCAATGTCCCAGGATGATTTCTTCCAGATTCATATGGCATAAACTCCTTCCTCCCAAAATCAGCCTTTTCATGTGGCGTTTGTGGAATCTGAAGCTCCCGTTGGATGAAAGCATCATGAAAGGGGTATTAGTCTTGCTTCGAAATGTTCTTGTTGTTCTTTTCCCTGCATGGAAACTTTTCACCATATTCTTCTGAGCATCCCTTTTGCTAAGAAAGTTTGGGAAGCCTTTTCCCAATTAGGAGTTGTTGCTATGGGTTTTAGCTCTATTCATGAATCTTGCTTTGCTTGGTGGTTAAGTTCCAAAAACTCCTCTGTCCATTCTATTATGCCTTCTATCATTTTTTGGGAGTTGTGGAATCATCGTAACAACGTGGTGTTTGACAGTGTGCAGGGCTCTCCTCTATCCCTAATCAATAAAATTAAAAAGTTGATTCTTAATATTCTGATTGGAGCTGGTTTCTCTATTTCTTGTCCTGAAAGTTGGACGGCCCTTCCTTCCCTTAAGAAGCTTAAAGTTCAAAAAATTCAGATTATTCATTGGTCCTTTCCTCCCTCGGGTTGCTTTAAACTTAATACGGACGGAGCCTGTCATGGCAATCCTGGTCCTAGTGCTGGTGGTGGCATCATTCGTAATGATAAAAGGGAGTTAATTTTCTCTTTTTCAGAATTCTATGGTGACTCCTTCAGCTTCATGGCTGAGTGCAAGGCTCTCCTTCAAGGTCTCAAGTGGTTAAAAGATAAGGGTATTTCCGGCGCTATGGTGGAGCTTAACTCCAAGTGTTTAGTGGACTGTATTAAAGGTTCTGCTCAACATCCTTGGTCTTGCGGTTATCTTCTTTAGGCCATTTGGGAGATAAAGGATTTTCTTCACCTCACTTTTTCCCACTACTTTCGTGAAGCTAACTCGGTGGCCGATGCCTTGGCTAATTTCGGTTGTTACCAGGGTGATGATCGTTCTTTTTCTTCAGCCTCTTCCCTGCCTTCTCATATTCGTGGCTTGATCATTCTTGATAAGTCTGCGACTCCCTACATTCAGATTTCCTGATTCTTTTATGTTGCTTTTTTTTCCTTTTTGTTGTGGTTCTTTCTCTTTCGAGATCAGGCTCATCCGTCCTCCCATAATAAGGACAAGGCTTGTTGTCCACCTCAAGTTTGTAATTTTTTTCCTATCAATAAAATCTAGCAAGGTGCCGCCCATGTTTCCCTAAAAAAAAAATTAACAACTTAGAAAACTATTCAATGTATCGTTTGACAATAAGAATTTAGCTCATTGGGTTGCTTTACATAAAATCTTAGCATCTTAACGGGAGTCGACGTTGAGAGATTCCCAATAGTTCAACAAGAATTTAGCTCATTCGATTACATATACTTTAAAGAACTTAGTTCATTGGATTACTTTACGTGGGTCATTCTATCACGTCGACAATTTGATATACTGATTTTGATAAACAAAAATTTAGATAAGATGATTTAATGGTCATTTTTTGTAAGACGGATCTTCTTTATCCTATTCACCGCATATTGGTGGATTGAGTTATAAGAGAGTGTTTTGTCTTACGAATTAAGATACGTAAAACCATCTTACACAAGATTTGCTCATTTTGATATTGTTTTACATAAGAACCGTTAGAGCAAGAATAACAGAGAATTTAAAGGCAATTATACATGAATCTTGGCAGATAATGTTGGATAAAAAAAATCAAACTCAAATCTAATTTGATTTGTATCAATTTAAGATACAAATCAAAACTAAATCTTACAACCACTTTTTGATTTTTATCTTTTTTTATCATTTTAGTAATTTAAAAAAATTGTTTTTATTTTTTTATAAAAATAAAGTACACATTTTTATCTATAAACAGAGATTTTGTTTGTTTTATTTGGACACCAAACCGATTTTCACGATAAAGATGGTGGAGTATTTTAAAAGTGTTGGAGTTTATGTCACTGTTGGAAGAGTGATATGCCCGGCCCAAACGGGGTCACGAGCAGGGCACGACCACCCACCACATGCCGGGCACATGTCTATCTCACGAGGGTCCAGTTAACCCGACGAACAAATAAATCCAGACATCAAACAGCGGGTAGTCGGGCCCCTGTCAAAGCTTGGCCGGGCACAGGCCCTGCCTGCTCGGCCAGGGGCCATGCTCAGGGATCTCTTTCATCCAGAACAGAACCAGAATCATCCTGTCCAAACCTGGTCGAGCACCGACCTTGCCTGCCCGACCAGGGGCTATGACCCGAACCTGCACTCATCCCAGGACAATATACATCAGGTTATCGAACAGAGCCATGCCCGCACGGGCCCATATCAAGCAGGAAACGTCAGAAACTTGTTCTCCAAAAAAAGTCAAAGGTTACCATATGTGGGCAGGACACTTGCCTTATCTATCCCTCCTATCTCGCGGTCAACGGCGTATCACGCCTAAAATCATGGGATTATCTCCTTGTTGAGTAAGGTAACTAAGGAAACCAAATCCTAGCTGGATTCAATCACAATGGGGCCTATAAATACATCTCCACCAGCCACAAACAAGGTACACACGCATACACTTTTTTTAGCCTTAGCATTCTGTCGAATTGTCTTCATATTCAGATTCGATACCTACTCTCACGCCGAGGGGTTTCGCATGGCCCTGCCTTGCACTTCCACTCAGGTTTTTCCTGTTCTCAGCTAGGTTCAAGGAAGCAGATTAAAGCCCAGATATCTTACCCAAAACACGGACGGCCCAAGCTGAAGATTTTGTCACATCAAAGAGTTTTTTGGTTTTGAATCAAATATGTATCAAATAAATTAATTTATCGGTGTTTAATAGGTTGTATTTGATTTGGTGGAATTGTTGTTCATGGTCTTACGTTATTAAGCTAATTTCTTAGTGGTGGTCAAATCACTAAATTAATTTAAATTTGCTTTGCAGCTAGGATTCAAAACTTGAATCGGTCACGGATAAAGCTACTGATAAAGCTTCATCTACTAACTTATCAATCAAAAAAGCAACGGAATTAAATTAACTTAAAAGAAGCAAATCAAACTAAAAACATCAAGTTATAGTGCCTAATGTTAAGAGACGTTCTTCTCTTTAAAAAATTCATACCATAATAAACCTTTAAGTCTTACAACATAGGACATACTACGTTAAAATCTTAATATAAGACAATAACAAAGTTTTCTAAAAAATCATCAAGAAAGACAACAACCTTATAACACAAAAAAGTGAAACACCGCAAAGGGTGGATGATAGGCATGACCTATTTACACTAGAATAGCAGTGTTTTGTTATGTTCGATTTTCAGTAACAATTTGAATACTTATTATTTTATTTTAGAGGTGGTTTCCTGTAAGACGGTTTTACGGATTTTTATTCGTAAGACGGAATCTCATTTAGAAATCCGTGGGTTATAATAAATAAATAATATGCTACAAAATTTCCTTAAAAATAATTAGGTGGGATGGTTCACATGAAAATACATAAGATTTAGAGTTTAGCGCGCTTGTTTAAGGTTTGAAACTTCTCAGCGTTGTTTTTAAGTTTTATTGCTAGAGATATATCATTTTGCTTCGGTGCCCCTGTACTTTCAAGGTTTGTCGTCGAAATTCTTATATTTTTCATATCTTACAGTTTAATTCTTTGTCAGCCCCGTTAGCATTCAATTACCTTGAGATACTTGACGGATCTTAATGCACTTTAACGATTGCCAGAAATGTATCATTTTGCTCCGGTGTCCCTGCACTTTCAAGGTTTGCCGCCGAAATTCTTATGTTTCCCACGTCTAACAGTTTAATCCTTTGTCAGCCCCGTCAGCATCAATTGCCTTAAGATACTTGACGGATCTTAATGAACTTTAACGAAATGCTAAATGACACGTTTAAAGCCAAACGTGACACATTGAAAAGACAAAAATGATATATTTTAATGTTGAAAGTGACACTATAAAGGGAAATTTATTATAATTCTGATTAAAATACAAAGTAATACTCTTAATACTAAAAAAGTGACATTTTTAATACTAAAAAGTGACAAATTTATTACTAAAAAGTGACACATTTAATACTAAAAAGTGACACTCTTAATACTAAAAAGTGACACTTTTAATACTAAAAAGTGACACATTTAATACTTGACCGACCTTAATGGACTTTAACGAAATGCTAAATGACACGTTTAAAGCCAAACGTGACATATTGAAAAGACAAAAGTGACACATTTTAAGGTTGAACGTGACACTATAAAGGGAAATTTATTATAATTCTCATTAAAATTCAAATTAATACTCTTAATGCTAAAAAGTGACACTCTTAATACTAAAAAGTAACACTCTTAATACTAAAAAGTGACACTCATAATATTAAAAAAGTGACATATTTAATACTAAAAAGTGAGACATTTAATACTAAAAAGTGACACTCTTAATACTAAAAAGTGACACTCTTTATACTAAAAAATGACACATTTAATACTAAAAAATGTTACTTTAAAACTAACGTTGACTGCTAAAAGTGACACATTTAATACTAAAAATTGACATTTTCAATGCTAAAAAGTTACACATTTAATATTAACAGTGTCACTTTATAGTATAACATGTGTCACTTTTGGCCTTAAAAGTGTCACTTTATATTTTTAATGAAAATTATATTTTTTTTCCTAAAAAAATGTTACTTTTTGGGCTTAAATATGTCACTTTTATTCTTAAATGTGTTACTTTCACTTTAAAAAGTGTCTCATTTTTTTATAAATAAAAATCATTACGTTTGACATTAAAGTATTATTTTATAACATTAAAATAGTTATTTTTTTAGAATTAAATGTGTTACTTTTTATCGTTGAAAATATCACGTTTTAGTATTAAATGTGTCACTTTTGGCAGTCAACGTTAGTTTTAAAGCGACACTTTTTAGTATTAAATGTGTCATTTTTTAGTATTAAGAGTGTCACTTTTTTGTATTAAATGTGTCACTTTTTAGTATTAAGAGGACAACTTTTTAGTATTAAGAGTGTCACTTTTTAGTATTAAGAGTGTCACTTTTTAGTATTAAGAGTGTCACTTTTTAATATTAAGAGTGTCATTTTTTAGTATTAAATGTGTCACTTTTTAGTATTACGAGTGTTACTTTGTATTTTAATAAGAATTATAATAAATTTTCATTTATAGTGTCACTTTTAACATGAAAATGTGTCACTTTTATGTTTTTAATGTGTCACGTTTGGTTTTAAATGTGTCATTTAGCATTTCATCAAAGTCCGTTAGAATCTGTCAATTATCCCAAGACAATTGATGCTAACAGATGACGAACGGAGCTGACAAAGGATTAAACAGCAAGGCGTGGGAATTCGGCGGCAAACATTAAAATTGAAGAGGCACCGGAGCAAATAGAGAAATAAACATTAAAGCTTAATTTTGAAGCTAGGGCGTGTCGAACATTGGAACGCCTTGGGCTAAACCTTTAAGGTTCGTCATTCACCAACTCGACTAGCCAATTTTTGTGATTTCTATTAACATGTTCAGTTATTTACTCACGAATTTCTAAATGATGCTCCGTCTTACGGATTTAGGATCCGTAAGACCGTCCTATACAAGTCTTTGCCTTTATTTTATTTTGTTTTGCTTGAACATTGTTTGTATATACATATATCCGTACTATTTATTTAGCCCGTGCTCTACACGAGTACAATGTGAGATACATCTTTTTTTATAATAATAATACAGCTTTTGGATATTATAATTTGATTGTTAAACTCTTTCATGGTTATATGTTTTTTTTTTCTATTGTTACTAATATTAAATGTTTTTACCTAAATACTTTTAAAATTAACATAAGTTTCTAACTAATGTGAGATATATATTTTGTAATGGTAATAATAGTAAAAAAAAAACTATCTAGACTTTTTAAACTAGCATCTAACTTGATAATAATAGTTTTAAAAAATTGTTAAAAACTTTTTAAATAATTGTTCATTTTTTGACAATACGAGATACTTATTTTCTATTTCTATTGGTAATAAAAGTTAAAGTCTTTTATCTAAAACCTTTTAAAACTAACATTGCTTTCTAACCATGTTGTATACATACTTTCTATTAGTAATAACACAGTCTTTTATCAAAAAACTTTTTAACTAACATCATTTTCTAAACAATGTGAGATATATTTGTTCTATTGGTAATAATATAAAATTGTATTTATGTATTAACTTTTAGGCCAAATTACAAATTTCCCCCAAAGTATACACACAATCCCAGATCAGTACCTAATATAAGTTTATCTCAATTTGGTACATGATGTTGCCATTTGTGTCAAATAGCTGTCGAGGTCAAACGTCTGTTAGTGAAAAACGTTAAGTAAATGTTGGGCCTAGGTAGCTATTTGACACAAATGGCAACATCAGGTACCAAATTGTGATAAACCTATGTTGGGTAGTGATCTGAGATTGGGTGTATACTTTGGGGGGAAATTTGTAATTTGACCTAACTTTTATAACTAAATAATGTGAGATTTATTATCAAAAAACTTTTTAAACCAATATCACTTTTCTAATCAATGTGAAATACTTATATTCTATTGATAATAATGGTAAACTTTTAAAACCAACATCACTCTCTAATCAATGTGGGATACATCTGACATCTCCTCAAATGGTAATAATTTGGTAATATAATAGTAGAAGACTTTTATCTAAAAAAAACTTATAACCAACATCCCTTTCAAAATAATGTGTGATACATCTCTTCTATTATATATATTGATGATAAAAGTATAAGTTTTTTATTTAAAGACTTTTAAAACCAACAACATTTTTTAACCAATCTAGGATATCTCTTCTATTAGTAACAATAGTAAAAGTTTTTTATCTAAAATTAAAATCAACATCACTTTCTAACTAATGTGAGATATACATCTTCTATTTTTGTAATAATGGTAGAAGTCTTATATCTAAAGATTTTGAAAACCAACATTATCCTCTAACCAATGTATGATACATTTCTTCTATTGTTAATAATAGTATGTTTAAAATTAACATTAATTTCTTACCAATGTGGGATACATCTCTTCTATTGGTAATAATAGTAGAATACTTTGTAACCAATGTGAGATACATGCATCTATTATATTTGTAATAAAAAGTCTTTAATCTAAAAAAAATTTAAACCAACATTTCTATTTAAACAATGTGAGATACATATCTATTATTGTTAATACGAGTAGAAGTCTTTAATATAAAACTTTTAAAACTAGCATCTCTTTCTAAACAATGTAAGATACATATCTTCTAATGTGATAAAAGTAAAAATCTTTTATCAAACTAATTTTAAAGCAAATATTAATTTATAACTAATGTAAGATACATTTTTTCAATTGGTAATATTAGTATAGATGTATTTCATATTGGTTATAAATTGATTTTGGTTTTAAATGTCATGAAATAAAAAAATCTAACATTTTATCACCAATATATGAGTTGTATGTCACATTGATTTGAAAATAATGTTTGTTGTAAATTTTTGTATATATAAGACTTCTACCGTTAACAATAAAAGAGATTAATATTAATAGAGGTTAATATTTCATTATTATATTAATTAGTATATTAATTATTAATACCTATTATTTATAGGTAATGGTGGAGAAACAAATAGTCACACATTAATGATTGAGAATAATAATAGTATTATTATTATAAAAAAATAATAGTAATAATAATAATAGAAATAGTAATAGTAATACTCCCTCCGTCCCTAAATAATTGTTCTGGTTGACCCGTCGCACAGTTTAAGAAAAAACAATTGACTTGATTATTTATATTGCTTTAATGTGTAGTTTTCTTTAAAGCCCATGTGTATGTGGCACATAATTAAAGTAGAGTGAAAAAGTAAGGGTAAAGTGGTAGAAATGATGTTCTAAAAAGGTAAGTTTCAAAGTGGATAATTATTTTGGGACGGACGAAAAAGGAAAACAGGACGATAATTTAGGGACAGAGGGATTAATAAAAATGATATTGTACAATTCTTATCATCATTGTCATAAATGAAAAATAAATAAATTTTCGTCCAAATGAAAACTGTTAACATAACTGCATTAGTAGACAACTTAAAATTTGGTCTTTATGATATTAACATTTTTATTTTATGACATTTAAAATCAGTATTCATTTTCTAACAATGTGGGATACTTCTTTTCTACTCCCTCCGTTTTGGGCAAAGAGTCCACTATTTTATTTTGAGATGTTTCATTTAAAGAGTCCACTTTCAAAACTTAAGCAATTAAAGTTTTATTTTATTGCTTAATGACCTATTAAAAATGTTATTTTCTTAAAAAAATTGACTTTCAAACGGGGACTCTTTACCTGGAACAGAGGGAGTATTTCTATTGGTAATAAAAGCTTAAAACTTTTATCTAAAAACGTTTAAAACAAACATTTCTTTTTAATTATGTGGTATACATATTTTCTATTGATAATAATATTATTTTAAAATCAACATTAATTTTTAACAAATGTGAGATATATCTTTCTATAGTAATAATAATAATAGTTTTTTAAAGTGTTCTAAAAATCAGCCTAGACGGAACTCAACCGCCACGATTTCCTTCAAATCGGCCAAAATATCGTTTTGAGGAAAAATCGTAAATTAGTCGCCCTAGGCGCCAACTAGAAATTGGAAGATGCTCTTATGATGGATAGGAAGATGAAATGAGAAAATAGAAAGAAAAAAAATAAATAAATAAAGAGAGAAGAAATCAATGTTGATTTGCCGACTTTGAAATTGGACTCTCTGATCTAACTTGTCGTTGGAGAAAGAAGGACAGAAACGGAGTAGGGTGACAACTGGAGCAGGGGAAAAGGGCGGCTAGAAAAAAAATAAGGGGAAGGGGAGGAAGCAGAGGCTCTGCTCTTGGTCTTGGTGCAAGAGAGGCACGAACATGACAACTTAAGTTGCAACTTTGAAACACGACTGGAGTCTGGAGGGAAAGAAGAAGGGAAATAAAAAAAATGGGGGGGAAGGATGGGGAAAGCAAGGTGAGAGAGGAGAGTATTGAATTAGGGTTTCCATGACTTCTTGGAGAGATAAAGAGGTTTCCAAGACTTCTTGGAAAGACAAAACTGAAAAAAAAAAAAAAACTAAAGAGACACAGTCATTACTTCTTAGGATTCCTTATAACTTGGTCGACTTGGGTGTGTAAGGACTAAGGGCATGTGTAGTAGAGGGAGTAAAAGCTTTTTGCAATAGGTATAAACCTTTTGTATACCAATAAAAACTTTTTGCAATAGTTAGAAAGTTTCAACCGATTGGTGTCCACCAACCGGTTGATAAAAAAAGTTTTTAATAATTTCTAAAGATTTATACCAATAAAGTGGAGGGTAAAAAGGTTTATATTTAGTTGTGGGTCCATGCTATAAAATTTTTAAAAGGTTTATGTGAATGTAGAAAATATGTTTAAAATGAAAAAGTTTATAAGCTGATGACGTGACATGCCAGATAAACTTTTTAAAAGATATATGAGTGTGGATGCTCTAAACACTAAGGTGTAACTTTGTACAATTCTCCCTAAAGCTTTAGGTTTTTGCTAGCTTTGGTCTCTTAAGTTGGAAAAAACTTATAAAATATCTTAAATTTATAATTCTTGTAAATTTTTTGTTTTCATATTTTTAATTTTAGTTGATTTTACTAACTTACATAGTGTAGTCAATGTGTTTAATGAAATGATAAAAAGAAGAGTTTTAATAATTTTCAAAACTTTAGTAAGTGTTTGATGTATTTTCTAAATTTACTTCAAAAAATCGAGAAATATTGTAATTATACCTTAATTTCTAGGCCCGACCTAGGCCCGGCCCTAGGAGCTGGTCACGCGCCTAGCACCTGCCTAACGACTTTTAGAACATTGGTCTTTTATATAAAAACTTTTGAAATCATATCTTTTTCAAAACAATGTGGGATACATCTCTTCTATTGGTTATAACATAATAATAATAATAATAATAATAATAATAATAATAATAATAATAATAATAATAATAATAATAATAATAATAATAATAATAATAATAATAATAATAATAATAATAATAATAATAATAATAATAATAATTTTTTATCTAAAGAGTTTTGAAACCATTGCCTCTTTCTAAACAGTGTGTGATATATCTCTTCTATTGATACTAATATAAAAATTCTTTTATCTAAATACTTTTATAACAAATATCCATTTCTAAATAATGTGGAATACATCTCTTTGTAACCAATGTAAGATACATTATCTAAAAAACATTTGAAACCAATATCACTTTCCTAACCAATATTGTGAAATATATCTTTTCTAATGGTAATAAGTCTTTTATAAAAAGACTTTTAATACCTACATCAACAAATGTGGAATACATCTCATCATTTAGTAATAATAATAGAAGTTTTTTTATCTTAAAAAAATCTAAAACAAACATAATCTAAATATATATAATGACAGCCGTGATTTTCCTGCCTAAAACTTATTTCCATAAATGGAAACATTGGAAGGTGAAACACTTTGTTTTGTTTTATTTTTTAGTTTTTATACTAACCATTTAATATTATTGGATAAGTTGACAAGAATATATTTATACATTTCTAGGAACATTGAATACACACAAACTGTTGGTATTCTCAATACAATTCACAATATCATGTTGTATCTTTTATTTTCCATCATATATATATATATATATATATATATATATATATATATATATAAGTCTGTGGATATTCTTTATGGATGTTCAACCAATTTTCTACAAAATAAAAAAAAACCATCTCGAAATAAACTTTAGACATTTTGTACCCAAAACTTTTACTGCAACTATTATGACTTTCAAACCATTTGCCCTAAGAGACATCCACAAACAAAGATCCGACCGAATTCTCAAAGTCAGAGTTGCAAGGAAATAGTTAGTTACAACTGAAATAAACAATGAAGTAGTTGATATTGTCGAACCATAAAATTAGATATTTTTTATAAGTATGAATAATTGTTAAATAAAAAATATTAAGAAATGTAACAGATAAATTTATCCCTTGAAATAAATTCAAAATCTCAAAAATTCAGCTTTATATTATTTTAATTTCAAAATAACCTTGAGAAATATATTTAAAAATTTAGAATATAATAGATATCAGACGGTAAAATAAAATACTCCCTCTGTTTTCAAAATATAGTTCTCTTTGACGACCCGACACACCATTCAATAAAAATTAGTTTCTGTATTATAAATATTGGTGAAATGTGTGATTTCTTTTAATGCCTTTGAGTATGTGACTATAATTAAAGTTGGTAGAAAAAGTAAGAGTAAAGTTGTAAGAATTCAACATGATTTTTGTTAACATGATCACAAATTGTACTATTTATGGACACATTGCAAAGTTTTGAAACTTACAAAAAACATGAGACTACAAACTCTTGACAATGACGAACGCGGTCTCATGTTGAAGGCATTTTCTGAGTGAATTTTAAGTATCGACGACGGTACATATGGTGGTGAAAATAATTGTGTTGCAGCAATAGAAGTTCCAAATGATATTTTGGTTAATGCATCAGATAATTTGATTAAGTAAATTGTTGAAAGTATATATCCGTCATTTTTGGAGTCTTTTGATGATGTGTCATATTTACAAGAAAGAGCTATCTTTGTTCCGACACTTGATGTTGTTGACACCATAAATGAGTATATATTTTATAATAATGACATAGAAGGAATAACTTATTTGACTTCAGATTCTATGTTGAGGGTAAGAACAACTCAAGTTTGTTTGAAAACATTTACTCTACGGAGTTTTTGAATAGTATAAAGTGTTCAAGATTGTTGAATAATGAATTAACACTTAAGATTGGTGTTTCGGTGATGTTGTTAAGAAACATTGATCCTGTTAATGGCAGGGCCGGTCCTGAATATTTGGGGGCCCAGGACGAAAAGAAAAGAAAAGGCCCCCTAAAAATATATAATAAAAGAATTTTTAGACGAATAATTTTTTTTGACTTTTTATCGTTCATAGTATTGAAAATGTACAACACCTATAAATGTATAAGAAAAATAAGTATTAAAATTTTATTGAAAATTACTATTTTGCATCGATTTAAACAATTTATGACAAAAATGATATACCCCATCAGTCCTTTTCTTTTTTGACTTCTGGATAGATATTTTCTTGATAACATGTTTGTACTAAAAATTCAAGTTAAAAAAAAGACACAATAACTAATAAAGTTAAGAATTAAAGAAACATAAGCAATAAAAATGAGTTAAATAGCAACAACAAAAAAAACTTACATTTTGCTTGAAAAGTAATAATTAAGCTATGAGAGATGGATGGACAGGAAATTAGCTTGACAAAGAAGAGAGTGGATCTAAAATGAATAAAATAAAAGGTTTGGTTGTGACTCGAACTCATAACCTATATATTCCAGTGTTCTAAAACTCCCGCCTAGACCCCGCCTAAGCGCTAGGCCCCTCTCTACCGCCGCGACTTTCTTAGTCGCCGCCTAATCGACCAAGTTGGCGCCTACGTTGTCGGTTTGCCAGATAGATAGAAGAAAGAAGAAGAAAAAAAGATGAAGATGAAGGGGAATGTCTCAAGACTCATAATTTAGAATGAGAAGGGATTAGGGAGGATATGTTAGACTGTGGGTTGTAGGGGCAGTAGGTAGGTGGAGTAATTTTTTTTTTGTTTTTAGTTATAAACTTGTCTGATTTATTGCTTTGGGGTTGTTGAGAATTGGGATTAAATGTATGTTTGTATATTTTTGTTCATTTTACAAATATAAACAAGTGTTTGATAAAATAACAAACATAAAAAAAATTAAATTTGTAGTCAATGTGTTTTATATTTGATGTAAATTATCAAAAAAATGATAATTATGCCTTAACTTTAGGCCCCGATTACGCCCCGACTAGTCCCCTAGGCGCTAGGCGCTAGTGTGCCGCCTAGCGGTCGCCTAACGATTTTTAGAACCTTGATATATTCTAATTATCCAACAATTTCCATTGAACCAACAAGACAATCAATTATGTGGTATATAATATAATTGATTTGGCCTACACTTTTTTAAAATTTGGCCTACACTTCTTTAAAATTAGGCCCTCTAAAATTTTAGGCCCTGTGCGAAGGCCCATGTTGTACATGCTCAGGGCCGGGCCTGATTAATGGAATAAGACTAATCATTACTAAGTTTAAGAATCACGTTGTTGAAGCTAATTTTTTTAAATAAAAGCAATGATGGAGACAAAAATGTTTATTCCAAAAATGTCATTGTCTCCATTAAATGTGAGGTTGTATTTCAAGTTCCAGATATGACAATTTTCATTGGTAGTATCGTATAACAATTTTTAGGGTAACAAACCGTTTTGTCTTGAATATATCAATATCCGATGAAGATCATGTTGTGCATAAAAAAAATTCAAAATCCATAATATTACCAATAAAATGATATATTTATATTTAAGTAGTTGTTTCCAACATTGTTTTTCTTAATTTATTCTTTTGATTTTGATTTGTTTCTTTGTTTTACTTGAATATTATTTAATTAAAAAATATTTTTATCCGTGCGTTTAACGTACGGGTGTAAAACTAGTTTTCTATATAATGGGACACATCTCTTCTTTTATCTTCTATTGATTATAAAAGTAGAAGTCTTTTTATTCAAATAATTTTAACATCAATATCACTTTTAACCAATGCATGATGTATCTCGTTTATTAGTAATAATAGTAAATTAAAACCAACATCAATTTATAACAAATGTGAGATATATCTCTTCATTGCTAATAATAATCAAAGTTTTTTTTATCTAATCTAAAATAATTTAAAATCATTATCATTTTCTAACCAATGTGAGATATAAATCTTTTATTGGTAATAATGGTAGAAGCCTTTTGTCAAAAGATTTTAAAAACCAACATCGCTATACATCTCTTTTATTGGTAATTAACAACAGTATTTTTAAAAGCAACACAAATATCTAATCATTGTAGGATACATCTCTTTTATTGGTAATAATGGTAGAATATTTTGTAACCAATTTGAGATACATCTCTTGTAAAAGTGAAGTTCTTCAGTCTAAAGACTTTAAAATCCCACTTTTCCTTTTAAACAATGTGAGATACATCTCTTTTATTGGTAATAAGAGTAGAAATCTTTTATATACAACTTTTAAAACTAACATATTTTTCTAAACAATGTAAGATACATATTAGGGGTGGCAATTCTAGTTATCGTGTCGTGTTCGTGCCTCATTATCGTGTTTTAATATTATTTATCTTATTTGATCATAAATAAAACAATAAATATTAATTTGAATATATTAACAATTTCGTGTCTTTCGTGTCGTGTTTCGTGTTGTATCATGTCGTGCTGGGCTTATCGTGTCATTTATCTCTGTCGTGTTTTATAATCGTGTCTTATTAAGCCATTGCCCCTAATACATATCTTCTATGGTGGTTAGTAGAAGTATTTTATCAAAAATAAATTTAAAACCAATATCAATTTATAATCAATATAAAATACATATCTACTAATATTACAATAAAATGTTTCTTACATTGGTTATAAAATTGATGTTAGTTTTAAAAGTCGTTAGATTAAAAACCTATCATTTTATTACCAATAGAAAAGTTGTATCTTACTCTCATCTTTTATTTTTAATAGGAGTTTTATCTCATACTGGTTAGAAGTATTGTTAGCTGTAAAAGTTTTTAAATATAAAATTTCTACTATTGACAATAGAAGAGGTTATATATACTAATATTAATACCCTTTATCTTATTGATTATTATTATGTATTATTATTAGTTAATGGCTAAAAAATCAAGAGATTTTAACGCCTCCACATGAATGCTTTATAATGAAGATTTATCAAAAGGTGATGAGGTGACACAACAATAATACACCTTATCAACTTTATATATATATATATATATATATATATATATATATATGGTTGCACGGAACTGTGTACTTATTTTTATATTACTCCCTATTATTTTTTGTCATGTTTATGTAAAATTTGATAGGCAAAAGCTTATGTAAAACGATGTTACTGATTCTAAATCAATAAAAAGGAACCAAAAAAATGATAAAAAAGATGCGGTTCAAGCGGGTAACCCATAAAAAAGACTGTTAGTTGCTCATCAAGAAAACCATATCAAAATGGGAGAGACAAATGGGCTAAATAAGTAGGATCCGGGTCAGATCAAATGACCCGTCCGGATCCACATTCAAAAGGCGCGGGTCATGTGACAACACATTAATGAAAATCTTCATCAATTGCTCCGGTGCTCTCCAATTTCCAAATTGTGTGCCGGTACCCTTCCTCTTTTTAAGTTTTGCTATCGAAGTCCCTTTGTGCCCAAGCTTTGCATTTTAGTCGTAAATCAACTTAAAAATTTAATTAACTTCATTTTCAATACAAATGTCACTGTGATCAAAGTGACACATGTAAGGAAAAAAAGTGACACTTTAAAGTGAAAAAAATTTCATTAAAATACAATGTGAAATTTCTATGAGCAAAACCAAGGTTCTAAAAATTGTTAGGCGGCCGCTGGGCGGCACACTAGCGCCTAGGGGACTAGTTGGGGCGTAATCGGGACCTAGGCAGGGCCTAGAATTAAGGCATAATTATCATTTTTTTGATAATTTACATCAAAGATCAAACATATTGAATACAAATTTTTTTTTAATGTTTGTCATTTTATCAAACACTTGTCTATATTTGTAAAATGAACAAAAATATACAAACATATCATTAATATCAATTCTCAACAACCCCAAAGCAATAAACCTGCCAAGTTTAGAACTAAAAACAAAAAATATATTACTCCAGTTCGTCATCCATTACCTCCCTCTCTACCTCTCTACCTCACCATTACCTCCCTCTCTACCTCACCATTACCACTCCCCCTTCCAATTCCTTCTCCAGTTCGCCCTCCTTCCTTCTCTGGTCACTTCATGCCACAAAATCAATGCTACAAAAATAAATTATGGTCGGCGAGATTTGACATAGACACCGACTTGGTCGATTAGGCGGCGACTAAGAAAGTCACGGCGGTAAAGAGGGGTCTAGCGCCTAGGCGGGGCCTAGGCGGAGCTAGGTGGGAAGTTTTAGAACACTGAGCAAAACTGACACTTTTAATGTTAAAAAATGACATATTTAATGCTTAAAAGTGATTATTTTAAGGCCAACAGTGACGATTTTTTATTTATAATACAAAATGACACATTTAATGTTAAAAAATGACATTTTTAATATTATAAAGTGACAGTTTAATGCCGAAAGTGACGATTTTCATTTATAATGCAAAGTGACCATTTCCAAAGCAAAAGTAACACATTTAATACCAAAAAATGATATTTTTTTAAAACAAAAACGTGATAATTTCCATTAATAATGTAAAGTGATACTTCTAGGACTAAAAGTGACACATTTTATTCTTAAAAGAAACATTTTAATACTAAACAGTGACACTCTTCATTTATATACGTAAGAGATGACGCTGTAATTATCAAAAGTTGAGGGTTTGAAATTTCTGAATCTTGGTCATTAAACATAAATAGGTATATCTTACAGATTATCATCCGTAATACCCTTTTATAGGAAACCTAATCAATTTGATATACGGGAGTTGTCTGTTCAAATCATTCCATTTATTTGGTTCATCCAAAGGGTGTTGAAAGTGTCTATAATCATGATCTCTATTCATAATACTCCCTCCGTCCCTAAATTATTGTCCTGGTTGACCCGGCGCACAGATTAAGAAAAAACGATTGACTTCATTATTTATATTGGTTTAATGTGTAGTTTCCTTTAAAGCCCATGTGTATGTGGCCCATAATTAAAGTAAGGTGAAAAAGTAAGGATAAAGTGGTAAAAGTGATGTTCTAAAAAAGTTTCAAAGTGGACAATTATTTTAGGACGGACGAAAAAGGAAAGGAAGATGATAATTTAGGGACGGAGGGAGTAATAATTTACATTCACTCCACTTAAAAAGCTCATGTTTAAAGAGTCTTATAATTAACACCTTGATATATTCGCGCACAGAAATGGAATCAATTTCGATTCCATAAAACAGATTGGCAGCTATTGGTGTTGCCAGAATAATATTTCGAATATGAATGGATGCTGAAATCTTGAATTACTAAAATTTAAGGAATCCACAATAATAATTAAGGATGTGGTACTTGGATCCCTACCATCTAAAAGGACAATTATATCATTCTATTAGGTCAAGTATTTGATGTTATATATTTATAATTTCATTTGACTTCAGCTATTTTACGATACGTACTTTTCTCTAATTGCTTTAAATATTCTAAGCTATTTTTATTTAAAGTACTTTTATTATAACAGTTTTTTATAAGTATAGTGTAATTATAACATAATTTGTTTTTTTTTAAAATTTTAATTTATTGGTTTTTTTTTGCTTTATTGATGCTAAATAAATTAAAATTTTCACCAAAATTACAAAACAATGAACAACATGTATTTTGTGAGGGCAATAATAACATTAATTTCTAATTTTTATAATGAAAGTCATTAACAAATACTTGTCTACGTTGGGGTAATCTTTCAATTACCTTAATTTTGTAATTTAATTCCAAGTTGTTTTGTTTTTTTTTTTACCAAACAATATAATAATAATTTCTACTACATTAGTAATTATCACATTCTTTATATTACCAAACATGTTATGCAAATCATCTTCATATAGAGTTTTGTGGAATCTCATTGCAGTAATAGATTCCGCAAAATTGAGTCCATTTCTGTGTACCAATTGAGGGCTAAAAGACACAATTAATATTAGATTTGCTCATAATTACAAAAATATACCAGTATAATGAATTATAATGAATACATTAATGTAAAATGTGAAGGGTAAAGTTGTAATATTAACGAGATTGTAGACATAATCGTTAAAAGTAAAACGTCTCAAAATATTCATTGTTAAAATGGAGGGAGTTTATGTGCCAAGTTGGAAGGTTGGAAGAATGCTTCGAAGAGTTGAGGGGGTCATGCATTGTGACTAGGAGTGGCAAAATGGGTGTTATGAATAATTATGAGTTAGTTTGTTATCCATGGATAACCATGGATAATAGGTTAATCCATTATTATCCATAACACCTATTTTGTCATCCCTAATTGTGATAGAAACATAAACGTTGAAGCAGCCACCTCTCAGCTCACCGTCAACTTTTGGGAGTACTTCTGAAGGTGAAGTGCGAGTCATAAATGAGAAACGACCGCCCCAAATCGAAGCGATTGCGTCTCCTTCAGCAAGGTGAATGCATCACCCCGTTTCAGCTTTTTATTGCTTTGACAAATTAGGGTTTATTTTATAAGTGTTTCCTTAATTAAGTAGGTTTTGTGTTGTCTCACTTTCTTAGGTTTGTATGCCTATATAAAGGCGTTTAAAAGTAAGAGAACCAAATCACTATTTTAAAAAACACACAAACTCACACACTGAAGGTGCGATCTCCACTTTGCAGCTAGGGTTTGCGGCTAGGGTTTAGCGGCCGGTTTCATGGCTGATCAGCCACCTCCTCCAGCCCCTCCCGACCCTCCTTCCCAACCGAAATCCTTTGCAGATGTCCTCATCTCGTCTCCTACTCCTTCTCTTAACCTGATTCCTCCTTCCTCATACAAAGGAGAACCATCTCTCAAATTATCGTCTGATGTCATTGAGGCTCTTGCCAAGCCATTTAAACACGCGCTGATCGGGAAGTTTTCCCACGGGAGACCATCTATGGATTCTATTCGTAAACTATTTCAGACCTTTGGCCTCAAAGCAGCCTTCTCAGTTGGGCATCTTGACGCGAAGCATATACTTATTCAGGTCCATAGTGACGAAGATTATCAACGATTATGGATTAAAGATCACTGGTATCTTGGACGCTTTCCTATGCGTGTATTCAAATGGTCACCCGACTTCCGACCAGATATTGAGAGCCCCATTGTTCCGGTGTGGGTCTCCCTCCCCGGACTGCCTATTCATCTTTTTCATAAGACCACTCTTTTTTCTATCGCCTCACTGTTTGGCAGACCTCTCATGTTAGACCAACCCACTATTAATCTAACACGGCCTAGCGTTGCTAGGATTTGTGCTAAGATCGACCTCACCAAACCAGTTCCTAAGCGTGTTTGGATTGATTGCGGACAATCTTATCCCAGTTTTTGGCAAACCCTTGAGGCGGAAAACATTCCTCTTTATTGTTCTCATTGTTTTCGCCAAGGGCATTCTGAATTAGGCTGCAAAATAAAACACAACACGTCTTCTGGCGAGACCAAGTTTACAGCCCCTCCCCCGCCGCCTCCGCTGGCAACAAGATGGACACCCAAAAAGAATATTGCTTCAACGGAGTTAAAGCACTCTTCTGGTCAGGATTTAAATCATTCAAAAGCTCCAATCCCATGCCCTGGCCCTTCAGCCCCAGCGTCTACATCTCATACTACTGATACCGAAGATGCTTCCCAACAAGAAGTAATGGACTTTCCTAAATCCCCAGATATTGTTGTTGATCAAACTCATCCGCATGTTCCTAGGAATCAGGCCCCAATTATTGTGGATACTTCTGGTACTAAGGTCGTAGGAGAGGAAGGTCCCAAGTCCCCGATAGAGAACAATGACGATGGTTCAAGCCCTAACGTTATACCCGATGGTATCGATCCAGATTCTTCAGCCATGGAGAATGAGACCACTATATTATCCCCAAATCGATTTGTTGTTTTACAAACAGTGGATGAAGAAGATACAAGGGAAGACAATGTTAATTTAGCGGCGCTTAATCTGGAAAATATGGCTGGGAAATCCAAGACTTCCACAACAAATAAATCAAATAAAGCTCACGGACAAGGTGTATGTTCCCGCTCAAAACGACAATCAAAGTCCTCTAAAGCAAACTCCTCACAATCTGCCCATGACGATTAAGACCTTATTTTGGAATTTATGGGGTGTTGGAAATGATTCCACTACTTCTCGTCTGAAAAAAAACTCATCAAATTGCACCAAATTTCTTTTCTTTCTATTTGCGAACCAAAGCAAGATAAGTCACAGTTGCCTTTTATTGCTCACAAGTTAAAGTTTCGTCATTTCTTTTCTTATTCCGCTAGTACAATTTGGATTTTGGCTAAGTCCTCATTTCAGTGTCAGGAGATTTCGGAATCTGAGCAGCATTACACTTTGCGAGTTAGACATTATGCTTGGGCTGAGCCGGCCTATGTATCATCAGTTCATGCAAAATGCACCAATATTGAGCGGCAATCTCTTTGGTCGGATATTATTGATATGGGGCTGGAATTCGACTCTTCTCCATGGCTTGTTTTTGGAGATTTCAATATTATTATCGAAGCTGATGAAAAAATCGGGGGTGTCGATTGGGATATGCAAGGGGCTCTCGAATTTCAAGCGTGTCTTAATGCGGCGGGTTTATCCGACTTGGGTTTTATTGGCAGCAAATACACTTGGAGCAATAACCGTGACGGGTACGCCACCATTTATGAGCGGTTAGATCGGGCAGTTTGCAATACTAAATGGCTTACAACTTTTGCTTTGACATCGGTGGAACATCTTAACCGAACATGTTTGGATCATGCCCCTCTTCTTCTCTCCATCAATCTGATTTCGAGGCAAATCCCAGCTCCTTTTCGATTTCTGAATGTATGGGCAGATCATCACTCTTTTCAAGAAACTGTTCAGAAGGCTTGGGAGACCCGAACATGCGGCAGGCCTATGGTGCGTTTTGCTCAAAAGTTGAAAGCGGTGAGATTATCTTTAAAAGCTTGGAACAAGAATGTATTTGGGAATATATTTCAAGCTGTCAAACAGGCTGAAGATGATGTTCTGGTTAAGGAACTATCCTACGAACTCTCGAATACCTTCACCAATCGGGCTGATCTCCATTTAGCTCAGGCTAAATTAAAACGCACCTTAAAAGTAGAAGAAGAATATTGGCCCCAAAAGTATCACTTGCGATGGCTTAAGGATGGAGATGGTAACACCAAATTATTCCATGCCTCAGTTAAGCATACTCGCAACAAATTATTTATTCATCGTATTTCTGATATGCATGGAAATTTAGCCTCCACTGAAGATGCGATAAAAAGTGCGGCTGTTGAGTTCTATAAAGACCAACTAACTGCTTGTACAGGCATCTCTTCCAGCTCTATTGATGTTATTCCTTCTCTTGTAACGGATGCTCAAAATGTCAGTCTTTCTGCTCCTCCTATAGTCGAGGAAATTAAGAACACTGTTTTTTTGCTCTGTGGGGACAGTGCTGCAGGCCCGGATGGCTTTAACGGTAAATTTTACACTTCTTGCTGGGATATTATTGCGGAGGATTTCTGTCTGGCTGTATCGGAATTTTTTGTGGGATTTGAAATGCCAAAGTCATGGACCAGCACCCTTCTGATTACAATCCCCAAAACCAATCAAATTAAGTCTTTTACGGATCTTCGCCCAATTAGCTTGTGCAATTTTTGTAATAAGGTGGTCTCCAAAATTCTTGCTGCTAGGCTGGCTAATATTTTACCTTCCATAATAACCGACAATCAAAGTGCTTTCACGAAGGGAAGGCTGATTCAGGATAACTTGCTTTTAGCTCACGAACTCACTCATCAGCTCAAGAAGAAAGTTAATGGTTCTAACGTCATCATCAAGTTAGATATGGTGAAGGCTTTCGACAGAGTCTCTTGGTGTTTTTTGATTCAAGTTCTATGGAAGTTTGGATTCGGCGAATCTTTTATTGATATGATATGGCGAATAATATCTAATAATCACTTTTCTGTTTTGGTTAATGGCTCTTCCGTGGGTTTTTTTCCCTCCTCCCGCGGATTGCGTCAAGGGGATCCTCTATCTCCCAGCCTTTTCATTATCACGGCGGAAGTTCTTAGCCGAGGCCTAAACAAACTTCAATATGATCATCCGAACTTTGCCTTTTCCTCCTCAAGTGGCTGTCCCATTATTTCCCATCTAGCGTTCGCGGATGATATCGTTATTTTTTGCAACGGTAACCGACACTCTCTAGCTTCTCATCGAAAACTTCTTGAATCTTATAAGGATGTTTCGGGTCAATCTATTAACAAAGGAAAAAGCTGTTTCATGGTCGCTGGAAATACTTCGGAAGCTCGGGTGGCCTCTATAAAAAGGCAGGAGGGTTTTAATCGCAAAGTGCTGCCGGTTATTTATCTGGGTTGCCCGCTTTTTGAGGGAAGGAAAACCAAGAGTCTCTTTGATTCGCTTCTAAGCAAGCTTTAGTCTAAAATTAACTATTGGACGGGGGCCTTTCTTTCTCAAGCCGGTAAAATCACGCTTATCAATTATGTCTTGCAATCTATTGTTATGTACCAAATTGTTGTCTTGGATCCTCCAATAGCAGTCATTAAAAACATTCACAGACTCTTTGCAAATTTCTTTTGGGGCTCTGTTGATTCCAAGCTTAAAGCCCATTGGGTAGCATGGGATAAATGTTGTAGGCCGACAGCGGAAGGAGGTATTGGCATAAGATCTGTTTCAGACGTTATTGGTGCCTTTTCAATTCAGATTTGGTGGCGTTTTAGAACCTCAAACAGTCTGTGGAGTCGATTCTTGACT
The DNA here is from genome assembly GCA_013146195.2 of Codonopsis lanceolata. Lineage (NCBI taxonomy): Eukaryota > Viridiplantae > Streptophyta > Magnoliopsida > Asterales > Campanulaceae > Codonopsis > Codonopsis lanceolata. Next base: position 63,889,845 of record CM028381.1, read on the forward strand.
GCCAAGTATTGCTCTAATTCTCATCCTACTACAGCATCCAATAAGGGGTCCTCCATCTGGCGTCATATATGTTCAGTTCGTGATAATTCTGAACAGCACATTAAATGGATTATCGGGCGCGGCAACTGCTCGATGTGGTTCGATAACTGGATGCCTACTTCTGCTCCTAAGCCGATGATCAGTAACTTTGTCCAAGTTAAAGATGCCTTCAGCTCGGCTTCCAGCTTGTCTTCAGCCGCTGTCTCAGAGATTGGTCCAGAAGCTGCTGCATCCATTTCAGATCAGGAAATTTCTCTCTCGAATCAGCCCGACTTCGCTTGTTGGTGTCTAACCAATAAAGGCAATTTCACGTTCTCTTCAGCATGGCAGCTCACCCGCCAAAAATGGCCTGTTGCTGTTTCCAATCAGTTTATATGGCAGAAATATATTCCCAAAAAACTCCACATTTTCATGTGGCGCTTATGGGGGAAGAAGCTGCCGCTCGATGAAAGTATCATTAAAAAAGGAATTCAACTCGCATCCCGGTGTTCTTGCTGTCACATAGGTAATGCCGAGTCTTACAGTCATGTTTTTCTTAACAGCCCTATGGCGACTTATATATGGGATGTCTTTAATGGGCTTGGAGGTATTCGATCACATTCTTCTTCGATCCATCAGACTTGTATTGCTTGGTGGTTCAAGGAAAATAATTCTGTGCTGCATTCTCTAACTCCCTCCTTCATTCTTTGGGAATTATGGAAGAATAGAAATTTCTGTTTGAAGAACGGGACTCGTCGCCCCCCATGGATCTTAGTTGACAAAATAAAGACATCTATAATTTATTAAGCTTAAGAATCGGGTCAGTCCCTATTGCCGGAGACTCTTGGGATTGCTTATTCTCTTCTCGTCTTGGTCGGGCTTCATTGAAGACCATCCGTTCTCTATGCTGGAATAAACCTTCCCCGGGTATGTTTAAACTTGTTGGTAATTGGGCTTGCGGCCCGATTATTTAGTCCCGCCCACATGGAAATAATATTTATATTATTTATTGGTTAAATAGAATCCTAATCCAATTGGGTTTAGGATTACTTAACCTACAAGAAATAGGTTTCTTGTAATAATATAAATAGGGCAACAAAAGGGATAAAACCCTAATCAGTATTTTGGAGAACACGTCTCCTAGCAAAAGTGCCGCCCTCCTCTCTCCCCTAAATCTATCTCACCAAAATACACCCTCTAGCCTAACCATCAAGAGGCTTGGATTTGCGGTGTGAACTAGTATTGATATCCGTGCTCCGTGATATCAATCCGACGAGAGAGACTTGCAGGTCTGTGGATATTGGCATACGTAGATCGTAGCTCAAGCGTAATTCTTCCGCTGCGTACAAGGCTCCAGTTCGCATAAAGGTAATTCGTGATTACTGTTTTATTAGCGAACTTGTATGATATATATATGATATATCCTTCATTGGTATCAGAGCCATATTGCTTGATTGCTCGTATTGTTATGCCATGAATTGCATGCTCTTGTTTTTGGGTTTGTTTAAAAGTTTTACCCGATAACGAAACAAATGGGTTTTATTATTTTATGTGTAAAATTTTGAATTTTTCGAGAAAAATTTATATGTTTGAGTTCCCTACGACGAGGCGAACAACATACTAAATTCTCGTTGAATTCCGTTGGGTATTTTTCAAAATATCGCAAACCCAAGTTTTGTTGAAAAACAGTTTTTTTCGAAACTTTGCGTGCTGATTCGACCTGTTTATGTTCTGTAAAATCGTGATTTTATGAACTGTACTTGTAGTACTCCGTGAGGGCTTTCCAACGACATATTATATGCTTAATTTGGACTTAAAATGAACGTTTTATGGCCTCGCGAAGTTAGCCCTTCGCGAATCGATTTTTAGGGTTAAAAATTCGACCTAAAAACGTACCCCACTCTCGGCCTTGATACACGTGCCATTTTGGGCAGTCCTTTCGAGGTAAAAAGTACACCATTGGGTAGTACTCGAGGAGACGAGTCCAACGCCACCAAATGCGGTCATCGGACCCCACCGGAAGGCGGCGTGAGCCTCAATCTCCGGCAAGGCGCGTGGAGGAGCGATGTAGAGATCCGATCATCCGTTGGCGGTCAGCGGTCAACGGTCAACGTTGGCCCGATGATGTCTGCCACGTCATCAGTGGGACCCACTTCCAGAAAATTTTTTGTGCTGGCGTCACCATGACGTCATCAGTGCCACGTCAGCAGCCACGTCATCGATGGCGTCAGCCCTATGCCCGATCGGCGTCTGATCGGCTTGAGAATGAAGCCCCACGCGCAGTGGCGGCGCGCGGCTTATCGAGCTCCGATCGGCAAGCGGCGCGTGGCTCTGTTTTGGCCGTCTGAGTCTATTGGTGGTCTCTGTTTTGATCAATTCAGCCTTTAAATATTTGTTTTTGATTTTTCAGTGTGTAAAAACCTGTTTTTTGATTTTTAAAAATTACAAAAATAATATCCAGGGGCTGTTTTGTCATTCTGTGACTGTTTGGGACTGTTTGGGACAGTTCTGGAATTTTTTAAAATTCTTTGTGAATTTTAAGCTATTTTTAAGTCATTTTTAGCATATTTAATTGTCGTTTTGGGCTCTAAAATTGCGATTGGGACTATCACGAGACCTAATAAATTTATTTTGATAGTGAAAATATTTATGTGCATGATATGTACTTGATGGATCTGTTCTATCATATTTATTTTGTTTAAATTATCAATTTATGAATATTTTCATGTTGTGCATGCTTTGGTTGTGATTACGAGCCTCGCATGATTTTCCCTCCTTACGGTATGATGTGATTATATTTAGTAATTGATTTTTAAAACAAAAGTGAATCAAAATATATATATATGCTTATGTCTTATTTTTGCAACAAATTGTAGTGAAATGGCTTCTCGAGAATGTAATCGCCGACCTTAATAAGGGTGAGAAATTAGATGGCTCAAACTATGGTGTTTGGCAAAGGAAAATCACATACTTGCTAAGCGAGCAAGAGGTTACGGACAACCTTGATATTGTGATGGTAGAACCGAGATGGGTAATTTGACCATCGCCCGACATCGCCGAGAAAATGCGAGGAATTCCTTATTTGGAAAAAGAAAGATCGATGTGCACGCTTTACTATCTTTGAGTAGCATGCATAATGATCGATTGGCGAGTTTGAAGACTTGCTAAACATATGTGGGACCAGATTAAGCGCATTTATGGGAATACCTACGCTACAAAGTTAAGGACTTTGACCTACAAGTTTGAAAGCTATAAGATTGACGAGAAAGCGAAACATTCTTGAACAACTTCGTGAGATGTCGGAATGATTCGTGATCTTAAAATTCTGGTTACGTCTTATCGATGAGCAACAAGTTCAAGCGGTGATTCGTTCCTTTCTGATTCTTGGAGTGGTTTGAGGCGTATCTTGACTCATCTGAGACTCCATTCGGACTTTGCGGATGTATCTCACCATGTTGAGCTTGAGGTGAGTGTCATGAAGCGAATCGCGCGATAAGTCTTTGCGACTCGTGATCTTGCTCTTGTTTCCCTTGAGGGTCGCGCAAGCCACACGAGGCAACGCAAGAAACAAGCTAAAGGCAAGAAGACTCGAATTTGGGACCTAAAAGTGACAAGATTGCTAAACGCCGTAGAGGCAAAAAGAATATTGCTAGCGAAGTGCTACAAGCGTGGTGCCTTGGGTCATTTTGCTCGGACTTGTCACGAGCCCAAGAAGGTATCACTTAATCCTATCTCCATGCAAAGTTATGTTTGCTCTCATGTTTTATTAGCTGACTCTCTCCCTGTGTGGATTGTAGATTCAGGCTCAACTAAACATGTGACGAGGGATCGAGAAGGATTTGTAGATTATCGAAAAGTTCTTTGGTACAAGAAGAATTTTCATGGGAAGCAGGTTAGATGCATTTGAAGTCAAAGGAGTTGGCTCATACCAACTTCAATTGCGGAGTGGGCGCATTGACTCTTCATGAAGTTCTTTATGCACGGAATTCGACATAATCTATTATCGTAGTACAATTGCTAGGACATGGATATTCTTTTAATTTTAGTAATGATCACTTGGATATTTGTTTTGGTGATGAGGTTTTGGGACATGGTTCTTTGGCAGATAATTTCTTTAAATTAGATTTGTTGGATTCCCATAATTCTTCTCTTAATTATTCTTCTTGCATGGTTTATGATGATTCTAATTCGAGTTATGGCATGCTAGACTTGGACATATAGGAAAAGATAGGATGACTAGATTGGCTAGGAAGGCCTATTGGGGTCTCGGCAATGTCAACCTACCCTTGTGTGAATCTTGTTTGGCGAGGAAAAGCTTGAAAGCCTTTTGGTAAGGCAAAAGAGCCACACACCCATTAGAGTTAGTCCATTCAGACATTTGCGGACCAATGAATGTTAAGGCACGTCATGGAGCTTCCTATTTTCTCACTTTTATCGATGACTATACACGCTATGGTTATGTTTACCTTATTTCTCACCGCGATGAAGCTCTCAAGTGTTTTGGGCGCTTTCCGCGGAGGTTGAGAATCAAAAGGATAAAAGCTTAAAACTTTTAGAAGCGATCGTGGCCGTGAATATTTATCGATCAATTTAAAGAATTGTGTGAGAAAAAGGGAATACGCCGACAGTTGACAATTCCTAGAACTCCTTGCAACAAAAGCGGTGTTGCGAGCGAAGGAATCGAACATTGTTGGAAATGGTTAGGTCAATGATGGCACAGGCCAACCTCCCAATTTCGTTTTGGGGGATGCGCTAATGAGCTGCCGCTACACTTAACCGAGTGCCTTCTAAGTCAGTTCCCACAACCCCATGAACTTTGGAAAGGTGAGAAGCCTAAATTGGGGCATCTTCATCCTTGGGGTTGTGCGAGCTATGTCACTTACTTCTAATAAGTTTGGAAAACTAGGCCCTAGAGGAAACAAGTGTGTTTTCATAAGGTATTCAGATACCTCAAGGGTTATGTTATGTACGGTGGAAAACCTAACGAAGGAATGGTGAATCGAGTCGCGATGTTGATTTCATTGAGAATGATTTCCCAGAATAGGTGAAGTTAGGAAAGACTTTGAACTTTTGAGATGGAAGAAGAACACATGACATCTTTTGGCGAAGGTGGGGAATGCCTCAACCTAATCCTATGGTTTTACAACATGAGGTTGAACCTATGGAAGTCATCGCCAACGAGAGTCGAGTGATCTTCATCCGAGTAGAATGCAGTTCTAGTGGGAGTCGATACTAGAGCGAAGAAGTAAATGTGGAAATATACCTGGAAATGCGTCGATCGCGATCGAAGAGGAATCTTTCTAACTACTTCTTTTCTAGTGAGCCTACATCGTTCAAAAGCTCTTTCTTTACCTGGCTGATGAATGGATGGCTGATGGAAGATGAAATTTCCTCATGAAAAAGAGATCGGGTTTGGGAGTTAGTTGATCTTGAGGTCGCAAGACTATTGGAAACAAATGGGTTTTCAAAGTCAAGCGAGGCGAGATGGATCAATGACAAATAAGGCACGTCTTGTGGCGAGCTTTGAGGGTTTAGACTATGAGGAGACATTACAATGGTGAGATTTTTTCCTCTGTCGCTTAATCCTAGCGATAGTGCTTTACATGGATCTAGAACTTTATCGAGATGGATGTTAAACTGCATTTCTCAATGGAGAACTAGATGAAGAAGTCTATATGACTCAACCCGGAGGGTTTTTGAAGTCGAGGGACAAGAGCCTTAGTGTCTTGAGCTCAAGCGTTCCATTTATGGTCTCAAACAATCA